>CAMQGK010000479.1:4435000-5112500 GCA_947000775.1 Pterois miles | reverse complement strand
AAACTCTGGTTTTGAAAAGTGAGTAAACTTGCATTCTTTCTAACAGCCAGCAGGAGGCGACTCTTCTGGTTGCTAAAAGATGTCTGATTATATTGAAGTCTTTGAGAAAATGAGCCTACCTCTCACTTGATTTATTACCTCAGTAAACATTGTAAACATGAGTTAATGGTCTCGTAGCATTTATTCACTGACAAATAAACTGTACACACACTGTCTGCTCCAGCTACGTTCACAGCTATAACACCACCAACAAACCCACACTCCTCGCCGCCGCCACACACAGTCCGTCAGAAACTTGCTGAAGTTAAAATACAATGGTCACAAGCCACCGCTAGCAGCTGCTAATGTAGTACAAACACGCACACCGTTCACTGTCAGACAATTGCTATCATTAATCCGGGCAGACACACAGCTGACAACCAGCTAAACTAAACTAAATGCACGGTGGAGACTTTTACTGAGACAGTAGCTGCATGTCTGCGACACTACACACAGCACCGTGGCTGCTAACGCTCCTAGACGGTGAACTGGAGATAGTGAACACTCAATTGTCTGTTGTGCTCATATACTGTATACAAGGCACAAATTTTGTTGGTTAATGAATAATAATCGGTTAATGAGCGTCAGTTAAGAAAAATTTCCAAATTAGCATTACTAGTGTTATGTAATTGTAACTTGAAATATGGCAAAAAGACTCTTTTACCAAAATGTTGAACTTGTGTATACATCCCTCATTTACTCAGTATAAGCTAAATTAATTTACAGGAAGTGTTAAAGCATTGCCTGAAAAGCTTCTGGATCTTCCCCAAAATCAATCAAATTCAGTGTGTTAATTCACGATTTTGACCTTTGCCCAACAGTTGACAACAACCCAACCAACAAGGACTGTTGGTTGTTCTCTTTTTTTTGTTTTGTTTCAAGCTAAATAAGATGGTAAGAGTGTGTGTCTCCTCTCCTCACACTTCTTCCTCAGGTCCTCAGTACGGTACGCTGGAGAAAGCATGGCACGCCTTTATGCAGGCGGCCGATCGGCTCAGTGAGCTGCATCTGGAGCTGCGAGAGCGACTGGCAGGCGAGGACAGCGAGAAGGTGCGCAACTGGCAGAAGGACGCCTTCCACAAGCAGATGATGGGAGGCTTCAGGGAGACCAAGGATGCAGATGATGGCTTCCGCAAAGCACAGAAACCCTGGGTCCGCAAACTGAAAGAGGTGAGGGCTGAGAGTTGGTAGCATATCACTGGAGCTAGATTCATAGTTGACACAAGAGGTTAATGGCACCATAGATACTTTGGTTTTGGTTTGTTTATCGTCAGATTTCACCTCTTGATATCAACTCTGCAAAGCTAGGGGCATGTGTTGTGTATGATCAGGCTTTCTCATACTCTATATTCTCCACAGTAACTATCTTTACATTCTTTCATTTACTTTGTGATACAGAGTGACTGTGAGCTACACACCTAGATTTATAGTAACTAATAATATTAGACATTTTCGGACCAAATAGGTCCAGGGACCCCACTAGGGAGTTCCCCTGAGACCTACATACCTTCAAGGGTTTTTTTCTGTTTGCATTTGCACCACCAATAGGAGCACTGAAGTGACGTAAGCTGGCCTGCCACAATCTATCTCTAAATTCCCCATGTCTGTATTCTTTGTGATGTTTCCCAAAAAGTGTTCTGTGCTGGGAGATGAATGAACAAAGTGAATGAGTTCATCAGATGTCGTTATGGATGATGATGTTTGCTTTTACGGTCAAACATTTCAATGAGGAAGCAAGACTGCATCTAAAGAAAGATAATCAGGTGTGGTGAATGTAATCTAAACTGTATTAATTGCAACAGCAAATCAAAGTCATTGAATGTGTGTGTGAAGGTGGAGGCCAGTAAGAAGAGCTACCATCAGGCCAGGAAGGACGAGTGGACGGCAATGAACAGGGAAACGCACGCCAAGGCCGACCCAACCAAGTCGCAGGAGGAAGTCCGCAAATACACAACCCGGGCGGAGCGCTGCAGCGAGGAGGCAGAGAAAGTACAAAACACACACACACACACACACACACACACACACACACACACACACACACACACACACACATACAGACACTGTATATAATAGAGACCCATGTGTTCCTCCACTTGTACCCGTCTGGGTGTGTCCAGAAAAACATACCTATGTGTTTTTGAGTTTTGAAACATGACTGGGCTTGTCTCCACTGTTCTCTGCTCTGCACACACACCCAATGGCAGAGAACAAGCTGCAGGTCCTGAAGAGGGAAATGATCAACCAAAAACAGGGAAATCCTGAGAGAAATTCAGGATCAGTGAGGTACACAGAGCTGCACTGTAAAGGGTTAGTTCATATTTCTTGAAATGGGGTTGTATGAGCTACTTCTAGCTATTCATAGACAGTGATGACTGTTGGTGAAGTAGAAAGAAGTACCAACATAGGAGCAAAGTAATGTATTGCTGTGAAGCAAGCATGTTTACACACTGACCAATGGACAATCCGTCATGTACTGTAGGATAAATACCTCATAGAACCCAAATTATCCCTTTCCAAGGCAATGAAATGCACATAGACTTCACCCAATTGTCAGCACACACAACTAGTCTTTACTCCAGCCTGAAACATTAGCGCACCAACCTGCTGTTGCTGTTTTCTAGTGCTGCTGTTCCTCCACATTAAAAGTTTTCCGTTAGTGAATAACATGGAGGCCCTTATGGTGGAGCAGCTACAAGAAATGTGTTGCATTTGTCACTGGGTCAGAACAGAATGTTGTAGGCTTTAACTTTGAATATGAGGTTTTGCTTCCATTGGATTAGCTTTATGTAATGTTGTTGGGGAGGAATAGTAGAAGAAGCAGCAGCCACACAGAGCAGGTTGTGTGAAAAGCTTCAGTCAACAGGCTCTTACTGCAGTTACTGTGAACCAACTGGGTGGAAAACCACACATGCTTGTGTGTGTAACAGAGTCTGATCTTGCAGTGTAGCATATAGAGAGGAGTGAAACATGAAAAACATTTGACTTCACTGAGATAAGTATGGGTTTGGATTTGGGTTGGATTGAAAGTGCTTTTTTATTTTTGACTGCTTTCATAGTAAAGTTGCAATGTGTAAGATAAAACGTATTAAAATGAACTATCATCAAAAGAATGAGAAGACAGTTTTGACATCCTCCGGTCCAGCTCGTGCTTTCTTTTACTGTTGATTCGTTGAAGGGACTAGCTGTTACAATCCCTAGTATTGCACTGCTTCTAATGGGGAGTCCTTAAGGGAAAGAAAAAGGAGAGAAAAGGGCTGCTTTAAGGCTTTACCACTGGGACACATCGTCAGTTGTGTACCTCCGCATCACCAAGTGTTTCGGCCACAATACACCCTCCGCTGAGGCAGGCCCACCACAGGTTGAGCAAGCCTGGGTGTGTGTCCCGTGGTTAGGTGTTTGCCTTAACAGCCCAGCTGGTGTCACTCCTCTTCAACCACAGCCAGTGGCTCGTCCTCTCGGCAGTGTTGGCCAGCTCTTTGATGGCCTGTCTGTGAGCCTTTCCCCTGACTCCAACCTCCCTAAGGAGCTTTGCTGCTGTACTGGCTACAAAGCCCCGACAACCCACCTCCACCGGGCGCACCCGTACTTTCCAGCCTCTGTCTTCTGCCTCAGCTGCTACGTTGGAGTACCTCAGCTTCTTACGTTCGTACTCTTCTTCGATGGCATCCTCCCAAGGATCTGTCAGCTCTATGATGTAAACAAGCTGGCAGGTATTGCCAGCCAGTCCCTGGCTGCATTTAGCGGACCCAGATCAGGATCTGAGGGTTTAGTCCTCAGCTTTTCTCCCTCCAAAACAAACGGTGGGTGTCGGCCCACTTTCTGGTTGCTGGTGGGTTGGGCGTTGATATGATACCCTCTTGCACTCAAGTTTGTCAGCTAAACATCTGAGGACCCGGTTATGTCTCCATGTGTATCTGCCTTGGGTGAGGCTGGTTCTGCAGCCAACCATGATGTGCTTGAGCGTTGCTGGAACTGTACACAGGGGGCATGATGGATCCTTTCCAAACCATAGTTGCAGATTTGTGGGAGATGGTAGCATGTCGTATGTAGCTCGGACAATGAAGCTCAGCCTGTTGGATTCCATGCCCCAGAGTTCACTCCATGTGAGTCTCTTCTTTTTGATACCCTCCCACCTCACCCAGCCACCCTGTTTGGCTTGTGTTATGGCTTTGGAACATCTGGCTGCTTCCTCCTCTACCACCATGGTTCGCCGTTCAGATGCAGATGCCTTTTGCCAGAGAGGAGCTATGGTTCCAAGGCCAAAGCCTCCTCTGCCTTGTTGAACATGGCCCACTATGTCGCGATGTCAACCAGGCTAGAAATTGGCAGTGCCAGGGCTCCGTTGCTGTAGAGTCCAATGCTGCTGAAACACTTTGGAAGTCAGAAGAAGAGTTCACTCGCCTCTCCAAAAGATTGGCATGGCATATTGAGACCTCATACATAGTCAATGGCCACTGGAGTCTGGGTAGTAATCCTAACTGGAGGCACCAGAGCTTCATTTTCCCTGGTAGTGCAATGTTGTTGATCTGCCTGAGGCCGTTAGCCGTGTCCTGTCGTAGTTGTTTGAGTTGCTATGTGTCTCTGAGCTCTGCATTATACCATCGTCCGAGGCTCTTGATGGGCTTCTCTTGGAGTGTTGGAATTGGTTCGATGTTGATGTGGAATCGCTCACCTGTGAGTTGGCCTTTAACAATGGAAAAGCTGCATGACTTGCTTGGCTTGAACTCCATTCGTGCCCACTGAATGTTTTCCTGGAGTTTCTGCAACAAGCGCCTGGCGCATGGTTTTGTTGTTGTAATGACCGTCAGGTCGTCCATATAGGCTCTAATTGGTGGAAGACGCAGGCCACTCCTGGTCCTCTCACCTCCCACTACCCAGCGGGATGCCCGTATGACCAGCTCCATTGCCATGACGAATGCCAGAGGGGAAATTGTGCAGCCCGCCATGATGCCGACTTCCAGATGCTGCCAGGCAGTGATGTTGTTCTCAGCTGTTACACAGAACTGGAGATCCTGAAAGTAATGTAATACCATTTGTATATTGAGAGGCAATAGTGAGTCACTGTAGCACCAGTCTTCCCTCAGTCCAGAGGAAGAAGAAGTGGAGCAGTACTGAGAGCTTGTCAGTAACAGATCCATGGTCTGTGTGCGTTTTCATTGTTTGTTCTGGGAGACGTCCAGTCCAGCTTTCACTGCAGGGCTACCAGAGTCTACCTGTCCCCGCTGGAGTCTTGTGACTGCTCTGTCCTCCTTGCAGTGATTAATGCTACTTCATTAATGTTATGGTTCCCTTATAGCCCTGGGTTTAAATCTGAATATTGGCTAATAATAGGTGAGTTTGCTCTTTGCTTTGACACCAAGTCCTCCGTCATCATCTCGGCCTGTTAACTCTCTCTGGTCCAGTGTGCGTGAAATATGATTCCTGCTACTCTGAGTTGAGTTGAGTTGGAGCAGACTGATTCATTTTCAGTTTGTAGCATCTGTCGTCTGACGATCTATTGTTATCATGGCGTTGATACGTGAAAAAGAACTAAATGGGTTTTATTTCTGTAAAAAAAAAAAAAAAAACAATGTTTAGGGGCAGTGGGTGCATAATGTACTCCCTGTGTGCTGGACCACCATCCACCATGTAACACCAGTAACACAGACTACCTCGACAAGCCTGCACTCCATCAACCCGCTGTGACTCCTGGTGCTGGCTGGATTGAAGTTGCTGCAGTAGTGCAGAACGCTCTCCATCTGGTAGGATGACCTCCTGGCCGTGGGGAGGATGAGATGAAGGATTGGGACGCTTTTGGTTTTAATCCAAAACACAAACTATCAAAATGTACACACACTGTACAGCCCCGTTAGTAGCACAGTAAACTCATAGAAGGCTAAAAAAACTACAAGCCGACGCCACATGTAAAGATTATAAGATAGCAGTGTCATTTTTGCCATCTCTCAGCAGTTAACTTGAATTTTGCATATTCTTGCCATGTGGTGAGTTATTAGTTGGCTTTTTTTAAATAACAACTGTAAACTTGGATTGTATGGACCCAGTAGTGGAGATGAAATGCTGCACCCTAATTGTTTGAAGGAGGTGGCTATACTGTATGTTACACATTGCACCTTCTAAAGGAGAGGTACATGGTGTTTAACAAGTCAACTTCATTCAAAAAATGCAAATTTGCCTCAAGAGACCCTCTGTCCTTACACCCTCGATTCAGATAAAGAAAAACTCCCAAAAAGCAGCGACAAATCCCTAGGTTTAATGACACATTTGATTCTCTTCATCTGCTCTGTGTATGTGTGTTGCAGGTGAAGGAGCGCTACACAAAGGCCCTGGAGGAGCTGAACCGCTGTAACCCTCGCTACATGGAGGACATGGAGCAGGTGTTCGATCTCACCCAGGAGGCCGAACGTAAGAGACTCCGCTTCTTTAAAGACGTCCTGCTGGACATCCACAAACACCTCGACCTGTCTGCCAAAGAAGGGTAGGACACACAAACACATGCACACATACATACACACACTTCCATCCTGATAAACAGTGAATAGGTAATACATGATCTGTGACTCAGAACAAAGGCAGATCGAGGTTTAAATGTGTGTGTGAACATGTGTGTATGTACACAGGAGTTAATAGAAAACTCTGTGTTGGCCATTAACTATTGACCCCTCATTCTATTTAAACAAGCCACTGTTTCCACGGTAACCACGACTGGTAAAGTCCAACAAGATCTTTGTCCAAATATTGAACAAAAGCTTCATCTGTAATTAACTCTGTGAAGAGTTAATGAGCTGGGAATGTACCTGGAAAAAGGTTTTACTTCACAGCCTTCAGTCATTTACCTGCAGCTCTGGGAAGGTTTGATAAAAACGAATAGATGCCAATTTTTGCTTAATATCATCTCTGAGTGTACAGTAAACAAACCAGCACAGAGCTGATAATGCTGACATGAAAATATGCACAAACAATAGCCTTATCTGGAATTCCACCTTTTTAAATGGAGTCTTCAGGATTGTAAAGGCCCAGCCCCCAGAATACACAGTGTAATCAGTAAATATAACAAACTATATTCACTGTAATTCTGCCATCTTCAGACCAAAAACAGAGCTAAAAGAGAGTGAATATTGCAACATTCATCATGGAGAGGCAAACACATTTAAAAGTTCATATCATCTGTCTTTTAGCTCTGTCTAACTAAAACTACAGAAGTTGCTGAGACATTAAACAAGTCACTAGTCCGCCTTTACTGCCTCATTGTGTTTTTACTCACACTCGTGCACACTACTCTAACTTTACAACTTATAGATTTATGCTTGATATCACGTTAAGAGGAAAGACATTTGTAGAAGAGGTAAGCACAAAATCACATTGCAAGTTGGAAGCTTAAGGCACAGACACTCCAAGCCGACGTCAAAGATCTTGCGGCAATGAAGGCCGACTGTTGAAAAAGTGGTGTTTATTTGCGACGATTATCTTGCAGAACAAAACATGCAAGTAGTAGCGGTATTAAGCACAGCTAATACTTGTCTTAAAACAAAAGTGGTTGAAAGAAAAAAAAAAATAATTATAGGAAATAATATCCTATCCTAATGACAACTTAAAGGAGGAGGAGGGTGTACAGTAGATGTGATGAGTGACTTTGTCCAATAGGTTCAAAGTTTTGTACCGGGACCAGGGTCAGACCATCCAGGCAGCCAATGACACTGAAGATCTCAGATGGTGGAGGAACACCCACGGACCAGGCATGAGCATGAACTGGCCACAGTTTGAGGTGTGGACACACACACACACACACACACACACACACACACACACACACACACACACACACGCTATTTTAATTCACTCTTGGGATTATTTATATAACTTTATTCATTCAGGTTTTTTCTTCAAACATCTTGATGAAAACAAGACTGCTGTGTAGGACTGCAGTAGTTGTTCAGTGTGTGTGACAGACTGAATATTAAACAGGCTTCCAGTGAAAGCCTTGCTGTGTGATTGAGCTGTGAGTGGGGTCAGGAATGTCTGAACACACACACCTCCCAACGTTGCTCCAGCCCTCAGTCTGAGTGTCATTCACATGAACGGAGGAAGGGAAATAACTCATTTTCCATCTAATGATTTAAATAAGGACTATTTAAGTGTTCATACTAGGAAGTTGAGTCACCTCAAAAATAATGCCACTAGCTTACATAAGTGCATGTCATATTTTGTTTTGCTGGAAAAAAAGCTGATTTTTATTTCAGTTTATAAAAACATGAAGAAATTGATTTTCTTGTAAGATAAGATAAGATATTCCTTTATTAGTCCCACAGTGGGGAAATTCACAATTGGGAAATTGTATTATGGTTTTTGCATATAGTGTTAAACAATAATACTGTATGACTGGGGATGTGATCTAAAAGGGTTAAAAGAGCATTTTTCATTTCGTCTTGACTTTAAATCAAGTTCTTTAATTTCCTAAGAGGTTTTGTAAGTCTACCTCCCTGTAACTGATTGTAATCAGTTACATGGAGGTATATCTATGCCCTCTTCTCTCTGTTCCTGAATCGTGGTATTGTCCTATTTTCTGTGTGGGGAAAGATCTACCGACCCAATTGTCAAGTCATAATAGAGATACAATCATCTGGATTCCTGCTCCCCACTTTTATTTTTGGCTGCTACACTCTCTCGCTCTTGCTTTCTTTCTTTCTTTCTTTCTTTCTTTCTTTCTTTCTTTCTTTCTTTCTGTGTTTAAGAGTGTGTGCATGCTGTTCCAGACCTGGATCCTCAAATTTCAAATCATATAATAGAGGTGACATATGACACTCTAAAACGCAGCAACTGAACCACAGAAAGTCCATTTTAAGGCTGCATTTGAAGGATGAAATTCAGACTTAATTATGGCCATGTTCAAACAAAACCTGTCAAGTAGCAGCACGATGCTGAACATAATTCAGTCAGTTCAGAGCTGAAGTTTTGCTCATTAAGGTTAAGCAACAATAAAAGGAAAAAAAAATCCCAAAACAAAAGTGATATTGACATGTTTGAAAAATTAAGCCTGGATTGAATAAGCAGTTTCTTTATCTGTTATTAACTGGTGCCCTCTCATTCATATTGATGAGGGTAGACAGAATATTAGCAACACCTCTCTGTGTATAAGGCCATACTACATCCTCTAAAACTGAACCAACAGCTTTCTGCAACAGCTTTAATCAAAACTGAACATTAAGAAGAAGAAGAAGATATTCCTTTATTAGTCCCACAGTGGGGAAATTCAGCTTTTACACTCTGTTGTTCACACAGTACACATACATGCGTCAATGGAGAGATGTCAGAGTGAGGGGGCTGCTCCTGACAAGCGCCCAGAGCAGCTGGGGGTTCGGTGCCTTGCTCAGGGGCACCTCGGCACCTCTCCAGCAACCAGTTGGTCTTGGTCCATGGGGGATTTGAACCGGCGTCCTCCGCGTCCTAACCCAAGTCCTTACGGACTGAGCTACTGCCGCCCATAGAGCTCAACAGTGACCGTCCACTTTTTGAAGGGCTCCGGTTACAGAAGTGAATTTAATTTTCCATTCACTCCACAGATGTTTCAGAAAACTCTGAAAGAGTTTTAGCCACGGAACCAAGCCAACCAGCTACGAGATGAATCTTGACCATAAAACACTTGACAAAAAATTTGGAAAACAAAAAAGAAGGCAAAGGTCCGAGATTGGGCACATAGTTATTTTAAGAGTGAAGGAACTGCTCATCTCATTAACCACTGTGAATGGCTATTCATTGAAACTCCTAAAAAAGTTTAAACTAACTGTTGTCCATCTAAAACGAAGACGGTTTCAGCGACAGTATGCCTAATTTTTTTGCCTCAAATGTTTCCAGAAACACATTTCAGTGAAATATTTTCGTAATATTAGAGAAAATTTCCAAATGAGCCACCATGTTGGCCTGGATTGCAACAGACATTTCTCCGTCACTAGCTGTTGGTGGGGTGTGGCACACATTTCCATAATATAGCGAGCTCCACCAATCAGAGATGTTGCTGTTGTATGTAAGGATTGTGGGTAGTGTAGTACGTGAATACATCGCAATTAAAACACTTTTTTTCCACACAAGGTTGATATCATACAGACTTATTACTTCTACAGGAGCATATACCATAGTTTCGCAATTGAAACTAAAGTAGACCTTGGATCTTTACGACGTTATGGCTAATTATCAAAATCCTCGATTCAGAATATGAAGAGAGATTTTCACTTCCAAAATGTCATTGTTGAGCTCTGTACACTTCATGATAGGTAGGAGTTATTGCAGGACTGTTGTATTAGACTGTGTTGGTTTTAGTACGTTGGACCAAGTAAACTGGAAACTGAGTGTATTTTTCCTGTTACCAGTAAACCACTGATGCCATAAATGCTTCTTTATGTAAAATAAAGACAAACACAACGTATCGCTCCATTTACAGGTTGAATATGTGCCGTTTTACACTTGTTTTTACTTGATTTTATATAGAGACATTAGCAGGTTCACGCTAAATGGACTTCTCATACCTTCAAAGTTTTTTCACGTGGTGATTACTACTGTCTTTAGCTTTAGCTACACTTCTGAGTGGTGGGTCTGATTGGTCACACCTGTGTGTGTACGGTCTAATCTTTGCCTTCAGGAATCTGTAAGCTGATTTGTTTCCAAAGGAATCTTATGAATTCAGAGGTGTTTTTTTTTTTTTTTTTATACTCAATCCTACTTTCTGGAGCAATACTTAAAATCCCCCTATTTAGCATTCATAAGCACCATATAAACATTTAGTACTTTATTATTTAATATATTTACACTCTATGATATAGTTGTAGTTGCAGTATTTGGTAACAATTACAATTTCTCCCATGAAGACATACTTAACATACTTATCTATCATATTACAGTTGTGTTTTACTTATCATTTGTCATCTGTTTTCTCCACTTGTGCATTATTGCTGTTGAGAAATACATTAGTAAATACTTATATCTGCATACAACTACATTATAGTGTGTGTTAAAAACATATTAAACATTTATATACTGCTTACGATTGTCATTTTGGATATCAGTGTAACAATCTGAGGCCTATACAATAAGTGCAGTATACAACACAAATAGCATAAAGGATAATTCATCTGTTTTTGTCATGAAGTCTGGTGACAGTCAGGTAATTATTTGGTTTCAGACTAATGTACTCATCAAGAAGTATGTGAAGTTAAGAGTTTGACAGTTTGTGGAAATTTTAAAAACTGCAAATACCAGAGATTTTCTTCACACTTGAGCAGAATCTGGAAATTTCTTCATATTATGAGAATCATTGCTGTAAGGACAAAGTGAACACTATTTACCTGCCAGTTTGTCCAGAATAGAAAAATAAATGTAGAAGGGGAAACAGAGAAGTTGGCATAAAGAAACAAATTTTCTTCTGTCCTCTGAGGAATCTCCTGGCGTTCTCACAGCGCCGCTGACTCACAGAGAGCCATTGTCCCAACACATACAGTGTTTCTGTACTTGTGAGGACTTTCTGTTGACTATATTCATTCACAACTCCAGCTTTATCTCACATATCTTTAAAATGTAAGAGTTTTTTGAAGCAGCAAAATTACCTCGCTGTGTATCCTTTTTGACTGTGCATGTGTGGTGTTAATTCTATACTTGCGGGGACATTTGGTTCACACACACATCTCTCAGGTTGTTAACAGTAACTGTATCCCCGGCCACCTACTTCTGTCAGCACCCTGTTATTATGTCTGTAAGTGTGTCTCTGTGTGTTTGTGTTAGTCTGGCTGTGATCCGATCAGACTTCATTGGTATCTACAACAGGATGGGAGTGATCATTAATTAGTCACTAACAGAAAACACATACACTTTATTGCCTTAGCAATATATCATTACAGCAGGTGTTTTTGTTTTATTTTTATTGTATTAAATAAGTTGCAATTTTACTTAATTATAGTTTTCCAAAAATAAGCTTGCATATATTTGATTATTTTCTGTATAAGAAAATGCTGCAGATTAATAATCCTTTGAATGGATTATACAATTGCAAGAAAAAGTATGTGAACCCTTTGGGATTACTTGGATTTCCGCATAAATTGGTCATAAAATGTATTCTGATCTTCATCTGTGTCACAACAATAGACACAAACAGTCTGCTTAAACTAATACAGCACAAAAAAAATGATATGTTTTCATGTTTTTATTGAACACAAAATGTAAACATTCATAGTGCAAGGTGGAAAAAGTATGTACACCTTTGGATTTAATAACTGGTTGACCCCCCTTTGGCAGCAATAACCTCAACTAAACATTTCCTGTAGTTTCAGATCAGACCTGCACAATGGTCGGGAGGAATTTTGGACCATTCCTCTTTACAAAACTGTTTCAGTTCAGCAATATTCTTGGGATGTCTGATGTGAATCACTCTCTTGAGGTCATGCTACAGCATCTCAGTCAGGTTGAGGTCAGGACTCTGACTGGGCCACTCCAGGAGGCCTATTTTCTTCTGTTGAAGCCATTCTCTTGTTGATTTACTTCTATGCTTTCGGTCATTGTCCTGTTGCATCACCCGTCCTCTGCTGAGCTTCAGTTGGTGGACAGATGGTCTTAAGTTTTCCTTCTGATAAAATTTGGAATTCATTTTTCCTTTGATGACAGCAATCTGTCCAGGCCCTGAGGCAGCAAAGCAGCCCCAAACCATGATGCCCCCTCCACCATATTTCACAGCTGGGATGAGGTTTCGATGTTGGTGTGCTGAGCCTTTTTTCTCCACACATAGCATTGTGTGTTCCTTCCAAACAATTCAATTTTGGTTTCATCTGTCCACAGAATATTTTGCCAGTAGTGCTGTGGAACATCCAGGTGATCCTTTGCAAACTTCAAACATGTGTTTTTTTGGACAGCAGTGCTTCCTTCGTGGTGTCCTCCCATGAACTTTACTTATTGAAGATTTGTCAACAAAATTGTTAGCATGTGCCAGAGATTTCTGTCAGTCTTTAGCTGACACTCTAGGATTCTTCTTCACCTCATTGAGCATTCTGCTCATCTTTACAGTGACGACCACGCCTAGGGAGAGTAGTAACAGTGCTGAAGAACAAGAACAACAACCTTTATTTGTCCCACGAGGGGAAATTCAATTTTTACACTCTGTTGTTAATTTTTTCACACAGTACATGCAGACCTGAAATACATACATGCACAAACAGGACCTATATACATGCATTAATGGGGAGATGTCAGAGTGAGGGGGCTGCTCCTGACAAGCGCCCCGAGCAGTTGGGGGTTTGGTGCCTTGCTCTGGGGCACCTCGGCAGTGCCCAAGAGGTAAACTGGCACCTCTCCAACTACCAGATCACACTCAGTTCTTGGTCCATGTCGGTGACCCTCCGATTCCCAAGCCAACTCCCTACAGACTGAGCTACTGCCGCCCCCAACTTTCTCCATTTATAGACAGTCTGTCTTACCGTGGACACATGAACATCAGGGCTTTTAAAGAGACTTTTGTAACCCTTTACAACTTCATATCAGTCAACAATTCTTGATCGTATGTCTTCTGAGAACTCTTTTGTGCGAGGCATGGTTCACATCAGGCAATGCTTTTTGAGAACAGCTAACTCAAAACTGGTGTGTGTTTTTTTTTTTTTTATAGGGCAGGGCAGCTTAAATAACACCTCCAATCTCATCACATTGATTGGACTCCAGGTTGGCTGACTCCTGGCTCCAATTAGCTTTTGGAGAAGTCATTAGCCTAGGGGTTCACATACTTTTTCCACCATGCACTGTGATTGTTTACATGTGTTCAATAAAAACATGAAAACATCTAATTTCTTGTGCAGCATTAGTTTAAGCAGGCTGTTTGTCCATTGTTGTGACTTAGATGAAGATCAGAACACATTTTTTGACAAATTTACACAGAAATCCAATGAATCCCAAAGGTTTCACATACTTTTTCTTGCAACTGTAAATACTATAGAGACATTTCCCCCACTCAGACTTCTCAGCTATATTTAGGGCTCAGACAGTTGAAAGCTACGAGTCCCTGGGAACAGTGATCGACAAGAACTTGAACCATGGCTTCAACACATTTGCAATCTGCAAAAAGTTCCTGCAGAGACTTTAACTTGGTGCACACTGATGGTTTTATTTTACAAATCCTTTATTGAGTCCATTTTAACCTTCTGTTTGATTTCTTTGTATGGGAACTTCAAAGTGCAAAACAAAAATTGTTTGTTGATTATTAAAGTAACCAGCAAAATAATTACCATGCAGCAGCTTTTGTTAGCAGATATCTATGATATGATATCTTCAGAGCTGAGATACAGGTATACATTTTCATTTGTTCCTAATGAAATAAATTTACTTAATTTGCACAGAACCTTGACTTGACTGCACAGCTCAGCAGCACTTGATCACGACTACCATTGCAATGCTTTGACATTTTTAACGGACAGATACATCATTTTTTTCCACATAGTTGTTTGGTGTTATTTACTTTGACTTCATATGCGATCAAGTCTCATATAAATTAGCATTGCATGCGTGTTTTTTGAAATTTGACTTTGAATTTTGTAAATCAGAATTTTGCTTTTGCTGAAAAAAGCCAAAAGTACCAATCACAGGGTTGTGGTGCACTGAAGTCGGTTCCTTTAAAGACATTGTTAGGACAGTCAGCAAACGGACACTCTGTAATGTCAGTACACATCAATATCAAAGTTTGCTTACATTAGCCAGCATATGCAGGTGGTCACACTAGATCAAGTGAGGTTGTAGCAGCAAAACCCCTGAGAGTATTGAATATTTTTCATCTGTAAGAGGAAGAATGTGTTATTTGTACTTAAATAAGTGACATAGTTCTGCTGCAAGTAGATCAGTTAATTAGATTTGTGTGTACAGGAGTGGTCTCCGGAAGCAAGTCGCTCCATCAGCAGGAAGGAGCGAGGTGGACACTCTGAGGACAACGTGGTCACCCTCACCAACATCGTCTCCTCAGGTGGAGGCGACATCCCACCGAGTCCCATCACCCTGAACACCGGGAGGTAGGAGGAGGACACCTCCCTGTCAGCTGCACACTAATTATTACCATGTTTCATTTAAGACTTGATCCAACGCTTAGTCTGAAATAAACAAAGGTTGTCAGGCAGAACACGAGATTGCAACTTTATTTACATTTCTATTGAACCTAATTTAACTTAAATATTTAGTGCTTAAGAACATACAATTGATTTCAACGTAAAGGTTTACACCTTTATTGATGATAATGATTGTATGTTTTATAACTTGTGATGCTACATTCAGGTGTTATAAATAACATCAACATGAGTTTTCTGTCAAAGAAGTTTGGGGCTCTGTGTATTTGTGTCTGTGTGACTTCCTGTCTCTCTTCTCTCAGGGTGAAAGATTATTCGTCAGACTGGTCAGATGAGGAGAGTCCTAAAAAGGTGCTGGCGGTTAACGGCGTGGAGGAAGCAGAGGACGAGGAGGATCAGGTAGAGGGGGTGCGAGTCCGAGCGCTCTATGATTACACAGGCCAGGAGGCCGATGAGCTCAGCTTTAAAGCAGGTATTAACAGTTACTAATGCTTACAGAGGGGGAGGCATCACAGGGGAGAGGGATGATTTTTGTTTTGATTGATTGGTTTTAGTTTTATGACTTCTGTCATTTCATAAAATGTGGTAAACAGAAAAACAATGAAAAGTCTTCAGCTATATTTCAAATACAAAACCTAGTGTGGAACTTTTTGCCTAAAAGAGACAGAAATAATAGAAGTACTCAGATATTCTACTAAAAATGGCAATACTATTGTGTAAAAATAAGAGGCAATAAACTCCTGCACATTGTCTACTTTTTTAAAAGCACATTTATTTGAGATATTTTGGTGCTAGACCTTCATCAGGCAAATGGTTTGTGACAATGAAAAGCCATCTTAAACAGGGATTAGGGATCACATGCAATAGGAAGGCATAAATGCCAACATTTATTTACTTGGTAGCAATCACCAATATTATGTATGGAGCTAGACAAAGTAAAACACTCATAACAATCATAAATGTGCACTAGAATGCTGACATTAAAGGGGTAGATCCTTTTTTAATGAAGAGCTAAACACTGATGCTGAGAAATCAGCATCAGTAAATAAATAGAAGGCCTTTCAAAATGCCAATAGGAAAACAGTTCACCAATTTATACGTATAGTATGTTAAATAACATTAATAAAGTTACCTCTAACCTATCAAGACTGCATGCATAAAATGAAAGAAGTCCCTATAAATAAATCCTACAAGCCCCATGAGATGATTCAGTTGTAATCTTGAGATGACTAGTTAAAAAATTTTAAGTAACTATATCTACTTTACAACTGATTTGCACATTTTTATGAAATTACAGCTTCCTAAACATGCTGTATATAGTTTTATACCCTAGATGAAAAAGAGTTTATATTTCAGAGCTTGAAAATGTCCAAAAAGACACTTATTTCTTTTTGTTCACTTTGTGATGCCTCGATTTAACACATTTACACACATTCATGTCAGACACTGTTTCAGACATGAGGACTGATTATCAAATGCAGTAAGACTGTAATGTAGCAGGTGACACACCTGTTACATCTTACCTCAGTCTGTATGTCAGTCATCACTGTGACCTGTTGAGCTGGTCGCTGTATGTTTATGAATCTTAATTAATTCATTAATTAATTAATGATTCTGAATCACAGAAACATTTTGACTTTTGTAAAAATCAGTAAACAAATAGACCTAAGATGTTTTAGCTTCAGTAGATCAGGAAATGAAAGCTGCTTTCTCATTTGGCTGCCATCAAGAATTGGACACAGTCTTTGAAACTAGAACAAATTTCACTTCTTTGAAGTCTAAAAGTTTACTTCATGTATGTTGTAAAATATTATTTAAGTCACAGAAACAAAACTGTTTCTGTGACTTTAATTCAATCAGTATTACAAAAGTTTCAGATGTAAAATTGCTGATAACATGAAAACTGTGTTTTTCTGCTGTAACTGTGCCTGATGTGTACAGATGTGTATAGCTGTGAAGTGGCAGCTTCACATCATCTGTTCTGTTTGGAAATAAAAGCATTTTGAGAAGCATTTCAGAACAGAGAGCTGGGAGAATGATGCTTTTATTTTGATAAAACAACTTGCTGCTCTAGTTTTCTCTAGTTTTAGTTTTCTCAGTTTAAAATGAGAAGCTCTTCATGAAATACTTACACTATTATTCTAATAAAACCTCCTCTGAGTGGTTTTATCTTCCTCATCCACTGGATGTTTTGTATATGCCATCCTAACTTGATGGATTATCATTAGTATAATCCAATCAGTTAACATTGCTTGGTCTGTCAGGTAAGTCCAGTAAAATCACTTTTATGTAAAATGGACTTTATACACGACACAATTGTGAAAAATCAAGTGTTGGTAGATTAATCTGAATACAGAAAGTGTGATATTCACTCATTTTAGCTCTGCTTTTAATCTCCACCAACTCCTGTCACCACAAATCTGTCTCTTTAGCTGCTAAATGCTTCACTATGTTCACTAGCTAGTCTCTAATTGTGTCTGTCTGCTGGTTGGTGCTGAGCAGGTAGTGTACAGTTGGTTTCCCCTGAATTCATCTGCCTGCTGTGTGTCAGTTGTGATGCAAGTTATGTTTAATATGTTTATCATGATCACATTAACTCATTTAATGTTATACAGGGTGTGTTTCCACATCATTTATTTCCCCCCAAAAAGCTAGAAGCAGAGGGAAGGCCCCTGTAGCATACTGCTAACTCCGGCAGAATGGATGGATGACTAATGGAAGTGGTGTGTGGATTGGAATAACCATTGTTTTTAGTGTGTTTATTGTCTTATTTGTTAGACAAACACAAATATTCAGCCCTGGTGGAACAATAAATATATTCTATAGAGTGGTGCATATGGATGGATGGCATATTAGCAAAACATAACATAACAAAAAGCCATTGGGATTGTTCCATTGGGTTTTGGATTATTGCAGAAAATAAGTTATGTGGTAAACATTTTTTTTTTTTTTTTTTTTTTTTGAAGTGTGAATGTAATCACCACAAGTAAAACACTAACGTTAGGCTATAGACAAGCTACACCATGATCACATGAGCGCGAGTATACACAACAAAGCTGTAAAGGAGGACGTGTTCGGCGTGATGATGTTTAATGTCCCTGACAACTTCATTTCATAAGTATATGAGTTAAATAAAACAAGTAAACAAAAATAAAATACATTTTTAAAAAGTCCACCCGTAGCAGCAAACTCGACACCTTTCGGGCACCCTTGTGATTTGTATGTTTGGTAGACCATGGAGTCTAATCTATATTGTCACGTTAGAGAGGGGCCCAAGAAATCAGCTGAGCCAAACCAAGCACATCCTTCAGCGTGATTTTTTTTTTAAAAAACATATTTTATGTCGTACAACAAAATGTTAAAATTTCTTCAGCTTGTGTTAACCACAGATCTTTTTCAGGCATCTAACCAAAAAGCCACTGACTTCAAGACAAAGGAGCCAGCAGTGCTAAAATGCTAACTCATTTCTGGGTTGTAGGACTCATTCCTATAGCTCTGTATTCTGCTGCTAAAACAGGACTGATGTGACTTGAGGAAATTTTCACACAGGTTAATAAACTTGTGACAACACCGGTGTTACTGATTACACCGGACATTTTACAAGATGACGGCCAATATGTGCAGAGCCCTTAGATCATTAATGTCGGGTGGCTGTGTGTCTGACCTCTCTGCTCTAGCTTTCGCTGCAGGTTTCCACCCTGCGCTGCTCTGCCACACATACCATACCTGTGAACGCTCTGTCTTCTGCATGGCGGTCAGACTTTCACTTTAGTCTATAGCGTCTGTTGTCCGACTATGCGTTGATAAAACGGCGCTGATACGCAGAAATGAACTAAATGGATTTATTTCCATACAAAAAGCAAAATGATGGTGGGGGCCTTGAGCTAAAAGAGGCTAAAAAGCTTTGAGAAGCTGCAGATATGGTGATAAATCTCTCAGGTCTGTATGGACACGTTGCCCTGGTTGGTTTAACCAGGCCGCTCTGTGGAGCTTTAGTCCATCCTCTGCAGGTGGTTGTGCCTCATGCAGGGTCAGAGGGACACCAAGTTAATGAAACCTGATGGGACCACAGAGGGAAAGACCTTAGTTTGGAAAAGCTGAGCTCAGCTCTGCTTAACTTGAGCCAGGACCAGATCACTGATAAACTGGGACAAGTGTTTTTATTATTTATATCACAATTGAATGCTTCCTTCTGTTTTCAGTGTCATGTCAATGTCAATTCAGTTTTATATAACATTTCTGCCCATCATCTTCCCTCCAGGTGAAGAGCTGCTGAAGATGGGGGAGGAGGACGAGCAGGGCTGGTGTAAAGGACAGCTGAACAGTGGCCAGGTTGGCCTCTACCCTGCCAACTATGTCCAGGTTATTTCCTCATGATGGCCCGCCCTCTCTGGTCACCCAATCAATGGTACAACTATACTCACGATGGACCAATCAAAAGCTATTAGTGCTGACATGTAGATGGTGAAACCAGACAGTTTTTGGTTACTGACTGTAAAACTCGTCACTGAGTTTGTTTTTCTGTTGTGAAAGGCTGTTTACTCAGCCCGAGGTCAATGACGTTGTTTGAAAGAAGCTTTACAGGCAGAGAGAAGTCTCCAGAGGCCAACACCAACAGACACCGTAGAAAAACATGGACACAAATTCTCTGATGGGATGCTTTTATCAACCTCTGGATTTTTGATTTTCTGCTCGCTGCCATCACGTCCAGTTACTAGAGTCAGAAAAACACATTTAATTAAAGAGGACAAAACAGCAGCGGTGAGCGCAACTGCCACAACTGACTGTGATTTTTCGAAACAACTGTCAATCAGACACACCCCAAAACTTTTCAAAGAAATAGACATTTTGGTCAAAATGTTTATTCACTTCCTTGCAGAGTTAGAAGATGGACACCACTCTCATATCTCAAATAAGGCTAAAGCCAGCAGCCTTAGCCTAGCTCAGTGGGCGGAAGGTAATGATTGCAGTGTTTTGGAGGCAGTTACCTTTGGGTTACAGATCCAGGCTAGCTGTTTCCCCGTTTCCAGTCTTTATGCTACGCTAACGCCTAGTTCACACTACATGAAATTAGTCCTGATTTTCTGCTCGCCAACAGTTTCCTGTCCCTGACAAAAGCTCCAGATCAAAGGAAAATCTGCATTGGCTCAGCACTCACACATCAGAGTGATATGTATGAACTTTTCAAAGACACAAGCTGAGAGCCTCATCAGTGCATTGCAGCAAATGCATTACAGATCTCAAGCATGCTAAATATCTGGACCTGTTAGGAACTCAGGCCTCAAGCTACAGCCAGTGAGAGCACAGGACACGGGTTGAGGGGGTCACCTGTAATGCAACAGGGACCAAAGGTTGTTGAGGGTGTTGGATGTTTGCACAAAGAATGTATCTTGCTGAGAAATGAAATTGTTTAAGTCAATAGTTGCTCGATTGCAATATCAGCGTCCAGCAGCAGAGCTACGTGTCTGCCACTTTGGACTGAAAGCAACTACCAGACACCAGTTAAATATGCATGTACAAAGTGCTGCACAAAAGTAAAGCTAAATTATTTCTATTCTATTGTCATGTTCTACTGAAACTACCTGTGTTGAACAATAAAATATTATAAATATAATAAGCATTTTCAGTCCAAAATGGCGGCAACAGCCGAAGTTGTCTCTTTGCTTTGATACTTTCACTTCTTGCCAATATACGTTCTTTGGTTACGCTGCCACTTCCATGCTTTAGCTTAAACTTAGCGCTTGCTGGTTGGAGTCTTGTATGAGATATGAGAGAGCACTCTGAAGGAAAGCGAACAAGCATGTTTCCCAAAATGTCAAACTATTTTTTTTAAAGCCTTAGTATTCTCATCATTAAATAAAATCAACTTCTTGTGGGGAAAAGACAAATTTAAAGGGACTTTGGGACATTTTTCAGTAGATTTTAGTGCAGTCTATGATTCAGCATCAAGTGGCCATTAGAGGAACTGCAGCTCTTCATCTTCATCATCCTCTCCGCTCAGCTCTGGTGGCTCCTGCTTGAATCAAAGAGATGGCATCAACCCAATAAAAGACTGTCAGTGCCTTAGTTAGCGAGGCCAGAAACATGGCAGCGCTGCCCTGCTGTCTCACCAAGGAACTACAGCCACCCGATGACGACCTCCACAATAGAATAGCATTTTTACAGTCAACTTCTTATAATTTATTCTCTTCTTTAATTTAGCAATCATTCTTCATTTTTATGCTGGGGCGGGGAGAGTGACGTTGACTGTTCAGTTTTGGGTCATTAACCTGTGGAAGGTGGTTTTGTTTTGCTGTGCTGTGATCTTGAAGCAAGCGCACCACAAACATCTGAAATAAGTGATAATATTCTGTCCGGTATTTGGGGTTCTTCATGTTTAAGTTTGTGGTTTGTGTGTGAGGGATCCTCCTCTGTCCTGCTGCTCTGAGCATCGCTACAGCTTGTTGTAATAGAGATAATTAACGTTACTCTGCTGCTCCTTTATTCTCTTTTTTTTTTTTTCTAAATTTATAACATGTTAAAAAAAAAAAGTGGGAAGCAACAATAAAGAGCTTTCTGTAGTTGGAGGTTTGACAGACTTTCTTTTGTCCTCATACTGTAGTAATTCATAGAAATTAGTATCCTGCAGAAGCTACAGGTAAGTATAGAACTGGGAACTAGGAGAATGGGACTTTGAGAATGAGAGGCGCCTAAAATAAGGCGCCCCTCATTCTCAAAGTCCCATTCGTTTTTCCCAAAAGACAATGTTACATGACTCATCTCTGTAAGACATTTATGAATATAGCAGCAAAGAACTATTGTCTATGTAAAGATAATGAGGAGTCTACCTGAGCAGAGAGTGCAGTCTCCTGTGTGTGTTGATGATAAATCACGTATTTAAAACAGAAAATGCCAGTTATGACCCATTAAGAGGCAACAGAAGCCAGAGACTCGAAGGAATCAATATTATTGTTTCATGTGACCTTTTATGGGGCTAGTGGCGTAGTGGTTAGCGTCGCTGCCTTACATGCAGCAGACTGGGGTTCGACTCCCAGCCAGAGCATCACTTTATTGGGGGCGGCAGTAGCTCAGTCTGTAGGGAGTTGGCTTGGGAACCGGAGGGTCACCGGTTCAAGTCCCGACATGGACCAAGAACTGAGTGTGAACTGGTAGCTGGAGAGGTGCCAGTTTACCTCTTGGGCACTGCCGAGGTGCCCCTGAGCAAGGCACCAAACCCCCAACTGCTCGGGGCGCTTGTCAGGAGCAGCCCCCTCACTCTGACATCTCTCCATTAATGCATGTATGTGTGTTTCAGGTCTGCATGTACCATGTATGAGTTTAACAGAGTGTAAATTGAATTTCCCCACTGTGGGACTAATAAAGGTAGATCTTCTTCTTCTTCTTCTTCTTCTTATCAGGGTGACAGTTAAAATGGTGTGTTTGTGCTCAGTGTGTCAGCAGGTGAGGTGAGGAGATGAGGTGGCACCTGGTCCAGAGAGTTTGAGAGAAATGACAGTAGTGCCATCTGCTGGTTCAACCTGCACTAATACAACATCTTCTGA
Organism: Pterois miles; assembly: GCA_947000775.1. Lineage (NCBI taxonomy): Eukaryota > Metazoa > Chordata > Actinopteri > Perciformes > Scorpaenidae > Pterois > Pterois miles. The sequence continues at coordinate 5,089,846 of CAMQGK010000479.1, read as the reverse complement.
TGATTTTATTATTTTTAAACCTTGAGTTTATGTGATAGCAGTGGTGGGAGAAGTATTCAGAGCTCCTACTTAAGTAAATGTAGTAATATTACAGTGTAGAAATATTCTGTTAGACGTAAAAGTCCTGCATTCAAATCTTTGACAGTAGTCTCAAAAGTATTAGCATCAAAATATACTTTAAGTACCAAAAGTACTCATTATGCAGAATGGCATAGTTCAGAATCATATCTATTACTGGCCTGTAATATTGATGCATTAATGTGTACATAATTTTAATGATAAAGATGGTAAAGACTGAACTAATTAAAACTACTTCATATACTGCTGAGTAGCTTGTGACTTCCTTCCCGGGATCAATACAGTTTTCTCATAATCTATAATATTACATCATAATGTATTTGTTGAATATATTATTAATCTGAATCTACAATGTCACTTGTATCTAGAGTGAAAAACAGTTTATTTTTAATACAGCAGCATGAAAACTAAAGCTGCAACAATCAACTGATTAACTGTCAACTATTAAATTAGTCAAACTTTTCTGATTCCAGCTTCTTGAATGTGAATATTTTCTAGTTTCTTTGCAACTCTGATAGTAAACTGAATATCTTTGAGTTGTGGACAAAACAAACAAAATGTCGCCTTAGGCTTTGGGAAACACTGATCCACATTTATCACAAATTTCTGACATTTTAACAAATCGATGAATCAAGAAAATAATCAACAGATTAATCAATAATGAAAATAATAGTTAGTTACAGCTCTAATTTAAACAGTTTAAACCTCAGTAAAGGCTCAGGACATTCATGTTTAAAAAGAGAAACTCAGGTTGAGTCAAAGATATGAAAAGCTGCAGACAGTTTTATTAAATTGACAAATTTGATCTGTACAGCAAAATCAAACTTCACAATGATAAATCTGTTTCGTTTTCATATTACATGGCATAATGTAAAAAGAAAAAACTGCACATCAATAAAGTTTGTTCACGTAGAGACTTAACGTATAAAACTGGTTATGATGATCGCTCATACTTTATTTCCTGTTGAATCGTCTGTCTGATGATCGATTGGCTTGGCTTTCAGGAAGAGGACGTCTTTATTTTGAGATCTTTTGATTCGTTCACAAATAATCTGCAACTTCAGCTTCATTAACTTTTGTAAATGAGCAGGAAATATTGTGTATAAGCTGCAAAACACTATTCATATGTGTGATAACGTGTTTTTAAATCATCCACAAATATTAATATTCAACCAAAAGCAGCAAAATACTTGCTAAAAAGAAAGCTGATAGAAATCTGTTTTTTTTTTTTTTACAAATGAATGAGGCTCATCGTCCAGTGATGATGTGACGTTCATCAAGTTAAAGTGCAAAATTAAATATTCATCAATCAGAAAAAATTAAGATGCAGAATACTGGTTGCATCTCTTTAGTTACAATTCAAGTTGCAAGTCATTTACCTATAGTGATTTACCAACAGAAATATGTTCACGGCTCGAATGTCTGTAAGATACTTGTAAATTTCCAACTTTATAACCTTGCAAATGTGTGAGTTTTTTTCTCATCAATGTGCCTTTTTAATTTCAGAGAAAACCAATTTTTTTGTAAATTTATGATTTTAATCTTGGAAGTTTTTTTTTTTGCCATAGTACCCCCTCCCCCCAGCTCCATAATTATTATTATTTTTGGACCTACAATGGCCCTAACACAATGTCGTACATTTGATACACGGTTCTAAAATGCATCAGTTGCATCTAACTGTAATATAACTGTATTTAGCTCATGATGGCACACAAAATGTCTTTTGAATGTAAAACTTTATCCAGGTCACATTTTAGTTTAATGTCATCTAGTTTAAGTGATCCAGTACAGATATTTTTGATCATATGCATTACATATATATTTATTTTATCCTGGTATAGTAAATTTCATTATATGTATTATGGAAGTGAAATGCACATCTGATATTAGTTAGCTCAAGTGTCAGGTGATATGTCATATACAGGAATAAATCAGAATGACATAATCAATCACTCAAATGTGACTTTGATCTAAACACACATTTTCCAGTCATCCAGGTTCACCCTGACTGCTACACACTGCTACGTAAACCAGTCAAGACCATTTACAGCTGCTATAACTGACCTAAACTTTGGCCACTTGGGCGCAGCAGAACTGGACAAAGTTACTTTAAGACCTGGAGCCAAATGGTGGTTTTAACTGGGGCTGTCAAAGGTAATGTGATAATAACACATTAACACAACTTCGATTTAACGTCAGCCCTAGTTTTAACATGTCTGCCTGTTTGTGGATCAAACAAATGAGATGCAGTGCATTAATTAGTGAGTTTTAGTTGTGTTGGTGGGTGTATTTTTTTTGTTTACTTTAGACAGGTTAGCTGTCACCCCTGCCCCCTGTGTTTATGCTGAGCTATGCTAATAACCTCCCAGCTATTATAAAATGGTATTTCAAAAGCTGAAATGATTATATCTGACTTGTATGCGCCAATTCCACACAGTGTTTTGACTCATATCTGACTTTTATCTACTGTTTGTGCACTTGCAGGAGTGTAAATGCAGTTTAAACATTGGTGGAAATAAAACAAATAAAAAAAAAAAAATTGATCAGAACAATAAAATGTAGCACTGGACCCGAAGGCTTGCAGACTAAATGAGGCCTGATGTGTTAGCAGCTCAGAGCAGGTTTAATAGTGAAGTCTGACTTCTAGCAGCTAGTGTCAGAAAAAAAAAAGAAATTTGTTTGCTGAGAAAACCAGCTGTTTTCTCCTTCTTAAATGCTATATCCACATTAACAATCACTTAAAAATAACTGCTCCTAATTGTGCACAGGCAGGTCGTACAATGCAGAAGATGAAGCCTCTCTGTGTGGTATGTGATAGATTATAGCCATTAAAGGCAACAGAGAACAGGGGTCAATGAAAATATTCAGAAGAATCCGAAACTATATGTAGAATGTCCAATGTGGCGAGTTGGACATGATCCTGTACAGGAGTTGAAGAGGACGGGACTTCATTATTGATGAGAAAATGTTCGAAAGCAACAGGAACGTCTCAAAGAATTCAACCCCAAAAGTTTGAGTTTCTGTGTGCGAGTCAGGCAGCCGCAGTCACGTAGAAAGGACCAACTTCCTGTTGCTCTACATGCTCCAGTCTCTGTTAAATATGACAAAAAAGCATCAGGACCCCACGAGTGGAAAGCAATCCTAACCTCAGAAGCAGCAGCCCTCAGTCACATTATGAACAGCGCTTGGTTAGGAACTTAAAAGATGCCGGACGACCTCACATCCAACCCCAAACAACATCCTCGGCAAAAGCAGATTTGTTGGGGGAAAGGGGAAAATAATCATCAAGGAAAAGAAAAAGCTGCAATCAGACGATCAGTTTGGAGAAGTTCAAGTGGGGATTTTCGTGAGAGTCGGGGGCCATTTTGCATTTGATGCAAATATTTAGCAGCAGCCAATAAACAGAGGAGTTCCAGATGCGGTGTTGGCACTGTGCAGGTTGGCTGGTTACAGACCGGGCATCTGAGAGAAGAGGAGGAGAAGGAAGAAAGTGTGAGGAGTTAGTCTTTAGTCCGAGCACTTTCGTCCTCTACCGGTCCTTCAGTTCTCTCGTCACTCGCTTGGTGATGCGACCGCACAGCAGCCCCACCAGGAAGAGGACGCACACGCTCAGTGCGATCATGAGCAGGATGTAGTTCTTGGAGGGCGATGTCATCACCTGCACGGCCAGGTCCGAGAAGCCCTCTGCTGGTGCCACCTGAAGGACGGAGGTCAAGGTTACATGCTAGCAATACAGCGGCAAGGACATCCAGACTGAAATATCTTGACAACAACTGGATGGATTTCCATGAAGATTTGTACAAGTATTCATGTTTCCCTCAGGATGAATTGTATCAACTTTACTGACCTCCTGATTTTTCCTCTAGCACCACCATCAGATCCAAAAGTGAATTTGTCGAATACTTTGGTTTCTGATCAAATACAGGCTAAACTGATGCCATTGTAATAGTCTCACAGAAGTGAGAAAGTATAATAGTCAAAAAAAAATCTATTTGATTTTTGTACATTGATACCACTTTCCCTTTTTTGTGAAGCTCACCATGACTTTACAACATAGTTTTTGTGTTTTTTCCTTCTAATGTCAAGCAACATGTGACACACATGTAAATTTCAACTCCAGTCTTTTCAAAATAAAACTACTTAGTTACATTTAGGAAAAGATTGTGGTTTGGATTAAATTAACCCTGGAAGTGCTGTAACGTATAGAAGTTATGTGACAAATAAATGAGCAATGCATGGAAAAGGAAGTCTTGGCCTGGGTATCTGCTGACTACAAATATAACTAGAAATAACAGCCATTGCCACCAGAGGCGTACCTTTTCATCAGACCAGTAGCTGATAGGTTGTGAGACTGAGAGCTAAGATACAAACAGAACAGTGATAATTAAAAATGTAAAATAAAATAAGGCATAAAGACTAAACAACGATACAGACACTGTATGTTTTAATTCAAATGTGACGACAGTGATGACATTTGAAGCCTTTAAAGAAATAATATATAGTAAATAACAGAAATAAGAGGTGAGACTGCTTCCTGCTGGTGTTCACCTTTGCAGCGTAGCTCCACATGTCGATGCGATCTTGAAGTCTTTTCTTGCACTCCGGCTGCAGACGGACTCTCTTGTCCTGTAACGCCTCCATCAGACATGACATCTCTGGACAGAGAGACAAATGAAGACATTCAAACACACAGTGGAGAATCTCACTAAAAAACTATTCAAACCCCCAAAATCTCTCCCAAAATCTACTGAGTGAAAGCACCCACGTCGTCCTCTGCCAGGTGTGATGGCGGCACAGTGATGTTTGAGGTCCAGAGCACAAGCTGTGTGGAGGACTGGGTCCACAAAGATGTCTGCCTTACTCTCCTTCAGCATGTTCAGTACTTCCTGCAACAAAGAAAGGAGGGAGATGGAGCAAAGAAAGGTGAGTTACTGCATCAACACTGAATCCACGTAGACCACACACCACAAAAATTGTTTTTTTTTTTTAAGATTATTTTTTGGCCATTTTTGCCTTTTTATTAGTGAGAGTGACAGATATGAAAGGGGGGAGAGAGCGATAGGGGATTACACGCAGCAAGGGGCCGCAGGTCAGATTCAAACCCTGGGCCACTGGGGTAAGGACTGAGCCTTAGTACATGGAACACCCACTTTACCAGGTGACCTACCAGGGCGTCCCGAAAAATGTTTTTTAAAAGGGAAGCCACGACAGAGAAAGAATAGTCCATTCATCCTAACAAACCTGTGTAAATATTTCCTAAAACAAATCTAATTCTTCATTTATCCTGAAGTCTACTGACACCTGAACACACCAAATTTTTTAATAGTCCCTGTTTATACAGTAACTGTGTTACCACATTAAAATATTAAAAACTTAACAAAAATGACATATTAACTAACTCAAGTAGTTGTATATAAGAGCACTTTCATAGAGTACTGAGATGATCTGAAGCTATCAGTCCACTGTCTTTTAAAGATAAAATGATCGTCAATGATTCTTTTGGGCCAAATAATCCTAAATAATAGTAAATCATATTTACCTTTTTACAGGCTTCATGTTTGATTTTCAGCAAGTTGACTTTCAAACACTCTTCCACCTGACCAGTCTGTTCCTGAGCTGCTGCCTCCTCTGCACACAATCTGGAGATCTGCAGGGGGAGGACAGGTAAGGAGAGGAGAGGAAATGGGAGGAGAGGAAATAGTAGAAGAGACAAAGGAGGAAAGGAGAGAGGGGAGGAAACAGGGGATGAGAGGAGGATGTAGTGAAAGAAAGAAGAAGCAGGAAAATAATGACAGCGGGGTAAGTAACAATTGAAGAAAAGGAGTTAGTTTGATACAGAGAAAGAGATCTAAAATAGACCATCAGGTTTTATGAGTATGTGCATGTGTATGCGTGTGCATGTGTGTACCTCATCTGTGCAATGCATCTGCAACTGTGGGTCGAGTCTGTAGTCGAGTGCTGACTCCTGGAGAATCACCCTGATCTGGTCCTCACAATCTGGAGACAACCTCTGAACCAAACCCCAGCCACGAAACACAGTTTAAGACAACAAATACCAGTGTTCCAGACTGAGGTCATTCTTTTTCTTTTTAGCAGTTCCATTAAAAGATGTACACACTTAAAAAGACACAGTATGGCTTATAGTAGGAACAATGTACCTGTAATTTCAATATCAACTCAACTTTATAAGATTATGTGAAATGTTTTTAAATTTTGTACCCTCAGGTGTTATTTACTGATGATTTGATGCCACTTTTAATCCTTTCGCCACCCTTTCACCATCCTTATTTTTTTTCCTATTACTGGAGCCTCCACCAGAGGTTTTAGGAGGCTGATAGTAATGTAGTCATGGACTGACCTGGTCAGCGTATTTGAGTTTGAGGCAGGCGATGACTTGACCCTCCAGCTCGCTGTCCTCGCTCGCTTTGTTCAGGATGGGCTGGCAGAACTTTGGGATGTCAGCTCGACAAGCTTTTCTCAACACCGGGTTCAACCTGTAGTCTGGAGGAAGAGGCGGAGGAGGAAAAGATGTGTCAGGAATGTGAACACTGAGTCTGATTCACTATATCTCCTTTCATATTACTAAACGGTTTACTGACCTGTGTTCTGTGTGATCTGTCTCTTGGTGATCATCTGTTTACACTTGGGATCCATCAGCTCGCTGTTCTTGTTCTGTTTCAGACACTGAAGCACGTTCCTGGCATCTGCGTCAGTACAGAACCGCTACAGGAGACAAGTTTGTTATTCAGCAACCAAACCACTTAAAGGATCATTACAGCATTTTATTTCGTCTGCTGCGCTCTGGAAACACAGTGTCACAGTTGCTATCACAAAGATACGGACTAGCAATTTCGGCAGATTATCTAAACCTTTAGATGCTTTATCTATCAAATGTCAATCTATGAATGTATTTGGAGGTAAAACTGAATGTGCACAGAAAATTTAGCCCCTCTTTGCAAAGGAAAACTGTGTGCACAATTATAGTAAGTATGTTAGGTCAGTACATTTACTCAAATACTGAAGTTACTTAAGTACAATTTTTCAGTATTTGTACTGTGTCTATTCTCTGCTAGTTTGTTCTTCTTCTAAATTACATTTATTTGACAGTCACTTTTCAGATTTATATTTTACATGAAAAAACATGATAAGCTTATTAAATGCAACACAATGTTAAAGATTAAACCAGTGGTTCCCAATCTCTACCTCTGTCAAGGTTGTGATGTTTATGGTTCGGTTTGTTTGTCTGTTTGTCAGCATTATTGTGGGAAAACTGGCCAAATATTCATGACATTTCTCCGAATGCCCTTCTAGTTTTTGGGCTTTTTGTCAGGTTTCAAATGTCTATGAGCTATTAGTGTAATTCAAGTCTGTAAAATATTTGTCAGAGGCATAAAATTAAGTTAGGCAAAAACAGACACCCTACTATTTAGGTTCTTTTCATTTTTTTTTTCCAAATTTAATGTTCACTTTCATTTGTTACACCTAACACTGAATTAATCATATCTAGTGAAATTAGAGTTTACATGCTATTTTACAGTTTAACCTGTAGATCTACCTGTAGAAATGTCCAGACAAAGAATGGTTCAAAAACCCTATCAAAAACGGAGGCAGAGGAGGAGTGACCCGGCCTGAAGGAAGCCTGGGGCCCCCGTCTGGCGCCAGGCCCAGATGGAGGGCCCGTGAGCGAGCGCCTGCTGGCCGGGCTTGCCACGGAGCCCGGCCGGGCTCAGCCCGAAAAAGCGACATGGAAACCCCCTCCTCTCCATCCTGTGGGCCCACCGCCCACAGGAGGAACCGCTGGGGTCGGGTGCGCTGTCATATGAGTGGCAGTGAAAGCCAGGGACCTTGACGGACCAGACCTGGGCGGCAGAGGCTGGCTCTGGGGACATGGAACGTCACCTCTCTGTGGGGGAAAGAGCCGGAGCTTGTGCAGGAGGTGGAGCGCTATCAGTTAGATCTGGTGGGGCTTACCTCTACGCACAGCCTCGGCTCTGGAACCGTTCTCCTGGATAGGGGTTGGACTCTATTCTTCTCTGGAGTTGCCCAAGGTGTGAGGCGCCAAGCGGGTGTGGGGATACTCACAAATCCCCGGTTGAGTGCTGCTACGTTGGGGTTTACCCCGGTGGATGACAGGGTTGCCTCCCTGCGCCTTCGGGCTGTGGGGGGTGGGGGGGGGGGGACTCTGACTGTTGTCTGTGCATATGCACCAAACAGCAGTTCAGAGTATTTGACCTTCTTGGAGACCCTGAATGGAGTCCTGTATGGGGCCCCAGTAGGGGACTCCATTGTTCTGCTGGGGGACTTCAACGCACACGTGGGCAATGATGGAGATACCTGGAGAGGCGTGATTGGGGGGAATGGCCTACCTGATCTGAACCTGAGCGGCCGTTTGTTATTGGACTTCTGTGCTAGTCATGGGTTATCCATAACAAATGCCATGTTCAAGCATAAGGATGCTCATAAGTGTACTTGGTGCCAGAGCACCCTAGGCCGAAGACAGATGATCGATTTTGTGATCGTATCATCTGATCTGAGGCCGCATGTTTTGGACACTCGGGTGAAGCAAGGGGCAGAGCTGTCAACTGATCACCATCTGGTGGTGAGTTGGATCAGAGGGTGGGGGAAGACTCTGGACAGACCTGGTAAACCCAAACGTGTAGTGCGGGTGAACTGGGAACGTCTGGAGGAGGCCCCTATCCGAGAGATCTTCAACTCACACCTCCAGCAGAGCTTTTCTAGCATTCCTGTGGAGGCTGGGGGCATTGAACCTGAGTGGGCGATGTTCAAAGCTTCCATTGCTGAAGCTGCGGCGCTGAGCTGTGCCCTGCGGGTCTTAGGTGCCTCAAGGGGCGGTAACCCTCGAACACCGTGGTGGACACCGGTGGTCAGGGAAGCTGTCCGACTGAAGAAGGAGTGCTTCCGGGATATGTTATGTCGGAGGACTCCGGAGGCAGTTGCAAGGTACTGACAGGCCTGTGGGGCGGCAGCCGCTGCCATAAAGGAGGCAAAGCAGCGGGTGTGGGAGGAGTTCGGAGCAGCCATGGAGAAGGACTTTTGGTCGGCACCAAGGTGCTTCTGGAAAACTGTCCGGCACCTCAGCAGGGGGAAACGGGGAACCATCCAAGCTGAGTACAGTAAGAAGAAGATATTCCTTTATTAGTCCCACAGTGGGGAAATTCAGTTTTTACACTCTGTTGTTCACACAGTACATACATGTAAGGATGGGACACTGTTGACCTCAACTGAGGAGGTAACCGGGCGGTGGAAGGAGCACTTTGAGGAACTCCTGAACCCGACTGATACGCCCTCTCTTGTAGAGGCAGAGCTGGAAGCTGATGGGGGTTCGTCATCAGTTTTCCGCAGTGGCAAGGCCCCGGGGATTGACGAGATTCGCCCAGAAATGCTGAAGGCTCTGGGTGTGGAGGGGCTGTCATGGATGACACGCCTCTTCAACATTAAGTGGAAGTCGGGGACAGTGCCTAAAGAGTGGCAGACCAGGGTGGTGGTTCCCCTGTTCAAAAAGGGAGTGTGTGCCAATTACAGGGGTATCACACTACTCAGCCTCCCTGGTAAAGTCTACTCTAGGGTGCTGGAAAGGAGGGTCGGGCCGATAGTCGAACCTCGGATTGAAGAGGAACAATGTGGATTTCGTCCTGGCCGTGGAACAACGGACCAGCTCTTCACTCTCGCAAGGATCCTTGAGGGGGCCTGGGAGTCTGCCCATCCAGTGTTTTGTAGACTTCGAGAAGGCGTACGATCGGGTCCCCCAGGGTATACTGAGGGAGGTGCTGCGGGAGTATGGGGTGAGGGGGGGTCACTTCTCAGGGCCATCCAATCCCTGTACTCCCAAAACGAGAGCTGTGTCCGGGTTCTCGGCAGTAAGTTGGACTCGTTTCCGGTGGGTGTTGGCCTTCGCCAGGGTTACGCCTTGTCTCCAATCCTGTTTGTGATATTTATGGACAGGATATCAAGGCGTAGGCGGGGGGAGGAGGGTTTGCGGATTGGTGTGCTGAGGATCTCATCACTGCTTTTTGCAGATGATGTGGTTCTGCTGGCATCATCAGTCTGCGACCTCCAGCGCTCACTGGATCGGTTCGCAGCCGAGTGTGAAGCAGCTGGGATGAGGATCAGCACCTCAAAATCGGAGGCCATGGTTCTCAGCAGGAAACCGATGGATTGTCTACTCCAGGTAGGGAATGAGTCTTTACCCCAAGTGAAGGAGTTTCAAGTACCTCGGGGTCTTGTTCACGAGTGAGGGAACAATGGAACGTGAGATTGGCTGGAGAATCGGAGCAGCGGGGGCGGTATTGCAGTCGATGTACCGCACCGTTGCGACGAAGAGAGAGTTGAGCCGGAAGGCAAAGCTCTCTATCTACTGGTCAATCTTCGTGCCTACTCTCACCTATGGTCATGAGGGCTGGGTCATGACCGAAAGAGCTAGATCGCGAGTACAAGTTGGGGGCGGCAGTAGCTCAGTCCGTAAGGACTTGGGTTAGGACGCGGAGGATGCCGGTTCAAGTCCCCCAAGACCAACTGGTTGCTGGAGAGGTGCCAGTTTACCTTACCTTACTGCCGAGGTGCCCCTGAGCAAGGCACCGAACCCCCAACTGCTCTGGGCGCTTCTCAGGAGCAGCCCCCTCACTCTGACATCTCTCCATTGACGCATGTATATGTACTGTGTGAACAACAGAGTGTAAAACTGAATTTCCCTACTGTGGGACTAATAAAGGAATATCTTCTTCTTCTTCTTCTACAAGCGGCCAAAATGGGTTTTCTCAGGAGGGTGGCTGGCATCTCCCTTAGAGATAAGGTGAGAAGCTCAGTCATCCGTGAGGGACTCGGAGTAGAGCTGCTGCTCCTTTGCGTTGAAAGGAGCCAGTTGAGGTGGTTCGGGCATCTGGTAAGGATGCCTCCTGGGCGCCTCCCTCGGGAGGTGTTCCAGGCACGACCAGCTGGGAGGAGACCCCGGGGACCCCAGGAGTAGATGGAGATATTATATCTCCACGCTGGCCTGGGGACGCCTCAGGATCCCCCAGTCAGAGCTGGTTAATGTGGCCCGGGAAAGGGAAGTTTGGGGTCCCCTGCTGGAGCTGTTCCCCCTGCGACCCGACCCTGGATAAGCGGTTGAAGATGAAGATGATGATGATGGCGTTCTACACTAGCATTGGCTTAAGGTCCTCCATTCTACATTCTAATATAATTCAATCGATCAACATTTATTTGTATAGCCCTTTACAACAACCAGAAGGTCTCCAAAGTGTTTTACATTAACATCAAGACATAATAAATAAAAACATAACACGTCATAAAATCTGAAAAAGGTACATACAAAGCAAAAGGAAAACGTCACAGCGCTACTGGGTATTAAAAGCCAGTCTAATTAAAGTCTTGAGCTTAGATTTAAAAATGCAATGTAAATGTACTTTATACAGCCCTTAACAACAATCCTTTCGGTGAACCAAAGTGCTTTACAGCAGATTGTTTATATATACTGAACAAAACATATAAACGCAACACTTTTGTTTTTGCTCCCATTTTTTCATGTGCTGAAGTAAAAGATCCAATATAGGCCCGTCGTGTACATAGAAAAAGTCAGATCTTTGATTTCAGTGCATAAAAAATGGGAGCAAAAAAAAGTGTTGCATTTATATTTTTGTTCAGTGTAGTAGCTAAAACTAGTAATGGAAACAGCGCGGCCAAAAGTGCCAATGGAAAAGCTCAAAAGCTGGTTCTGCAATCTTTTGGTTTAGACTTTGACTTCAGCTATAATACCTTGTGTTATGCTTGTGTTAATGATTAAGTGAAATGAAGTGCCAAAGCGAATCAGGTAGGTATGTGTAGAATGAGATATTTAGCATTAAGCACTGTCACTGTTCTGTGGTTGTTAATTGAAGCACCTTTCTAATGCAGATTGTGAACCTTGTATAAGTTAAAGGGACAATTTATTGCACTCTTGTTGACATTATTATGTTCACTGACATGTAAACAACTATACAGAATAAGTGTAGATGGCCGATGCAAAAACGCGAGTGGCCTCTAGAGTCAGTTGTAAGAGTAGCGTAGTTTAGAGTAGAGTCAGTGCTTAGTGCTTAGTGTGTGTACATAGGTGAGTGGTTAAGTAAGAGCGAATCAGAGCGGCAGCGACGGGAGCGAATTTTTGCCCTCAAATCCATCGTTGTTGTAGACGTGCAGCAGACGTGCTCAAACGCAGGAGCAACCATAGCAATGCAAGCGTCTATTCTTCACCCTAGATCAACACAGCTTAACTTTTGGAACGCTGCAGCTCACAATGTATGTCATGTGGCGAGGAACAACCAATCACAGCTGGCAGATATGTTTCCTTTTCTCTGTAAATATCAGTCTACAGTAAATATAGGAGGAGAAGTTATTTTAGTGCAGGGCTATCCAGAGCTTTATGCACTATTTTACCTGCTAGACCCTTTCCATCCGAGGAGGTTACCTCTTCATCTTCATCTTCAACCGCTTATCCGGGGTCGGGTCGCGGGGGCAACAGCTCAAGCAGGGGACCCCAAACTTCCCTTTCCCGGGCCACATTAACCAGCTCTGACTGGGGGATCCCGAGGCGTTCCCAGGCCAGTGTGGAGATATAATCTCTCCATCTAGTCCTGGGTCGTCCCCGGGGTCTCCTCCCAGCTGGTCGTGCCTGGAACACCTCCCTAGGGAGGCGCCCAGGAGGCATCCTTACCAGATGCCCGAACCACCTCAACTGGCTCCTTTCAACGCAAAGGAGCAGCGGCTGTACTCCGAGTCCCTCACGGATGACTGAGCTTCTCACCTTATCTCTAAGGGAGATGCCAGCCACCCTCCTGAGGAAACCCATTTCGGCTGGGGGGGGGGTTACAGCATTTTACTTAAATTACTGCCACTTTATGACTGTCCTTGCAGCATGTAGGTTTTGGTTGCTTAGTGATGGCAGGCGTGACAGGAGCACAACCTTCCAAGCGCCTTAGATAAAGGGATGAAAGCAGCATGGCTGGTGCTTTTCATCCTTTTTTAGACATTATCATTATCAAGTCCAGCACAATACAGTGTCTGGTTTGTCTGTTCTACTGTATTAACATGGCGGTGCAACATGGCAGACGTGAAGAGAACCCACTCCCTGTGTAGATATAAATGGCTCATTCTAATGTAACAAAAACACAACAATTCTTATTATCAGGTGATTATACACTAATGAAAACATACTATATTATAGTCCATTTCTGCCAATAGATCCCCCTAAATGCTACACACTATTCCTTTAACTGATTTTGATTTTACTATCTCAGCATATTTGCAGTACATAGTTTTGGATGATTTTCAGTGATGTGTTTTAAGCCAGTATGGGAGTCAGTCTGTAAACCGTGATTATGTTTACAACAGACAATTTAGGTAATAAGAGAGAGAGTGTAAATAAATAAATAAATAAATAATAAATAAATACATTTTTCCTGCCCTGGGGATTTGTTTATCTTCTGTTTAGCGATATCTCTGTGTTGCCACATCTCAGCAATTTATTTTATGAGTACAGCTGTTGAGTATAAAATTACCAATAGAGGAGCTCCAAATATAAGTATGAAACTGTATGACTTTAAATTCCAAACTGTGCTATTGGTATCAGAATTAAAAATTATGAAAAATCCCAGTGCTTCTCTCCTCCTCCTCTTTGTCACCTTGATCATCTGCTTGCAGACTCTCATCAGCTGGTAGTCAAGCTCAGGGTCGGTCATCTCCACCTCCTGCAGCCTGAAGATTCGCTGGTGGCAGCGCTGACTGAGCTGCTTCTTCTGCTCCTTCAGACACTCGATCATCTGAGGAGCAGCAGAGGGGGAGAAGAGAGGAAGAGTAGAACAGCAGAAACATTATCAAAATGTTTTTTCAGCTTATTTCATGCTCCTCACCTGAGCGTTGCCAAAGGCCACGTTGGGACACAGGCGACTGATGTCAGACTTACAGGGATCGTATAACTCTGGTTCCAGCCGAATATCCTCCGACTGACAGGGAAGGAGAGGAGAGAGGGGGATTGTACTGTAACTTTTATCTTGCAGCTGTTAACAAAACTGAACATGGTTAACTGTGTTACATTAGCTAGAAAGTTTATCAGCAAATACACTTTTTATTTCCCCCTTGAATTTGGTACATTTGATAACATGGAAACACTGTTATTGAACCAGGAAACAGCTCTTGGGTCTGACACAAAACGCTGATTCACAGTTTGCTTTAAGTGAGCTCTTGTGTACAGAGACCCCAATATAGGACAAGGACACACAAATACAGGATTTACAGGGTTTTTTTATATACTGGCTCTCACTGACAGACTCATATTGTAAGACTAAGGTCACATTGCAAACCTTAGCGTTCAATTCAGATTCATTGCTGACATCCAAATTTTTTGTTTGGCTGTTAGCATTTCTTTTAAATGTGGCCAATGTCAGATTCCACTGTAAAATGGACTGGGTAACAGATTTGGGCCAGTTCTGCCAACAGTCTGACTGTAGCCTAAAAAGTCTATAGCTATGCTAGCAGCTTTGTGAGGCTAGACTTAGTTAGAGGTGCTTTGAGCTGACATGTTGATGTTGAACAGGTAAAATTTTTACAATATTCTCCATCTTAATTTAGCTTTTCAGCATACTTACAAGGCCTGTCATGATAACTACTGTTGTTGGACAATATATTGTCCCAGGAATTATTGTGATAAACAATATTCTTGTCATTTTTAAGACCATTTTATGCCACATTAATGTAATAGCATATCATTGCAAGTACACACGTTCAAAGAGAAATGAACTTTTAATTCTTAAGAGTATTCAGACATTGGAACTGAAATGTGAAAAAAACATTAAAATTCAGGCGATTGCCATCACTCAGGGTCTGAAAGTCACGTTTGCTGTGGTTTGTGTGTGGTAGAGTAATGGCATCATGTGACACAGCTGTACTCAAGTATCTGGACCAAGTGTGAAAACACCTCAGTGCGAGTTCAGATAAGTGACACAGTGACTGAGTGTGTTTGTGAGGTACCATCTCCAACTCCTCTACTCGCAGCTGTTTACGACATTTGAGTGAAACCCGCTGCTCCCTCGCCTCCTGAAGCGTGTCGTTCCTCACTGTGGTGCTGAGACAGATGACGACATCCACTCTGTGGTGTGATGGATGAAGACAAGGTCAGTTATGTCCATTTAAAATCTGATCAACTGGACGCAGAAACACTTTGAACTAACTGGCTGCTCACAAAGAACGAACCAAAGGGAAGAATAAAAAACAGATGTTTTCATGGAAATAAAACTCACTTTTTCTTGATATTTGGACACAAGCGGAGAACGTCCTCTTTACAGGCCATCTTGAACTTATAGGAGAACCGGAAATCCTTCATTTGGACCTGAAAGTTCAGAACAGCAACAACCACAGGAAACAGCCCCATCCTAATGTGAGATATCAATAATCACCATGTACAGTAGCTTTGTACTATGGTTAATATTTATACTGATTTACTGTACAGGTCCTATTGATTTTTATGTCTGTAAATTCTGTACTGTTTTTGTAATATTTATATAATGTGCATGACGTGATTACTGTTTTTTGTTAACTAAAATATCGGATGTAAAAAATACACAGGTTTTTGCACAGCTTTGATGAATACTCGATTCTGACTGGTCAATTATGGCTTTCTATGGTCTGTTATATCTGTATAACAGACTGTTGCTATGCAGTTCTGTTCTCAGACTCTGGAGGACAATTTTTGTGTTAACTTATTGATTTCTTAAGTCGCCGTGTAATAAGCAGGAGCAGGAGATGTACAGTGACTAGGTAATTGCTTCATGTCGGGGTCCTGCATTACTCTTGAGGGTTTATTTCACAGTGACCTGTTCCCTGTACATTATCCCTCACATAAGATATTAACATGTAGAAGCAGTAAAAGGTTTACAAGACGCAGAGAAGGATCATTTGGATTTGGTGACTTCTTAATTAGTTAGTGGAAAATGAAAACTGAAGTTAGTTTGACATCAAACTTTGAAGTTCTAAAACTAGATTTTTGTAGAAACAGAATAAGAAAGAGTGTATAGAGAAACAGATGTTGTCATGATAACTGACCAGCTGGAAGTGTGTAACACCGACTGAACACTTGTCGTTCATCTCCTTTTGATGTTTATTCTGAACCAAACACTCCATCAGATCACCTGTGTCGATCTGGTTATCAGCTACATCCTACAAACACACAAAACAGACATAAACACACACACACACACACACACCAATTAACAATCCGAAACATTTTTATTTATATATCATTTAAGGAGGCAAAACACCTGAAATCTAAAGCCCTGCTTATTCTGGGAACATGGATGGAAATTTGTCTTCTGCTCACCAAACACAAGAAACAACACAATAAAAAGACAAGCAGTTGGTAAAACATATAGACTGAGTCAAATTACACATTGTCTATGTCTAAATTGACATTTTAGCAGAATAATCTGCATAGAACAGGTTTGTCCTCTACGAGATCAACATTTTTAAGGTTCATTTCTTATGGACAAAAGTATTGAGCAAGCAGTGATTTAGTCTTGACGGTGGCAAAATGAGATCATCAAAAAAAAAAAAAAAAAAAAAAGGAATTCTTGCGCTTGGTGAGCATAAATATAGTATACATCGCTAACGGGGCAAAGGTGTTTAAAAAAGGTGTTAAAAATGACTGTAGTGTTAAATCAAACCCTCTCTTACACCTTCAACATGAGCTCATTATTATTTTACACATTATATCCTCTTCGTTTTAAACACTGCAGCTCTCTGCTCTTTTTAAAAACAAATATTTCCCAAATTTTTAATGGTTTTCTTCTTTTCTTATTGTCGATTTCCATTGTGAATTTATGATTCTCGACTTTTGCTGAACTTGTTTTTTGTCATTTCTCTGTGTATTGTGTTTTAGTCACGTTTTTACTTATCTATAAACTCTGGCCTAATTGCATGGCTTTTGTATTTTTCTTGCATGAAATTGCCAGGTGTTTTATTTTGTTTAGTGAACCCCACTGTACTGTATATCTGTGTGTACATACAGTAGGAAAGTACATGTACTCACATGGCAGTGGGCCTGAGTGACGGGTTCACAGGCTCTGATGAGCAGAGCATCAATCTGGATGTCCTGCAGCAAATACAGAGACAAGAAGTTCAAAATGTGTCGGTGAGACAAAGAAACACTTGCATCATCAACACATTAGCTGCCAATAGGTCACCAATAATTTCCACTTAATAATAATGACCTCAGACTCCAGCTCAGTCAGGTTGCCCACCACCTCCCTGCAGGCAGACACCAGGTCCTCCAAATGATCCTGCAGACACTCCAGCTCCTGAACACACACGCATATGTGGAAAATGATCAGTGAAGACTATATGATTTGTATTTAAATGGTTTAAACATGCAAACCTTCCTGTAGGACTCTAAATTGTTTTAAGGTTTACTTGAAGGTTGCTGAGGAGTTTTCACTGTAAACAAACACGATTAGGTGTTATGATAAACCAGCAGAGAGCCCTCAAACATCCATCACTGGGTTAAGACCTGTAGTAGCAGATACCAACGTAACGGTACATGCACGTCTCACCTGTCCGGCATCCGTCTTCTCACTGCACCACTTGCCAAGGTCGGTCATGCAGCGTTTCTGCAACTCAGGGTCCAACTTCACATCCAACGCCCTCTGGTGGAGAATCCTCTGAACCTCCACCTTACAGTCACGAGATAACTACAAACACACACATACAGTATACTGTATAAGTCTGTACTACAGCCTGACTATATTGAACAGTTGAAGGTGACTTATTGGGGGCGGCAGTAGCTTTGGGGGTGGTAGCTCAGTCCGTAAGGACTTGGGTTAGGATGCGGAGGACCCGGGTTCAAGTCCCCCATGGACCAAGACCAACTGGTTGCTTGAGAGGTGCCAGTTTACCTCTTGGGCACTGCCGAGGTGCCCCTGAGCAAGGCACCGAATCCCCAACTGCTCTGGGCGCTTGTCAGGAGCAGCCCCCTCACTCTGACATCTCTCCATTGACATGTATATGTACTGTGTGAACAACAGAGTGTAAAACTGAATTTCCCCACTGTGGGACTAATAAAGGAATATCTTTCTTTCTTTCTTTCTTATTGGCCGATGTGTTCGAATCAAGTCATGAGGAAGCGCGCTGGTCGTTGATCCCAATTTTCATAGAGGCCAATGGTGGTACTAAAACGTGTGTCCCTCACATGATGCATGCCATTAGGCCCAAAAACACTTCTCCCATAGACTTACTTTGGAAAAGCCTTTCATTTAAATCATTAGGTCCTAAAAGTTATAAAATGCAGTAATGGCCGAATCCAGGGTTATTTTCCTTCCTTGTGAATGAGACCCAGACCAAGGCTGGAGTGAGGACTGGGAGGAGGAGTTAGCAAGCAGTGACAACAGCCTGATGGCTGTGATCCTGTGAGCGAGCCATGTGACAGAGTGGACGCTGCTGCACCTGCTTCGTGGACACAATGGATGCAGAAGATCGCCGGAAGATCTGAGTCCTTTTCAGTCGGAAGTCAAATCAAATTTTGGGAAAATCTGAAAAAATTAAATGAAATGAATCTAGTACCTACATGTAATTACTGGGAGTTGGTTTATTGACATAAACAATAGGTGGCACCAGTTTTCCAGTCGGAAACCGCAGACGAAGAGGATGCAACAAGATGATGTAATTTAAAGAATGTGTTGAACCTCAAACTGGAAAACGATATAAATATGGAAGGTGAGGAAGGTCTGATCAGATATGTACAGCGACAAGACTATTATAATCTGCCGCTATTTTTGTCGTCTCTTCAGCTAAGCGGAAGATTCAGGGGATGCTTCATGTACATCATCATTTATTTGCTAAATCTGGTTCCGTTGCACTTTGTGTCATTTTGCTTTAGTCGATACACCAACTTTTCCACCTCAGCAAAGCATAAAAAAATGTTCTTGCTATTTCAGAATTTTATTTAAATTATCCACAAACTGAAAAACAGGTGGATGGAAAACACATATACTTATAATAGCTGTTTTGGGTTAATGTGTTGCTAATACAACAATCTAGTGTGTCTGAAATGACTTATATACTGTAGTGCACAATATTATTCCCAATACATAGTCCATATATTACATACAGCAGATGACGAAGAAGAAGAAGAAGAAGAACAACCTTTATTAGTCCCACAGTGGGGAAATTCAATTTACACTCTGTTGTTTTAACTTATACACGGTACATGCTGACACACATACATGCATTAATGGAGAGGTGTCAGAGTGAGGGGGCTGCTCCTGACAAGCGCCCCGAGCAGTTGGGGGTTTGGTGCCTTGCTCAGGGGCACCTCGGCAGTGCCCAAGAGGTAAACTGGCACCTCTCCAGCTACCAGTTCACACTCAGTTCTTGGTCCATGTTGGGACTTGAACCGGTGACCCTCCGGTTCCCAAGCCAACTCCCTACAGACTGAGCTACTGCCGCCCCGGACAGTCCTGAGTTTGGGAAATAGACAGGAGCAAAGCAATGTACTGCTGTGGACAGAGCAGCAGCAAAACATATTTTAGACACAGACAAATATCAAAATCAGTTTAGCTTACACTACATTTACAATATTTTTGTTGGTTTACCTTGCCGTAAGACAACTATGCAGTCTATCACAATAGTGTACCGTATTTTCCGGACTATAAGGTGTACTTCCTCCTCAAAAATCGACAGCGTGCCTTATAATACGGTGTGGCTTATATATGAATTCTGGTTGTGCATACTGACCTCCTAAAAACGATTGTATGTGGTACATGGCGCTCAAAAACTGTCAAAATGTTTTATTATGAGTTTGGTAAGCTTAGAAGCTGCACCGCAGGTAACAGTAGTCAGGTGCCTCACGGAGTAATACATACTGTTACTGTGCTTCGACATATAGGCACCGTAACATTATTGTGTGTGTATAAGGAGCCCAAAATGGCACCTGCGAAGAGACATGCTTACAAAGCGGATTTCAAGCTTAAGGCTATCAGTCACGCAGAAGAACATGGGAATAGAGCAGCGGCAAGAGAATTTAATATTAATAAAGGGAGGGTGGTGGCATCAGCACCAGGGATGCCACCAAACTTATCAAACTGGTGAGGAGGGCTGGGTCTGTGGTTGGATGTGAGCTGGACAGTCTGGAGGTAGTGGCAGAGGGGAGAACCAGGAGGAAGAGCCAGAGACTGATCCCCCTCGCCACACTACAAACCATCTGGGTCAGTCCTTCCTTTTGGTGGCCATCAGGCTCCATAACCATGGTCTGACCCCCATGTGACACTGATCATCTGCTCCGTATTTATTTCTGGACCAAATGTATATAATTACATATAATTATATAATTACGTATATATATGCTATGCATATACAATACCCACCACTTGCTGCACTTTACTTATTACTGTTACTTATTTATTTTATTGTCAATTTTCTTCATTGCACCTTCTTTCTTTCATTGCACCTTCTCTTTTACTTTTTACTATACTGTATTCATCTGTACTGTTGCTGCTGCTATGACACCCGAATTTCCCTCCTGGGATTAATAAAGGTTCATCTTATGTTATCTTATCTTAAAAGCTAGCCTGCAAGGACAAGATCACTGAGTGAGTGGCTGAGAGAAATCAAGAGACGATCTTCGACTCCATGCATGCCCATCTCACCGACACTGTCAAAACGAAAGTGAAGAAAACTAATTCGGAGCTTGCCGTCATTCCGGGTGGATTAACCAAAGTACTCTAACCGCTAGATATTGGTGTCAACAGGTCGTTCAAAGTTAAACTGCCAGCTGCGTGGGGGCGTTGGATGACAGGGAGGCAACGCCGGGCGAGTTACTCCACTGTCATCATCACTGAACAGCTAAGTAACAGCAACGAGACTGACTCGGATAATGACGAGGCGTGCTTGATGCCAAAGTCGCCCAACTGTTTAACTCAGACACTGATGATGAAGGATTTGATGGATTTGTGGACAAGGAATGAACTGAAAAAAACTGAAAGTGAGTGTATTGTTTTGTATTTTGTGTGTTCCAACTGAAAAATGTTGAGAGTTATTGAAAGTTATTTAGTTGTTAAATTAATAGAATCAAGTTTGACTTATCTGGCCGTTTTGTTTCGCTTATAATCCGGTGCGCCTTATATATGAAAAAGACAGCGATATTGATATTTATTGATAGTGCACCTTATAATCCGGTGCGCCTTATGGTCTGGAAAATACGGTACCCATCTTCCGATGGCTACTCCCAGCAGTATAATGCACCATATCACAAAGCTCATATCATTTCAAACTGGTTTCTTGAACATGACGATGAGTTCACTGTACTCCAATGGCCTCCACAGTCACCAGATCTCAATCCAATAGAGCACCTTTGGGATGTGGTGGAATGGGAGATTCACATCACAGATGTGCACCGATAAATGATGATGCTATCATGTCAATATGGACCAAAATCTTGGAGGAATATTTCCAACACCTTGTTGAAAGTATGTATGAAGGCAGTTCTGAAGGCAAAAGGGGGTCCAACCTTTTACTAGCAACTACCTAATTATGTGGCCAGAGTGTAGATGGCCATAATGACCTGTTTGAAAGGGCAGTGTGAAGGTAAAGTAGGGTGAAGCAGTGAAAATATCTTAAATATAACAATCACTTTAACTGCTGCTTTGCTCTCCTGCTGCTACTCCTGCCTGTTTCTATAAACTGAGGGTGTGACTACCGTCATCTACTGTAGGTAACACACTGACTATGGATAAGTACCTCATACAACCCCACTTCAGAACACCTGAACTATTCCTTTAATGTTGATTTGTCACTGTTAATACTTTCTTCCTGGCATGACCTTTTTACAGCTTGTTTATTCTTTTATGAATCCAGTTTCCAGTTTGGGGGCGGCAGTAGCTCAGTCTGTAGGGAGTTGGCTTGGGAACCGGAGGGTCACCGGTTCAAGTCCCGACATGGACCAAGAACTGAGTGTGAACTGGTAGCTGGAGAGGTGCCAGTTTACCTCTTGGGCACTGCCGAGGTGCCCCTGAGCAAGGCACCAAACCCCCAACCGCTCCGGGCGCTTGTAAGGAGCAGCCCCCTCACTCTGACATCTCTCCATTGTTGCATGTATATGGGTCCTGTATGTGCGTGTGTGTTAACAACAGAATGTAAATTGAATTTCCCCTAGTGGGACTAATAAAGGTTGATCTTCTTCTTCTTTTCTTGTAACTGATTCATTTTTATAGGCACTCTTTTTTATGGCAACTCTAAAAACTAAAAACTGAATTTCCCCTCGTGGGCCTAATAAAGGTTATTGTTGTTGTTGTTCTTCTTCTTAAATAGACCATAAAGCAGGGGATGCTTTAATGTCATTGACGGGTCGCTAACATGCTGTTGTTGAGTCTGGGTGTTATCCATGTTTTTGTCTTACAACTTTAACCCTTGTGTTTTCAGCTCATGAAAGTTAATTGATGACATAAGATAATGATGCCAACAGCCAAATGCCAAACTCTTTTTTATGGCAACTCGTATTTTTCTTGTAACCACATTAACTGACTTGTCAAATCGTATTTTCACAGTTTCACAATTGCTGTCAGTAAAAATGCAAAAAGTAATCAACTGTCTTAAAACTGGAAGTGTGTTTAGGTCACTGCATATCTGTGAATCTGTGTAGTATATTACCCTAAACATAAAACCAAGTCTTAAACCACTCTTTGAAATGGCCTAACTCTGAAGAATTGAAACACACACAATGATGACTGAGAGCATATAATCATACCATATCAAGCTGTCATGGGTTGTCTCACTGATGAGTGTAATTACCTAAATCAGTGCCAAGTGGACCTTCCTACTGAGACACTGATTACATGGATATCAGGTCCAAGCAGGGCCGGCCTTGCTTCATCATTACATTCATTTGTTGCCTTTTGTTCAAAGTTCATCCCTTCGAGCTGAAGGCACAGAAACAGCTGGAAAAACAGCTGAAATTGCATTCAGTGTTACAAAACAAGTACTTAGACTTATGGGGGCAACCTCAGGTTGTGAAAAGTAGAAGTCATTGCTGAAGTGCCTTAAATTTGCATTTGTCGTAATAGCAAGCAGGGAGCGACTCCTCTGGTTGCTAAAAGAAGTCTGATTGTATAGAAGTCTATAGAAAATGATCCGACTTCTCACTTGATTTATTACCTCAGTAAACATTGTAAACATGAGTTTATGGTCTCAATCACTAGTTTCAAGTCTTCTTCAATACAGCATGATGTTCAGTCTGTAGGGAGTTGGCTTGGGAATCGGAGGGTCACCGGTTCAAGTCCCGACATGGACCAAGAACTGAGTGTGACCTGTTAGCTGGAGAGGTGCCAGTTTACCTCTTGGGCACTGCCGAGGTGCCCCTGAGCAAGGCACCAAACCCCCCAACTGCTCGGGGCGCTTGTCAGGAGCAGCCCCCTCACTCTGACATCTCTCCATTAATGCATGTATATAAGTCCTGTTTGTGCATGTATTTCTGAATGTACTGTGAAAAAAAACTAACAGAGTGTAAAAACTGAATTTCCCCTCGTGGGACTAATAAAGGTTATTGTTGTTGTTCTTCTTCTTCTTAAATAGACCATAAAGCAGGGGATGCTTTAATGTCATTGACGGGTCGCTAACATGCTGTTGTTGAGTCTGGGTGTTATCCATGTTTTTGTCTTACAACTTTAACCCTTGTGTTTTCAGCTCATGAAAGTTAATTGATGACATAAGATAATGATGGCAACAGCCAAATGCCAAACTTGAGTCTTCAAAATGGCAGTGCACAAAGCAATGGGTGATGTCCACTCCTTATATACTGTATATATACAGTCTATGTTTGGAGGGTGTGGTCTGAAAAGGTCAGCCAATTTCATTCTTTTTTACATATTTCTGTCCTCCTGAGGATGAATTGTAATACTTGTTGTTAGTTGTTGTCCCCTGACTTTTCATCTAGCCACCATTAGCTCAAAACTTTAATTTATCCAATACTTTGATTTATGAACAAATACCTAGAAAACTACTGGCATTTGCGTTTAGTGCTAATTAGCAATCTTCAGCATGGTTACATGCTGAGCTAAGATGGTGAACATGGTAAACGTAACTATTAAATATCAGCATGTCAGCATTGTCACTGTGAGCATTTTGATCATTTAGCTCAGACCATCCCTAAGTACAGTGAGTAATGAAGTCTGCTCGTAGTTAATAGGCTTTAACATCAAATATTTTTATTTTGACAAATTTACACCAAAATTAAATTAGTGATTCTAATTGCTGTTGTTGGTCAGCTACTGTATAGTACTGTAAAAGTGACAAACTGTCACTGTCTTACTGTAGAGCAGGAAGTCACATAAACACAACTATCACCAGACCAGCTTATCAGAGTCTGACAGACAGATTATATCATCATTATCATTATCATCATCATCATCATCATCATTATCAGTTAAGCCCTTCGCCAGGATCAATACTGATTGATTTAGTTGAACCACCAACCTGCTCTACTGCATTTACCTGTTAAATTTAGAAAGTCAGAGAGAGAGAGAGCATGAACATCTTAATCAGATTCTGTCCTCTCCCTGGCATCACATTTAAAGGACAAAGTGAGCCAGCATTAGAGAAAAATAGAGTGTGTTTCTAATCATACCCGGCGTCCCTGCTCCTCAGTGCGGTAGGCGTGGCGATACAGGCAAGAGAAGACGGCGCCCGGTGGCATCAGCTCGCTGGTCTCGTTCCAGCCATGTGTGTGACAGAGTCGAGCAGCGTCACCCTGACACTTCTTATACAGGACGGGGTCCAGTCTGAGAAACAGTGTTATATATCACAGCCATGTGGTGACTTATTTCCTCTGTGTTAAAGAATAGACCAATGGTTTTCAAAGTGTGAGGCGGGCCTCCCCAGGGACAATCCATTATCAGATTAGTTCTACATTATACAATACATTAGTTATCAAAGGAAAATTACCTAGCCTAAATGTGAGTGATTTGGTTAAATCGATAGTTCAGAGATACTATAGTCTGAGAGAATTTTACCATATTTGTGTCAGAAACTAATAGCTGCCTTAGGACAGACCTTTTTTCATGTATTTGGTGTAGTCTATCTTGATTCAATGTTGAGTGTTTATGGGATCAAATAATAATAATAATAATAATGATCATAATCCCTGATCCCATGAGGCTGATGGGGCCCCTTTTCCTAAGCTTTGTCTGAGGTGAGGCCCGCGGTCTCAGACTGTGAAAACCAGTGCTAATGTGAAAACAAATTATATGCCGATTTACTTTTATTGTGACCAGTCTAAGGCACACCTGTGCAATAATCAAGCTGTCTAATCAGCATCTTGATATGCCACACCTGTGAGGTGGATGGATTATTTCGGCAAAGGAGAAGTGCTCACTAACACAGATTTAGACAAAATTTGTGAACAATATTTGAGAGAAATAGGCCTTTTGTGTACATAGAAAAAGTCTCAGATCTTTGACTTCAGTGTATTAAAAATGGGAGCAAAAACAAAAGTGATACCTTTATATTTATGTTCAGTATATTAGAGCTAAACTACTAAAACTGAAATGAATTTATGTTCTTTTTTATTTTATTAGTTTTTTTACCCAGGCAACATCTTTTAAGTTTAGTTTTAGTTTATCTTAAAGAATATGTTTTTTATTTAGTTTCAGTTTACCAAAACTGATTTTAACTATTTTAATTATTTTTGTTGTCAATTTTATTTAGTTTGTCACAGCCAGTTCAGTGTGCCAGCATGGACAATACCAGGGCCCTGGCCCGCCTACATGGAACAGGGACATAATTAATATTATTAATTACACCTGTATTTACCCTGCAATGATATGTCAAAATGGCTGCTGTGAAAAGGACCTACTGTTTTGGCTCAATTATCACAACAGAGTTTCAATACCAGACTTACTTCAATACTAACTTATGCTTAGTGTGTAACATTTAGAGAAATTTATTGGCAGAAATGGAATATAATATTAATAAGTATATTTTCTCTAATGTATAATCACCTGATAATAAAAACTGTGTTTTTGTTACCATAGAATTAGCCGTTTATATCTACATAGGGAGCAGGTCCACTTCACAGAGTCTGCTATGTTGCACCGCCATGTTTCTACAGCAGCCCAGAACAGATAAACCAAACACTGTTAACTTTTCCTGCTTGGGCTGGAGTCGAAAATGTTACTCGCTCCCGTCGCCACTGCCTCTCTCTTGCTTCATCACTCACTTCCCTCATACACACGCTCTCTACACACTACATGTGCCAAATGAACTACACTACTATTACAACAACTGCCTCTAAAGAAGGCCATTCGCATTTTCGTGCTTGTAGCTCAATACGCTTGGCACGCCTGAGAAGTTGTAATCTGCAACCTTAGCGCTAGATATCACCAGATCCTACACATCATTCCTTTAAACACAAATTGTTGTCCTTACATACTAATTCCACATTTAGGTCATGTGATGATGGAGGTTATCTCAATAGTAAATGTTGAAGACTCCGCAATAAGTAAACATTGAGTTTAGATCATTTTGTCAAACTACGGTCCATATTTGTGTTGTTGTATCTGTGGAATATTTATTGTCTTGTCAGTCATGTTAAAAGGTGAAGAAGAGCAGAAGAAGAACGTCAGTTGCTGATGGATTCAGACTCACTTCCAGTCTCTGGATATAAAATACTGCAGCTCCAACAGCCGGTGTTCACAGTCCTCCACCATCTTCTCCGTGTACAAGTGCTCCATCAGGCACGACAGGATCCTACACACACACACACACACACACACACACACACACACACACACACACACACACACACACACACACACACACACACACACACATACAAGTAAACAGTGTCTATTAAGGACATACACACTTTAAGTTTAAAGATAAGATAAGATAAGATGAACCTTTATTAAACCCCGGAGGGAAAATCGGGTGTCATAGCAGCATCAACGACAGTACAGATGAATACAGTATAGTAAAATGTAAAAGAGAAGGCGCAATGAAGGAAAGAAGGTGCAATGAAGAAAATTGACAATAACATAAATAAGTAACAGTAATAAGTAAAGTGCAGCAGGTGGTGGATATTGTATATGCATAGCATATATATGTAATAATATGTATGTATATAATTATATGTAATTATATACATTTTATTTAAAGAACAAAATGATCATTAAAAGTTCAGATTATTTGACATAAGGTAGTAATAGTGTGTACCGTGTGTGTGTGTGTGTGTGTGTGTGTGTGTGTGTGTGTGTGTGTGTGTGTGTGTGTGTGTGTGTAAGCAGCTCACATTGGGTCTCCGTTGCGGATGTGTTTACAGGCGGTCTGGATGACGGACTCGCAGGCCTCATTGAGTGCTCGGTCGATCCGGTAGTCAGCTCCAGGGTCGGCAGACTGGATCAAAGTCTGCAGCTGTAACGGAAACAAAGAATAGAAAAGCATAAAATGTCAGCAGCTGAGGAAAAGAGCCAGAAAAGAAACTGAGTGCCACATAAGAGAGAAGGGAACTGAGGATTCTCAAACACCATCCTCTTCTTAAGAGCAGGACAACCTCCAGTGAAGCCATCTACAAGAATGGAATTGATCCTCCTGGACATTGCAAGGGACTGGAAGATGCAGGTTGATCTAAATCAGAAGCTTATCTTTCCACCAGAGATTATCACAACTAGTCTCAGGGCGGACTTGATCTCGGGTCAACCTCTCAGAAGTCCTTGTGCATCGTGGAGTTAACTGTGCCATATAAACACAAAAGTCTGAGGTATGCAAACATAACAGCCGAGGCTGAACAACTTGGCTGGATGGGAGTACGAGGACAGGTCTTCTGATAAGCTGTCGTTATCAGAAGCTGCCGAGCGAGGCAGCAACTGGATTTGACTGAAGAGAAAGGTTCCCAACTGGGCTGCAAAATGACAGGAAAAGGGGTAAAAGCAGAGAGGAGCGCACCTGGTCCACCAGGTGTCACTGTTGAGCCCTCTGGAGATGTAGCTATTACCCTGACCCCACTCAAGACATCAAGAAAGTGCTGATTACCTCCGCCAAAGAGGTTATGTTTTTGCCGGTGTTTATCTGTCTGTTTGTTTGTTTGTTTGTCTGTGTTCAAGATAACTCAAAAACTTATGGACGGATTTTGATGAAATTTTCAGGGTGTGTCGAAAATGTGAAAAGGAAGAACTGATTTAATTTTGGGGGTGATCCGGAAATCCTGGATTGTGGATCACTTTGAAATTTTTGTTAACATTGGGGTAAATGGGACCCAAAAAATAGTTTCTCAATATCTCTGGTAATTGTTTCCCAAAGCTCATGAAATTTGACTCAGGGATTGACAATGTGTACTTCTATCAAATCCCAAAGGCTGATCCAGATCTGATCCAGATGGCGGATTTTATAGCAATTTATATAAAAAATGGGGGTACTCTTACATTTTGGCCTACTGTGCATAGTAATAATATTAAATATTAATATTAGAGGTAGAGATTTCTAACAAGCGGCATCGTGTAGCTGAGACAATTCCGCATCTGAAGTATGTCAACGAATTTGATCTAGTTTTAATACTTGAGGAGACAGATCCAGAAGAAACCGCCAGGGGGGAAACTATGTTGCTTGGCGGAGGTCTGCACTCTCCGAGTGCTTTTCTAGTTAAACTTGGGATTGTAATATCACGTCCTATGAGCTCAACTTATTAATTGATAAACTTATGTAATAATTCACAAATTATTCGTTTGTATTATATACTGTAAGTTTGTGTGACAAAACAGATTATATTTTCATTTTCAAACATTTATGTTCTTCCAGAATATTCCATAAATACTAATAAAGAGTTCTTCAGCTAGAAAACAGAATGTCCAGTTTGGTCTCAGTATCTACAGACTAAAAACCTCTTTGAATGATTTATGCAGATTTTTTTTACAAGAATTATAAAGAATAAAAAGCTCCACTTAGGTTGATCAGACCACATAAAAAAGTCCTGCCTCTCAGCTGTCTGTATCTCTTTAACACTGAAGTATCACAGTCACTGTGGTTGTCTTACAGCGCTCTGGCAGACGCTGTCGACGGTGGTGCTGCGATCGCCACGTCCGATCCTCATCAGGCAGTGCAGCGTGCGGCCTTTGCGGTGCAGTCCGGAGCAGTGAGCCTCGATCTCCGTCCGGCAGTGAAGCACGATCTCCGGACTCAGGGAGAAATCCTCCATCAGCATCCGGCGGTAGTCCAGCATTTCCCCCTGACACTCGCCACTGACCGGACGACCTGCACAGCACGAGATCACACTATTATTGAAACAGTTAACCTCCCATGACACATAATTTCAAACCCTTCTTGACATGTATTTACATTTCATTAGAATAATAAACATTTTCTCCTTACTTAAAAAGATAGTATGTGTGTTTTGGGGGTGTATCAAGTATTTATCTATAATCAGTGTATTTCCTACAGTAGATGATGGTTGGCACATACTCAGTTTGAGGAAACAGACAGGTGTACCTGCACAAGAGCAAAGCAAAATAACATATTTTAGCAAACTATTCATTTAAGCGTATGATATATTTAGAATATTTTCCGACAGTAAACTGAACTGAAAGTGAAACGTGTTTTTGTCATCTGTGCCTAATGGCTCTGGAGAGAGCATTGATCAGTTTCACTTTCCATTCAGTTCCCTGTCAGAAAGGAGAAGGAAAAGGCTTTTTGCCAGCAAGATAAAGTGGCGAAAATATTCTAAATATGGTGTACACTTAAACTGCTAATGATTTTTTAGGTGGGCCTTGTTTGAGGTGGCTAAAATATATGTTTCTGCTGCCTCTGCCCACAGCACTGTACTGCTTTGCTCCTGTGCTGGTACTCCTGTCCTATATTTCTCAGTTGGGGGCGTGACAACTGTCATCTACTGTAGGTAATACATTCACTATGCATAAATACCTCATACAACCCCACTTCAAAACATCCAAACTATCCCTTTAAGCTGCATTCATTTACATTTTTGGCCATTCTTTTTTGGGTGCGGGGGGGCACCATGTAAACAAATTATCACTATAAAGTTTTAAGAAAGTTTTTACAGCTACTCATTATTGCAGTGAAAAAAATGTTTGTGTCCACTAGATGAATGTCCAATATTTTCTCTTTTGGTCTCTACCAGCTCTAGAGAAAAATATCTGGCTCCTTCAGCTCCTACATGCCCTGCTGTCTTCATTGGCTAGCCGCTAACTTTGTTTGTCTGCTGAACTTTTTTACTAAAAACTGTCAGTCTGTCAGGTTGTATAAACCCCAACCCATCCTCCCCCCACTTACCTCGGTGCACAGCAGCCTCCAGACACAGCAGCAGGTACGACAGCCGGGCCTCGCGGGCTCGTGGCAGGTTGGTGTCCAGACTGCAGCGCTGCTTCCTCAGGTCCATCTTACAGGCTTTAGCCAGAGAGTAACTGACTCTGTAGTCCTGAGAGATCAGCTTCTGACGGGTGGTCAGAGCATCACGGCACTGTGGGGGAAGACGACAGGAGGAAGAGGGGAGTGCTACTGACCAAAATAAGTTCACCATTACCCAAATCACGACTTGAGTTGTTCGTACCTTTTCTGACATGGCCTCCTCAAACTTGTGATTGAACAGACACTTGTAGACTTTCCCTTCTCCTGCCTGAGTCTGTGGAGAAGAAGAAACAAAGACATCATATCATAGTGGCTAATTAAGTCACGATAATCACTTCCACCTACGGTTTCATGTTTTTTATGCGTTTGTTTGTTAGTTATCAGAACAATTGGGGTGGACGATGCCGTCATCTTCCTGTTGGACCGAGCTCTATCTCACCTGGAGAAACCTGGGAGCACTGTGAGGATCATGTTCTTTGATTTCTCCAGTGCTTTCAACACCATCCAGCCGACAATTCAGAGGGACAAACTGGAGATTGCAGGGGTAGATCACCAGTGAACATCCAGGGATCAGACATTGAGATGGTGACATCTTATAAATACCTGGGTGTTCACCTGAACAATAAACTGGAGTGGACAACAAATTCCTCTGCACTCCATAAAAAAGGCCAGAGCAGACTGTATCTGCTCAGGAGACTGAGGTCTTTTGGAGTGCAGGGGACACTTCTGAAAACATTCTATGACACCGTCGTGGCATCAGCCATATTTTATGGAGTGGTTTGCTGGGGCAGCAGCATCACAGCTGCAGACAGGAAGAGGCTGGATAAGATTATCAAAAGGGCCAGCTCTGTCCTGGGATGCTCTCTGGACACAGTACAGGTGGTGGGAGAGAGGAGGACGATGGCTAAGCTGTCATCCATGATGGAGAAGGACTCCCACCCCATGAGAGACACCATCAGAGCTCTGGAGAGCTCCTTCAGTGACAGGCTGCTACACCCTAAGTGTACGAAGGAGCGTTACAGAAGGTCCTTCCTGCCTGCAGCTGTTAGACTCCACAACCAGCGCTGCTCCCAGTAAACCACATACACAGTCACATTCACAACAAACTCACCGGACATAATGTGCAATAAGGACTCATATGTACAATTATATCATCTGCTCAAATTATAGGAACTGGACAATTATTTATTTATTGATATGCTGGCCATATTTTTGGCTTTACTTTCTATTATGTATATATTATTTTATTTTATTTTATCTTTATTAATACTGTTTTTAAAATCTATCCTTCTTGTTTTTGCACTATCCACTTTGCTGCTGTAACGTGTGAATTTCTCCACTGTGGGACCAATAAAGGAATATCTTATCTTATCTTATCTTATTTTAAAAGTTTAAACACATTTTCATGGAATTTGGTGGTATGTTTTCCAATGGATCCAGGAAGTTTTGAAAGGATTTCTTAAAGGGAAAATTCATCAGATTTTATGTGGATGTCCAGTCAGTGTTGATGGTTAATAGTCAAATAAGGGTTAGGGTTATATTGTGTTATATTGACCAAGAAAGCTGAGTTTTCCTGCTCGTGGAGCCGTGCCAGCAGTGCCTACACACATCATTTTAATATGATCTGAATGTAGAAACTGTTTGTATAATTTTTGAAAATACAAAATCCTGCAGGAACCAACAAAGGAGCTGCTCCTTACATTCTGACAGAATCTCTCACGGTCATCTCGGCAAGAGAAGTAAAGATGTCGGTCGAGGTGAAAGTCGTCTGATGACAACTCTGCCACCCGCAGGATCGCCTTCTGACACTCCTCTTTGATCGGATGAACATGATCCTGCTGCTCCGCCTCCCTCACAAGCGCCTTCTCCAGACAGGCGATGACTTCGCCCTGGGAGTGAATGTCCTGTTGAGGAGCGGCGAGAAATGAGGATGAGTAGCATTTAAGTAACTGGTGACCAAGATGTTTTCAGTTTCTTGGGAGAGATCCAGGCCACAGAAACATCTCAACATACAATGATTACAAAAAAATTACTGTGGGTAATAAAATACATAGTACATAACAGAGAAATAATACTTTGCAATTGTTAGAATGAGAAAAATGAAACAAATAACAACAATGGAAAACTATGTCAGCTCCATCCAGGAGATAATTCAAGATAAGATAAGATAAGATGAACCTTTATTAATCCCCGGAGGGAAATTCGGGAGATAAAGCAACTCCACATGAAGTCACAACTTGTCTTTTTTACATTTAGTTTTTTGTACAGATTAAACAAACAAGATATAACATGTTAATCTGTGAGCTGTAGAGGTCTTTTTGGGAGGATCCTTAAGTCTTTGAGCTAGAGCTGTATCGAATGTCTTTATCGAGGTTTTCGAATGAAGCTTTGAATGTATGTTGTCATACTTTATGATATCATCACCCTTCAAAAACACCAGTACAAAATCTTTGAATAAGTTGATTAATCACATAAAATGAGTTAGTCTTTTTTTTTTTTTTTTTTTATTAAATCAGCTTTCTTTAATGAATATACCTCGACAGTGCGTACCTCCCTTTTGAGCAAATCATTTGTTGACCACTGTGAAATGTTGTTTTTGAAAGGCTAAACACCAACAAATATGGATTGAAGCAGAATATTTCATTAGATAAAAATATGTTGTGAACTTTGGACACGAGTGTAGCCTGATCTTTATCTGCATCTGTGCATTAATACTGCCGTTAAACAGAATGAATAGACATGCAAAATTTTAAAAGGCTGCACAACATTTGTATCAGCCTTACATTGGACAGGGCTAGGCTAGTGGTTTCCCCTTGCTTCCACTCCTTATGCTAAGCTAAGCTAACCACCTTTATATAGACTGTGTAATGTGGCAGAAAGCTACCAGAGTAACTAGTAATTGGACCTTTTCAAACCTTGTCAGCCAAAACAACAAAACATGCTCACCTTGTGTCCCACGTTGATGCTGCCACAGCGCAGGCTGTTGATGTCTTCTTTACATTTGTCCATGAAGCCGCAAATCAGTCTGTAGTCACCAAAGATGATACTGGTCATCTTGGTGATGTACTGGTTACACTGGTACTCGCTGATGTTGCCACGGTGATCCACCAGGCAGGACACCAGGTAGCCCCTCCCTCGCTCCTCCTCGTTACACTCCTTTATCTGGAGGAATCGAACATCTGATTTTTAGTAAGTTCATACTGTGATCAGTCACTACGTCTGTTAAACTTGACAGGAAATTGCCTCGCCTGCAATGCACACTGACCTCAGCGATGGTGCTCTTGCAGACCTCAGTGGCCACCGACTCAAACTTTGGATCTGTGGTCAAATTGAGTTTATAGTTCCACAGGAGCTGAGAGAGAGTGAGAGTAACAAAAACATTAAAATTTCATCATCTCACATGCATACAGGAGAAACACAGAGGAGCATGCTGACCATGCAGATCGGTTAACGGCATCCCCAGCACTAACACTAACAGTCATTTTGTATTGCTTTAATTATGTAAATGTTTCCAATTGTCTCTCTTGTCTCTAGATTCTCTTCTTTTGTGTATTTAATGTAACATATTTTTCGCACTATAAGGCGCACTTAAAATCGGCCAACTGTTTAACTCATACACTGATGATGAAGGATTTGATGGATTTGTGGAAGAGGAATGAACTGTATTGTTTTGTATTTCATGTGTTACAACTGAAAAATGTTGAGTTATTGAAGTTATTGAGTTATTAAATGAACTGAATAAAGTTTGACTTATCTGACCGTTTTGTTTTGCTTAATGCGCCTTATAATCCGGTGCGCCTTGTAGTGTGAAAAATACGGTATTTGTGTATTGTTTTCCTGTCGGCGAGGCTTCAGCTGCAGCAGCTAAGAGATAACAGCTATTGATAGTCAGACCGCCCAGACAACAACCCCAAAACAAAATGTGTGTGTGTGTGAGTGAGAGTGACATGTTAATTGCAACCAGTGCTTTCCAGTGCTGTAATAAAGACAGTCTAAGTGGTCCATTAACCTGTCTGTCGTTAACTGCAGTGAACTCTGAACATTGAATGTTTATCATCCAAATGACACTGAGGTGAGCTTTAAACAACAAGAGGACAAACCTCAGACTGAATGTTAGAGGGCGGGAAAGTTTGGAAAGGTCATCAGTTATAGTCATATGTAAGGATGAGGATTCCTCAGATCTTTTACTTTTTAAAGTGTAAAGAGCAACAAGTGAGAGGGACATTATTAAGTACTATTATATAAAGTATTGAGATCCTTTACTTAAATAATAGTAGTAATACTACAATGCAGAAATATTCTGTTACAAGTACTGTATTCATCACTTTAATGTTGCAGCTGGTGAAGGTTGAGCTAATTTTAACTTTATTTTTACTATCTCACGAATTTCCCCCCAGGATTAATGGTTGGTTATATTTTGTAATCTGTACAAAGTAATAAAATAAATGTAGTTTTGAAAAAAATGTGCAATACAATACTTAAGTACAGTACAGTACTTGAGTAAATGTACTTATGTAGTTATATTCCACCACTGCAATTGCAATTAACCCCAGCAAACAGATTCTCTCCCATTTCCTCTCTCTAAAAATGCTCTGTCTGTGTGTGTGTGTGTGTGTGTGTGTGTGTGTGTGTGTCTGTGAATGTTCTCATTCATCCAGGTGATATTCATTCTGAGACTAGTCTAGTCTAGTGGGGACTAGTCACACTGTTGCGTTACAAACTGATGAAGCAGGTTATGTTCATTCTGAGACTAGTCCTAGTGGGGACTAGTCAGACTATTGCATTATGAACTGATGAAGCCACTTGCATAAGGGGCGAAATGTCGTAAGAGACAAATCCAAGTCCAGTTGCCTTCGATTCAATTGTTTGCCAGAAAATGTGTGTGTGTGTGTGTGTGTGTGTGTGTGTGTGTGTGTGTGTGTGTGTGTGTTGGAGTAAATACCTACATGGTTACAGTCAGGAGCAATCTCAGATTCCTGCAGAAAAACACAGAGAAAGAAAGAAGTGAACCGCTGTTTTCTTTGGGTGAGTTAAAACATCTTGACTGAACCAGGAGGTCTGACTAGGAGATGGAAATGCTTGAGAGTTGCTCAATTGCACACATCTGACAGTAGAACCACACATACACCTGGTTTTAAAGGAAGAGTTCACCACTCTTCTTTCTGTGAGTGGGCTGATTGATTGACTGAAGACTGATATCATGCCTGCGTGATGTGGAGCTGGAGTCAGGAGGTGGTTGGCCTAGCGTAGTATAAAGACTGGAGGCAGCTAACCTGACGATTAACACAGGAAAAAAACACACTTACGAACACCTCTAAGGCTCGCCAGTTAACATATTTTGTTTAATACTCACACAGTGTTATGTGGTGTAACTATTTCTTGGCAAACAGCCGACTCTTTAAATTTTTACATTTCTGAACACTGGACAGATCCACAGCCAGATGAGGCAATGCAAAGGAAAACCCTTAATGTCCTAGTGAAACGGAAGTCAGAGCATCTTCATCTTCTGTACTGTATTCCTCCTCCTCCTCTGTATCCCACAGTGAAACAGAATATTTGAGCAGAGTACAGCTAAATGAGGGATTTAAATCAAAACCTTCACATTTGATTGGTCCATTAAAAAGTAGGCAGGCTTAGAATGGTACGTGCTGCAGAGATTGATGGATAGGTGTCATGATATTATAGGTTGAAATTGGTTAGTAGTAGTTTCAGTAAGCACACACCATATTAAGTTTTATATGAATTAAAATGATTGAATTTTGATAAATAAATACAGAAGAGAAGAAGAAATCTTAGTGTTTTTTGGATTTTTTTTTTTTTTTTTTGCATTACTTGTTAAATAGGTGCACAGCAGAGAGTGGAGCAGAAATGAGTCCTAAAACTCAGAGATGAGTTAGCATGTTAGCACTTCTGGTTCCCTCGTCTGGAAGTCAATGTTTTTTTAAAATGGGCTTTTAGTTAGCTGTCTGACAGACGGTTTGTAGTTAGGTAATAGCCCAGTCGTAAAATTTTGAAGTTTTTATGTAAAAAAGGCTGTTACTATCAAGTGGCTAATTGAGACTATAAAACGTGATCATGCTGACTCATCATTCACACTTCAAAAATCATAAAAGTGGTGTTAATTTGAGAAGATTATTTTGCTGATCAAAACATGTAAGTATCATAAACCTTTGTTTGCTACAGAGCTTATTTTACGCAATAATTCAAAATCCAATAGAAAAATCCCATTGGCTTTTTGTTGAGGGAACCCAAGCTATGCTAACTTCCTGGTTAGCCTACAAAAATATGTCATCCTTGGAGCACTCCATTTGACTGGAGGTGTGTCTAAAAGGGCATTTTCTCATTTCATCTTGACTCTAAATCTGTCTTATTTACGACATCATCTTATCAAGTGGCCTATTTTGCAGACATATGGAACACAACAGGGATGAGACGGTTTATAAAATTCACTGTTTGGTTTGGTTCACAGTGTGGGGACACAGTTTTCAGTTTGGTTCGGTACATTTATGGTACAGCAAAGAGGCCAATTTCCAACTTCAACTTAAACATGTGTTTCAGTTATTTGGCAAAATAAGTCAACAACTGTTTGTCTTCACAATAGCAGTATAACATTAGGAACAAAACACTTCTTCATTATCACATCTTATGGTTGGACTTCTGATCTAAAAGAGAAGTGCCACTGTGTTATTTAAAAAGAATTAATAAATAAAAACAAATCATCAACAAAAAGTGCAGCATTAGGTAACAGTAACATATACTAGACCAGCATCATATGAGGAAAAGCTGCCATGTGCAATAACACTGCTCAGTATGTCAGTCTGGTTGTTTTTAAATTCAGAACCAGATTAGAGTTGAATATTTAAAATCCAACTAGGTCTCATGTTGTTTCTAGAGCAGCAACAGTAATGTTTACAACAGCAAAGTCACCATAGAAACTCATTAATATCTCACTGAAAACAATCTAACATATTAATAAAAGCCTACAGAGGTAGTACTACAGAGGTAGTTAGCTGTAGTTATTTTGATCATTGGTCAAGATGTAAGTTAAACATTTATCAGCTATATTATTGTAACGTTGCCCCTCAAAAAGAGTGAGATGGGGGCCATTAGGTAGAGTAAGCATTAATATTTTATAGAGTAAGCATTAATATTTTAATATTTTAGTCACAGATTTACATTCACTTAAAAATGATAGACATCTTATTTTGGGAAGATTACCATATATAAGTACATATACTATATAAAGCAACAGCTGTGCAGAGTCAAGCGTTTTGTGTGTGTTTTTGTGCATACGACAAAGAAAAAGAGAGAAGCAAGCACATCAGTCCTGCTACCAAAAAAAGTCCCATCCAATATTTAATATGAACAAAGCAGCAGAAGCTTTTCACAGACTCTCCCACAACATCCTCATCTATCAGAGGAAACACAGCAGGAGAAGCTTTTCTGCAGCTTCATGTCACTTTGCAGTAAAAAAGACATGAAAAAAGACATCGTCAACCGCTTATCCCATTAGGGGTCGCGGGGGGGCTGGAGCCGATCCCAGCTGGCATAGGGCGAAGGCGGGGTTCATCCTGGACAGGTCGCCAGTCCATCGCAGGGCACATAGAGACAGACAACATAGAGACAGACAACCATTCACGCGGGCAATTTAGAGTCATCAATTAACCTAAACAGCATGTCTTTGGACGGTGGAAGGAAGCCGGAGTACCCAGAGAGAACCCACGCTTACACGGGGAGAACATGCAAACTCCACACCGAAGAGTCCCAGAACCTGCGACCCTCTTGCTAGGAGGCGAGAGTGCTAACCACTGCACCACCGTGCAGCCCAGACATGAAAGCACTCAACTCTACTCGGCCCACAGGAACAGAGACAAAAACTCCCTCTTCTGATCTAAACCGTCATCGCCTCTATATGTTTCAGAGACAGAGGAACAAATGTAATAAGGAAACAGACTCTCTGCGGCCTCCAAGATTAGAAATAACAGTTAGTTAGTATGACTATGAGTTATTAATTACTCCTTAGTGAGTCCATTCACATCAAAGGCTTCTGAAACAAGACCAGATTAATCAAGTACACTGATCACACTAAAGTGGTAACAGAGGCTACTTGTGTCTGGCTGAAGGGTGGGAGTAATGTGACAAAACTCTCTTTATATCACTGATGAAAACCTAATATGATACACAGAGTTTCACAGTGTGAAACCAACCTCTGTACAGTTAAAGCTAACAAAAGGTTTATTGTAGATTTACTGAAGCGGTTGAACAAAATGTCTTTGTGGTTTGCAGCACCAGACTGTACCAGCTTTCTTTATGACTATATACATGACTTTATATGAAAGGAGATTCTTTCAGTGACGAACCCAAAGAGAACGATCTACGATTATCTATCTTTAGCCCATTTTAGCTCATTGCTTTGATTTTTACATTATATTTAATGTTTTGGTTCAGTCTTTGCTCTCTGATAAACCCACTGTACACTCAATATTCAATATTTTGGCCGTCGCCATCTTAGTTTTTCGCTGTTGCCATATTGTTTTTTTTTCATATATATATGTAATTATATAATTGTATATAATTATATACATTTGGTCCAGGACTAAATACGGAGCAGATGATCAGAGAGTCACATGGAGGTCAGACCTTGGTTATGCTGATGCCACCCCCCCAACATACCACAGCAAAAAACAGAAAGCTGGCTACTACAGACTGGTAAAACATCTGAAGTAGCCTGTTGGACACATTGAAGGTCCTCAGCCTTCTCAGGAAGAATAGTTTGCTCTGTCCCTTCCTGTAGAGGGCCTCGGAGTTGTTGGACCAGTCCAGTTTATTGTTTAAGTGAACTTCCAGGAACTTGTAGATGTCCACCGAGGTGGTGGACAACACCTCCTCCACATGGATAGTGATGGGAGTAGGGGAGCTCTTCCTCCTCCTGCGGAAATCTACCACCAGCTCTTTGGTCTTACCAATATTGAGCTGGAGGTGGTTGATGTTAAACCACCTCACAAAGTTCTCCACAAGGGTCCTGTACTTCTCCTCGTTGTCATCTGTGATGCAGCCAACGATGGAGGAGTCATCAGAGAACTTCTGCAGGTGGCATGTTCCTGAAGCAGAAGTGGGAGGTGTAGGTGATGAACAGGAACGGTGACAACACAGTTCCCTGGGGAGCACCGGTGTTTCTCCAGGGAGTCACTCACCAGGGGCTTGAGGTGCTGCAGGACCAGTCTCTCCAGGATCTTCATGACGTGTGAGGTCAGAGCGACTGGCCTGTAGTCATTGGGGGTGCTAGGGAGTCCTTTCTTGGGCACTGGGACGATGCAGGAGGTCTTCCAGAGTTGTGGTACATTCTTCAGCCTGAGGGAGGGGTTGAAGAGCTGCTGGAACGCTCCTGCCAGCTGCTCTGCACACGCCTTGAGCACCCTGGGGTTGAAGTTGTCGGGCCCCCTGGCCTTGTTGGTGTTGACCCTGGAGAGCTGTTTCATCACTTGGCTGGATGTGATGGTCAGGGACGGTGCTGGTGTTGATGTGCTGAGGGGGAAGGGGGAGGGAGATGAGGGGTGGGAGAGGTGAGGGCAGGAGAGTGGGGGAAGTGGGGAGATGAGGGTGGGGGAGGGAGGGGTGCTGGGGTTGAAGGGAGAGGAGGGGGCAGGGAGGGTTGTGCAGGAGGGGGAGGAGGGGAGGGGGAGGGGGGCACCAGAGTTGGTAGGTGGATGCTCAGGATGTGTGCTGGGCTGTTGGGGGCTGGATGGTCAAACCTGTTGAAGAACAGGTTTAACTGGTTGGCCTGTTCCAGCGTCCACTCCACTGCAGAGCCTGGCTGTTTGAAGCCCGTTATCCTCCTGAAGCCCCCACACACGTCCCTGCTGGCTTGTAATTTCCCCTCTAGCTTGTCCTTGTAGGCGTCCTTAGCCAGCTGAAGCTCCTTCTTCAGCTGAAGCTCCTTCTTCAGCTCCTTCTGGACAGCCTTGGTCCCCTCTATGTCCCTGGCCATGAAAGCCCTCTTCTTCCTGTTCAACAGGGTTTTAATGTGTCCTGTGATCCAGGGCTTGTTGTTGGGAAAGCAGCGTACCTTTTTGGTGGGTACGATGCTCTCCTCACAGAACCAGATGTAATCTGTTATGGTGTGAGAGAGTCCCTCGATGTCCTCACCGTGGGCCCTCTCAAACATCCCCCAGTCTGTAGTCCTGTAACACTCCCTCAGCTCCTCCTCTGTAGACCACTGCTGACCACCTGTGGCAGGCTGTCGCCTAACAACAGGCTTGTATTTGGGAACCAGTCTGATGAGGTTGTGGTCTGATCCACCGAGGGGAGGCAGGGCAGTAGAGCTGTGTGCCTCCTTAGTGTTGACATACAGCAGGTCCAGGGTCCTGTTTTCTCTAGTGTTACAGGTTATATACTGGGTGAAGTTGGTTAATGTTTTGGAGACTTTAATGTGGTTAAAGTCTCCATTGATGAAACGTGGACGGTGGAGCTGAAGGCGTCACTCGCCTGTGCAGCCACGGTGCCCGGGGGAATATACACAATGACTGTGATGGCGTGTGAGAACTCCCACGGCAGATAATAAGGCCTCAAACTCACAGCCAGCAGCTCAATGTTGGGAGTGCAGATGCAGTGTTTAACAGAGATGTGGTTAGGATTACACCATCGAGAGTTAACAAGGACAGGGAGCTCCCCGCCTTTCCTCTTACCGCTCCGCTTGTCCCTATCCGCTCTCACTAAAGTGAAGCCGGTCGGCTCCACTAAGCAGTCCGGTGTCATCCTGTTCAGCCATGTCATGTAAAACACAGCAAACTGGCCTCCCTATATTCCCTCTGGCTCCTCACTAGGGCTGATAGTTTGTCCGTTTTGTTGGCGAGTGAGCAGACATTCCCCATGAATTACAATTTATCATAGGTCATCATTGAATATTTTTCATCGTGTTTTTTTATGAAATGAACTGTTTTCCCTTAAATTTATCTTATGAGCCCTAACAAGACCCACAAAGTGCACTGGGCTTTGAAGGATTTTTTTTTTTTTTTTAGTGGCCAAACGGTGGTACAATTTCTACTGCGTGATGC
Organism: Pterois miles; assembly: GCA_947000775.1. Classification (NCBI taxonomy): domain Eukaryota; kingdom Metazoa; phylum Chordata; class Actinopteri; order Perciformes; family Scorpaenidae; genus Pterois; species Pterois miles. The sequence goes on along the minus strand of CAMQGK010000479.1, from coordinate 5,048,336 downwards.
CATTGGGCCCAAAAAGACTTTTTCCGATAGGCTTACTTTGGGAAAGACACATTTGTAAATCAGCAAATAATTGTTTTTAAGGTGAATCAACTTCCCAGTGCTAACAAATTAGCCCTTATTTAAATCATTAGGTCTAAAGGTTGTAAAATGCACTAACAGCCCAATCCAAGTTATTTTCCTTCCTCTGTTCATATGTCCCAGACCGAGGATAGGCAGAGGGCTGGGAGGCAGAGTTAAAGAAAACGCTACTGAGCCTGCTCTATGGGCCCAGTGGATGTTCAAGTTCGCCAGCAGATCCGGGTGCTTTCATGCGCCACAGAGCAACTTTCATAGGATTGAACAGAGCACTGGCTCGAACAATGTATTAACTTCTCTGTATACATCTATGATTCCAATCCCCACATACTGTAGAACTGATATTGTCATTTTGAGGACGAGGATGTAGAAATAATCACAGTCAATCAAAACAAAATCCAAATGTTGTCAACACAGCAAAAACAGAAAGCATCTCGCAGACTGACTGTAAGGACACAGAGGGAACGTCCGGACGGCATGGCGGCTGCGTTACTTTTTTTTTTATGTTCCATGTTGACAGGTTTTGAGCAGCCACACAGCCCACGAGATGTGCGTCTCAGCTGCATCTCTTCTAGATATTCAAGGTCTCGTCTATCTTTAATGCAAGCAGTGCTTAGTTCACAGCAGCAACAACAGACAATGAAGGTGATCTTCTGACTGTACAGTATATTAATATTATACCAACAACATAACTACAGTTTCGATGTCACGGAAAAAATATCACGAACATGAAAAAAAGCAAAGATTTATCTTTAAATCAACACTTCCTGCTTTTATTTCAAAAATAAAAGCTCTCAAGCAGTGAGACAAAACTCCTTCATTTGTTAACACAAGGCCTTTATTCTGAAATATTTGCAGGACAGTAGAATAAGCAGGGACTTGCACGGCTCCATGAATGAATATAGTATGGGGTTTTTATTGGGAATTATAACTATTATTTACAAAATACCACGTTTCTTGACCTCTCTCTATCTAAAATAAATATAAATGACATTAAATGAGTATGAAAGGCAAACTCTATGTAGAAAGAATGGACAGACAGCAGCAGCTGCCGCAGCAGAAACACAGCTGAAACGCTCTCTAATTTGCATCCTTGTACACTCTGTCAGTCAGTCAGTGACAGACTGACTCAATGACCGCAGTTGAAAGTGTCCATAATGGCCATCGGCCTGTTAGTGTGGCAGTAAAGTGACTTCCTGTCCAGCAGGTAGTTTATAACTGCAATGCTGTTTCTCAGACGTCTCTCAAGTGTCAGATTTTCAGGGCTTTAACCACCACAAATAAATACTGAACTGTAACCACACGCTGCTTTACTGCCAGTGGTGTGTCTGTGTGTTGGTGTGTGTGTGTGTGTGTGTGTGTGTGTGTGTGTGTGTGTGTGTGTGTGTGTGTGTGTGTGTGTGTGTGTGTGTGTGTGTGGAGTGTATTCCCCTGGAGAAGAGGCAGATTTATAAGAGCCATTTACCTCTTCAGGAGGCCACAGCTGTTCATAGAGTTGAAGCAATGCAATTATCTCAGTAAAGAGGGAATCGCTCAGGGCCACTGGAGGAGAGAGAGAGAGAGTGTGTGTGTGTGTGTGTGTGTGTGTGTGTGTGTGTGTGTGTGTGTGTGTGTGTGTGTGTGTATGTGACGTCAACACCAAGTAAAACAGGGACAGGATGGTTTTCCACAGATGTGTACATCGTTCAATATATTTACATGTTTGTGTTGGTAAAACTTTAACATTCGTAAGCAGTGAATGAAAATCAGATTGACGTGATAGTTTGTTTGAGTGTTAATATTGTACAGACTGAATCTAATTCTTAAAAAGAACATATTTCTTTGTATTGCGCTATAGCTTTTTCTATTATTTTGTCCATCCCACTTAAATCAGTGAGGGTAGGCTAAATAACACAAACAACTCTCTGTTTAATGCAGCACAGTTCAACAGCATCACCAATTGCAGCCTCGTTCAATCATCTCTCTAAAACACTGAAAAACTGAACTGAATATTAGAGGCCTGTAAAATGCACCATCGCTCACCTGTGGGTGGTGCTGTCAGGGTTCCGTTAGCATGATGTGAAAGTGGAGCAAAAGTGGAGCAAGTGTTTGCTTGGTCTCGTACCTCGTACCTCGAGGTGTCGTACCTCGGCCATGTCATATCTACAGAGTGGGTGGCAACTCACCCTGAAAAAATACTTGCAGTGGGAGAGTGGAAGTGTCCTAAAAACTATGTAGAGCTTCAGTCTTTCTTGGGGTTTGCAGGTTATTACAGGAGATTTGTGGAGAACACCTTTCCATACCCTCTCAGCCATGACATGGTTCCCTAAGGGGAACCCACAGGAACACAAGATCCTAAAGCTCATCAATCTGCTTGTTTTATCCAACAAACAACAGCAGATATTTAATTTTGCAGACAAAGAAGCACATTTGAGACAGTAGAACCAGCATTTTTTTGCTTGAAAAATTTCTTCAGTAATTAATCAATTCAAAATAGTCAAGTCTAATATGAGAAATCTGCGTCAAAGAGCTTTACAAAGTGAACACCCCCTGAAAAACATTTTAACAGCAAAAAAGAGCAACTGAGGACATTATAGATTATAGATTGTAAACATGAAGAATATGCACCTGCAGTGTTTATCACATGTGTCAGTGTGTGATAAACTAAGTCTGCACTGTGAGGGGTTCCCTGGCTGCACACATAAACTAAACAAGAGGACAAATTTAGCACCAAAAACAAAACAGTCCTCACATTCACTTCCAAAATAACAGCCCAGAATGAATTTGTGCATGTAGGCGGCAAAATGTGAAAACACACTGTGAAGAAAGATATAAGATATTTTGTTTGGATTTTTCACCACAAAGAGACCCATGGGTAGCAGGCAGAGAGTGTGTAGTTTAGCTTCACTACTCTGTTTGTCACCTGACAGCTGGATGACTGCACACACCTCTCACACACCTCACACAGGTTGATAATTACCTCACCAAGGTCGCAGTCAGCAGCTGCACTGTGAGAGGTGGAAAACATTAAACCACATCAAACCTTTCCCTTACAACAAATACTGTAGTCTGATGTTAAGACAAGTCTATTAAACACCCTGCACATTTGGCAAAATTGATCACACATTGTCCAAATTGTGCTGGTGTGGTTATGAGGTAACGGTGGTATCAGGTAACGGTGTGAGAATAGCCACTGAACTAGTAGCAACTTATTTTCATGAACTGAATGAAACCAATTATAAAAATGAGATTAATTAAAATGGTATTATCAGCTGAACTGGTGGCGTAGGGATATGTTTGACTGCTTTTAAGGTGAATATAAATGATTCTCAGTCTGCATCTGCATCAGAGATTAATGTATTTTCTTTTTTCTGACTAATCAATTATGATTAATAATTGATTCATGACTTTTTAGTTTTTATTTTAGTTTTTAGTCTGAGGCGATGTCTTCAAACTGCTTGTTTTGTTCTATCAACTGCCCAAAACCCAAAGACACTCAGTTTATGATTATATACTATATATAAAAGAGATAAAAAGCAGCCGAATCATTACACTGGAGAAGCTGGAACCAGAGAATGACTGATATTTAAAAGGTTAATTGATTATCAAGATTGTTGTCAATTAATTTTCTGTTCATCGACTAAACAAATTGTTTCCCTACCTGATTTCTCGTCCCATTAAATGAATACATGAATTATGAAAAATACAAATAAACAAAATTTTCAGGGGGCATTGTGGAGACTTTGATCAGTTTTTCTTACATCTTGGCTACAGCTTGTTGAGGGTCGAAAACACAACATCTAAACATATAATATTACTGTCTTCTTTCACTGTTTCTGTTCTTTATTAACATCAGTAACTCAACAGTTAAACCAGACTATATATTTCCACCAGCTGTTTAAATGTCAAACTGTTGATTTGACTCCAATAATGTATTATATTACAGCATATTCTGTTGTATGTAAAACCATGTTTAGCAAATAACTATCCGCTACCTACAACTATCCGATAATGTGCTGGAATAAAAGTAAAGTGGCATTCCAGAAATCTACATACACAAAACGGCATATTATGATAATATTACTAGCTGCACAGGTGGGGTAGTAGTACCTTTAAATGCTTTTAGACCAACATAAAAAAAATAAATGATTCTCAGCCTCCAACTGACGACAGTTTTCATTACAGATTCATGTATTTTCTTTAACGATTAGTCAATTAGTCATTTTGTTTAGAAAATGTCACAAAACCAACCGTGACAAGTCACAAGTTTTCAGAGCCCAGGTTGATAACTTCAAACCGCTTGTTTTGTTCGCTCAATGTTCCAGAACCCAAAGACACTCACATACATCATGATTATATAAACTCAGAAAAAAATGTTTGGAAATTTGTGTTTGGTGGATTATTTCTCTGTTGGTACTGACTCTTGTTTTGTCATCAAGTCAAAATCGTGTCAGAGAAGAGATGAGAAGTTCTGTCTTGAAACAAAATTTTGAAATGAGCCATGCTGGTTTTGAAAAAGCGGACTTTTCAGTGTGAAACGGATCACTTTGTGTGGTCCAGTCTTATGGTGCCTGACTGGCAGCACCTGGAGCTCAAAACAAGAGTCAACACCAACAAGAGAATACACTGTTTAACATTGGCAGAGAATTTTGGCAAATGTCACTTAAGTGCTGCCCACATAATCAGCTGTGCTGTTCATACCATACATGCTTACAAGTTGGACATCATTGTGAAGGTAAATAAACAGGCTTTCCAACCATGTAAAATACAATGACAATTAGCATTGGAACAACAGAGAAATAATCAACCAAACACTAATTTCCAAAATTTGTAAAACAGATAAAAAAAAGCAGCCAAATTGTCACATTTGAGAAGCTGGAACCAGAGAATGATTAATTCATTTATCAAAATTGTTGTCCATTAATTTCCTGTCTACTAATCATTAAAATGTTTCTCCATCATGTTAACTGAATAAATAAAATATGAAAAATACAAATAATTTTATTAATAATTAATTTAAATTGTTGTCGGGTCTTTGAATACATCATGTAAGAACACCAGACAACATATAAACCTATGATGTTAAAGTCTCCTTTTACTGTTCTTTTTTAACATCAGTAACTCAGCAGTAAAACGGGACTATGTTTCCACCAGCTGTTTATATGTCAAACTCTGCAATTACAGTAGTAATAGTTATATAGTTAAAATAAGTACTTTCTATGTTGACAAAATGTTTATTTACATATACTGTATATTATAGCGTGTTCTGCTGCATGTAAAAGCACGTTTTGAAAAGTTTCTACAGCTGTTAGATGAATATGGTGGAGTAGTATCCCAAACAAGGAGATACACAAAACTGCACACATCTGTGTGTGTACAGTTACTGTAATCTTGCATAATTTAAATATTTCTGTTATGGCAGAAATATTTGTAGTTTGTGGAGATGTGAAATCAGTAGGAGAAGATGGATTTCTGGTGCCTTAAATGAACCTGGCGGGTGTTAAAGTGTGTGTGGCTGCTCGGACACTGACGCAGGTGTAGATGTTCACCTCTCCATAAGCTCTCCACCACTGCATCCCGCTGTGTGGATCTAATCCACCGGGGCGACACACCCAGCAGATGACCATCACTTCGCTCACGAGGACCGGTGTGCACCCTGCCAGCTCTGCCGGCGGCGGCTTACCTCTCTGCGGTCCTGCAGGCACTCCAGCACAGCCAGGTTGTTGGTCCAGGTGTGTTTGGGACAGAGGCGGGACAGGTCCTCCCGGCAGGCCTCCTCCTCCGACAGCTTCCAACCGGTCGCCCTTCGAGGCTGAGAGGCCCCAGCGGCGGCAGCGGCAGCATCAGCAACAGCGGCGGCAGCAGGTGCATCCTTGACCGGGAGATCCGCGGCTCTGAGGACGGGCGGGTTGGGCGGTTCGGCCGGGCCGTTGGCAACCTTCAGACCGAGAACGGCGCCGAAGCCGCAGAAACACACGGACGATAACAGCAGCGGCAGCAGCTGACAGTAACTGTACGCCGCCATCTTCACACCACTGTCAAGGTAGTCCTAATGAGACGGCATCACTTCCGGTCTGCAAATTCATAATAAAAGCGTTTGACTGACCTAAATACACAACTTCCGGTAATTTTATATATAAATTGAGCTTTTAGGACGAATTTAATCTGAAATGGGATCAGTACACGCTTGTGTACCCTTTTAAATTCAAACATTTTCACACGGATGGGTTGTAAAATATGACATTTTAAAGAGAAATTCAATGTTGGAAGAAGTGGGCCAACTTGGATATTTTAAGTATAAATAGCAATACTACAATGTAGAAATACTCGGTTACAAGTAAAAGTCTTAAATTCAAACTTGTGCTTAAGTATTGACATCAAAATATACTTAAAAAGTACAAGTACTCACGCAAAATGGTATTTCAAAATAATATATATTACAGTATTATGATTATTAATGCTTTATGTGTTCTTGACTTTAATGTTGCTGCTGGTAAAGATGGAATCATTTTGATTATTTATTACACTGCTGGGTAACTCAACCTATATACATTATAATTTATTTGCTGATTGTATTTTGTATTGATATTTAATAAATAATTAATAAATAATAAAATGAGCTCAGCTCTAGTTGTCCGCTTGTGTACATTGTTTCTTTTTATTTCTTTTTTTCCCCATATTTTTACACCAATGAGTTTTAATATAAGACATTTAAAAAATATATTTATGAGTTTGACTCTACATCTCATCAGTGGTAGAAGAAGGTCATCAACTACTGTATTTCCCTCTGAAATTGTCAGGATCCTAGGATTCTAGTGTTTTTCCATGTTTTTGTTTTCTCCTCTGTGTGTGTGTCTGGAGCGGGACGGAGCTGGAAACACCATTCACCTGCACACCTGCCTGACATCTTCAATCAAGCCACCTGCCAGCCATCTGCAATCAAGCCCCCTTCACTCACTTTGGACAAATTGTGAATTGTCATTGTGAATTTCTCCACTGTTGGACCAATAAAGGAATATCTTATATATATCTTAAAACCCTAGCCCAGTTCACAGCTCGCTACCAGATTTTCAGCTTACCTCAGTGGTATAGAATTTTGGCTCAGTATTTTTCTGTGTTCTCTTTCCTGCTTTGTAGCCTAGTTTTTGACCTTGTATTTTTCCTGTCTCTAGTTTCCTGTTTTTTGCCATTACCCCTGTGGACCTCACAAAACCTCTCCACCTGACCCGGCTTCACTCCATCATCTTCAGTCTCACCTGGAAATCCTCTGGACTCCCCTTGGAGACACAGCTACTCCCCATCCGCTTCAGCTCCTTGAACTTTCCTTTAATAAATCTTTTGTTTTACAATCTGCCATTGGAGTCTATTGTCTGCAGTGTGGGTCCAGACCTCCACTCATTATGACAGAAATGCAGTAGAGTATAAGAAAAAGTAGCAGAAAATGGAAATGCCTGAATAAGTAGCAGTACTAGTTGTAGAAGTACCTTCCATCACTCTATCCCATACTGTGCTTACTGTGTACCAGAGTTTGGATATGCAGCATTAGTAGGGCATCTAAGCACAACAACTGTGCATTTTATGAAAACAACACATTTGGCACGTGTTGGGGCCTGAGGGCCGTCAGCCAATTTTCGAAATGGCCACCAAATAGGTGCTTAATATTCCAAAGTGTTGCAGAAAACTGACTTTATGACACAGTGAATTCTAAGGTGTGTTCAAGATGATTAGATCAGATGTCAGAAGATCACAGACATGTTTCTGAAATTAAACCTGACATAAAAGAGCATGTTTGGAATGGCAAATGGTTAAGCTATATGATGTTATGAAACTATGTGTTTTAATTTAAGCTGTGTTGAAACTGTGTGTTTTTATTTTATTTTAGCTTTGGTCTGGGTATCATTCACATGACTAGAAGAAGGAAAGTAACTCTGGATTTGGCTATTATTGCATTTTATAACATTTAGGAGCTAATGATTTTAATAAAGGCTATTAGAGTATTCATACTGGGAAGGTGATTCACCTCAAAAAAACCTTTATACTTTGACTGTATTTATATAGCACATAGACCTGCTTTATAATAAAACACTAAACTAAAAAGCACCTATAAACAGTAGGGTATTGAATCACACATCACAATCACTTATTCACAAAAAGAGGCCAAAAGGGAGAAGCTTGAACTGAAAGACAAGCAACAACATGCACATGTTAGTCATGTCCAGTTTTACGCCTGGAGAAACAGGCAGGCTTAGATTCAAATGCAAACACACTGAAGGCAGATTTGTAGCAAAATATCAACATCTTTAATCACAGCAAAAGGTCGGTACACAGGTAATCAAAATGCAGCAAGAGCAGAGTCAAAAAAAACAGGCAGAGTTTCAGAGGCACGAGAAGTCAAAAACACGAGGAAGAATGCTGGTACGCTTGGACACAAAGGAAGCAAGACGAACTGGCACTGAAGGAAAGGGAGACGCACATTAAATACTAGTGAGGGGAGTTACTGACATGAAACAGGTGGACACAATCAGGGCGGGGGAAGACAATCAGACTCAGGTGAATGGTGGATAAAACTAGGTCATGCAGTGTCAATCATGTGAAGAGCGGGAACACCAGGCAGGAAGTGAAGTGTTCTGAAACGAGAGGGAGAGTTAGAATCACCAATATAAAACCGGAAGTGCACACAAAACAACAATAATACAGACAGCCTAAGACCTGATATTTCCAACATACAGAACATTCAAATTTGTGGATCCTAAAGTGCAAACAATGTGCTGGTGCATGGCATGTTTTATTGTTTATTTATTTATTTTTTAATTACTTTTGGTCAAACTACATTTTTCTCTTTCTTATGAATAGCTTTTTAAAAACACCCTTAAAAAATGAAAAAGGAAAAAGAAATGTCTGTGATCTATTGACATCTAATGTAATCATCTTGGACACATCTTGGAAATCATCAAGCGAATATCTGGCAGCTATTTTGAAAAATGGCTGACATGGTTCTCAGGGGCCAGAAATGTAGCACCTGGATATCTATATCTTTTAAAAACATGTAAATCTACATCTGTGCCAAATGTGTTGCTTTTATAACAAAATGCATGATTGATGATAATGATATTTATGATGAGGATACTGAGGGTGTTGTTGATGTTGATTAGAATATTCATCATGATTATGATATTTGTTGATGTTGCTGATCTTGTTACTGTTGATGATGACAAACAAAATAAAAACAAAAATCACCACCAGTTTTAAACAGCTGCTGACATTACTTTCCTTTCCTGTAGGTGGTCCTTATTACTAGATGTAGAGCTGGTCTGACATTGACTGATGAGCGCCAGTGAATCTGCAACCTGCTAAACATGAGTGAGCGCAACAATTTTTGGAGAAGCACTGCCAAGTCCTTTCCATCATGATCTAAAGGCCCCATACTGCCAACAAAATAACCCACAACTTTCAATATCCTCCTTAACTGCCTTTTATTAACAATATTTTATTACAATAATTCATTGCAATGCCAGTGTTTTGACATGTCTTGATAGCTCATCTCCAAGCTAGAGCAAAGCTTCATTAATTCTGCAACCAAAGGCAAGTGCCTTAAGTAGGTGACAGCTGGAATAAAACTGGAAGTGCCAAAATTATTTTCATTATGTTATTTGTGCCCACAATTAATCAAAACATGGGAACAATTTCATTAAATTGAGGTACTGAATTTTAACTTGTGCTCAGATATTAGTAAATTGTGGCTTTGATATATTTTTTGTTGGCCACTCCTGGGCTCTGTAGATTTATTGTAAAAGCTGAGAAAGCTAGACGCTTTAGGAGAGACATATACTGGTTTGTACTGGTTTACACATGTCTGTGTATGCATCTCCCTGTCCCTGCAGTGTGTTTGAGCAGCTGAGTGGGAACCAGTCAGAGCAATAAATCCTCCCAGTTAAGAGCTGACAGCTGCTGGGAGGCTTTTTCTGGGTGACCACCAGCAACACGTCAGTCCTGCTCTTGAAGATAGTTATTTCATTTTAAAGGTATTCTATGGTATTTTTTTTAACATTGATTCCCACATGTCTCTTTATAAGCTATGTTGATGCTTTGAGAACCATAAACAAAAACTTATATTACTGGTGGTGGCAACAGTTACAGCATCTAGTATATCTTCTTTACAGTAAGCACAATCTGCTTTTATTTGAACACTTGACTAAAATTGACATAACACAAATACATATTGTAATGCTTGACTTGACATGAGTCACTATCCAGCAAGATGTCTTTATATTCACTGAATAAGTCTCTGCTGAGTCCCACTGTTGTCTGTGAAATAGCAGCAATGAAACTAACATAAAGACAGATGAAAGAAGCTGTCAGCTGTTACAGACTACAGCTGAGCTGACTCAGAGGAAACCAAGGACAGCACAGAAATCCCTCATCAGTTTAGAAAACTGAGCTTTCATTGTCTTTGTAGATCATGTGTTGGCTGCTTTTATTTTCTCTTCCAGGATCACAGACGTCTCTTTTTAAATATCAGACTTTGTCTCCTGACAGTAGAGTTATTATTACAGGCTATAACACAAGCTACTTACAGTTCCCTCTTATGGCTTTACTCAGACTTTTATACAAATACAAAGACCAAAAACAGAGTGTTAGTGCATCTCTTAATTCTTTCTGACTTCCTGTCTGTGTCACTCAGCATCAAGCCCATTGGTTCCTACTGAATCAGAATCAGATTTATTTTGCCAAGTACATACAATACATACAAAGAACTTGTTTCATGCATCTCTCAGTGTACTTACACAGAAATAGAAATAACAGCTAGGAACAAGCTTGGCAAATAAAGGTGAGGAGGAGCCAGGACTGTTATGTACAGTAAAAAAATAAATGTTAGAGCTGTCAAAGTTAATGTGATAATAACACATTTACACAAATTTGTTTTAACGCCACTAATTTATTTAATGCATTAACAAAACTTGTGATTTTTAGGTTCTAGCAGGCTCAGTTTTAAAGGGGGAGCTTATTGCAAAGGAAGTTAAACAAAGGTCCAAATTTGCTCTTGTCAAGGAAAGGGGGGGTCAAGGGGTACCTTGACCTCTGACCTCCAGATTTGTCAAAGAAAATGGGTTCTATGGATACCCACCAGTCTCCCTTTTACAGACATGCCCACTTTACAATAATCACATGTAGTTTGGGTCAAGTCATAGTCAAGTCAGCACACTGACACACACAGCTGTTGTTGCCTGTTGGGCTGCAATTTGCCATGTTGTGACTGGAGCATCTTTTTTTTGCTAAACCTGTGAGGGTTTCTGGACAATATCTGTCATTGTGTTGTGTTGTTCATTGAAATAATAAATATATACAGACATTTTCATAAAGCAGCATATTTACTCCCATGTTTATAAGAGTATTAAATACTTGACAAATCTCAGAGGTTCATTTTGAATAGAAAAAAAAAGATTAACGATGGACAATCATGCAATGCAATTAATTGTTAAATATTCTAATTGATTGACTGCCCTGATAGATATACAGTACATTAAAAAAAATCACAAATAACAATAAAACAATGAAATAATAATACAATAATCAAATAAAATGTTTATATACAGCCATAACATTAACAACATTGTGACCACTGACAAGTGAAGTGAATAATCTCATTACATTGGCACCTGGTAGTGGGTGGGATATATTAGGCAGTAAGTGAACATTTTGTCCTTGAAGTTGACGTGTTGGAAGCAGAAAAAATGGGCAATGGTAAAGATTAAAGATGTGAGTAACTTTGACAAGGGCTAAATTGTGATGGCGAGACAACTGGGTCAGAGCATCTCCAGAACTGCAGTTCTAGTGGTATGTTCCCAGTCTGCAGTAATCAGGACCTACTAAAAGGTCCAAGGAAGGAAAGCCAGTGAACCGATAACAGGGTCATGGACGCTCATTGATGCACATGGGGAGCAAAGACTAGTCCCTGTTGTCCGATCCAATAGAAGAGCTACTGTAGCTCAAACTGCTGAAAAGGTTAATGCTGGTTCTGATAGAAAGGTGTCAGAACACACAGTGCATCGCAGTTTGTTGTGTATGGGGCTGTGTAGCTGTAGACCGGTCAGGATGCCCATGCTGACCTAATGTTATGGCTGATCGGTGTACAAGTCAAGTGTTCTCAACATTGTAATACAAATAGTGCAAAGAAATAAATATATAGTATACTTATATACTAGTATACTTTATGTGCATTTGTTAGGGACTATTTTCAGTGGTGGATTAATCTACATGTGATGCTCTAGTGAGTATTGGCAGCAGGACGGTATGTGGGACTGAGTCAAAATAAACTACAGTGTGTGTGTTCATGGAGATGAAAGAACATGTCACCCAGTGACACAGTGAAGCTCACTGATGTTTTTTAATGGAGCTATATGGCTCAGAGGAAGAAGAGATATCAGGTTGTGATACATCCACACAATACTTGTTTGTAGATACAGTCAATGTTTTGGTCTTTATGTGACAAGTATCCTTTAACCAAGAGAATTTAAGATAAATTCTAAATCTGTGGAGAGGCCTCACCAGGGTCCCACATTGTTTAAAGATGCTTCCAGAAGAAAATTCCTGAAGCGTTTGTTTGAGGCTCAGCTGCCGCCATCGACCCCTCTGTCTGGAATTCAACCGACAGCTACTGAAGACAACTGCTGCTGGTCCACCACACACACACACACACACACACACACACACACACACACACACACACACACACACACAGGCACGCACACACACACCACTCACACACTCTAAACCAATGCCTATAAAGAGACCAGAAAGCTGTGGTATGTCCATTCATCTCTCAGGAATCAGCTGCAGTCAGGATGGCAGAGTAAGTCCTGATCTGAACTGAGAAGACTTTCTGAAAAACTCACAGAATTACTGTTAATCATTTTCCTTCCTCTTCCTTCCTGTTTCTCTAAAGGAAAAAGATGTCGTCGAGCCGGAGGAATCAGCTCAAGGTAGAGTAACATGGTTATGATGAAGGCCTGAAGGTTTGTGTGTAAAAACTGAGACCATAAAAACAAAGAAAAAACAAACAATCAATGCTATGTTTAAGTAATAAGATGTTGTATAAATCAGGTCTCTGTAGAAACCTTCAGAATGTATATAGGAAAGTGGAAAGTTTGGTGGATGTAAGAACTGCAGAAGTTGAAATGTTTGGCTCAGGATCTGAATAAAAAATAATTTTATAAAAATGAAAATATATGTACTGATTACCTGATAAAGAAAATATTGCCACCCTTATACTGCACTGAAATTTGCACATTTATGCTCCTTGATTTTAATGATTGCATGGTCATCCTTAGAGCAAAATACAGATTTGTAGTCTGGTGAGAAATATATCAGAAGTTCTTTTTAAACTTAATTTATATTATTTATTTGTTGGACCAGGATGTTAATGAAGAATGGTAGAATAAAGGAAGAAAGAAAAAGATAGACAAAGAAGATAATATACAGTATGAAGTATAAGCATGGCTTTAAAAATGCATTTTTTTTTCCTCAAAGAGACAGGCACTAAATGGAGCGTTTCAGACAGAGGGTGAATACAGGTGTTCTACAGACAGACAGTATGGGGAAAATAATGTATTTTTTTAACATTAAAACATGTAAACATGCTATAGTAGAAACCTAAGTATGAACCTGAAAGCATAATTATATCTCCTTTAAAGTAGCTGCACTAGAATAAATAGGGTATTTCTGTCTGAAGCATTTGTTTTTCAGGGTGTAATAAACATTTCAGTGTCTGAGCTTTTACCAGCTCTTTAGACTTTAATCCAGTTTAATGTATTTCTGAAAAAACAATTTTGTTCACCTGATAAACATAAGCACTTGATGAAGACTTCCCCTCATCAAGGTCATCCTTTAGTGTCAACTTGGTGCTACTGTGCTCTGAACTCTCTCCTCCTCTCCCTCCTCCTCTCAGAGCATGTTGCTGCAGATCGGTGAGGCGATGCTGGAGGAGGAGGCGCAGGAGGCTGAGAAGGAGAAGATGAAGCACATGGAGGAGAACTGTCCTGCCATCTCCATCCCAGGCTGCATGCAGGAGCTCCAGGTAAACCTCACCACCACCCTCGGTGCTAGGCGGAGGTCACAAACAAACAGACATAGCAGATGTTTATAGGACTGTAGAGACTAGAGCTAAATGGGTATTATTACTGTACTTGCACATAATATTTCAACACATATTATTTTAACAAACATTCACATTAGCATTAGCATTCAACAACAGCTACCATGAATCTCTGCCTCTGGTGCCTCGTGGGAAAACAAAAATCTCACGGAGCACAAAAAATAGAAACAGACAAAACACTATAATTGTTGTCATCCTTTAAAATCCACTGGAGACACTTTTCACTTTTCCCCCCACTTCTAATTTTAGTTTGGTGATAGTCTGTCTTGACATTGTCCTCTTACTGTCCAGCTCATTGTCATTGCCAAGACAGAAATAAAAATCCAGTAACTTATCAGGCATTTGCTCATTTGGATGTGCTACAAGTATTACAGTATGAACAGTATGGGAGGGTATTTTTGTCCTCAGCCATATCTATATACTACCTCCTCTTGAGCTTCATCATACCTACTGTATATGTTGTAAATATAATAATATATAAAGAAATATATTATTTTTATTTCTATATGATGATAAGTAATCCAAACCCTAGGCAGCGAACCATATAATTTTGTGCTTGAAGCTGTATTCATAAATTATTGATTCAATAAAGGCATAATATGTAGGAATTTCCTAAAAAACAAGTGTGTAAGTACAAAAATAATCCCTCTCAATCGTCACTTAGGACCCACTAGAAGAATGTAGTGGTATCTGTATTGACAGAGACCCTACCATCTACCTGGATTTAGATTTTTCTTCTTTTGCTGTCTTCGAGTCTCTTCTGGTAGAGTGTAACTCCCTGCCAATAACAGTGCAGAAGGTGTGCGGCCCCTTTAGGTCATCAAATACCGACATTTTTAACGCCCCTCAGTGTCTGATACTGAGGCACAAGTCCCTCTTTAGGTCTGACAGATACAAAGCAGTGATATTTGACAGATGAGAATGGGTTGTGTTTGATGTGCATGTGGTCCTGACAGAGTTCCCACTGCTCCTCTGCCTTTCTGTGTGTCAGTAGTTTGACCGAGAGCAGCAGACAGGATGAAGCTACCCTTCAGCTGCATTCATTCAAAATCCAGCAACTCGCCACCTTCCCACAGGGTTGTATGGAAGTGTTAAGAGTTAGTTGTGTGTTATTTGTGCTTTAGAACGTAACCACCATGAAACACTCAAAAAACAGTGTTATTTCACTGCTTTGTTCTCACTATGCTAAAAAAAACCAACTGAACTTTAATCAAAAAAAACAACTGAACTTTAATCAACTATGGATGACACTGCGATTTAAAGTTCAGTTGTTTTTTTTTAGCATCATTCAGCTCATCATTTTGATTTTACGGCGCACAATTCATCAACCTTGTTTCCAGTCACAGCAGGTAGCTGTTGTCTGTGACAACAGACTGGTGAACATATTGGAGTGTTTAACAGCTAAAGAGACTGACAATTCTTTCAGGAGTCGGTAGAGACCAAACGCAAAGCTAAAAGAGAGAGACTATTAGACTTACATTCACAACTCCAAATGAATAACATTGTTCTATATCTGCTAGAGGTGCAAAGAGGTGAATATTTGCTAACAAGTTCACCAACATCTTTCTAATATGATAATGTGTCTGTGTTGTGTTTGCTAACTTGTTCCACTGCTCCCAAGTGCTCAAAAAAGAGGGAGAAAAAAAAATCTATGAATGCAACTTTAATTTTAAGTCAAACACCTAACTACTTTCTGGGTATACTGTGGCTTTGTATACATTTTGATGATTGGGGTTACCTGCTTTGTGTCAAACAACCAGGAGCTGTGCCGGAAACTTCACAAGCAGATTGATTTGGTGGACGAGGAGCGATACGACATGGAGATCAAAGTGACAAAGTCCAGCAAGGAGGTACGTCTTCTTCAAGTTTGATGTCCTGCCACAGGTTTTTTTGTTTTTTATTTCCATCCACTGATTTCAATAATGCCATTTTTTACAGTATACATATGAGCTACTCATTTAAATGTAATGTTTATTCATTTAAATGTTATTAGAGTTTCCTCAATTATTGTCTCATTTTTATATTTCCATCTGTCACTGTCCACAGAAACAATGTACATCAATAACAAATATTAAGGCTTGTCTTGTAAACAAGTATCTATGCATCAAGACAATCTATTTTCCATTGAATCAGACTGTAGAACTGTAAACATACACACACACACTGAAAGGTGGTCTGAGTAAATGTCTGTCTCCGTCAGATCAACGACCTGAAGCTGAAGGTTCAGGATCTGAAGGGGAAGTTTAAGAAGCCAGCCCTGAAGAAAGTGAGGATGTCTGCCGATGCCATGCTGGCCGCTTTGCTGGGCTCCAAACATAAGGTGTCCATGGACCTGAGAGCCAACCTGAAGCAGGTCAAGAAGGAGGTCAAAGAGGAGGTGGGTGCTTATTAGACAATGACGGACAATTACAGCACAATTACATTTTATTTTGGTCTGACGGATTCTTCTATCTACTCTGATTTCTGTGGTTTCATCTCTCACTTAGAGAGCCTTAACTCTTTAGTATTAGTGATTTGAATCTGTGTGTGTGTGTGTGTGTGTGTGTGTGTGTGTGTGTGTGTAGGAGAAGCAAACAGGCGACTGGAGGAAGAACATTGAAGACAAGGCTGGGATGGACGGCAGGAAGAAGATGTTCGAGACAGAGGCTTAAACAACAGCGTGTTGTTCCTCTGTTCAGCAGTATTATTAATTTCTGTGTATTATGTCAGTCCATGTTGTTGTCAGTGTTTATAGAATAAACAAATCATGTTATTTTCCATGCTGATAAGTGACAAATCATGAAATAGAAATAGACAGAACACAGATTACAAGTAGGGATGTAACGGTATGAGATTCATGGCATGATAACCATCTCAGAAATTATCATGGTATATGGTATTACACTTTTTATTTTTTATTATTATTGATAGTAGTAGCAGTACTACTATCAGTTACAATGACCCTTAATGGGAATTAGAAAGAATTATAAGCTTAATTAAAAATTGCATGTAACTATAATATGTTATATAGCAAGACATTAATTTACATAGCAGCACTATAGCATGTTACATTAACAACTAAATGAAAAATATCATGAGCTGAGCTTTTAAAATACTGTCCTATGATTATTAACAATTAACATATACTGTAGGTACATAACAGCACAGCCAGACTGCTCCTGACTATCTTTCATTCACACACTCAGTTATGTCAGATAAGCAAATGTACACAGACATTGTCCTTGATACTGGTATACTGTTATAACCCTCAATGCAAGTGCTCTACAGTGTATTTTATGGCTACAAATGGTAAAAATGAGACAAGTAAAGTCATTTTGTCAGAATTAAGTAAATTAAATGTACACAAATGCAATAAAATAATAAACAAATAAGTAAAATGTAGGCTATAATAAGTGCCTCTGAGGTTTATAAGAGTAGAAGTATAATGTAGCATAAAATAGAAATAGTCTAATAAAGTACAAGTCCCTCAAACTTGTACTTAAGTGCAGTACTTGAGTAAATGTAGCCCACTTAGTTACATTCCACCACTGATCGTGGAGTATACAAAATATGAACAAGAAAGGCAGTGTGTGAGAAGATTCATACTCTTAATATAAAAACATTAAAGCTGCAGTTGTTGAAAAGTTTCTGGCATCAGTGAGCATGAATTCCATAATAACATTTCAGCATTTTGTTACTCAAATGTTCTGATAGATATCTAGACCTCTGCACCTCCTCATGACTGCTTTCAGGCTTTAACAAATTTAGCCCAGCTGGTGACTCAATATGGCTGCCCAGTCACAAAAATTCTCATTTTACAGCTAAATGGTAACTACAAGATGTTTCTGAAAACTTTTGAGGGGAGAAATAGTCATTACAGTAACAGAATATTGATTCATATTTGATCAGTGCTGCCTAATTTGACCGTTTCATGTCCGATTTGTGCAGTAGCGACGGCTCGCTCAAGACTCAATCACAGGGTCCCGGCATCATGCTGCCGTCATGGCTTGCACTGTCGTCACGGTCTGGGTCTTCATAGACATAAATGGAGGAAGGAAATACTTCTGGATTTGGCTATTAGTGTGTTTTACAACTTTTAGGACCTAATGTGTTAAATAAGGGCTATTAGAGTGTTTGCTCTGGAGAGTTGGTTTACCCCCCAAAAAATGTGCTGAGTTACAGACATATCCTTCTCAATATAAGTCTATGGGAAAAAGTCACTCAACGAAGTTGTAGTATTGCTGTTTGGCCACTATGAATAATGGTCACAATGACTGGCGCTCTTTCTGGGGGCTAGTGAAGGACACCAGAGAACACAGAAGGACCTGATTTTTTTCAGATTACCTGTCTCATGCACTACTGCCAGGATATAAAAATATATTTTTAAAATCATATTTGCTCCATTTCTGCTCACTGCTGCTTTGATGGGTATGAGTCACTCTCTGAGCTAAGCAGAAGATGGCACAAATGCAGCTCGTACGCTGGTTGCCTACCGCCGTTAAAACCCACGAAGAAGATTTTTTTTTTTCCCTTTTTCCCTTGGTCTTGTGACGTCATGAGAAGACGGATGAGCAAAGGAGACAAGTTACAGACGGAGGAGGCGGTGTGTGTGATTGCTTTGGAGATCGGCGGAGAGAGCGAAATCTGACTGTTGGAAATCCTATAGTGTGTGCGGGGCATAAACTGATCTGTGACTGGACTAAGGATGTCAGGGGATAGTGATGGGGGAGATGGGAGTGAGGAGGAGATGGTATGGAGTGAGGTAGTGAGGAAGAAAAGGTCTAGGAAGCACTCGTGTCAGTGGCAGTAGTTCGGAAAATGAGATGAGGCAGGAGCGTAAAGTGGTGCGGAGTGTGGGAAATGACGAATTTAAGGTGATTTTGATGTTCAAGGAGGGACAGGATATACGGAAAGTGAGTCCGGTGACCCTGTCTCGTTGGATGAAAGGAAAAATTGGAGACATTTTGATGGCGAAGGTCCTGAGTAATGGTGGATTGTTAATTAAATGTAAAGATGAGCAGCAGAGAGAGAAAGTGATGAAGTTAACTGAAGTGTGCAACAAAAAGGTCGAGAACGCCAAGAAGACAGGAAATGGACCCTTTGTGAGAGGGGTTATCTATGGAATTCCAGTGGAGGAAAAGTTAGAGGAAATGAAGGCAAACATTCAAGGAGGGAAAGTGATAGGCATCAAACGTCTTCAAGCAAGAAGGGGAGGAGAGAAAGTTGATAGTTTATCCATTCTGTTGGATTTTCAAGAGCAACTGTTACCAGACAAAGTGACGGTAGGGTATTTAAGCTACAGTGTTAGAGCTTATATCCCCCCTCCATTGAAATGCTTCAGGTGTCAAAAATATGGCCACATTGCAGCAAGCTGCAAAGGAAAACAGAAGTGTGGAAGGTGTGGAGGGGACCATGAGTATGGGAAATGTGTGGAAGGGGCTGAACTGAAATGTGTTAACTGTGGAGGAGCACATAGTGTGGTCTATGGTGGCTGTGAAGCCAGAAAGATGGCAGTAGAAGTGCAGAAGAGGAGAGTGAACAGGGATATATCTTATGCAGATGCAGTAAAAGTGGTTCAAAGTGAGAGAAGAGTGGAACAGAGAGAAAAAAGAAATCCAGGGGAGGAAACGGATTGATGAACGGACTGTGGCAGAAATTAAGGAGGTGGATCAGAATATATTGATGTGAATAAGGAGAAGTTTGTGTATTTCATGGCAGAGGTAATAAATTATTCCTTTCAAGCAAAGGGGAGATCTGAGAGGATTGAAATGATTGTACAGAGTGCAGTGAGGTATCTAAATATCCATGGAATATTTGGGAAGAATGTGCAGGAAGAACTTAAAAAACAGGAACAGTTATGGAAAGAGTCATGCTCACAGAAATAATTTTAATCATGTTTGTACTTCAGTGGAATGCTAGGAGTCTGCTGTCGAATGGGCGAGAATTTAAAGGATTTATTCAGGAGTTAGAAGATAAACCTGAAGTAATATGTGTTCAGGAGACATGGCTGAAACCTAATTTGGATTTTGTAATTCAAGGATATGTGTGTATAAGAAGGGTTACAGAAGGGGGAAATGGGGGAGGATGTGCTACCTTTATTAAGCAGGGCATATCATATCGGGAAATAGAAAAAGGGAAAGAACTGGAGTATATAGTTGTTGAAGTTTGGCTAAAGGAGGGTAGTTGGAGCATGGTGAATTTCTATAATCCATGCCAGAGGATGCAATTAGAAGAACTACTTGCAATAAAAGGGCTGGACAGAAGGAGGGTTATTTGGTGTGGAGATTTTAATGCCCATTGTACACTTTGGGGAGGGGAGAGGACGGATAGGAATGGACTGATAATGGAGGAGTTGATGGACTGTTTGGGGCCGGTGTGTTTAAATGATGGAAGTTTCACAAGAATAGATTGTTGTACAGGTAAAGAATCAAGCTTAGATCTGACACTAGCATCTCAGTCTGTAGCAGGTAGTTGTCTGTGGGAAGTAATGAGTGATTCCACCCTTGGAAATGATCATTATCCTATCGGGTGCAAAGTAGGAAGTGAAAGCAGGTCAATACCAGAATCTACATTAGAAAAGTGCAATTTTGGAAAGGCACAATGGGATAAATTTAGAGAAATTAGTGAGGCAAAATTTAGAAAGATAGATGGAGAACATGACATAGACGAGTTTAATGGAAGTGTATGTGGTGCTATAATTGAAGCAGCCAATCAAACAATCGTAAAGAAATCAGGTATCACAAGGAGAAAGTTAGTTCCATGGTGGAATGAGGAATGTATGATAGTAAGGAAAAAGCGTAATAAGGCATTTAAGTTACTTAAAAGTACTCATAATTATGAACATCTTATACAATACAAAAGGATGCAGGCATTAGTTCGGAAAACTATCAAAGAAGCAAAAAGGAGGTACTGGAGGGATTTTGGTGATACGATAGGAAGAACAACCCCAATTGGGGAAGTGTGGGGAATGATAAAGAAAATGAGGGGAACAAGACAGGAGTGGGGATATCCAGTGTTGGAAAAAGATGGAGTGTTGGCCAGTGAAGATGAAACAAAAGCAGAAATGTTAGCAAAGGCATTGGATGAAGTCCATAGTTCTGTCAGGAGGGCTGGGTGATTAGGCAAAGGAAGAGAGAGAGAGAGAGAGAGAGAGGGAGAGAGAGAGAGACAGAGAGAGAGACCCCAAACGCAGAAGACACACAGACTAATTTAACAAAAGGTGAGTCTTTAATATTAGACTGAATAAACCATAAATCATAGTAATACAAAATAGTAAATTGAACTAGAACGAAATAAGAACTAAGCACAAAGAAACCACAAGAACTAAATACACCAAAACTAGAATTAAAACAAGAACTAAAATACACAGGGAGACAGGGAGAACACCCAAGTGCACAAACACAGACAATTGGAACGCATAACCACCAAGAGTGCACAGAAAGGGGGGAAAGTCACTCAAAGAAGTTGAGGGAAAAAAAGGTGACTTAAATACACAAAGGGAAAACGACCAGGTGGAAACAATCAGGGGTGGGGCTACAATCAGGGAAAGTAGGTCAGGGGGTGTGAACCAAGAAAATGGAGGGAAAACACACAAGGGCAGGAAGTAAAATTGGAAATGATATGGAGACGTAAGACTTTCAAAATAAAACAGGAAACAACCAAAGACAAAACACCCGGACCAGGACAGGGAGTGAAACACAAATAATACACTAGAACAAGAACTCAGTATAACAAAACAGAACCAAATAATAAACTAGATCAAAAAACTAACTAACATAAAAGTCCATAACCGTCACAAGTTCAGAATACATGTCAGAAGAGGGAAAACAAGGAAGGAAAAAAACAAGAGAAGAAAATAAACAACTGTTAGAAAGAGAAGAAGAAAGTGATGATGCAATAAATGTGCCTTTCACGTTGGATGAGATGAAACAAGCAATAAGTAAATCAGGTCTTACTTCTCCAGGAAAAGATCAGATATGTTATATTATGATGGAGAATTTGTCTGAGGTGTCATTGAAGATTGTTTTGAAGTTATATAACAAGTATGGCAGGAAGGGAAGTTACCATATAATTGGAAACAAGCAGTAATAATACCCATCAGGAAACCAGGTAAAGATCCCAGTAATCCAAATAACTACAGGCCAATTGCATTAACATCACATATGTGTAAAATAATGGAACGTATGATACCAGATAGACTAACATATTATCTAGAGATAAGGAACCTGAGATCAAAACACCAAAGTGGTTTCAGAAAGGGCAGGGGAACAATGGATTCAGTTCTTAGTCTAGAATCAGAGGTGAGGAAGGCTCAAGTGAATAAGGAGGTTGTGGTGGTGGTTTCCTTCGATGTTGAGAAAGCATACGATTTAATGTGGAAAGAGGGTCTATTGATTAAACTTAAGAAGTTAGGGATAGTGGGGAAAATGTATAGATGGATAAAAGATTTTCTCCAAAGAAGATCTATAGAAGTGAGAATGGGAAGAAGGTTTTCCACCAGCCATGTGGTGGATAATGGAACACCACAGGGGAGTGTGATAAGTCCATTGTTGTTTTCAATTATGATTGATGATGTTTATGAATCTGTGGGTCAGGGCGTTGGGAGGTCACTGTTTGCAGATGATGGGGCACTGTGGAAAAGGGGAAAGAATGTAAAATATGTGGTGAAACAAATGCAAGAATCAATTCAAAGGGTGGAACAGTGGGCTTTTCAATGGGGATTTAAGTTTTCAATTGAAAAAACAAACACAATTTTCTTCACAAGGAAGAAAAAATGTGTCACAGAGTGAAAAAATTGAATTTCCCCTTGTGGGACTAATAAAGGAATATCTTCTTCTTCTTCTTAAAACAGGAGAAGATGTAAAGCTAAATTTATATGGGAAAGAGCTCAAAAGGGTGGATACAATTAAATTTTTAGGGGTATGGTTTGACTCTAGGCTCACCTGGAATGTACATATTGATAAGGTTGTACATAAATGTAAAAAGGTGTTAAACATGATGAGGTGTGTGGTAGGAACGGAGTGGGGAGCACACAGATCAGCATTGAAAGCTATATATGTAGGTTTAATAAGGTCGGTTCTGGACTATGGTTGTGTGGCATATGGGTCAGCATCCAAAACTTTGCTTAGGAAACTGGGTGTAATACAGACACAAGCATTAAGGATTTCAAGCGGGGCTTTTAAAACAACAGCTGTACCAGCACTACAGGTAGAAATGGGAGAAATGCCTTTGGAATTAAGGAGACAGCAACTAATGATGACATACTGGGTTAATTTACAAGGACATAACATTATTAATCATCAAACAATTAGTATTATCAAACCATGCTGGGAACACGGTAAAAAGTCCACAATAAGCTTTGGATGGGTGGTCAAAAAGAAGGCCAGTGAAATGGGATTATCAGAGAGGAATTACTCTCCAACTGTTGTGTTGCCAGCTGTACCTCCTTGGTTTCTGCCACAGCCGGTGATTGATCTGAGCCTCCATCAGATGGTAAAAGAGGAAGAAGAGGTCAAAGCTGAAGTAAATTCTTATATCAGAAGGAAGTATTACAGTCATTTATGTATCTATACAGATGGATCTAAGGACCCAGAGACTGGCAGGGCGGCAGCAGCTTTTGTGGTTCCAGCATTTGATGTTGAAAGTGGGAAAAGAATTACTGATGATGTGTCTGTATTCACATGTGAAATGATGGCTATGATTATGGCATTACAATGGGTGGAGGACATCAGGCCTGAGAGAGTGGTAATTGCATCCGATTCTAGTGCAGCATTGATGAGTTTACGATCCTGCAACTCTACATGTAGAGAGGATTTATTATTTGAGTTATTATTAACATTATTTAGAATCCAAATAAAGAGATTGGTTGTTAGGTTTGTGTGGGTGCCGGCCCATGTTGGAGTTGAGGGGAATGAGAGGGCAGATAAAGCAGCTAAAAGAGCTTTGAGGAGTGGAAGTAATCACATCAATGTAAACATCAGTAAACTGGAAGCCGCAGTGGTGATTAAGGGGCAAATCAAAAAGATGTGGCAGGACAAATGGAACAATGAAAGTAAAGGAAGATTTCTTTATAAACATAGACCATTAGTTGGGGGTGCAGACTCTGGAGGACGAAATCGAAAGGAGGAGAAAATCATAACAAGAATGAGGACTGGTCATACTGGACTAAACAGCACATTGCATTTAATTGGGAAACATTGTAATGGCAGATGTGAATACTGTGGAGAAGAGGAAACAGTGGAGCATGTATTGATGGTTTGTCAGAAATATCTTACAGAGAGGGAAGTTTTAAAATCAGAGCTCAGAAAGATTGAAGTCAATAATATTGGTAATATCCTGTCAAAGCCTTCAGGGGATAAGAGCTGGAGACTCTTGCTAGAATATTTAAAATCAACAAGATTAAGCAATAGAATCTGAGACATGACTATTATTTTTTTACTTTAGTTGTCATTGGGGTTAGTTATTAATAATTTATTCTTTTCATTTATTAGATCTTTAGAAGGATTATAGCGCCTTAGTCCACACTCCAGATCAATGGGTGGCGGTAATGCACCCAAAAGTTGTTTGCCAGCCGCCAATAAACAAGAAAAAGAAGAAGAAGTCATGAGAAGACCCGGTGATACGCTGGTGTAAGGAGGAAGAGGGAACCAATCCATCAACTACACCAACAGGCGACTGTTATTAATATCAAACAAACATCGGTAAATCCCAGTTTTAAGGAAGAAGACAAGGCGTTTCAGGTCGCGCTGCTGGCCGCTGACTTCCCCACAAAGAGACCAAAATGACGGCGGCGGTGTTCTTCGGCTGCACCTTCATCGCTTTCGGCCCAGCCATCGCTCTGTTCCTGTTTACCATCGCCCGGGAGCCGCTGAGGGTCATTTTCCTCATTGCAGGGTGAGACATTAATCTATATTCACCAAAGCGGGATGTTAATAAACATATCTTCATCATAGCAAGGTGATACTGTCGTGCTTGAGATATAACCTTATGTTTAGGAGAGCTAGCCTGCTAGCTAACAGACCGCTTTATTAGCTAGCTGCTGCTATTTGCTTCCCTTTTCGGACATTTCTTGCTAGTTTCTTTTGTACTTGTCATACATTAAGTATGTAATAAGCTGTCCAGGATTGCTGTTACACATATTCAGTAAGAAACACCTACCTATCTCCAATATCCAGTTTTAGAGTCCAAATGTTATTTGATCTTAGCTTTAAAAATCACAGACAACGTTAATTAGCTAACCGGTGGTGGAGCTCCTAGCGTTTCCCAGTGCTGTTATCTGCTCTGTATACAGAAGCTCATTAAGTTTTTTTGTGAACAAGGAGACGTGATGTTGATATTGTGTCCGATAATGGAACCGTAAAGGAGGGCGATGATTTGTTTGATTAGCAGATTGTAGTCCATCACTTAAACCAGGCTGCATAACTTAACGTTTGGCAGCTGCTTTGACATTTTAAAAAGCAAAATAAACAAACGTATTTTACATTAGCTTTGGTTATAGCTCCTTAGCCAACTGTGAAGAAACAGTTAACAGTATACTAGCTTATTGTTTTATCAGAAGGACTTCATAACTGACCAGGCTGTTCAGTTGATATCACCTAAAAAACTTAAAATCATACATTAGTTCACCACTTTATCACTGTTTTTTTAAATTTTTTTATTTAGGGAGTGGTGACTTGAAGAAGTGAGAAATGGACTTGTTACCAGGAGGTTGCTGGTTTTCTGAATCAGCAAATCTTAACTGTTAAAATGCAGGATTTTTTAATTGACACTGTATTAGCGAGGTATTGATTCAGTTCATAAAAAAATCAGGATCAGTTTTATTGTCCGAATATGTGAACACATTCAAAGATTTTGATTCCAGGTTTTTGTTGCTCTTTGTGTACTTGCTCAGAAAAAGACCTACCAGCCTAAAAACAAGAGCAACAAAGTTGAACAAGATCAACATAAACATTTAGCTACTTTGCATAGATATAAATATATAGAGCAAAGTATATTTCAATCTGAAGACGTCACCTTCGGGTGTGGGCAGTTAAGGTACAAGTTTTACACTATTTTCTGACATTTTTTCGACAAACAATGAATGGATCAATCCAGTAAATAATCAGTGCTTATGTTGAAAATCAAATAGTCATTAGTGACAGACCTACATGAGGGTTTCAGTATATTAGAAACAACTGCGTTTTTAGTTCAATCCTATTTCATTCATTTGGCATATCTACTGTCTATTATGATATTACTACCGTTCACCCCATGGTGAATGAAGTACCTGAAAGCCACACTTGAGAAAAAGTACAGTTATGTACTCAGAAGTTGAAATCGCCTATTAGAATATTAATTGAGTAAAAGGCTTAAAGTATATATTTACTTAACTATCAAAGGTAATTTTAGTATTGAAAGTAAAATTAAACGTTAATAAAAAAAGCAAATGAGTCAGAATTTTGAGATTTATGAAGTTTCATCCTCTTAATATGTACACCACCTTCAAAATGGAAGCTACATTACACTTGCAGAAAAACAAGGTCACAACCTCAAGGATTTAAAGAACGAAATCCAGTTTTTCTTTCCCTCATAGTCACATGTAGCATGATGTGACATGCAGCCTGCCTGGACTTGAGCGGAAGTCAAGACTTAACTACAGCTTTGAGAGCACTTTGTTTGCACTTGCCCATCATGTGAATGATGGAACTTCCAAACTAGGAACACTGATTCACAAAACCTGCTTGCTTGAAAAAGTAATGAGGAACAAAGATGCTTAGGGGGAATGTTTTGGAGTAAAAGTATGTATTTTATGTAGGAAATGTAGTGGAGTAAAAGTACAGATTTTATATAGGAAATGTAGTGGAGTAAAGATATACATTTTATGTAGGAAATGTAAACATGGTACTGCATGAAATGACCTATTAGTACAGCGTACACTTTTAACATGGACTTGCTGACTCTTGCTGACTATTATAACTACTGTCACTTTACATTGTCATCTTTGCCTTCAAATGCTCTTGTATAGTTTCTATTTTGAATTCCATTCTTTTTTTATTTAGTTTCATATACTTTATTTCCTTCACTTTCTCTATTTATCTGTCTAATTGCTGTCCTTGTGCAGTTGAGTTCCTCTCTGATGATCAATTATCTCAGTGCTGAATGCTTTAAACTGTCATATGATAATGTCAGTGACTGAGATTAATGTTCCTATCTTGCTGTCTCTTGCAAGGACATTTCAGCCTGGTTTTGTACCTTATCTGAGGGCCAGTGTTGTGCCAAAAATGAACAACCTATCGAAAAATGAATACCCAGTGGAAAATGTCTGAGTAGGATGATTTATTTAGAGCCTTTTTTTCATATATCTAATCTGTTTATTTTTCATCTCAGAGCATTTTTCTGGCTGGTGTCTCTGCTGCTGGCCTCTCTGGTGTGGTTCATCTCGGTTCAGATCAGTAATAAGGACAGCCCGGCGCAGCAGAAAGGTCTCCTCATCTTCGGCGTGGTGCTGTCCGTCCTGCTGCAGGAAACCTTCCGCTTCGCTTACTACAAGCTGCTGAAGTAAGTCGTCCACAGCTCTCAGACTGTGACAGACACAGTCAACATCAACACAGTCTCACTGACAGATTTATATTCAGTGTGAATCATGTAATCTGGTCCTGATCATAATGATTATCAAATTTCCATCACATCCTTCAATGTATGTTTTGGCATAAATTTACTTTTAATTCGATTTTAAGGATCTTTGTTTTGTTTTTACGGTGCTTTCTTGTATAATAGCTGTAAGAAGTTTAACATGACTGAAGAAAGGCAGGAAAATGGAAATAAAATCCTGATGGCAGAAACGACAACATCAACTAAGATACTGCTGTGTCCAAAATCCATACTACATAATAATTGTACACAGTATATTCTATATACTATTTTTACTGTGTAGTTAGTGTATAACAAATCAATATACTTACACAGTACACTACACAGTCAGAAGACATTCAAATTGATTAAAATGTCACTGCCAAAATGACTTTCTAAAGATTTAAAACTTATTTGTTAAGATTTCTTTCTGCAGCTATTTTACCAGTTCTGTTTATTTTGTGCCTTCATTGCATCATTAATGTCCATGAACAGCATATTTAAAAATCAAGTGCTTTTTCAATGTGCATAATGAATTTTTTTAACATTTAGTACTTAATTTTGTCACTCACTACTTAGAGTCAGTATGTAGTCTGGAATTAGGACTAAGCTAATGTTAATGGACAGCAGCCACTAGAGGACACTAAAGTTCAACATTCTGTGAGTTATCCTGCAGTGATACCATACAAAACTAACAGGGACACACACTATCAAGTATTTATTGCACTGTATTGGTCAATAATGACAGTTAATGGTACTTTTGTTATCTGTTGCTAATTTGACAGTCAGGCATGGTAAGAAAACACAAGTCCTTAAAGGACTATACCACTGTTTTTAGATGGTTTATCACAATTTTCATGTACTTAACATACCTCTTGACCATTGTCAAAAGCAGTCTGTTGTGTATTTCTCTCAGAGCTCTATGGCTTTGTTTGAGTTATGTAATTCATCACAGTGCACGTAAAACCAGCTGCTACTGATGTTGCCAGGTTGCACACAGTCTTTTCATATCAGTCTGCATTTATAACTTTGCATGTGCTCATAAGTTGTAAGTATGGTTGTATTTTACATGTTGGTCCTGCAACTGATCTGCCAGTCTGATTATTTTCTTGATTAATCAATAAATTGTTTGGTTTATGATATATCAATAATTTGTGAATATTCCATCACAATTCCTAAGAGCCTAGGGTGATGTGATCTTGTCTTGTTTCGTCCGACCAACAGTCCAAAACTCTAATATATTGAGTTTATTCTCACCAAGACAAGAAAAACAGCAAATGTTCATATTTGATTGACTAGAACCAGTGATTTTTTTGCTTTAAATAAATTAGAAATAGTTGCCAATTAATTTTCTGTCTATCTATTAATCGATTACTGAACAACTAATCTGTTCATCTCGTAACAAAAGTCTGGAATGAAAGATGGAAACCAGTGGTCATTTGAAAAACTAAAACACTTCGGCATTCTGTCTGAAATGGTCAGTATGTGATTCTGTGAAGACCACCCAGCTGATATTCATTGCTGAGCTGAGGTAATAATTGTGTATATGTTATTTTTCAGAAAAAGTTAAATCTGCATGAAAAATAAGACAAAATAAAAAAAGACTTCTTTTTTTTTTACCGGTAGCTCAAGTACAGTTTTGTGTCAAAGCTCAAATATCTGATATATACAATGTCAGGACTATTTCTTTTGAAACTTTTATAAACTTAAGCATGAATTTGTCTTAGAATTTGTGTAGATTTTAACTTCAGCGCTCTCATGATGATGATGATGATGATGATCATCATCATCATTATCATCATCATCATCATCATCATCATTCATCATTCATCATCTCACTCTGACTAGTACTTTCCCAGCTTGTTTGTCTCTCTGGCGTCCCAGTTTGTTCCAGTTTCCCACCGTCCATATCTTTCTGTTAATGCTTTATTGTTGCAGAGCGTATCATCTTCCTCTGACATACATATTTCTTACTGATATTGTTGTTTCCAGCACACAGTGAAACTAGGAGCTGAAACGCTGATGTGCCGTTTTTTTCTTGCAGGAAAGCGAATGAAGGCCTCCTCACTCTGAGTCAGGAGGAAACCATGCCGATCTCCATACGGCAGCTGGCCTACGGTACAGTTAGTCTCCAGCTTCCTAACTGCTGAAGAGGGTTAAAAAAAAAAAAATCAGATAATTTGCCCAGTATTCTTTGTTTTAAAGGGGCACTCCACCGATTTTACACATAATTCTAATGTAGGACGCATCATACTATGGACTAAAAGTCAGGATGCTTCAGTCTCAGGTCTCTCTCTCTCTCTCCCTCTCTCCATATATATATATATATATATATATATATATATATATATATATATATATATATATATATATATATATATATATATATATATATATAGTTATTAATTAATTAATTTATTACAATGGCAGCTTTAGTCCTCCATAAGATCTTAATCACAATTCAGATCTGAGTGAGACACCCTTTCCGTTTCTAAATTACCATAACATATACAGTATTTTTTAACTTCTGTACTACAGTTTCTTGTGCTAATTAGCCAACACATACCTCAGTACTGATATACAGTATATCTGATCAGTTAAAATCGGCTATGAAGATTGTCCATGTAGTGGAATAAAGGACTCCTGTCATTGTTGTTTTGTCTTAGTATCCGGACTCGGCTTTGGATTCATGAGTGGAGCATTCTCGGTGGTGAACATCCTGGCGGACTCTGTGGGGCCGGGGACTGTTGGGATCCATGGGGACTCTCAGCACTACTTCCTGTCTTCAGGTACCAATGTCCATTTCCAAATTTCCATTTGTTGGATAAAACAGCTGTCCAGCTGTGTACTTTTTTTTGTTATTACCTCTGCCAAGGAGGTTATGTTTTTGCCGTCGTTTATATGTCTGTTTGTTTGTCTGTTTGTTTGTCTGTGTTCAAGATAACTCAAAAACTTATGGACGGATTTTGATGAAATTTTCAGGGTGTGTCGAAAATGTGAAAAGGAAGAACTGATTTAATTTTGGGGGTGATCCGGAAGAAATCCTGGATTCTGGATCACTTTGACATTTTTGTTAACATTGGGGTAAATGGGACCCAAAAAATAGTTTCTCAATATCTCTGGTAATTGTTGCCCAAAGCTCATGAAATTTGACTCAGGGATTGACAATGTGTACTTCTATCAAATCCCAAAGGCTGATCCAGATGGCGGATTTTATAGCAATTTATATAAAAAATGGGGGTACTCTTACACTTTGGCCTACTGTGCATTTAATATTAGAGGAAGAGATTTCTAACAAGCGGCATCGTGTAGCTGAGACAATTCTGCATCTGAAGTATGTCAACAAATTTGATCTAGCTTTAATACTTGAGGAGATAGATCCAGAAGAAACCGCCAGGGGGGAAACTATGGTGATTGGTGGAGGTCTGCGCTCTCCGAGTGCTTTTCTAGTTATTTATTAGTTCATTTAGTTTGTAAAGTTGTTCTCACCCCTTTCTTCTGGGTTATCAAAAGGCAAGTTAAATAAAAGTGGGGGAAGCAATACTGTGAATTTGATGAGGAATAAGTTATTTAGAGTTTCCAAAATCCTGCATATAACACTGTAACACTTTCTCAGCCTTCATGACCATGGCCATCATCCTGCTTCACATGTTCTGGGGCGTCGTCTTCTTTGACGCCTGTGAGAAGCAGCGCTGGTGGGCGGTGGCTGCTGTCGTCATCATCCACCTTGTCGTTTCCTGTCTGGTGAGTGTTTTTGGGGTGTTAAGGGTGATGACAGCTGTGTTAAGATTTGTGACTTTATTTCTGTTTGTGCGGAAAAAAGGATTTGAAGCTTCGGAGCTCCAAAATTAAATGTAGAGGGTATTATGCAGTACCCTCAGCACTTTAATCTAATGAAATTTTCTGCTTCAGTCCATATTTTTTGGCGTTTAGCCTTTCAGAAAGTTTTCACTGTGGTCAAAAATGGTTTGCTCTCCCACTTGCCACCAAACAAAGCACACACCTGTGTTACCAGGGCGGTAGCAGCAATCAAACGAAACAGTTGAGTTGCATTCATTAAAGAAAGGTGATTTAATAAAAAAAAAAAAAAAAAAAAGACTGGCTCATAGTCCGTTCATTAGCCGTAACCACTTATCCTGTTCAGTCCTGATCCCAGCTGACACTGGACGAAGGCGGGGTACACAGGTTGCCAGACTATCACAGGACTGACACATAGAGACAGACAACCATTCACACTCACATTCATACCTATGGGACATTTAGAGTAAACAGATAACCTAACCTGGATGTCTTTGGACTGTGGGAGGAAGCTGTAGAACCTGGAGAAAACCCACACTAACACGGGGAGAACATGCAAACATGCCTTGAGCTGGATTTGAACTGGTGACCCTCTTGCTGTGAGGTGACAGTCCTAACCACTGCACCACTATACAGCCCTAATCCAACAAACCACTTCATTCAAATACAGAATTTTGTTCAAGGATATTTTTTAGGTTGATGGCAAAATATGAAGATGGACATTCAAAGCTCAATAGAAGCCAATACAACCCAACTTGTGTTATTTTTTTAGGCAAACAGTGAGCAATTTGAGTGGAGCGGAGGTAAAGTCTGAGCTGAGTATGAGGAGATATTAAACATAGCAGCTTTGAGTGGAGGGAATGAACTGCTCCGTGACTACTCCCCCTACTTACATGCCCTGGTGATGATCACAGTTTAGTTGAAAAACTGTCAAACTGAATTAAATGCTGTTGGAAGAACCAGTGAAGTTTGAATCTGCAGATGTCATCAGGTGATATTCTTCATTTGACACAAGCTCTGACACAATGTACTAAAACAGTGCACTTCACAGGAGTGAAACAAACTGCGGAGCTTCGGTATCATCCAGCCATCTCTAGTCTCATGACTGATAGCTGCAGTAGGCAGAAAATTTTTGGCATCATTGGGCAAAAATTCCATAATAACCTGTGTTCTGAAAGAAAACTACATTTCTCCACCTAGTGGCTCTCATAAACAACCAATCAGCTCTGATTGTTTTTTTCAGCTGTAAGATACCACTAAATGTAGCAAAACGTACAGTATTTCCATGTTGATATCGATTTCTCGTCTTCTCACGTAGACCCTTCAGAATCCAGACTACGTGGCCAGTCTGGTTCCCACCTACGTCATCCTGTTCCTGATGGGCATCTGGGCGTTTTACTCTGCTGGTGGCTCCCTTAGGAACCTCAAACTCTGCCTCACCTGCAAAGACAAGGACTTCCTCCTCGCCAACCACCGGCCCAGATAACGCAGCATGCAGAGCAGTGTGCAGGACTCTCTCTCTCCAAAGATTACAGAGTTCACATACACACACACGTAACACAGCAAAGACGCAGCGTTAACCCTCTGTTCTGCTGTTTTACAGGTATTTCATCACCTTAAATCTAAAAGCAGGAAAGGAACAAAAAGGTCATTTTTGATTCATGTCCAGCTCGGTTTGTTTGTGTGATGAAGTTCTAGTCAAAAACACTAAATATCTTTGTCTGGCTGATGATGTCACCTGTTTATCGCCTGATGATCTAAAAGAAACAACAAACCTCCCAAAAGGTATTTTAAGTTGGCGACACTCTTGACATTCTGTACATATTCCAACTTTTCTGACAGCGATCTTCTTTTCAAATTTGTCAAATGGGTGGATTTATCATTTATGAACAAAACTTTGTGTAAATATTCATGCATTTTTAATTCCCTGATGTGTAGATAGTTTTTAGCTTTTTTCAAGCTATAATATCTTTAGTCTGTGTGAAGAACTGGCCTTTGCTCTGAAATGAACACAGAAACGGAGAGGGGATGAGATGGACTGGTGTTTTATTGTTTTATCCCTGATTATTTCATTACTTCTATAAGACATAAAGATTAAGTCCTCGTGACTTCCTTTAGTTGATTTTTGATTTCGTGCTTGATAGGGATGCACCGATTCAGTTTGGCTGATAGCCAATGCCAACATTTTTCTTGTTGTATTGTTGTTTTGTGCCACGAAACAAACAAATCCTCATCATGAAACAGAACTGTTTTAATGTCATTTAGCAATCGTACAAATTTGTGAAACCATCTATAATATAACTTTTTCAAATGAAAAATTAATTTTTTGAAAGATAACAGCTTAAAAAGCCTTTTAACTGCTATACAGCACTAAACCAGTACATAGTCCAAAAAATGAAAGTGAAACATAAATGTAAAGGCTATTAGTGACATAAATGGGGCTTGTACAGAATACGATGTCCTTGGTGCTGAACTGTCTCCAAGAAGATGTAATAATTCCACATATCTGACATTTTCTTTCATGGGTCCTGTTGCCCTCTTTTGTCCAGCCAGTGGCTTCTTCTCTGAATCAGCAGCTGGTTACTCTAGTTCAAGTTTGACTGCAAATAATGAAAACAACACTTAGCTGCTGCAACACTGATGCTACATAACAGATGAACATCAGCCGCCACCATCTGTGAATGTCATCTCATTTGCAGATAGACTGATGGAAGTCAACAAGTGAATATCTGCCAATTCTGATGTTCTGCTGATAAATTGGCGCATCCCCTAAAGATTTGGCTATACTTTCTGCAAAGATGGCTGCACAGACAGCTCCTCAAGTTCTCAATTTTGGCCGCCCGTCAGCGTCTGTGTTGTTAGAACAATTTGGATATGTGCAGATGGATGAAAACTTGCCATACGGAACCCCTGCAGTGACGTGATGGTGAGGTCACTTTGGCTATACAGACACTCGCAACCCTTGCAGATGTGGCAAGCATAAATCAAGCTTAAAGCTTGAGTATTTACATCTTAGTCAAAGCTAATGTTTGTCATTTGAGGACTAAATGTAGAAACATTTCATAATTTAATTTTGAAGGTTGTCATTACTATTTTTCCTCCTGTCTCAAATCCTTTGGAACAGATCACCATTGCCGTCTCTGATCTTAGAGGCAAGTAGGTCAGACTGAGACTGAAGCTAAACTGGAGAGGATTAGACAATCCTAATTAAATGTAACTGATGTCAAATAAAAATACTGATCTTCCATATAGATTAGCAGACAGTTCATGTACTTTAATTCTCACTCTTCTGTGTAACGTTAAACAAATTCATGATTATATATTCATAAACACGAGCAGGAGGAAAAGTCAGCTCAGTGATCTTTGAATCTTTAATTTCTTTGTTGCCTTTTATTAAATGCTTGTCAACGAGTGCACAATGGCTGATACGGTAGAAATTCCAAACGATGAACGTTTTCCTTTTGCACCTGATTTAGTTTTCTTGTTGACCTACTTGTACAATTTGTACAGATTACCATATGCCGTGTTTCTACTAGTTAACTAGTTTAAGATGTGTTCAGCATGTTGCTTTCCTGTGTCGTGCTGCCACTTTACTCCAGACAGAATCTGGCTTGTTCACACAGGTAGAGCAGAATCTGTATATTAGGTACACCTGTAGCTAAGACTAGTACAACAGTCCGGCAATAAATCCTCCTTCATGAATGTTCTAATTAATTGTTTTTGTTGGCATTGTTTTTAAGCAGTTTTTATTCTACTGTGTTGGAGGCTGGGGATTGTGGTGTTTGTGTTTCTGTTCTTTAGTCTACTTTCAAACAAACAAAGTGGACAAAATAATAGAAACACCTGCCAGTAAAACGCAGTACAATTCACCGTCACCACAGACATTCATGTTCATGTTAATAATATATGACAACTGGTAAATACTTTTGAAACTAATGACAGTCCCATCATCCTCAGCTGTGTTTTCTGCTAATGTCAGAATTCTAAAACATTAAATACTATTACTATTACTATTATTATTATTATACTAATACTATACTAATTACTAACATGGTAAACATTAAACCTGCAAAACATCAATAAGCTAGCAATATCATTGTGAGCATGTTAATGTCAGCATTTAGGCACTAGCGTGGCTGTTGACTCTTGTTAAGATTAACGTTTGAGTCTTTACGTACAAGTACTTAATAACACCAGACTTATTCTTCATCTCCTGAAACAAACATCTAATTTCATGCAGAAATGCATAAATGTACAGAAAACAATCAGTCATTTCATGGAACCTTTTTAATGAGCTGTCAGCAAGGCACAAAGCAGGCGCCAAGCTCTCTCTCTCTCTCTCTCTCTCTCTCTCTCTCTCTCTCTCTCTCTCTCGCTCTGTGAGAGAGAGAGAGAGAATGGGGCAAAAGCCTTGTATACTTCATAAGGATACTTTAGTTTTCATGTCTGTAAAGACAAGGAGCTACAGAAGTGTGTGTGAGAGAGATTAAGAGACTAATCACACAAAAACATCTGAAATCACAATCTTTTTTGTTTTGATGTTTCCTCTTAAACCACCATCTTCTCTCTCTTTTTTTTACCTGGTCCTGTTTCCATTTATGAAAGCAGACACCTCCTGGCTGGGCGACACAAAGCCGGTCTTGGGGTCTCTGAGGGCTTCAGTCAGTCAAAGGCCTTTTTTACCCAGACAGACAGACAGACGCAGGAAGCATTTCCTCTGTTGAAAAACCAGACTTTCACATGCTAATTCAAGTCTGTGTAGCTGGTGACACTGGGGTAACCTCAGCAATATTAACGGTGTGTTTCCTGTCAGCTGTTGGGAGCTGTTAGGTTGCATATTCAGGTTTAAATCAGGTCGGCAGTCTGAGTAGCAACCAACAAGAGAAGGCACGCAACAGAAAGGAAAAAAAAAATTATCACTTTTAAACACCCTAGTTTGGAAGGTCCCCCCTCAAATATTTGAAGCCCACTAATGGCCCCAGTTTTAAAGGGAAGGGACTCAGTGTAAGAATCAGAAATTGCTAGTGACACCTGTGGCCATTAAGCCGACAACAGTCAGTGTCCTGTTCATGCTTATTCTCGCACGACCTAGATGCAAAGCCAAAACAGTGAGGCAACACAAGACTGAAGTGAATGACCGCTAAAACCACAGTATCACTATATTTCACATGCTTGGCAGTAAAGTTAGCTGACCAAATGAAGGCCCATCCTTGAATCGAAGGTCTGGCGATGTTGGTCCGAGTGTTAACCTGTCCTGCTTCAGCCTCCTGACCCTGGTCAGAAGGATCAGTGGACACACTGTAGTTTAGGTTGTAGTCAATAACGTTACTTGCTCCAGAGTTAAACTCTGTCACTTCACTCAACAGCAGGAAAACAAGAGCTAAGAAACCTCTGTTGGTCTGGAGGAGCTGCACCATGTGTTTCTGCAACCTTCACTGAACATTCACTTGATATTGTCAAAGCTAAACTATTCTGCTTTGCTGCTCACTCGTTTTCTCACATACTCGCCGCATACTCTCTCACTTAACCACTCAATTCACACACACACACTCACTCTTTACACTGGCTCTGCTGTTCTCCCACAACACTGGTTCCCCCCATGTTGGTCACATTCCTGTTTTGCGAGACAGGCTTCACTAGAAATACCTTTGCTTTATTTTTTTTGCCTTCCTTGGAGTTTGTATTTGAGTCTGAATCATGGTGGGGGGCTGGTCGTGGGTTGGCATTAATTGAACATTAGCCACAACTAAGGCAATCATGAGCATGCACGTCTACAGGCTGAGAGAGGAAACCCAGAAAGCCGCGAAAAGTCTCACAACCTGGTCACACATTGGCAATCACAAACAGTTTATACATGTAAAAAGTTGCATACAGTCCCTTTAAATGTTGGGTTTAATGAACAACACATTAATAAATATTAAAATTTAATAGGTTATTCAGAAAGCAATGTGTTTATCACTGAGCAAACTCCCTGACAGTCTGTCTGCAATGGATGCAAAGTTGACATTTTGGCTTTCAGATGGTGGTAGAGAGAAAGGTGAACAAC
Source organism: Pterois miles (assembly GCA_947000775.1). Lineage (NCBI taxonomy): Eukaryota > Metazoa > Chordata > Actinopteri > Perciformes > Scorpaenidae > Pterois > Pterois miles. The sequence continues at coordinate 5,010,699 of CAMQGK010000479.1, read as the reverse complement.
CACGGTGTTTATTTTAGCAGTTTAAATCTCTCTCACTCTCTCTCTCTCTGTCTCTCTCTCTCTCTCTCTCTATATATATATATATATATATACATGTTTCATGTTTCCTCTATATCATGTGTATGGCCGTACATACACACACACACACACACACACACACACACACACACACACATATATATATATATATATATATATATATATATATATATATATAGTATATGTATGTGTGTGTGTATATGTACGGCCATACACATGATATAGAGGAAACATGATTCATCAGACCAGGCCACCCTCTTCCTTAGCTCTGTGGTCCAATTCTGATACTCACATGCCCATTGTGGGCGCTTTTGGTGGTGGACACGGGTCAGCATGGGCACCCTGACCAACCTTCGCTCCCCACATGCATCATTGAGCCTTGGTCGCCCATGACCTTTCATTTCTGCTTCCAACACGTCAACTTCAAGGACAACATGTTTACTTGCTTCCTAATATATCCGAACCATTGCCAGATGCCATGGTAATGAGGTTATCACTTCAATTTACTTCACCTTCACAGTAGTTATAATATTATAGCTGATCATATATACATGTGTAATACTGTGCATGGTAGCATAGTGCAAGCAAAATTAAATGCAAGTAAGCTGTAAAGTTTTGGTGCAATTATGGATCAGATCATTTAGATTTATTTAAAAAGTTGATTCAAACAGACATGGGAGCATGTGATACATAGAGCTGTGAAGTATTATTCAATCACGCACATTAAAATGACATTTTCAGCACACAACAGCCTCAACATCTACCTAAACATGATGTTGAATATTAAATCATCTCCTGCAACAGAACATATTGCATTCTTATAGCACCACTGTTTGATAAAGTCATCCATGTTGTAGGGTGAGAGTATACAATTGTTTTTGCAGTTGTAGAAGATCTAATCATTTACACCTGAGCTGACAGTGAAAGAACACTTCTGCTGTTTTTCAGTTTCAGTCCATCCACCACTTCAGATTTCCTCTTGCTGAGGAATAAGTTATGAAAAACACATCATCTTAGGGCTGCACGGTGGTGTAGTGGTTAGCGCTGTTGCCTCACAGCAAGAGGGTCGCACGTTCGCTTCTGGCTTGGGACTCTTCTGTGTGGAGTTTGCATGTTCTCCCCGTGTAAGCGTGGGTTTTCTCCGGGTACTCCGGCGTCCTCCCACAGTCCAAAGACATGCTGTTTAGGTTAACTGATGACTCTAAATTGCCCATAGGTGTGGATGTGTCTGTCTGTTTGTTGTCTGTCTCTATGTGCCCTGCGATGGACTGGCGACCTGTCCAGGGTGACCCCCGCCTTCGCCCAATGCCAGCTAGGATCGGCTCCAGCCCCCCCGCGACCCCTCACGGGATAAGCGGTTGACGATGGATGGATGACATTTTCATCTAACATAATCCTTTCCGTTCCCTCCACCGGCTGCCGTGATGCTCCGCTGACTGTGGACCACAGGGGGGCGCTGTTCTCACGGCTGCTCAGTTAAACCTGTCGGGTTCAGGTACCTTAAACACAACTCTGGGTGTCTGTGTTATGTTTGAATAAAGTTTTTATTCTATTGAAACTGGCAGACAGAAGGCATTTCACTGGACTGTGTTTAGGTAGTTATTATTTGTGTCAGTGTGTGACTTCAGATGTGTTTTCTGCAGTCAGGAGGTCGCATCATCATCACTCCACAGCAGAGCACCTGTTTGGCTCCCCGGCTCGGCCCCGCCCCCCCTGCATATTTTATGCTAATGAGCATGTGCAGCGGTTCTTGAGGCGCGCGGCGGGCCGCTCTGAGATGATCCGGATGGAGCAGCGCAAGGAGAGGCGGGAGACCAGCCGGAGGCTTTTCACCAGGTGATGCTGTCCAAACCCGACTGACTGCGGATCCGCGAAACACGAATGGATCCCTATTTAAGACAGAGCGGGAAAAGGCTGCTTCACTTCTTATCTTTGTATTTTATCCTAATTTATCAAGGTGAGTCACCTCCGGAACCACACTCCACTCTGCTGTTTACACCGCACCTTAACTGGCAGATATCAGCAAATTTACCTTCTCCATGTGCTTTATATAGCAGCTCGATATTAAGCCCGATCTCACGTTTCAGTTTACTTGATCTCCTTTTATTGCAGTCACACTGACTTTCTCAATTATTATTTATTTATTATTAATTCATTTGTAGCCTGTAATTTATTTATTTCCCTCGATTTCAGCGCATCTATCCTGGAGTGTTGAGAGACAGAACATTTCTAACTGGAATGAATTTAATAAGTGAGTGATCATTTTTTTTTATATTTGAATAGCAATGTGTTGTTTTTATTATTTGTCATTTTTTAAATTGGATTGGTGTTGTTTGCATTACAGCCTTTATTTCTATCTATCTATCTATCTATCTATCTATCTATTTATATATCTATCTATTTATCTATACATATATGTGTTTTCTGCAGTCATATATATATATATATATATATATATATATATATATATATATATATATATATATATATATATATATATATAAAGAGGGTCGTGGGTTTGAATCTTACTGTGTGGAGTTTGCATGTTGCATGCAGGTTTTCTCCGGCTTCCTCCCACAGTCCAAAGACATGCGCATGTTAGGTTAATTGATGACTCTAAATTGCCCATAGATGTGAGCATGAATCTGTCTTGTCCTGTCTGTCTCTATGTGCCCTGCAATGGACTGGCGACCTGTCCAGGGTTTAAGGCTCAATACGTGTATATATATATATATATATATATATATATATATATATATATATATATATATATAAACAGTATATAATATTCAAAGGTTGAAAGAATTGGTTGATTAATCAATTAGTTGATCGATAGAATATTAATTTGCAACTATTTTGCTAATCAGTTAATCATTTAAATAATTTGTTAAGTTGATAAGCAAAACTGGCCAAAAGTCACTGAATATTAACTGTTTTTTTGTTTTCTTTGAAAGTAAAGTGAAAGAAGATTTTTATTATTTTTATCTTTTAGTCATCTCTGATAACATATTGAATATCTTTTGTGGTCGCACAAAATATATCAAGTTAATTATGTGAATTGCTTTTGGGAGATTGTGAGAAGCAGTTTTCTCTATTGTCTGTCATTTTATTTAATAATTATTTAATCAGTTGATTGAAAAATAATCAGGAGATTAAACAGACTTATTGTGGCCCTAATTTTAACTTTGACTTAGGAGTCCTCTTGTCAGCAGTATTTGGTGGAGCAGGTAGTGTGTTTGATTGATTGGTAGTTGCGGGGGTTGTTTGGTTTTTAGCTGGTTTAGTTGCTTCTTGGTTGGTGGTGGGTTTGTGGTGTCGGGGGGGAAAGTGCAGCAGAAACAAACCTCTCATTGTTTTCTCTGTCCCAGCAGCGGGAGCAGCAGGATAAAGCAGCAGAAATGGGACACCGCTTCCCAGGGAGGGCAGGTAGGCAGCCGCATTGATCATTGATGCTGATGGAGCTGCTTCAGGCGGCAAACACACAACCGGAGATCACCAAAAAATCTACAACTCACACCAAAACACAGAGCTGGAGAACAAACCGCCACCTGAAGGGCTTTTATCCCAATAATCTGTTAACAGCGTTCCATTATAAACTTTAAATTTTATTTATTTATACAGTATATCTATCTATCTATCTATCTATCTATCTATCTATCTATCTATCTATCTATCTATCTATCTATCTATCTGTCTATCTACTATATAGTACAATTCAAATATACATGAGTATATATATATATATATATATTAGACTTAATGGGGTGGCAGCCATTCAACTACAAAAATGTCTCACATCATCATCACTCATCACATATTGTGGAATTTTAGAGTTACTTTTATTGTAAAAATCCATGCTGGCAAAGATACTGTACATGTTAAGTGTGTTTGAAAAATGTGTATTTCTGCAAACAAAGATATACAAATTTCTGATGAGACCAGGCTGAAACTGTACCAGATCACACGTAAAGATATGAACTAATAAAGCACATTGTTCTCTACTGATGCTCACTTCAGCACGAAAACATACATTTGCTCCACAATGACATTTGTTCCTCAGAAACAGACAAGTGAGGGAGTCCCAACAGGAATATACATAGCCGGTCTGTTGTCTCACTCTTCCACTATCAGAGCCTCCATCAGCCTGAATATGGTCGCTCCTTTTGTGCAGGCTTCCCTTTGGCTCAGAGAAGCGTGAGAATCCGGTTCAAAGTACAGGGGGTTAGTGAACGAACAAAGCAATTAGTAGCACAGGTCGCAGGTCACAGGTATAGAGAGTTGATGTATCTCATGTCATATCATCTGGGTCAACACTGCTGTATTTGTATTTAACCTGCTCAGTATTGATATCTGTGATACTAATCAGTGATTAATGATTCATAGTCATGATTCATAGTTATACGACCCACCCAAGGTAAGGGGGTATAACCCTTACCTTTCACACTTTGCCATCTGCTTTGTTCACACGCTTTGACATGAAAGCCTTCATTTGATAGCTCTGGTATCCAGGGATTCTCTAAGTGTAGAAACAACGTTTAACTGATGGTTTCTGAATGCCAGTGTTTTTAAACCAGAACTATGGCCACTATTTATTTTCTGTTCAATATCTGAAATCAAAACCTGACAATTTTCATGCTAAAATATTCCAGATCTTCAGTGTTTCTTTCTCTCCTCTCTTTCTCCTCTGTTTTCTCTTTTATTCTAGCTGTAACCTAATCTTATCTGCACTGCATGATAAATAAAGCAAAAATATACATTTTAGTTCACCAAACTTCTCGATAAATATCTCCTCACTGTGTACAACAAAGATAATCCAAATGGAGAAACACTGGGGTTGTTGACCTGCATGGGAAAGCTGAGTTGGAAGTCATAGAGGAGTCATTAATGAAGGCTGGATGACAGCTCTTTTCTTTCGAGTCTCTTCGTTTCCCAGCGGTTCCATCCTCACCAGTCCAGACTCTGGTTTGGCAACAACCACTATAATTCTGGGAGGAATTTTTGCCCCCAACAAAACGAGTTGTAAAAAGCTTTCAGTGTCTTACATTTTAATCAAATCTTTATTAATCTGTCACCCGAGAGTTGAGCTTTTTTTCAGATTTGATTGATTTTATATTAAACTCATGGAATTAATTAAAAGAATCAGACTGCGTTTCAAGGACTTAATTTTGGTTTGCCAAAACTGGCTCCTTGCTGTCTTTGCCAAATGGTGCCAAGGCCCGATATGACAATGATCAGATTTAATATAACTGGTTGGAAGAGGCTCTGAAACATTACATGGTAGGATCAGGTTATGGCTGCATGACTGAATGCTTGCAACTGTTGATACAGTTTCTCTCCTTGAAGGACCTCCAGACAGCAGCTGCTGCGTTAGAAACCAACACATCTTCCTCCCGTCATTCACTGGTCAGCCGGACTGCTGTGTCCAACCTGATGACGTCCTCCAGCATAGAGAGGACACTGACCTCCTCATGGACCCTCAGCTCTGACCAACCAGCCACAATCACAGCACCATCTATTCAAACACCATCAAAAACATTATCATCCAGCCAGTCACCAACCACCACAACACAAACCATCCACTCACCAATGAAAACAACACCAATCGGCCAGTCACCAACCACCACAACACAAACCAGCTACTCACCAATGAAAACAGTACCAGTCAGCCAATCACAAACCAGCCTTGCTTCATCCAGCCAATCACCAGGCAGCACAACACCAACCACTACAGCACCAACTAACCAAACACCAGCCAGCCAATCCCCAACCAGTACACCAGCTAGCCAATCACCAGCCAGTACAGCACCAGCAAGCCAAACACCAACCAGTACAGCATCAACCAGCCAATCACCAACCAGTACAGCATCAACCAGCCAATCCCCAGCCAGTACAATGCCAGCCAGCCAATCACCAGCCAGTACAGCACCAGCCAGCCACTCACCAGCCAGCCAATCACCAGCCAATACAGCACCAACCAGCCAAATATCAACCAGCACAACACCAGCCAGCCAAACGCCAACCAGTACAGCACCAGCACCAACCAGTGCAACACCAGCCAGCCAATCACCAGCAAAGAAGACACCAACTAGCCAGTCATCAACTGATGCAGCAAAATCCAGCCAATCTGCAACCAACCCAGTGCCAGCCAGCCAATCACCAGTCACCAATGCACCAGCCAAGACATTATCTGACCATTCAGTTCGCAGTATTACAAAATCTAGCCAATCATCATCTAGCCAAACGCCACTGAGCCAATCAACAACTGGTTCAAAAACACCACACCAATCATCATTCACCTCAACATCCTCTAATCAATCGCCAACCATTTTCATAGCAGCTAATCAATCCATAAACACCTCAAAAACATCACACCATGCATCATCTGGCTTCACAACACCATCTGACCAAACCTTCACCAGTTCAGTGCCTTCAAACCAATCATCATCTGGTTCACCAGGAAACACAGTCAGCGAAGACGAGCGTCCAATTAACATTTCACTGCTCGCCAGGCAGGCAAAGGAAGCCCTTAGGTCATCCTTTCGTGGGATTCAAGGTAGGTATATAAAGGTTCATGTGGAGAATTGAAACTTAAAGCCACCATGTTATATAATTTTTCAAATTAATTTGATGGCAGAAGTAAAAATAAAAGTAAAAATGAAGCAATGAAGTAAAAATGATAAAATACTGATGAAAATTGGTAAAGTCTGTGTAATGCATTCAGCTCCCAGTTCAGATCTGTGGGGAGGAGGTATTGGTGTTTATAGCTGGTTGCCATAGTGTCCCTTTGAGACTACCTTTGGGAAACACCAAAGTCTGACATTTTAAAAATTTGCTTTGGGAAATATGCGTACCAGTAATCACTTTCTTGCTGAGCGTTAGATGATAGACACCACTTTCATGTCTGTGAAGCCATGGAGCTAACATTATTAGGCTAGCTTAATTTGAAGGCTGGAACCAGAGAATAAGCTAACTTGACTTTATATAGAGGTAAAACATACACATATCTAAAGCTCATTAACATGTTGTTTCATTTGTTTAATACCATAGACTGTATATAAGAAGTGGACATATTTATCATCACATCCCCCATTTGTTTGTGGACCGCCGTTTTGAAGATTTGAGTTCTGAATTTTGGCCGTCGCCATCTTGGTTTTTGGCTCTCGCCATGTTGGTCTTTTGCAACCGGAAGTGAATAAATTCATGTTTACTGAGGTAATAAATAAAGTGAGAAGTGATCAGACTGTGGTTTGCAAGAGAGAGTAAGTAAGTAAGTATGTATTTCCTAAAATATTATAACAATAATTACTTCAAGATTACAAAAGAAATGTTGTTATTATGGCTACTAATTAGCCAACTTAAAGGTACAGTGTGAAGGATTTGGCGGTATCTAGTGGTGTGGATGCAAACTGCAATCTGCTCACTCCTTTCTTTCCAAAATTGCAGTAATGTGAGCCACAGAGTACAAAACTGTGGTAATGTGGTCCGCCCTGCTCAGAGGCCTTACCACAATAACATTATTTTATGAACAACGAAAGCCAGACGGTGGCTGGAAGTACCACGGTTTTCTACTCTGTGGTTCACGTTACTGCAGTTTCACAAGTGTGCTGAAGAATTACAGTGTGGCCTTCAGGTGACATCAAAATGTGAAAGGCTCTCTAGAGCCAGTTTTTGATTTGTCCATTCCCTTCTGTCTTGAAACACCCACAGTGTACGGTATTTTGTCTGTTTTGTGCGTTACAGACCTGACAGGTGTTTTAGCAAAAGTGGTTGAGAGGTTTAAAACTTCCTGATGCTGTTTTTGAAGCATTACAAAGTTGTGTAATGTGGCTTTAAATAGAGCAACAAGTGAGTCCTGTGTTTTACTTCCCCCTCATAGAATGAACAGAAGGAAAATAGCTTTCATCTGATAATTGCCCACCCACAAACCCTGTATAGCATAACGTTTATACCTGTGCTTGTGTGCGATGCGGCTGGCTGAACAGACAAGCTCTAAGTCCACCAAGCAGATGGTGTTACTGCAGGACGAGGAGCCATTGTTTGGTGTTTGGTGGTGCATTCAGTGACTGGAACATTTGCTGGGGCTCCACAACTCCATATGAGTGCTGACAGGTGGTGACTTTTCCTTAAAGTCATTACCTGCAGACACTCAAAGTTAGTCGTCCGTTTTAGTGGTCTAGTGTGGATGTATGGAGACAATTTTAGGAGCAGTTGACATAGATTTGATGTGACATGAAAGAATATACAGTAATGTATACTCTTATCTTATTTATACTCTTTATCTTTTCCTGAAAAGGTCAGATTATTCAGTGTAATTGTCTTCTCTCAGCAGAGCCATGTGTGTTTCCCTGCCTAAATGGAGGACAGTGCGTCCAGTCAGAGTCATGCGACTGCAGCTTGTATCAGTCCACTGGACACAGATGTCAGACAGGTAAACCTGATACTCCTCTTTGTAGATTTCATTTCATTTCATCTCATTTGAGTCAATTTAAATGTTTTAAACAAAACATAAAACTACAGGATTAGGGTTATTTTCACAATGATTATTATAATTAATGAGGCGATTAAACTATTTTTGTTACTACTTCAATACAACTTTTTTAAGTGTATTTCTATTTGTCCTACAGCAATTATCAAAAATGTGTCTGAAACACATTTAGCCTTTTTATAAGTTATTATGCCGCATTTCTATGCTTGCATGTACAGTATGTATGCTTGTATGCTTGTGCATTTCATTTGTTCATTCAAAGGACCTTTGATCAAATATTGTACTACTGTGCTACAATTTTCAGGTAATTGTACTTTAATTATCCATTTTTGTTATTTTACGTTTCAACTCCACAACATTTCAGAGGCAAATATTGTTCTTTTTACTCCACTACATTTATTTGACAGCTATAGTTACTTCACAGATCCAGTTTAATAATTAAAATTATGAAACAATGTGTAAATTATGACGTATTTTTACAGGTTAAGCTACCCAGCAGTTTATAAAGTAATAAAAATTAGCTCTACCTTTACCAGCTGTAACATTACAGTGATGAAAACATTAATGCATCAATAATTATAACCCAATAATATAATATTCATTCTGCATAATGAATACTTTTACTTTTGAGACTTCACGTATATTTTGATGCTAATATTTCTGAACTTTTACTTAACTTAGACTTTGAATGCAGGACTTTCACATCTAACAGAGTACACTGCAGTATTACTACTTTAACTTAAGGAAAAGATCAGAATCCCCGCTCAACTCTATTTCAACACTACAAAAAGTTATTATTATTAACAAGTGATTTGGTTGGCTATTTTTGTAAAACAGGACAAATTCTACCAGTTTGGTTGAGATGCCTTCATTACTGATTACTGATATTGGTGCAGTATCCCTATCCTGTCTTGTTTCAAGACACTGAGAAAACAGTTGCACAAAAAGCTCTATCAATTTATTAAATATTGATTAATAGAGCTTTCTGTGCAACTATTTTCTCAATTTTTTAGCCTCTATTAGCTTCTTCTGTCTCTTATTATCTAAACACTGATTATTGGAGTATTGAGAAAGACAGTATGTCATGAATGGTGAATATGAAATTAAATGGTATGTTAAGACACATATACAGTATTTATTATTATAGGTGACATTTCTATTGTGAGAATTAAATGAACGTCTCTTTAGACTGAATATTTCATAATCATGTCTTTTCTCCATTTCATCTGCCCAGTTCCTAATCTTGGCTTTGAGAGGGAGATGACGTGTCGAGCGTGGGGTCAGTACAACTTTGAGACCTTTGACGGCCTCTACTACCACTTCCCCGGCCGATGCACCTACACTCTGCTGAAGGACTGTGAGGAAACCACACAGGCCAGCGTCGTCATCCAGGTTTGTAAATCCTCCTGACTAGAAGCTGCCCAGACGGTTTCGGTTCGACGCCTGCTCCCAGTCGAGGAACATTTGGATTCTGTGGCATCCTACCCTAACACACTCCCCTTTCTGACTTCTGTGAGGTTCCAAGTCTCAGCCTGAGGAAAAGATTTGCTCTGAAGATTAGTGAAAGCTATCTGGTTATTAGAGTCAATTACCATTAAATACTGCAATTACCTACTGTGCCTTGAAAGCATCTGCAACAGACCGAGACTTTGTTCCCCTGAAAAGACAGCAGATACTGAATCTGTGTATGGGAAAACCAAACAGGGAACACCAAGAGATCCAAAGGCATTATGATTATTGGTATACATTAATACCGGTATTAATGATAAGGAGCGTCTCATAAACAAAAAGAAATATAAAAGCTGGAAATCTAACGACCAGAATGTGTTAGAAGAAACAAGTGTGATTACATTTTCTTCTATAGTGGACAAACACACACTTTGCTCAAGAATGTGTGTCACCTTCAGGGTCAAGTTTCAGTGTTTAGACCTCTTTCAGGGAGAGCTGGGGCTGAAATTGTCTCTCCTTTCTTTTTTCTTTAAGATATTATTTTTTTCTTCATTTGTGCTGTGCAGTTTCTGGTATAGTATCTGCAGGTTTACTTGTGATACACAGAAAATACTTTACAGACATGTCCCTATCAAAATAAAACATGACTCTCTCAACCTGTGGTCAACTCAGGTTCCTGAAAAGTGAAGCCAATGCAGAAGTGCCTTAAAGTTGCTTTCTTTCCAACAGTCAGCAGATGCGACTCCTCAAGTTGCTATAAGAAGTCTGATTATATAGAAATCTATGAGAAAATTTATTTATTTATTTATATCCTTTATTTAACCAGGTGAGAAAACTCATTGAGATTAAAATCTCTTTTCCAAGAATGACCTGGCCAAGAGGGCAGCAGAGAAAGTTATTTCTACAATAAAGACAAACAATACAAACAGACCAATACAGCAATCACACACCATAGACAAATAAACAAGTATCATGTGCAGTTATATGTACAACACAACAGCAGCTGTGCTGCACAAACAGGTCAAAATTAAAATAAATCAAATGACAGAAGTCAGGAGCAGTTACAACGACCAATAGTGCTATTTTCTCGATTTTTTAAAATGGACTTAAATTCTCCCATAGTGATAAGTTCTGACAGTTTCAGGTGCTTCTGCATAACGTTCCACGAGAACGGAGCAGCATATTTAAATGCTTTTTTGCCGAGTTCCGTTCTGACCTTTGGGACCAACATCTGTAGAATATCTTGAGAGCGCAGGCCATATTGACTGTGGTTTGTACACAAGTATGTACAGCGATATGAAGGCACCAGTCCAAGGAGACATTTATATATAAGAATAGACCAGTGTGAAAACCTGCGTACAGACAATGATGTCCATCCAATGGTGCACCAGATTTCCATAGCCAGTAACAAAACGTAACACACAGTGGTATACAGTATCCAGCTTCTTGATACTCTGCTCAGGTGCATTCATGTAAAGCAGATCACCATAATCCAATACTGGTAAAAATGTTGCTGAAACAAGGTATTTCCTCACTTGGAGGGAGAAACAGGATTTGTTTCTAAAAAGGAACCCCAATTTAATTTTCAATTTGGACACCAACCTACTTCTCACTTGATTTATTACCTCAGTAAACATTGTAAAAAATGTAAAGAAGAAGAAGAAGAAGAAGAAGATCTACCTTTATTAGTCCCACAGTGGGGAAATTCAATTTACACTCTGTTTAACTTATACATGGTACATGCACACAAACACACACACACATGCATTAATGGAGAGATGTCAGAGTGAGGGGGCTGCTCCAGACAAGCGCCCCGAGCAGTTGGGGGTTTGGTGCCTTGCTCAGGGGCACCTCGGCAGTGCCCAAGAGGTAAACTGGCACCTCTCCAGCAACCAGTTCACACTCAGTTTTTGGTCCATGTCGGGACTTGAACCGGTGACCCTCCGGTTCCCAAGCCAACTCCCTACAGACTGAGCTACTGCCGCCCAATGAGTTTATGGTCTCAATCGCTAGTTTCAAGTCTTCTTCAATACAGCATGATGTTCATTTAGTAAATCACAGTACCATTTAGAGTTAAATAGACCATAAAGCAGGGGAGGATTTAGGGAGCGTGGCTACCTTGTGATTGACAGGTTGCTACCATGGTGTTGTCCAGTCTGAATGTTGTTCGTGTTTTCATCTTAGAACTTTAACCTTTTCACCATGTGTTTTCAGTTTATGAAAGTTAATTGTAACATTTTAACCATGTAAAAATTACATAATTCTTACTCAGCGTTTGATGAATTCCACTCTCATGCACCTCTTATATACAGTTTATATATGCAGACATGAACAATGGTGTCCTGGGTGAAAGCCCTGTGACTCTCACCTTGACCTCCTCTCTATCCAGACTCCCGAGGACTCATTAGAAAAGTATTTGTGATACAAAACAAAAAATTCCAAAACAAATGGAATCTGGTTAAAGATATTATTGTAATGCAGGAGACCAGGCTGCACCAGTCTTGTTCTTTCAAAAGGATTGCTTTATTAATCACTTGAGGACTGGTAATTGAAAGCTGATTCAGCACTAATTCAGATGGTAACAGTAACCCTTCACCATTTTCGTGAAGCCACCATCAGAACTGATATCACGAGAGACATTTGGAAATAACCTGTATTCACCATTTTGTATTAATACGACATATTCAGGAATGTTAAGCGAAATGAGAAGACAGGGCAGACCTAATTTTCAGTGCCTGGTCTGTTTTACAACTAACAAAGTGACATTTGTTTTTTTTAAAGGAAAAAAAAAAACTGAAACATTTTCTGATAGCCAAAAAAGATGAAAAGTAAAGACTTTTAGGGACTGGGACTGTTTTACCTCAGTTATATCGCTTAATATGATGGATATTACCTCTCAACCAAGAATCCAGGCAAGTAAATTTTCAGTGTATAATGAAATTATTCAACCTGGAAGTGAGGAAACCATTTTCGTGTTATGTCAGGATTCATAGTTAATTGGGGAAAACCTGAAAAACCACCAGTATCTCTTAAAAGGTAAAATGCATATTATTATTACACATTTCCACATTGCCTCTTGCTGTGTGCAGGTCCACAATGACCCAGGCTGCAGTTCTGCCCCCTACACCTGCCAACGATCTGTCAGCCTCTTCCTCCCAGGGGACGGCGAGGTTCGGCTGCATGCCACCAACGTGACCTTCAAGGGCCAAAGGTCAGCACTCAGCAGTTTACACAGCAGGCAACTGAACATTGTCATGAGCATCTGTACTTTTTCTTTTCTTTATATAAGGATTTATTTATTTCAGTTTGTCTACGACTGCTTGCTCTTTATATGTTTTATTTTACATGAATGAAATATAAATTTTATTTTATTTGTATATGTCTTAAAGAAATTGCCATTTATTAGTCAATATGAGCTCCTCCTAGAAGATAAGGTGGTGTTTGTATCTCAGTGCATTCATGGCCTTTGTCTTTAGTCTGCAGCTGCCCCATCACATCCACGACCTTCAGCTGGAGCGGATCTCCCAGTATGTTCTGGTGACGCAGCAGCACGGCTTCACGCTGGCCTGGGAGGGACGCAGCGGCTCCGTCTACATCAAACTCAGCCCCGAGTTTGTGGGCAGAGCCTGCGGCCTGTGCGGGAACTTCAACGCAGACGTCCAGGATGACCTGAAGACCAGTTATGGTACGATCATTTTATCTGTATGCAGCAATCTGCAGTCTAGACATATTAGCTACGGTCTGTCCTATTTGTCTGTCCTGGGGGTGGCTCTAGCTCAGTCTGTAGGGAGTTGGCTTGGGAACCGGAGGATCACTGGTTCAAGTCCCAACATGGACCAAGAACTGAGTGTGAACTGGTAGTTGGAGAGGTGCCAGTTTACCTCTTGGGCACTGCCGAGGTGCCCCTGAGCAAGGCACCAAATCTCCAACTGCTTGGGGCGCTTGTCAGGAGCAGCCCCCTCACTCTGACATCTCTCCACTGCTGCATGTATATGGGTCTTGTTTGTGCATGTGTGTGTTTTGGGTCTGCATGTACTGTGTATAAGTTAACAACAGAGTGTAAAAGTTGAATTTCTCCTAGTGGGACTAATAAAGGTTGTTGTTGTTGTTCCATTTCAGAGCAACCTTATGGAATGGTAATGATTGTTCCAGGTATAGCAATGCCCCAGGTGTCAGCAGGGAAACAGAGTAATGGATTGTGAAAAACTTTAAATTTTGGATGCAAAATACATAAATATATATTAATGGTACTGAAAACACAGTGTGAAAAGGTTCATTTTTTTTCCCTTTGGCAAGTGACAATGATATAAACAGAATGATGCCCAAGGGGGCTTTATTGGCCATTAATCCTGATAATGGACACCTCGTCTCTCATTATGGAGAAGTATAAAGAACATATAATGGCAAAATTCAGATACCTCAAATATGTACTTATGTACAGTACTTCAGTAAATGTACTTAGTTACTTTCCATCACTGCTAATACTGTAGTGTATTCTAATGGATTATCTATTATGTAACAAGTCTTTACAAGCTATTTTTCACAGTAGTCAGATATGATGTACGTTATAGATTAAATGTGGTCTCCTTCCTTCATTTCAGCTGACCAGGCCTTGTTTTAAAAGTCATCTCTGTCTCTCCCAGGCGTGCTGACACATGAAATTGAAATGTTTGGGAATAGCTGGGTTGAGACGGAACCACATAAGGCCCGATGTCCCATGGTGCCTTCTGGCTTTTCTTCACCCTGTGCTGCAGTCGAAGCTCATGTCCTGCTGGTAAGATGAACGATGAAAACTGTAGGTTTCTCTGTTGCAGATAGACGTCCTTGACGTCCTACACTTGAACTTATACTGTATGTTTTGACTGAAAAGCTGTCTTTGTATGTATCGTGGCTTCAGAAAGTGGAGGAGGTGTGTGCAATGCTGCTGGATCCACCATTTCAGAGCTGCCACGACTTTGTCAGCCCACTATCCTACATGGCCAGCTGCTCCAATGACCTCTGCATGTAAGAACACCAGATTCAGATTTACCTCATGTTCATTTTGTCTTGATGGTGGCCTTTGATGAAACTTCAGGATATGCACAGATATTCACACAGTTTTCTTGGGAATTAATATATAAATATATATATCCATCCATCTTAAACCGCTTATCCCGTTAGGGGTTGCTGGAGGGCTGGAGCCAATCACCCTGGACAGGTCGCCAGTCCATCGCAGGGCTGACACAAAAAAATAATTGTCTTAATGTGGGGAAGTTTCATGGTAATATCTACTAGTTATTATTTTTTATCATATTGACTTAAAATAAATATATTTTTAAAGGCTGTTTTCTCAAAGAGTTTATCCTCAGATTCTGATTCAGAAATCTCCACTTCAGTAGCACTTATATCCACCAAACTTTACAGTTTCACTCCTATCTATAATCTGAATTTTCTACAGAGGGGGTTGTTTGGATATCATTCATAGCCTGATTTATATCACATTTTCTTCCTCAAAAAATGGCAAAAATGTTCATATTTTTGTTCTGGAAACACACATGTGAATATGTGCATATTCACAATTTGCATTTGCAATTAACAATTTGCATATTTACACAGTATACAGTACAACTGCTTTAATGTAAGTAATCAACTGGGAAGTTTCATGGTGATATATATCACCCCCCCACTAATTAATGTAATGTAATGTAAGGTGATGCTGGGCATCACTCCTCTTTGTGTAGCCATTTGAGGTGTGTTTTGAGATTTTTTGTATTTTTACCTACCTCAGTCCAGATCCACAATGAAACCTGTGTGGACATTTTTGTCACTGTGTGGTTTAAAATGATCCCACTCACAGCTTTCTCAGTTGTGTCTTTTGGTGGCTCAGTTCCATGACCTGAACGTGCCGTCCTTCTGTTGGTGACTTTAGCCCTGGCAGTCCGTTACTGTTAACTCAGAGTGATGTGGAACAGAAACTGGCGATAAAGACAAAACAGTTTATTGTGTTCAGACACAAATGTACCTTATCAGATACAGCCACACTACAACAAGCTTTTTCAGCTTCAGCTAGCCTTGTTGGAAAATGTCCTCATTAGCTATGATGGAGACACAGCTGGTGGGTAGTTATTTAAGAGCTGCACAGTCTGATCAGTTCAGATCAGCATACCTGGCTCCTGCGGCCACACCTCTCCTGGCTCCGCTCAAAGAGTCCTTCTCTGTTTGTTGCTCTGTTGAAGGTCGGGTCCCAACGGTGATGTGGTATGCCAGGTGTTCAGCGAGTACGCCCGGGCCTGTGCCCATGCTGACCACCCACTGCACGACTGGAGGCTGCAAATTCCTCAGTGTGGTACGTTTTTCCAGGTGTTTTAAACTGCATACAACAGAGCATCTGAAAAAGCTGCATGTTTCACTTTAACCAAACACTACACCAGAGGAAAATGCTAATACATGGGTTGATGGTGAAGATCAGGGACTTCAGCTGGTATATTGTTTGGTTGGACTATCCAGTGTAGCAGATACTCAATTAAATTAGGATACAGACAGAAAAACTTTGTTAACACATAGAAGGTATAGCTAAAGAACTGTTAGTTGTTGCTAAGTCAACTTTAGCTGTTAGTTAGTTAGGTAGCTGGTTGAAGAGAGGTTAACTGTAAGGCATGGGACATAAAATTAAACTGTGAAAATAACACATTCTTATATGTTCAGCCCATTTAATGTAGAAGTTAACATAATCAAATTACCCACTGAAATAATGTAATGATCAGATACTGCTGCTATCCAAAGAGAGCCATTAGCTAACTGTAGCTATCAGCTGCAGAGCTAATTTACAGATTGGGTTTAAAATTTGTGTAAAAATTGTAAAAAAATGTTAACTCTTCACTTGGTTTCAGCTCTTACAAAATTGTTAAATCAAATGTTTGTATTGTCTTACATTAGCTAAAGACCTGTTAGCTGTTGCTAAAATTAACTCCAGCAGAAGGTAGCTAGTGAAACAGAGGCTACCTAGAGGTCGCAGGAGTTAAAATGAATTAATACAGTTTTAGTCCCTTTTTATATAAGTATTATATTACTTTTAGTGGTGCCCATTAATATTATTTGTATCTATCAGGTGTACATACTTGCCTAGCCTATAGCCATTAGCTAAAGAACGTTTGCTAATATTATTGGAACAAGTAAGCTAACGGGCAGGCATTTTAGCCCATTTAGAAAATAGTTAATGCTGTATGTAATCCATGATGTAATCACTATACTTTATTTCAGCATCTAAAATAGAGCACTAAAATGATTTTTTGTAGCCTGCTTAACATTAGCTTAGGAACTGAAAGTTAACTCTAGCAGAGTTAACATAAACGTCATCTATTAGTAACATGGCATGGTTTACTTTAAATAGTGACCATACAAATGGGACTATTTAGCTTATTATTTTTTCAATCTCTTTGTTTCTTCAGTTTTTGAAAGTTGGATTAGTCACACACAGATCTGTAGTAGGGAAGAATGTAGTAATGAACAATATGAACTATAAATTTAATATTGCAAACAAAAATTTGTTGTTCATTAAACAAATCTTGCGTTAAACAGGATTTATCATGGATTATCTGAATGCATCAATAGCATTATTCGACTGTAAAATAAGTTTCATGGCTTTAGTTCGTGGTGATATCTTCACACACAGCAGGTGCTCCAGTATTAAAACAGCCCAGAGTTTGATCTGATTTCCCTATTGTCAGTATTTTCAGTAGAAAATTTTTAACATCTATGTTGTGTTTATTTTTTGCGACCAGTGAAGCAGTGTCCCTTGGGTCTGCAGTACAGGGAATGCATCAGCTGCTGCCCAGCATCCTGCAACCTGGAGCGAACATGCATTGACAGCAAGCTGGCCTGTCTGGATGGATGCTACTGTCCTGATGGTGAGTTTCTATTCAGATTCTATTATCTATTGTAGTGTTTATTCTCCTAAAAAGACTTAGTGATAATACCTTTTTATTATAGTTTCTATATTGTCTTCTGAACTGAAAATAAACCATTTTTCCGTTCTTTAATTTTTCATCACTTTTCTTTTATATCCTTCACTTAACATCTAATGTTTTACTAACTAGGTAAACATGGAATCCTGATGTTTTCAAGTCCAGATGGTATGAAGCAATAATCTTCAGTGTATCTTTTATCTGCCTGTCACTGTTGTTGTCTCTCCTCAGGTCTAATCTATGAAGACGGAGGCTGTGTGACACCCGCCGACTGTCCTTGTGAGTACCACGGTGTGTTTTATCCATCTGGACAGACACTGCAGGAGGAATGCAACAATTGGTGAGCAGTTTTAACATTTCTGGATTGGCAGTAACTAAAAGCTGCGGATTTACCTCTCCAAATACTGTGCTGTTATCTCATAAAAATGTGTGTGAGGAGTACCAGTTTCATGCTTTTAAAGTGTTAAGATAACATCTCTGACATCTGTTTTCCCTATAACCTTCTTTCACCCTCTTTGGATCTGAAATGAACCCTTGATGGACACATGTAACACCATGTTACATTATATATCATCATCATGTATTTAAAAAACCCAGGTTATTGTCCTGCAGACTCCATGCAGTCCTTTTAATCTTCTTCGATCTGACCTGCTGGGCTCTGCGTGTCCAGTTTCTATCAGTGATCCTGCTGATTAGCTCACCCTTTCATGTTCTCCACCTGTGGACGTCTCTGCTTTCTGTTTCAGCACATGCGTGGGTGGAGTGTGGAACTGCACCGACTACAGCTGCCCAGGTTTGTGCAAGCCCTCTGTGAGTGGTTGTTTTTTTATTCAAACTGTGCTGCAGGTTGCATTTAAATTCAATGACACACTGTGATGGGAAGGGTGATTTTTTTACAGCCCAGTGTTCTCAAATGCTCTCAACAAGTCATCTTTTCCTCAAGCTTTTATGTACTATACATGTAAACCTCTCTAGTTGGGGAGCAAGAAAGGAAGTGCGCGATATTGCTTGGCTTTTCAACTGGTTAAGTTGTGAGAACACAGCTGCTAGACAATAACAATATTTATGTTACTGTCAGTGTCTAGAAGCTACAGAGGCTAACAATTTAATGAGAAGGCTGAAAGATGAGGCTGTTGGTAATATCAACATTTTCCTCAGACATATTATCAAATTTAAAAGAAGAACTGTATGACTAAAAGTACATTATATTAACTAACCATCCACTGAAAAATGAACTTCTCTCTTCCTCTTCTCTTCATGTGAACATGGTAAACATGATTCCATTTGAAGGCAGCAAAGTCCCTAGATATGGTGGAAAGAAATTGAGCAGGAGTCATAATCAAAGATCAAGGAAGGCAGACCTTTAAGAAGGACAGATAATCTGGTGCACCAATATGGTGCAAGGATTTGGTCTTTTTCATTGTGCTAGTTTCCTCGCATCATATGTCCTCGTTCCCCCTCCGCCATCATGGAGGATCTTCCAATCCCTTAAATGCACCTCGAGGAGACAAGGAGCGAGAAGTGAGGAGAGAGGAGAGAGGAGGCTTCTGGAGGAGCTGAGAGTGAAGAACCACTGGTGTTTCCTTTGTGGAAGCCTTTTATGGACCGACATGTCCATTTTATTGAATATTGGTTATTGATTGGACGCTGTAGCTGATTGGACTGATCTGATACATGATTGACTGCATCACTGGAGCTTCATACTGGAGTGAAGTGAAGTTTTATATTTTATGTGTCTTCTGATTCACAATTTAGTTAAACTGGTGTTAATAGCAGGTCTGAACAACAAACAGACCATGTTGATGGTAAAGTGTTCCAGCGGCAGACGGACCTGCAGTATATAAGAAGAAGAAGAAGAAGAAGATCTACCTTTATTAGTCCCACGAGGGGAAATTCAATTTTTTCACTCTGTTGTTAACTTATACACGGTACATGCAGACCCGAACACACACATGCACAAACATGCAACAATGGAGAGATGTCAGAGTGAGGGGGCTGCTCCTGACAAGCGCCCCGAGCAGCTGGGGGTTTGGTGCCTTGCTCAGGGGCACCTCGGCAGTGCCCAAGAGGTAAACTGGCACCTCTCCAGCTACCAGTTCACACTCAGTTCTTGGTCCATGGCGGGACTTGAACCGGTGACCCTCCGGTTCCCAAGCCAACTCCCTACAGACTGAGCTACTGCCGCCCCCAATAAACAGACCTCAAAATTTCTTCATTTATTAGAAAGAGTTTTCTTTTCATAATCCATTATTTTGCCCATTAACTTTTATTAAGGATACACTTAAAGTCGGAGAGAGTAGGAGAGTCTGTCTGGCAGCAACAAACACATTTACATCATTTATTCATTTGCATTCAGTCACATTTGAGACTGATAATTCCTGAGTGTTTGAGATGAGTTACAGCATTTCAGATATCCCTCAGACATTCAGTCTAATAAAATATTTCCAGTATTCACAAGACACAATCATATTCTGGGTCATTAAATAATGAATTTACAATCAGAATGTCAAAAAATACTAAGAATGAATAACTAATATAAATGCATTGTGTCAGTAGAAATGTTCCTGAGCCTTTAAGTAGGACTCAGTCCACAGTATAAATACAGACTACTGACAGAAAACATGTGACACTTTAGAGGAAAGGACTTCTCATGTCTCTAAAAATATATTTGCTCATCTCTCTCCTCGCATTTCTTCCTTGCCTCCTCTGCTCGCACCTCAGGCGGGTGATTAAGACGTGAAGAGAGGCGATGAGGAAATCAAATGGGGAGACATGTTAGCACAATGAAGAAGGCCCATACTGTAGGATGTTTCCTAAATAGGGGCAAGGCAATGAAGAATGAGCAAGGATAAGGAAGACCAAAGCATTCTAGTTGAAGAGAAAGGAAAAGGGAAGCTTCCTAGTTAGGGCAATTAAAAAGGAAGCTTCCTTGTAAGAAACAAGGGAAAAAGAAGCATCCTAGTTAGGGAGCAAGGAAAGGAAGGAAGTTGGAAAACAAGAAAAGAGAAAGCTCCCTAGTTATGGACTAAGGAAAGAAGAAGCTTTCTATAGAAAGCATGGAAAGGGCAAGTGGAAATAAAGAAGGTAGCTTTCTAGGTAGGAAGCATTGAAGGAAAAACATGTTTGGGAACAAGGAAATAAGTGAAGTGTCTCTCTCTACAGGCGAGTGCTCGGTGACTGGCGATATGTATTTTCAATCCTTTGACGGGAAGATCTACAACTTCCCTGCAACATGTCAGTATGTCCTCGCCAAGAGTCGCAGCTCAGGGAAGTTCACAGTCACCATCCAGAATGCCCCATGTGGAGCTGTGAGTTATGTTTAATCTGCTTTATTCTTTATTTTTCTACAAAAAGTCCCCTTATTGTTAAGTTTTTTTTTCTTTATCTGCTTTTGAAACAAATGTCTACATCTTGGAAAATTCTCCTCCACTTCCACAATCTGCCTCTGCAAGTGTTCTCCTGTCTCAGCTTACAGGTTTATGCAATTTGTCTGTCATGTAGATCATATCATAATTTAAGTGCTCAATAATCCCTGCTGAGTCCAGGTCATTTTTGTTCAAGAGCCATGCTGCGATTTAGAGAAATGAAAGCCTCGAGGAAACGTTGTTGATTAAACCGAGGGCAGATAATGAACATAAAAAGCAACAAAAGACTGAGAGCTTCTTCTCCTCCTCTCCCCTCTTTCCAAGCCTTCAGTTTCCCAGCAGCCTTTGAGCTGCTTAGCAAACAGGGGCTGATGGAGGGGAGGAGGCGAGATATAAGATGTCCCACTCATCAGAGCAGAGGCCCGAGACCTCTAACAGCCAACTGAACAGGATTACCTTATCTGGCCTGACTGACGGAGCTGTGGATGGCTTTGTAGTGAGGAGGGAGGTGAAGAGAGGCACTGGATGGGGTGGGGGACTTGGACAGAGAGAAGGTTATGCAAAAACAGGAGGTGAATGATGGGAAGAGTAAAGCGAGGGGGGGGCTGCTAAAACCCTTTTGCTGTGGGGCTCTGCCACTTATGAAAGAGACGATTCATAGAGGCAGATCGCTTACTGTCAGCGACGCGCAGACTTCCTTTCTTTAAAAATGGCAGAACAGCTAATCGTACCTTTACTAAAGTGATCTACTGAAGAACAGTTTCAAAGTACTTCCTTGAGTATTTACATTTTGTGTCACTAGCAGATTTTAAATTCAAAATGCAATATGTGCTCATACAATATGATGCACTGTCAATCTTTTTTTATCGTTTTGGTTATAATTATAATAATTGACCCTAATGAGGGCAATGTCTGTCGGTGTTTAGGCTGAGACTCCTCGACAACTACTGCCCAGTTCGTTAATAATTTCGATATGCATGCTTGTGGAATTTTTGTCATTGCCCTCCAAAAGCAGCTCTTTTCAGCAAAACTGATTGTACTTTACTGCTCAGCACTAAAACAGATGACTCATAAAATTAGCGATTAGCTGGTGAACAATTAGCAGCTAAGAGCCAGATATTTCCTGCAAGAGTTGGTGAAGACTAAAGCAGAGCTAAAACAGAACCAGAAACACAACTCAAAATGAATGCTAAAGTCACCTTGTTCATCCTGTATTATCCTTACTTAAAAAATATCTCTTTTTAATTTCATTGAGATGACGGAAAGGGGTCCAACAAAAAATGAAGGCTCATCTGGCAAAAAATTGCCCCTGGCTCAACTTTTGTTGCAGTAGACCAATTAATCCAGACACAAGGTCAAGGTAGAGGGGGAGAAAAAAGTTTTCTCTAGAGTATATAACACAACACTATCAACAACAGACTAGGAAGAAAAGAAATCATTCTATTAATTTAATTTGCTTACCAATTTGGCTGCACAGTGGTGCAGTGGTTAGCGCAGCAAGAGGGTCGCAGGTTCAATTCCGGCTTGGACTCTTCTGTGTGGAGTTTGCATGTTCTCCCCGTGTAAGCGTGGGTTTTTTCGGGTACTCCGGCTTCCTCCCACAGTCCAAAGACATGCTGTTGAGGTTAATTGATGATTCTTAATTGCTTCTGGCTCTATGTGCCCTGCGATGGACTGGTGACCTGTCCAGGGTGAACCCCGCCTTCGCCCAATGCCAGCTGGGATCGTCTCCAGCCCCCCCGCGACCCCTAATGGGATAAGCGGTTGACGATGGATGGATGGATGCTTACCAATTTAGCGTTCTCTCTTCCAGATAATCCAACCACCAAACTAGGCATTTATGAAATGAAATCACACATGTTAGGATCCTCCTTACCCCGGGAATATTCACCAACAACAATGATTTGTAAGAGGGGCATTAACAATATAACGGGATGTGCAACAGAAGTAATTCTGGCCAGTCGCCATAGAATAATGCATCGCTCATTGTAAATAAAACATATTCCAGCGATGTAATCCATGAAATCACAGCTCTGGATATTCTCTTAATAATGATCAAATTCATAGTGACAAAAAACAGTTTAATAAAAATGGTTAATGTAAAAGTAGCCAACCAGGCTGGTGCAGAGGTAATGAAGATATCGGCTGATTAATTGGCTATTAGCTTTTTCCTGCTCCAGACTATCATCATTTATATATTGGCCTTTAAAAAAAACAATATTGGTCAACCTCTAATTTCTACTGTTTGCCTTGTCTGGACAAAGGAGAATGACTGCCTGACTGTCTTATGGTTTTATAAACCACTGCACAGCATTTTGATTAAAACTTGTGGATCTGTTACTCAGACTGGACGTCCTGAATCATATTTCATCGTCACACCAATATCTGAAACAACATACCTACATCAACATAGCCCTTTACGTTTTTACGGTCTAAACACCTTTCAAGAGGTTTTGCAGTACATAACATCACAATACTTTTGCTTCTGCTAGCTACACTAGACATGTCAAAGTCGAATGTGCCAATTACCATGAAGTTCTGTGAAGATTCATGATCCCCAGAGGATGAATCGGTTTTCTGTGGCTTATTGTCTAGCACCACTCTCAAGATTTAGACCTACTGGTAACGCTGTAATTCTGTTTCAGACAAAAAGCAAAGCAAATTTTAGTCTGCATACCCACCCCCTCATTATCTCACTCTAATTGTGAGTCCTGTTGTTTATCTGAATTGCTGCAGAATTTGGACGGGGCCTGCATCCAATCAGTTAACCTGGTTATTGACGAGGATCCACGAACAGAGATTACACTGAGTCATGTGGGCGAGGTCTTCATGGCCGGACAGTACCGCATCTCCCTGCCCTATTCTGACGGTAACTTCCTCACATTGTTCATATCCAGCGCCAGACTTCTTTCAGCTCTCTGCGGGTCACGGCAGAGACGGATTGAATGACAGCTGTCCTATTGAACGGAAGTTTTCCCAATACTTTACTGGGTTAGCGCTTGATTGTGTTGCACAAAATGGCTTCCCTTAGAGTATTACTTCCTTTTCACACCAGTGTTTTCATGTCTGTGGCTTTCTGCTGATGGAGTCAGCAGCCTTTTGTGTGTTTTGTGATGAACTGTGTGAGAATGATCTGATATTTTGGTAGCTACAGGAATAAAATCAACACTTGTATGTTCTGTTACAAACATGTTCCGACAAAGTGCTTTGCATTCCTGACTCTATATAATAGAACCTTTCATGATGACATATAGAAGTGGAAATAATATAGACATAAGGAATAAAAGACCTTAAATGTTGCAGTACAAACCCAAGCAGATCCAAAGCTAGTGCTGAAACAATTAGTCAGCTAATGTTTCAATTGTTTAATCATTTATCAAGCAAAAATGCCAAACATTTACTGAGGATTTCTTTGTTTTATATCAAAGTAAATTAGATATGTTTGGGTTCTGGGCCATTTGGTTAGACAAAACAAGATATTTGAAGACTTCACCTTTGGGATCTGGGTAATTTTTAGGGGAACTGTTTAATAATTTTCTGATTTTATGAAATGAACAGTTAACTAATTTACTAAATAACTGACAGAAATAATCATTAGTTGCAAGGCAAGTTTATCCTATAGCACATTTCAGTGACAAGGCAATTCAAAGTGTCAAGAAGTCACAGTAAAAGTAGAATAGGAAGAACAGTTCATTTGTTAAACTAAGATAAAATGGTTTGAACCGGTCAAACAGACATGGTGATGTCACCTTCAGATAGTCTACTGATCTGCTACTGATCATCTACTGCTGCCTGAAAGCCTGAATGTCGTCCTCCCACATCTCCCGCAGATGTCTTCCACATCCAGGAGCTGTCGTCCATGTTCCTCCAGGTGAAGACGGCATTTGGCCTGCGTCTGCAGTACTGCTGGAGGGAGTTTCGCCTCTACCTGCAGACCGACGAGCTGTGGAAGGACGACACGGTGGGCCTGTGCGGCACCTTCAACGGCAACATTCAAGATGACTTCCTGTAAGTGTGTGCCGGCTGACCTTTAACCCCTCCCGCGCCCTCCCTTAACCTGCTCCTCCGATGATAAAAAGAGAGAGCATGCTCCTGTTTCAGAGGCAGAGAAGGAGGTGATGGTGAAGTGCTCTCTCTCTCTCACACTCTCTCTGTAATGCACACTGGCTCGGCGGCTCAGCATCAAAAGCCTCGCTCTCTGATCAGCTCTTTTAGGCGGGCCAGATGAGCACCCAACTGGACACGCTACTTCAACAAGGAATTTACTGTTAGTGGAATAGGGGCTCCACTGTACCGCATCGTAATGGCTGACCATGAAGGGCGGATGTTGTCTAACAGCTGTAAATGGATATACATCACAGTTGGTGACTGAAGTGGTCGCCTGCTACTAGAAAGAAAATGGGAACTCACTTTACCTGAAGATCTCCAGGAAATACTGCAGTTAAAATGATGACTTGCAGAATTCTCTTCTTTATGTTTTGTCTTCATCTTTGGTGCTAAGCACTGACTTATTTTGTGTTTTTAACATTTTGTTTTGTTGTTGTTGTTGTTTTGTACAAGCTTTAATGCTACAGTAGTTACACTTTATGGTTTAACAATTGTTTTAGACACATATAGTCACCAAAACAAACAGGACAGTAAGTCAGAAATTCAAACAGCAGTAGCTCCTGTCTTCTGTTAGCCTGAATTGAAAAGTGAAATGGGTCCATCTGACCAGTCGGGTGAAGAGACTGAGGCAGAGGTGGGACTCTGTAATGTCAGTCACTCATAGCCAGCAGGATATAAACAGGGCTGCTGAGGTGTCAAATCACATTTGGCTGGCAAATGTTCTCCAATTTTGCTTACACATAATCTTTCAGCTTCCCTTCCTAAGCAATAAAAATATGTTTGTCTTTAAATCTTTTGCCACGCTGATCAGAAGAGACAGAAACCCCTTCACACAGCCTGCTCAAGGCGGGATTGTTGCGCCATTAATCACCTCACCATTTAGTATGAAAGGTACGAGGCAGAATGGGGGAACAGAGTTGTTCCACCACTGAGCGGTAGTCACAGAGCTACATGGTACTACATGAACACACACACTCTAAATACGGACGCTGTTGTTTTCAACCTCAAGCCCCCTTTTGCTTAGGCATGCTATGTTAAATCACACCGGGGCGGCATTATGCAGCCGTTGTTTCATTCAGTGTGGAAAAGCAAAGCTGGCTAAACGGTGGATCTTCTTTAAGGCAGTATTTCGGAATCTCTGGTGAAAGGGGCTAGAGAGTGCTGCTTTATGTCTAGATTTTTCTTTAAAGGAACATGACTGACAGCTAGCATTTAAAATGGGTAACAGCAGTCCAAATTCAAAAATCTGGAGCCATGGTCCATCTGCTCCTCTGGTGGGACTGATAGAAGAGATCATTTTCACAATTTGAGGGTTACCTTCTAGACACGACTGTGTTAACCTCTAGCCAGCAGTAGCAGTCTGGATCACTTCAGTGGCTGTGTGTCTCAAATATTCAGTACCTTTATAACCCAGCAGCACAGGACCACAGAAAGAAGTGCCAAGGCTTTTCAGGCCGGGTAGAATCTAATGTTAACGTTATCTCCTTAGATCCAGTTTATTTACTTGCCTCTATGGCTGCAGAAGGCTGTTTGCGTGCCAAGTTGTTTCATATGTGGCAATAGGATGTTGAAATGTGCAGTGGACGGGACGGGTTCACACCGGCCAACAAAAACCCCAGACCCCGGACTGGAATTGAAATTTCCAAAAAGAATATACTGGTTGTAGCATTGCTGTTGGAGAAGCCAGTATTTCAATTCAGCATGTTTCCGTCTTCTCTGATGATATAGCATCCTCCAGTCTTAAGTCATATCGTTGAATCTGATTGTTTCTGAATCTCTTTTTAAAACTTTTTCTCTCAGGAAAGTGTTTTTTTTTTAAATTGAAGATTTGTCAAGTCAGTTTATCTATATAGGACAGTTTAAAAACAAACGGCAGTAGACCAAAGTAGTTTACACAATAAAAAGTTAAAAGTACAGAAACTGACAAATGGCACAATGACAAAAATACATAGACATATTTAAAACACATCGAAAGCCAGAGAAAATAAGTAGATTTTAGCCTGGACTTCATCATAACCTTTACTTATTATTTATATATATTTATTTATTGCACTATCCACTTGCTGCTGTAATGTGTGAATTTCCCCACTGTGGGAATAATAAAGGAATATCTTATCTTATCTTATCTTATTTAATTTTACTGACATTAAAACCTCTTTTACAAGTGAGACCATAGCCAAGACAGAGTCAAATAACAGCATCCCACGAATAACAAGACACCAACATCAAACCACAGCGGCAACGATATGTACGACAAAAACACATTATGTCATACAGTGCATTAAAAGAGCAGCATTTTGGTCATGTGTTTGTTATGTAAGTGAAGCACCTGCAGCTAGCAGTGACCACCTCCTGTATACTAAAATTAAAATCCTTTAAAGAGATAATGGTCTCAAGTTTAAGCTTGGCCTGCAGATTGTAATGGGACCAGGATCGTGGTGGAACAGGCTTCTTTTGCCAACTTCTGTACTGATAGAAGGCACTATAAACTGAAGTCATCTAAACATTCAATGGTGGGGGCCGATCTAACATGTAGAGGGAGGCAGTTCCACAACTTGGGTCCAGCTACAGAAAATGCACGTTCACCTTTACACCTCAAATGACGATGACGTCAGTGTTCTAGGAGGACAGTGGGGATGTAAAAAGTCACTGAGATATGCTGGAGCAAACATTCAAAGCTTTAAACACACTTGTGTTGTGAAGCCCCCATCTGTTGACAGGATGGTACCTCAGTTATCTCATCCTTTTGAATGCTTCTATGTATTTCCTTGTTGACAGCAAGGAGTTGGGCACCGGTAATGGAGGTAAATAAGAATGATTGAACAACACCGCTTAGATAAACTGGCCAACTATTTGCTTGATCTATACACTAAAAAACAGCATGTAGATAAAATGTAATACACTAGTAACTGCAATTGCACATGTCAAACCTGTTTTTATACAGTAGAAGGCCTGCGATCTGAAACACTAAAACAACAAACAGCACAGATTTTATTAGGTGTTGTAGCTATTGTAAACCTCATCACACTTATTCTTTCAAAGTGGAAATGTTGTGGAACCTGTAGATATGATGGGAAGAACTAACTTTTAAACACAGCTATCAAAAGGTGACATTCACAGGGGTACCGGGTATAATGCGACCTTGAGACTTGATGGATGCTTCGTCCCACAATCCGTTTCACTGTATGAAAAACAACATGAACTAGCTGTTTTCTAGCTCCATGTAATGAATCTGTGTTCTGGTTTTCTTGCAGATCTCCATCAGGTATGATAGAAAGCACTCCTCAGCTGTTTGGAAACGCCTGGAGAGTCTCGTCGGCCTGTTCGACCAGCCTGAGTACGCCTCAGCTTGACCCCTGTGACACGCACCAGCAGGCTGGTCAGTTTCTCTTCTTTTAGCTTTTAGCTTTTAGCTTTTTTTTTAAGCTGTTTTAGTAGTGAAAAAGATGTTCACAATGCTATATGTGATGAATATTGATGAAGTAAATGGAGACTGCGTTTAACAACAACAAAACTATATCAAAATATCTGTTAACAAACTCTCTCACTCTCACACAACTTGTGCAGTATAATCCAAATCTCATTTATCCAGTTGTGTGCTCACTACTTCCCCAACACATGCATCTTCACTAAAGCTTGCACAAACAAGTAGCGCATCTGCACAAACTTGAGTCTGTTTCTGTGGTGTTGTAAATAGTAAGGTTTGAGCAAAGATGCCTGTGTTTGTAAAGTAGAAAATTGTTATACAAATGGTCATTTTGGGGTGAAGCATTCTTTTAATATCAGGTGAAAATATAAAAAACCTTCTGAAATAGAGCTGTATAATACAATAA
The DNA here is from genome assembly GCA_947000775.1 of Pterois miles. Lineage (NCBI taxonomy): Eukaryota > Metazoa > Chordata > Actinopteri > Perciformes > Scorpaenidae > Pterois > Pterois miles. Next base: position 4,981,478 of record CAMQGK010000479.1, on the reverse strand, counting down.
ATACATTATGCAAATTCTGTATATTGTGATAGTGATATGAGACTTGAAACTTACTTGCTTGACTTATTCTAGTTCCCAGTATATATATTTATTGTACGTTAACATTTTGTAGCACTTGTCTGTAGACAGATAATTTCTTTTTTTATCCAGAGTAGTAAAGAATTTAGAAATGATTTTGATATATACATAAAAAAATAAAACATAGTCCATTTATTTTCAGGGTCTATATTTACACCATATAAAATTTTTGATCCAAAAAGTTAGCTGTGTGTTTGTCACGTGTCTGCAGCTGCTTCAGAGTAAACATCTTATTGCTTCATTCTCTCATCGGATTCCTGGCAGCTGTGAAACAGCTGTAGATGCATGTATTTATATGGATGTGTTTTAGATCAGACTGGTTTGCGAACTCATTTCTAAACAAAAGTTTATGTTAATTTAGATTTTTACACTTTTTGTTTGTATAGATTTGTACATTTTGAGCTACTGGCCTTATGAATTTAGTAACAACTTTCTGTCGACCTGCTCCTTCCCCTGCTCAGTGGCCTATGCCTCAGAGATGTGTGATGTGCTGAACCAGGATATGTTCTCCCCCTGCCACGAGTACCTCAGTCCAACATCCTTCCACCAGCAGTGTCGCTCAGACACCTGTAAGTGTGGGACGCCTTGCCTCTGCTCTGCACTGGCCCATTATGCTCGCCACTGCCGCAGATTCTCCGTCATCGTTGACTTTCGATCACAGATACCTGACTGTGGTGAGCATTCAACATACTGACACATTTTGTATACAGGTCAAAGAGGCTGACTATGAATTAATTATTTATGTTGGAATTAGAATGATGCGTTGAAGGAAGGCACAAAACCGAAGGGTGCTATCCTTGAAATCATGTTACTTTTCTTTCTTTTCTTCTTGCCAGTATAAAAACCCAAATCCCAAACTTTCCTCCCTGCTCTGTGTTGACTTTCAGAACATAAACTCTTGGGATTTGGTAGTTCTATCACAAAATCAAAGAGCATATCTTTAACCCTGATAAAGACTGAAATCACCTGAAATGTAAAGCTGAAATGTGTTGCCCATAAATACAAGGATTTTCTCAATGGAAAAGGTGTTTTCACTCCTAAATATAGCCCTTTGACCCTAGAGGGTTATCAGTCATCTGACTGATCGCTGCTGGCCTCTGAGATTGGAGTAATACTGCATCTGTGAAAAAAGTTCTATAATGATTCTTGCATGCCAATCTGAAAAACAGCCTCAAAAGATGTCACTCGAGTCACAGCGTTGGACAGGTCTCATGACTATGAGTTTGAAAATGTTAAAAAACAACCTGTGGGTGTGAAGTTAGAAAGAAGTACAAGACCTCTTGAGCCCGCTGCTCTTCTCTGCTTGAGGATATGTTGTGATTGTGAACCCCAAATATCAGTTATTGCAGGATGTTGTGACATTAGAACCGTACATCTTAAGTGTTGTAAGCCTCACTGAGCAGCTTCCTCCTCTCTAGAATTATGAGGTAATATGAAAGCTAACACTGTGTCCCTGCAGCGGTCACCTGTCCTGCTACCATGCAATATGGCACCTGTGTGTCGTCCTGCCAGCGCCGCTGCTCCGCTCTCTCCGTCCCGCAGCACTGTGGGGAGGAGTGTGAGGAGGGCTGCATCTGCCCACAGGAATCCTTCTACAACCATCGAACGCACACCTGTGTAGACAGGTAAGGCTGGCTGAGCCAGTGGGGTCTACGAGCAAAAATGAATCAAGAAAAAAGCACTTGCTTTTGTGCACAAAATAGCTACGCAGGGAGAGAGATGCAATCACTGTAACAGGAAATTTATTATAACATTCAGTCATTTTTTTAACTGTATTTTGAGTTTTTAGGGTTAAGCTCAGGAGGCAGGAGTGAATCAGTGACCAGGTGTCCTTGTTGTGAAGCAGAGCAGCTCCATCTCTTGTGTTCAGGAAGGTTGTGAAGCCTGTTAAACGACTAACTGGCTGGAGTTACTCCACCAACAAATCCTCTCAAAGTGATATTTGTATCTGCTCTGAAGTTTAGGTCAGCCTCTAAGTGTAAAACCTTGTATCTTTCCTGCAGACCTTCAAGAGCTAGAGCACCTCAGTAATTGTGCTCTCCCTTTCAGCCTGCTCTGAAGACATGCAGCTTAATTCCTCTTAAATGTCCCAGGATTTTACATCCTAGTGCAGCACGGTGCCTTACTTACCATGTGATAGAGTTACATCAAGGAATTCACCGTGAAACCCCCCTTTCATTCCCGCTCAGGCTGGGGACGACACAGATATCTGATAACCAGTGAGAAAGAATTTGTAGTACAGAGGCCGATGTGTGGCGCTGGCCTATATGTTACAAGGCTTTCAGCCTCCACTAAACACAGCTTATCACAATGTGTCATTTTTCGATGTTTTTATAATGATTGTCTAAACAGATTACCGATAAGTTTTTTGAAGGAGGTTTGTTGTAGATTTGACACCTTCAGCACTGATTCCACCTCCTAAAGCCTGCTTATCTGTCCCCTATCCACTTACCTGTAATACCCTGTTTAAGGTAGCACAAAGCCCTCTTTAACATACTTTGTGTAATTCTTTACACAATAATGAACAAACTGAGCAGTGTCTGGGTTAAACCACCAAAGACTGATGTGTACTTTTGGATTTATGAGGTCTCTGAAGGTCTCTCTTTGGTCTTTAGTTCATACTGGGATTCAAAATACTCACTTTTTGTTGCACACACAACAAACTTTTTTGATTGCAATTTTAGCCTGTTTCTGGTCTTGATTTTGAGCCACATGACACGTTTTAGAGTTAGACTAAATTTGAGCTTTGTCAGACATTGTTTGAATTGATGAATTTCTGAAATGTTGGAAATTTTAGTCGGCTGATCACAGGCTCTCTCACAGTTGAAGCACAGCCACGAGTAGGGCATAGCTATCAAGATGACAATGTACAACAAATCTAGTACAACATAGCTAGCTTACCTCCAATTCTCTCTGCAAAATGGACAAGCCATACTGTCCACGTCTTCCTCACCACCTGAGAGTCCACATATGCTGGCCATATACTGCTGGCTCGACGTTTCAGAATTTACCTGGCTCGGAGCTTTCAAACCAGTCTTGTATATTATACACTGTCAACAGCCAGAAAGGCCCCCAGGAGTTGATGGGCCATGTTTTTTCTGTTTTACACTTACATTGCAAGCACATAAATTGTGAGTTTATGGCTTTCAATTGCAAACAATCTAGGCATACAGTAGGAGTAGGAATTACACAACAACATTTCTAAAATTGCACAGTGTATGCCCAGCTTAAGTCACATAATTACACCAGTGATTTGTGTTTGTGTGTGCTTTGTTTTTGTTTTTTTTACTGCTGTGTTTTACTGCTGTGTTTTACTGGTGCATCTTCTTACAGGAGCGAGTGTCCCTGCAGTTTCCTTGGAGCAGATTATGAACCAGGAGATGTGATCATGACATCAGCAGGTGTTCAGTAAGATCCTCTCCTCCGTCTCTGTGTTCCCACATCTTAACCCGCAAAACATTCATCTAATTCATCAAACACATCTAAAAGGACTATTTCAGCATTACCTTCATGTTAATATTGATGATTAAAGACACTTCTCACTGACTTCAGGCAATTTATTTAGCAAACAGTTAGAAACAGAAGAGGAAACAACTGGATGCTGTCGTTCAGTGAGTTAATCCATCACTGTGAATGAGGAGTTACAGACAGTTACAGTCAGAACACTGGTTTCAGGACAGTGACAAAGCTGTCTAAAGCTTAAAGTCCAGGTTTAAGTAAACACATTATAAATGTTAGAAAATAACTACTGAAAACTTGGAAAGACTGTGAAATATATATTACTGAATTGTGGAGTTAGACCTTTAAACTCTTTCACCTTTTTTGTGTTCAGGATTTTTTGGGCGGGCCTGAAATCATGGCTCGATAACACACTGGAGGCATCCTTAGCACAGTCTTGGAGCCCATCAGATATTGGTCTGACTATGATTTATTCTCCTGGGGCAATGGACAATACTTTTAGGGGTTCTGGTGTAGCCGGCAGATATCCGGGCCAAGGCTTCCTCTTCCGTTGGCTGCTTATATGTTTACGGTTTGATTAACAACTCAAGAGGCGAGACTGGAATTGGAGTTGAGTTTTGAAGCCAATAAAAAGCTTAATCATAATCAGACGATAGCTGATGGGTTCCCGGATTTCATTTTGGCCAATGTATTCTGCCTCTTTTTCTCTCCACAAGGCCCTTTTACCTGCATTCAACCAAAGCCTGCTTGAACGTGATTAGTCAATACTACTCCAGCTACAAACGGAAACCAGAATGCTTCTGGTACCAAAATCTTGTCCTGTTGTCCGTTGTGTATAAAGATTATCTTGGCAAAACTCCTCCTCTAATAAGTATAAAAACTAGAGTGCATAGCATCAGTGGTGGGTCCGATTTCCTCACGTTTCATCAATAAAAAGACTCAGTGGTTTCATAAGGTTCTGCCTTCTCTCAGTCGCAGTGCTGCTCCATTTTTAGTAGGAAGATCTTGATTCAGAAGATCTACTGAGAACTAAGGTATAAGTCTAAAGCCGCAATATTGATTGGACTGACTAACAGTATGAACAATATACTATACTAAAACTAATTTACTGACAATTTATCTGTATCATCATCCTGTTCTCTTCTGTGTTCCCTTGCAGACTCTGTCTGAATGGTAAACTCGTGTCCCAAACAACAGAAAGTGGTAAGTCACTTTAATCAAAATGTTTTTCACTCCATTCATGTTATTTCTTATGCTGATATTAAGTGGGCTGATGCTTTGTTCCACATGACACATTAACATGTATTATTCTATTATGATTATAAAATCTGTGCTTTTTACATATAGTATGATGATACATTTCTCACTCACCATTGGATCTTTTATGAAAAGGTGGGATGGTCCTCCTTAACCAACATAAGAGAGGCAGAAAGGAGCAGCATTGAATTTAGTTTATTTATAGCCTTTATTGAAAAAACTGCCTCGTTACCTCTTCTGTCTGGTTATATTTATATACAATAAGATAAGATAAGATAAGATGAACCTTTATTAGGGTACTTTCAATGTCAGGTCACAAGGCATTTTAACATTAGCTGTACCTCTTTTTCACACTGAACTTGGAAAAAGTGGGCTCCAATAAGACAGGAAATAACTCTCTCTTATTTATTTATTTATTAGAATTATCTCATTTCAATCGAGCATTTTAAAAGTTGTACTGTAAATGCTTGTTTTAATTGTGAAATTGTATGAGAATTATCTGTGTGTCTATGTTTAAAACTGGATGTGTTTTTTTGTACACATGTCTTGGTTGAAAAAGAGATCCCAGTCTCAATGAGACTACCTGTTTAAATACGGGATAAAATAAAATAAATTCATTGTGGCCCAGTGGGTGGAAGACAAACAGAGAGCACATCTCCCTCTCTCTCTTATTCTAATAAGAAGCCTAAACTGATGTGTTACACCAAACATTGGACGAAGGGGATGACAGAGGATGGACTAAGCATGGTGGAGAATGATACTGAAGCTCCTGGATCCTCTGAACTTCCTAACCTGTAATTTCTTCTTCTCCTTTTACAGACATGTTGTGTCCAGCTGGTCAGCTCTACCAGAACTGCTCAGAGGGGGACGATGGGCTCCTGTCAGGAAGGGGCGTGGCCTGTGAGCGCACCTGTGAATCCTACCTTCTCAACCTCACCTGCTCGACACATGAGCCCTGCGTGGCCGGATGTACCTGCCCTCCTGGGTGAGTGATGTCTTGCCCAAAGTTATTTTGCTGGAAGTTCATGATAGTTCAATATTACAATAAGATACATAATCAAACTGAAATTTTAGTTTTGATTACTTACCTGCATAATGTTTGAGTAATCTTAAAGGAGACATATTACTGTATGACAAACTCACTTTTTCAGTGCTTGTGCACATACAACCCACAAACTGTAGAATAACACAACACAGTCAGTTTTTGTGAGCTGCCTAGATCAGAAAATATGATTCAACAAACCATTCACATTTGTTCATATTTTTCTAGAAAGCTAAACAGAACAGACAGCTTTTACAGGAAGGATGCTGAAGGAGTGTTTCAGACTTACATGTACACCTGTTCTGGCAAAAACCCAAAATACAAGTATGAATCTGAGAATGAGCATCATACAGTATGTACCAAATGTTGCTTTACTAATATGATATTGAAATTGAGACTCCATTTTATGCTTATTATTTCAGAAAACACAATCTATTGTATGAAATTCTTTGTCAATCCTCATAAATCATATAGGGGTGTAAGAAAATGCTGATACACACAAGGATCACAGTATTATGTTGTGTGATACCAGATCGACTCAGCTGTTTGCCATGAAGGTGCATTACGTACATGTATGAAGGTGAACTGGGTTGATTCTTCAAAAGAGCTTGACCTTTTTCTTGATGAATAAAGGTTAAGAAATGACTGTGTAGGTCTGGTGAAATCTAAATCTCTGAGTGTGCCCAGCTGACTGTGTCACTGACGCTGGGATCAGCAGGGGGTCGCACTGCAGACTGGTTAAAGACTCTCTAAAAATGTCACACGAGTCAGGAATAATCCTCCGACCCTCCTCCTCTTACCTCTGCAGGTCGATGGCACTGGGTCAAGGATAAAAAATGACTGTACGCTGGTTACCTGGGGGTGGTGGGATGTCTTCATTTGGGCATTGATTCTTATTGATGGTGACTACAATTAGTGCAGACAGGACCACTGCTACCATTGAGTAGTTTCATAATTCTGATAATACAGAGCAAGTCATGACAAATTGATTTAGAGTTTTTTGTAATTGATTGTAAAAATGTCGCAGTTCCAACTGTGGCCCAAATTGCCATCTTTTTCATCACTTTGATTTTTCAAGACCAGGGGTGTCAAACTCATTTTCATCCCGGGCCACATCAGCATTATAGCTGCCCTCAAAGGGCCGGTTGTAATTATAAGACTACCGGTATATAAATATATCTACACTTGATCATTTTACAAAATTGCCTCTGCATTTGATTATTATTAATTTTAGTAATAATGTATTTAGTAACTAGTTCTGAAGACAAAAAGTGAGTAAAACAATTCTCTAAATATGTTTAGAGCTACAAATAAACTTTCTTCTGTCAGTTTTTTTTTAATGCCACAATTCAACCCTCCTCCTTTATGCAGGCTTGGGACCGGCAAAAGTGACCCAAAAGGGACACTCTGGCGGAGTAACTTGTTTTTTTTTTTTTTTTAATTCAGGGTTTGATTCCCAAATTTTTCCATCAGCCAGTGGCGGCTTTGTGCATGTGTGATTAAGTCAGTCTGGATGCAGAGGAGTGAACAGCTCTGACTGTAGCTAGGAGGGACTGTTGACGAGGACTGGACCGCTTGTGACTGGTTTGGGACTGTGGAAGGGTCCACGGCAGCACCTGCTGCTCATTGAGAAGAGGGAGAACGATACCTGCTTTCACACCAGAGTCTCCAAAAGTCTCCAGTAACACCAGAAAAAGTCATTAGATTTGTTGCTAATTTCTTTTTTGAAAGATTCGCTAGAGGGGTCTGAAAACTGGCTAAATATAGCGACTAAGTCGCCAAATTGCCAACACAGCGCTGCTGCTGAAAACCGCTGATACTGAGACGCTACAGTGCACATGTCACAAAATCGAGATGCATTGTGGGACATGCAGTTTAAGGACACTGTACTTCTGTGAAGCGGCATAGAATTGAATGATATGCATTCCATATTCTTTGCAAGCCCTTGTGTGCCACATAAAGTGAGGTGGCGGGCCGGATTTGGCCCACGGGCCTTGAGTTTGACATGTGTTCTAGACCAATTTAAAACTTATATTAATACAAAGCAACCTGAGCAAACAAGTCAGGACAAAAGTGATTATATATTCATTTCTAAAAGTTTTTAGCGCTCACCTGACTCACTGGAAATTGTTCAGGTTGGTCAGAGGATTTTTTCTGAGCCACATATTGATCTGTTGAGATTCAAAGAAACTGATTGTAACTGCTATTGAGTTTTGATAATATAACTCACCCAATGTCTGTTGAGGCAGCAGTATTAGTTTATTTAGTTCTTTACTGCTAGCAGCCATATCTTTTGACAAGTTTTAGCTCATCTGTAGGAGACAAAAGTACTCAGAACCAGCTGATGATGTTGATAGACATCACGGAGTAGATTACAGTCATCTGATCCCTGTAATCTTCTCTGGCTGTTGGCCTGAAAGGAGGGTTAAGTGGTTTCATTCTGTCACATCAGCCAAGAGTCATCCTGATTACAATATGCACTGGCAGGGGTTAGCAAAACATATCCTAGCTTATGACGCTTTGGTACAGATTATAGAGCTGATGGTAGCTGCACAGAGGCCCTATGATCTACAGGTTACTGATACACTAATCTGCCTGATACCTAATCAATGATTTCTCTTTTCACCTAAATGTAGAACTGACAGAAGAAGCGTAACACAAGTAATATTCAAGTATTTAAAGTTCAAAACAGAATTGAGACCACAAAATGCAAAAGTCAAAGGCAAACACACAGATCAACACACAGCTAACATACATTTGAAGATACAATGTGCATGATTATCATTAGATGAAAATTCTATCAGATTATAGTAGCTTGAGATCCCAAAAAATAATCAGCGATCACCCTTAAAAAGTTTATTTTGTAACACAATAAAGGAGCCACATAAAATGAAAACACAGGACTAGAAACTGCCATCAATCTCAAAATAATGTTGTTTGATAAAGGCAACATGCTGCAATGGCCCCAGACATTTCCATTTGGAGAAACATGCTGCCACTTTAGAAACAATGCCACTTCAAAACAGGAATGAAAACTCAAAAAATACATCCAGAATAACTAAAATGTGCTGCAGAAAGCCAAAACAAATAAACTTTACTTGTGTATTTGCAGCACATTTCCATTGTTGTATTTGTTTTGGAGTTTGTTTGTGTTTTTGAATTGGTATCACTGCTGAAACTGCAGTACGTTTCTCCTGATGAAAATGTTTTAGGCTGTTAAAGCGTGTTTCTCCAAATGTTGGCCACTGTACAAAATGATTGACAGGTCTTTTAATATGCTAACCGACGACTGCAACTAAATTTAAGTTAGTTAGGCTTTTTGATGCTGTGATTTTTTTTTACATAAGTAATGTTGGTCAACACCAGAGATACGGTATTTGAAAAATAATCTTTTTAATCTGAACACTTGACAATTTTTTTTGATAAATATACCTTGAATTTAGTCATTAAAGAATTCTGACAAGATTCAGTTGAAAGATCTAACCAACACGAAGTAAAAAGGTAATATTTTGTTCTTAATATTAACATCTTTTATTAACTTTTTAAAAAAATGTCGTTATTGATTTTAGCTGTAAAGTAAACAACCACTTCTGGATTATAAAATATCAAAGAAAATGTATGGAAGATAAGATTTTTCAAGCAATGGTCCCAATTTAGGTCAGGGATAAGTTTTATTATATTTTGTATCTACAATAAAAAACTGTGAGATTTAATTCATATCTGCTAAAGTGAAACGCACCCTCTAATATCAAAGAACAAAAAAATGAAACAGTCATAGTCAAGTTAAACATGTACATGATTAATCTTCCCTATTTCTCAGGATAGTCCTTTTCTATAAATAGCATCAGTTTGTGTTTGGTCTTAACATCGTTAAATACCGTGACACAGAGAAAAGGTTAGACAGCTACAGAGATGGTAGTCTGTAGTTATTTGCTCCTGTATCAAACTCCTCTGACCTCACTGCTGTGATTCATTTATTCCTACTTGCTTTAAGCAGGATGACCTTCACGGTGACGAGAATCTCTCCAGTCATAGAACAAGTCTTTAATAACTCCCTGGAACCTGATAGTTTATGAGCTAATTTCTAAAGTAACATGGACACAAAGAGATCTCATTCAGCTCCCTGATGACTAAGAATAAGATGACTACTAGTGAGAGCAGTGATGGGGAGACATTTTAATGGTCCAGGCATGAGTCTGATATTTAGAAACTTTTTTCATAGTTTTGAGAATAATGAGGGGTTGTTTTAAAACTTTAGTTTCTGACTCAGATTGATGGTATTATATGAATGAAATTTATATTGACTATCTTACGTAGGGATTTGTCTCTTCAGTACTTTCGCTGTGTTTTTATTGACTTGTTTATTGACTTCTCTTGGCTGCATCCACATCAGAAGCAGGAAGTTGTGTGAAATATTCATTACCGTCTGTGACCTTATATTTCAACAGAATGGATAGAGACATACTGCCAGGCTGCACTGCAAGCTTCTCCATCCATCCATCATCAACCGCTTATCCCATTAGAGGTCACGGGAGTCGATCCCGGCTGGCATTGGGCGAAGGCGGGGTACACCCTGGACAGGTCACCAGTCCATTGCAGGGCACATAGAGACAGACAACCATTCACGCTCACATCCACACCTACGGGAAATTTAGAGTCATCAATTAAACTAAACAGCATGTCTTTAGACTGTGGGAGGAAGCCGGAGTACTCAGAGAAAACCCACGCTTACACGGGGAGAACATGCAAACTCCACACAGAAGAGTCTCAAGCCGGATTCTTGCTGTGAGCCGAGAATGCTAACCACTGCACTAGCCCTTGCTAGCTTCTCTTTCTTTAAAATTAGATTTGTCAGTGTTTGAATGCCTAAATGATTCACCCCCGAGCAGATTCCTCAGACTCCTGAGTTTAACATTTCTATCAGTGAATTAGCGCTGTACTGTAAATAACAGGTAAGAATATTTTGTCAGATCTGGGTCAGAAAAACTGTCACACGACAATATGAAATACCAAATTATTTAGGATTTTAAGTATAACATGTGTTATGTTGTATATACTGTAAAGATTCCTCCACAACATTCAATGGTGAAAATCCCCTTTGAAACAATACATGCAAAAGACACGGAAAAATGTGGAGATACTGGTCCACTTCATGACCTCAACTCTGAAACATGTAAACTACAAGGAGGGTCCTATCTTTCAGCAGCAACACCTGTAAGTAGCTAACATTACTGTAGATGTTAATAATTTATCATTTCATATTTTTCACCTTCCTCATAGTTTAGATCTGGCGGCACTGAAGTCATGGAGTTGAACCCACTGGCATGGTTTGCCAATCTGTGCGCTCAGTTTAGCAATCCATGAGCTTGGTTTAGAAATCTGTTCCACTGTTTATTACTTTGTACATAATTTTACATCAATATTTATTTCTATCATATGACCGCCAGGAGGGGCTCTTTAGTTTTCCAACAAAATGCATCAGGTTTATGTTGAGACTTATGAAATGTGTTGAATGCATTTACCTCAACATATAACTTTTGCAAAGCTGTATTTTGAAATATTTATAAGCGTGGGCTTTCTCCGGGTACTCCGGCTTCCTCCCACAGTCCAAAGGCATGCAATTTAGGTTAACTGATGATTCTAAATGTGTGATGTGAGCGTGATCAAGTCAATGTTGTCTATCTCTGTGTGCCCTGCGATGGACTGGCGACCTGTCCACGGTGTGCCCCACCTTCGCCCAATGCCAGCTGGGATCGGCTCCAGCCCCCCGCGGATGGATGGACATTTATATACAGTAACTTCAGAGACAAAAATAGTGCTGTTATGGATGTACTGTATTTAGTGTGCTGCTTTTCTTGTGAAGCAACCTGTATTCTCTCAGGAACATAAAATTATTGAACCTCATTTTTCTGATGGATGAATATAATATCACACAATATAAGACAAGATCTCAGTCTTATACTTCCATGTTCATCCCTGATTTAAGGACTACATTCAATTTTTTTAAATTTACCCTCTGCACTTGTTGGCCTGCTACACATCAGCTGCATGTCTTCAACGGGCTGGCTTTGTTTTTCTTTTCTAAACCAGATAGCAGATGATAAGCAGGTGTTCCTTCTTTCATATTAATACTACACTTAGATGATTATCATGAAAACAGAAACAAAAAACTCAGTCAGCTGCAAGGTATTCATCTGCAGCAAGACTTTAAAACCTGTAATGGGAAATAATTAGCTGAGGTGCTGACAGAAGAACCCATTGTGTTTTCATTCACAATGGAACACTTTGTTTATGATCAAAATGTAGACCATTCATTCATTCCTCATTCTGTTACAATTAGTCTAGCTGAACTTGTATGAACCTGGACTTTCAGGTGCAGCGCAGTACCACGCAGCATACCAGAATCTGGTTTCGATTACAGTACGTACATACATTACATACAACCGTAAAAAAAAAAAAGTTTCAGAGTTCCAAAGCAGCAACCCAGTCGCCAGAAAAAAAAATATGCCATTGTACATTTCTGCAAACGATGGATACATTGAATGTTGATGTTTCTGAACCTAAAATAGGTTTCATGCTTCCAGAAATGCATCATGCCACATGGTTAACCTTGCGAAATTATTGGTTAGGTGTAGGTAACAAAACTACTTGGTTATGGTTAGAAAAAAGGTCATGGTGTGACAGGTGTGTTAAACACTGACAAGGTAAGTATATAATGTCTTTATTCACAGTAGTCTCGGAAATCAGGATAAAGAGGTAAGTGTACTCACAATTACTATTTGGATAAAGGCAGGAAACTTCCAAAGTCTTTTGGAGGTTCAACCATGCCAGGTTGAACTGGAACACCGGTGGGTTCTACGCTGGTTGGGGACAGAAGTGTGGGGTAATTACCAGGATACTGACGAGGCAGTATAGTCAGGAACAATCAAGGTCAGCAGCGGGAGATCAGTCCAAGAGAGTGCTGGAGAGTCTCTCATGGGGGTGAAGAACAATCTGGCAATAAGTGTGTAAAACAGAGAAGCTTAAATACTGACTTGATTACTGATGATTTGCAGCTGTATGATCAGGTGAATGGATAAGGGGAGAGTGGCAGGCTGGTTGGGTGAGGGCGGAGTTGTGGAAAAGAGTGCAGGCATAAAAAGGAGCAGACTATGACAGAATGCCCCCTTCAAGGGACGTCTCCTGTCGCCCCAAACTGATCAAGACAAGGAGGGTGGGAGGGGCAGGCCTGGAGGAATGCTAATATTCGTCAGAAACCTCTGTGTCTGTGTCCTCATTCTCAGTCTCGGGGGTTGCCTCTCTTTCATCCAAAGACGACAAGGAGGAAGGAGAGGACAGTGTCTCATGGGTAGTGCCCCTTGTGGGTGCTGAGACATTGGTGGAACTCCTTCACCAACTTGGAGATGAGCTGGGATCCATGATCTCTCCTCTGTACTGTATCCCTCCCAGTTAACCAGGTACAGGTACCTCTGACAACAGGAGCAAAGGAGGTGGCAATTGGTGTAGGTGAGGCCTCCATCGATGAATCGGGGCAATGGAGGAGTGGGTTGTGGGGACCAGAGGATTCTCTTGAACCACACACACAAGTGTGCCAACGTAGAGGTACAGTGTCCAAAGTCCACAGTGATCCACAGGATACAAAACACATACAGCAAAAATGTCGTTGGAATAATTCCCAATGGTCCAGAGGAGCAGACAGAAACCAGGAATGCTGAGACAGGATGCACGGTTGGGCACAGAAGGCTGAGGTAATAACTGGGATAACAGCAAGGCAGGAGAGTCAGGAACAAACGAGGTCGGCGACAGGAGATCAGTCCAAGAGAGAGTGCTGGAGAGTCTTTCATGGGGCCGAAGAACAATCTGGCAATGAGTGTATGAAACGAGGAAGCTTAAATTCTGATGATTTACACCTGTGTGATCAGGTGAGTGGCTGGCTGGTGGGGTGAGGGCGGAGTTATGGAAAAGTACTGAAAAGTAGCAGACACATGGTTTGTGTTAAAATACAACATAACAATGTTATGTTATGTTATGTTATGCAATGTAACAACCATAACAATACAACTAGCGGAAATATACTGTATAACAACCACCCTAAGCAGACTTTTTTATTTGAAGTTATGTAACAAACGTTGTACTACATTACTTGCTCTGACATTCGTCGACTAAGATTAAAATGTAGACAATGTACTTTTCAGCAAACCACAGATGCATTGAATCTTGATTTTTCGTAACCAAAAATAAGTTACAAATTGTTTTAACTGCTCATGGCGCTTTAGCCATTTCAAAACTGCATTCCCAATTATGTTTAGGTTTTGGCAACAAAACTACTAAAACTGAACTAAGATCTTGGTTTGGGCTAAAATAAGTATGTTACTTTTGGTTTCACATGGGACACCAGCACCAGCTTTCTGGGTGAAAGTGACCCACTAAAAAAACAAATTTAATGCAGGAGAAACTATGTTTCTGTGAAATGTCAATGACAATGCAGTTTCATTGTATGGGAAAATATTTTTTAGGAGACCAGACTGCACACAGCCAAAAATGAAACATGACTATGAAAATACAAGGACCACAATGCAGTCAGTTGAGCAAACTGCAATGTAAGTGAAAGCACTGGTTGCCATTTTGGGCCACTCACAGGCCAGTGCTCTGGATTCAGCATATTAAGTGATAAAGTTAAACTGTATCTCATGTTCATGTAAATGTTAAAACAAATCAGTAACAACAACAGCACCTCTTCTTACATTGCTGTCTTCCCCACAACAGCTTCACTGCCGTCTTTGCAACACATGAAAATTATGCATGATTAAGTATATTTGATATTCATATGAAGCGGCCAAACACTGAAGTTCATTAAAAGTATGTGTGACAGTTTCTGCTTTTGTTAATGGTGATATCCATTTGGTATGATTAAACCTGTGATCTTCAGTGGGTGTGCACAGCACCGGCTGTATCAGACTGCAGTCAACCCATTGCGCTGTCTGGCTTGCCTGTCGCCACTCTATGCAGCTATATCTTCCTCAGCCACTTTAACATCTTCTGATGGAATTAAATAGAAAATGAGGGCTGTGTTTATGAGGATTTATTCATAATGTGCCCGTAGGTCAGGTGAATGAATGATTGTAGAATCTTTGATCAGAGTAATTGATACAGCATCTTGGCGGGCGGATAAAGGAAGCTGTTAACACCGTTTTATCTGGGGTGTAACTCTACTCAGATGAACCTGAGGTTTGTGGCGGGACCATTCAGTATGTCACTTCATTGTCTGCAGCCTCGCCAGTGGATATAGCTCAACCCTGGATATTACAAGATACTTATCAGCTTCGTCTCGCGGAGTGGAAAGCAAATGGAGGCATCCAGACAAAGGCTGTTTCTCTCTCTATCTCTGAGAATCCAAATTGCCTGATTTTCTCATGTAGCTAACAAGTGTTACAGCTTTTCATTCACAGTCGCCCACCCCTGAAACTCTCTCCCTCTTGATTCCTGGCATCTCTCCGCTCTGGAAGCCAACCTGCTTTGGCTCTGCCTCTGTTGGTCTCTTGGCAAAGAACAGTCCACATAATCTGGGTTAGAGATGAACACAGGAGCTCCAAATGATGATTGTGTTTTAACATGATAGCATCCCATTAGCCCACAGTTCTTGAATAATAACTCCAAATTAGACTGATTTATGAGGCTCTTTTATTGGAATATTGCTGACTTCAGTCAACCATTCAATCAGCTTTTTCTTACTCTGATCACAGACATTCAGGTGGTACCACATCTATTGGTGGTCTTTGGTCCATTGATGAGACATTTGTATAAATTAACAAGACATCCTTGTACCTAAAGCCATCTACTCATATGAACTCTGGACAATGTCGGAAGTTGACCTCTCACACATGTACCACACAACAGAAGATTGTATGTTTCAGATATGTTCTCATCTGGTCTGGATCTATATATTGATTTAATGATAAATGATTAAATATCATTGATGCAAAGTGAAAATATTGCTACATTTCACCATCTCTAAGATACACCTTTATTTTGAAATTCCTGTGACATGTCTCTGTCACCATTTCCATCCAAGTGCACCTCCTTTCAACAGAGCCAGTAATGAAATTTTCAAATCATATTTTAGTTACTTGTGAGTTGATATAACTGATTGAGTTAAATGGGCATATGGTATGTCTTATATCGCAGGCCCATTACTTGAATCAAATCAAAATTGTATCGAGGCAGACTCTGTAATATCAGCAAATATTGTATCATCGTCCAAAGAAAAAAACATTGTATTGTGATTAAAACTGTGATTTACGCTCCCAGTTGAGCATGCAGGAGGCAGGACATGAAGCAGATTATACCGCAGTCACGTAGCTGCTTGAATTTGTCTGATGATTTCGCTGTTCGGCCTGACAGAAGCTCACATTTTGTTGCCGTCTTTGTGTAAATGATCCTTCACCCTTCCATGTGTGTTCTCCTCTGGTTTTGTGCCAGCCACATGAAAATGTCATCAAGAATTACTATATTATATTATATTATATTATTGCCAAAATCTACAACAAAACTTATCAAAAACTAATAATGGTTAAATATAGAAGTCAATGCTGAAGTGCCTTAAGTGTATTTTCACTTCAAGATAGTTAATCGTAACATTTTTGTCGACTAAAAATGTCTTATTCAGAGTTTGATCGTACTTAGTTCCACCCTCTCTTGTCACTTCTGGCTGCAAAAAACCAAGGCAGTGATGGCTAAAATTCCAAACACGAGGCTTCAAAACCATAGTCTACAAACCAACAGTGACGTCACGGTGACGACGTCGACTACAGTCTATGGTCTGAACAGGCAACATGTACCTCCTGTAAGACCGCTGTTTTGTCCTTGTTTGTGTTTGCCCCAGCTTGCTGAAACATGGAGACGAGTGCTTTGAACCTGCATCCTGTCCATGTCTATGGAAAGGAAAGGAGTATTACCCTGGCGACAAAGTCTCCTCCCCCTGCCATCAGTGGTATGTTCGTGCATTTATTAAGACTCAGTCACGCATAAATTTAGATCCAGCTTTTATAGACAACTTCATTCATTAAAATACTGGTGATTTCACGTGATGTTTTCCTTCCACCAGTGGGTCTTCATCCATTTTGTATCATCCCCACCAAACATGCACCAACAGTATCTGTCAGAATTATGACAAGTCTGCAACAATGCTGCTAATTTTTCAAAGTCAGATTTTGCCTGAAAGCGTGGAGTCCTGAGATTGTCAGAGCAGCAAAAGTGGCCACCTGATATCCATAATTCTCTGTTATCAAGGGACAGAAAAAGGCCTTGAAAACAGAGCGGGCCCTTTTATGACTCTTTGATTCCCTCTGCTTCAGACTGTTCATCGCTGATGAAAGGAAACACTCTCTCAGTGATCTCAGTCTTTCACCCATCCTTCCATTTCTTCTTCAAGCCACACCCAGGGAAGGCGATGTAGATGACAGCCTAATAGCGCAATAAGCGGTGATTCAGCCTTTTGACAATTCACTAGCCACTTTTCTGCCTGCAGTAAACCTGAAGCTCTCGAACAAAAAGGAGGCCATTAGATGTTAAAAAAATGTCCTTGCACTAAGTGGGAACAAGTTGATGCTGAATCGCTGAAGCTTTGCTGTCTTTGTAGTGTTTGCCAGCATGGGACGTTCCAGTGTGTGTTTCATCCGTGTCCATCCATGTGCATGGCTTATGGTGACCGCCACTACAGGACATTTGATGGGCTGCTGTTTGACTACGTTGGTGCATGCAAAGTCTATCTTGTAAAGGTATTAAAAGTATTTATTTATAATGAGTGACACCCAACTCTTGTTTTTCATATTTTAACCCATCAGCTCTTCATCTGTACATTTTAAAGCCGATAGTTTTTGGGGTCGTTTTTGGTGCTGAGGATTTATCATTTTTTATTGAAAAATACTCTGCACTAAAGCTGATCACTGCTGTTTCCAGAGCTCAAGGTCGTCTTGTGACATCGGCAACTCAAAAAATGATTCTGATTCGGAAATACGGGTAAAATCTTACTTACTAGTTTAAAAAAAACAAAAAAACTAAAACTAAAAAAACTAAAACTAAAAAAATGATTTCCTCCTGTATTCATTTAGAGTGTTGTGGATTTGTGTTATCCAAATTGTGTTGTCCACTGTGATGAATTACCCTTCTAAAGCAAGTTTTAAAGCTTGCAGTCTTCTTCTTCCCTTAGCACCACCTGTAGATCAGAAGAGTGGTATAAAACATTCAGTCTTTTTCACAGCAGACATTTTGACCTGACAGGTGTTACTAATCACCACTAAGGACACCTTCACAAGCCAACATTTATTATATTTTAATTAAACTCTGGTGTGGTTCCCTTGGGCAGTTATGAACGCAGTAATAGTACATCTGGTATGGACCAAAACAACTGGTCTGAGACGACCTGTGAGAGGTGGTCTCTCCATTTCCAAGCAAACCTTAGTGTGGCTCGATTGCAGTGAGAACATAATCTGACCCAATTGCAGGAAGTGAACTGTGCTTGTTGATTTCTGAGTTTACATTTTCTATCACCAAATTTCTGACCAACAAGAAGATATCTCGAGTCCAGCTGTATTCCTTAATACATGCCCCTCTGCCAATTACAATTTTGATTTGGTCCACTGTAATTTGTGTGCTGTAAACTGAACCAGACTGTTCAGAACCAGACACTCTGATTCTGTAAAATAAATGTAATTCAGCCACCATTAATTTAATTATTTACACCTTTTCCAACTGTAACATCAAAGTGTCTTCTGGGAAAAAAGCCTATCAGCAGAAATGTGTATTGCATCATACATAAGATAAACAAAATGGCTCTGAAGTGCTGCTAGAGGTCAGAAACTCTGCAGGGAACCTTTAGGTGCAAAAGCAATGAGAACTAATCTCTCATTTCTAACAAATATCAAGTGTAAGGGAAATTAGGGATGTGCAGTTAAACAAAGCAGCGATAACTGTTGAAAAATGATAAAATAAAATAGGGTAGAAAAAGGCCTGCAAGGTGGTGCAGTGGTTAGCGCTGTTGCCTCACAGCAAGAGGGTCACAGGTTCAAAGGGCTCTTCTGTGTGGAGTTTGCATGTTCTCCAGGTTCTCCAGCTTCCTCCCACAGTCCAAAGACATGCAGCTGAGGTTAATTGATGACTCTAAATTGCCCATAGGTGTGAATGTGAGCGTGAATGGTTGTCTGTCTCTATGTGCCCTGCGATGGACTGGCGACCTGTCCAGGGTGTACCTTGCCCTCGCCCAGTGTGGAGGGATCGGCTTCAGCTCCCCCGCGACCCCTAATGGGATAAGTGGTTGAAGATGTATGGATGGAGGGTAGAAAAAAAATAATAAAAGAATATGATATAATAATATATAATAACATATATGATATAATAACAGACAGAAGTAACTGATAGATCTATAAAAACTGCAATCACATATATTTATAAGAAGAAATATTATATAAGGTTTAGTGTCAGCAGCAATTTGGTAGTTTCTGTGATTTTTTTTCCTCTCCTCCACAGAGCAGCGCTGATGTGATTCTCAGTGTAACAGCTGAGAACGTTGACTGTTTCGACAGTGGCACCATCTGCAGGAAATCATTGCTGATCAACATCGGCAGATCCTTTGTAGCATTTGATGATGACTCTGGGAAGCCAGTAAGTCACTTTCAAGATATTTTTTACCACCTGCAAATTTGCTGCATGGAAAAGAGGCATAAATTCTTAAATACATAAAATGTGCAAAAGAATAATGATGGTTTTGCTGTCGCACCTTTATGTTGAACATTTTGTTGGCTAATCGTATTTAAATCAACTCAAGAATAACATCTGAGAATATTTCAGTAAAATGAAACCATTCTGTCCATTGCAGAATCCATCCAGCGTGATTGACAGGAAGCAGAGTATCTACATCTGGCCAGCCGGGTACTTCACAGTGGTTCATTTCCTCGAGGAAGATGTTACCGTCCTCTGGGACCGCAAGACCACCATCCACATCCAGGTTGGACCTCGCTGGCAGGTAAAATGCTGATTCAGTGCCTTTATTTGATTCTAGAGTGACCAAAAATTTTGATATATACCGTTACACAGAAATGTCTTCCTATTCAGACTACATTTACCAACAGCTCTATCTTCCCTGATGAGGATACATAATATTTGAAATTGACTTTAGAAAAAGCAGTTGACAACAATTTCAACTCAAGCTTTTCTGTTTTGATGACCATTGTTTTGTCATGCCTCTTTTAACTTAAGTTAACTGAAAAAAAAAAAAATCAAATCTCATCCTTTGTAGATTACTCAGGGTTATCCATGCTTTAATATTTTCTTGTCATGATTACTGTAATGTCCTTTACACAGGTATTACCCAGGCTTCCCTCCATAGCCCATCACTGGTCCAAAATGCTGGTTGAAGAAAACAAAATTATATAATACAAATTCCAGCCTCCCTGCATTGACTCCCAGTTCACTTTTGCATCTGATTTTAAAAAAATATTATTGACTTTCAAAGCTATAATTAAGGCCAGGCCGCCAGTTATATGAAAAATCTACAAACTCCTTATGAGCATATGTCCCTTCTTAAATCAGCTGACTGTGGCCTTCTGAGTGTTCCCAGGGCCTGACTGGTGACTAAGGGCTGTCAGGCATTTACAGTCTGGGTCCCCAAACTCTGCAAAGACTTACCTGCTGAGATTAAGTCTGCTAAATCTATCACTACTTTTACATCCCTTAGTAAAACATTATTCTTTAAAAACAGTATTATCAAAAAGCTCCTATTTCTTGCTTCTTTGGGAGTTTTCGAACGTATCACATGGTCGTTTTCAGCAGATGGAGTAAACTCAGTCGTAATTGAACTGTACATGTTCAAACTATTTGGCCTTCCTGTTCATGTTGGTTTGAAAGTTGAGTTTGACTGTTAATATTAACCTTTTGCATCTGAGCAAACTCCATTTGCTGATGAAAGAAGTTCTTTTTGCCCTTTTTAGCCTGAGCACTGTCGTCACTTTGTCACTTTGTCACTTTGTCACTTTGTCTTGTATTGTGTTGTTTTTGTGTTAACAATTACGAGATGACTCACTCACTATAAACCAAATTTACCTACGGGTACAAATAAATATTCTTTGAATACTCTGATTCTGATTGAAATATGAAAAAATTCGAAAAAAGCAATGCAACTAAGCAAGTAAATTGAGAATGTTTTGTAAAACATTTGAGTTTATGATGGCTATCAGAGAAAATCTGAACATTTTAGTCACACAGACATTCATAAAACATTAAATCAAACATGTGGCATGATTCCTTCCTGGTTAAATGAAGGTGTCAGTACTTCTACCAGTGGTCAGAGGCTTATTGGAACAGCGCTGCAGTAGGAGCATAGATTATTATTCACACCCTCAACCAGAAGAAGAATAACAGTTCAGGAAGTTCACTGTGTTGGGTAAACTGTTACCTTATGGAACCTTTTAAGAAGATACTATATTCATATATATGTGTTAAATTGATCCGGTTAAAGCAAGCAGTTGGTGATGTGTTTAGGGGAAGCTAAGTGGGCTGTGCGGAAACTTTGACATGAAGACGGTGAATGAGATGCGGACACCTGACAACATCGACTCCCCAACTCCACAGGAATTTGGAAACAGCTGGACTGCAGCAGAGGTGAGTGAAACATCACCTGTATCATCAATGCATTTCGAATATTGTAGCTTTAAAGTAAAACAATAACACCAGCACATTCATATTTTGTGTCTTCTTAATCCAACACTTCACTGAAGAATGATGTGATATGACAATAATAATTGTTATAATCACCATTGTTTTTATCAGATCGTCACAGGATCGGTCTCTTAAAAAGTGATCACTCACTTCTGATTCATGTTTGTCATTCTTGATTCTAATTACAAATTCTCAACGTATTAATATTCATTTATGACTGATTATATTTATCAGCTTAACTTCCTCAATCAAAAAACTCACTAGACCAGAATTTTCAGACTTTACTACTTAATGTTTAATAAAAAAAATGTAATTAATTGTGTGTGTGTGTGTGTGTGTGTGTGTGTGTTTTTGTGTATGTGTATGTATATGTGTGAGTGTGTGTGAGTGTGTGTGTGTGTGTGTGTGTGTGTGTGTGTATGTGTATGTATATGTATGTATGTATATGTATGTGTGTGTGTGTGTGTGTGAGTGTGTGTGTGTGTGTGTGTGCATGTGTATGTATATGTATGTATGTATATATGTGTGTGTGTGTGTGTGTGTGTGTGTATGTATGTGTATGTATATGTATGTATGTATGTATATGTGTGTGTGTGTGTGTGTGTGTGTGTGTGTGTGTGTGTGTGTGTGTATGTGTGTGGGTGTGCGTGCGTGCATGCGTGTGTGTGTTCAGTGTGTGAACAGTCCTGATATCAGACACCCCTGCAGCCTCAGTCCTCTCAGAGAGCCGTTTGCAAAGCGTCAGTGTGGCGTCCTGCTCAGTGAGGTCTTCCAGGCCTGCCACCCAGTGGTGAGTAACAGTACAACAACAGCCCTCCGTCCTTTGGAGTGCTGTCACTTCTTAACCTCCCATGTCAAACTGCTCATTGCCACCTGATTGTCTTTTACAGTTAATATGTGACTTTAACAAAGATTACCTAAATATGTGCCTCTGTTCTATAATTGTGAAACTCTTTGTGTATATATGATCTTTTGAGAATCAAACACTTGTCCCGCCTTGGCTTGATACTTGTAAAATGAAATGAATAGATAATAAAATAAGGTGAGGTATGACTTGAGAACCCAGTACTTTGTAAATTCTACCTGTCCTTGAGGTTTTTGTATGAAAGGTTAAATTTTTATACGTTTATTCTCGATAAATTGCTGAAAAGTGTTGGCTGTTCTTGGTGTTCAGGTGGATGTTACCTGGTTCTACATGAACTGTCTGGCAGACACGTGTGCCTGCAGTCGAGGAGGAGACTGTGAGTGTTTCTGCACCAGCGTGGCAGCATACGCCCAGCGCTGCTGCCACCAGGGCGTTCCTGTCGACTGGCGCTCCCCATCTCTGTGCCGTAAGTGAAAAACCTATATTATTATTTTATATGACCTGAAGCCGATACCTTATAACAAAAATAAGCAATATTATAATATTCATCACTGCTTAATGAAATACTGTATGCCTCATTAAAAAGTAGTAAGCTACATATTTCTGATTATGAAGCAATATGTAACATCTATTGCTATTATTAATGTTTTTAATTGTCTGTGTGCTTCTCTCTGCAGCGTATGATTGTGAATTCTACAACAAAGGTTTGAAAATCCCTCCTCTGACTTTCATGCTCCATAAAACACACCTACACTCACATGAGGTTGGATCTATAAGTAATGCGTAAATGAAACACTTTTCACATGGCAATATATATATATTTTTTTTGTCTGCATTTATTCTCATGGTTTAACACCACAGTGGGCGGTGTCAGCCTTTTATGAGATTGATGCATATTTTAGTCTTGCAGTAAGATGTCTTAATATTTTATGCATGTGTGACCATCACCGGCCCTCTCTGGAAACTAAGCTGTCATTCTTTATTAGATTTTCCTAACCTGTGCCAGAGAGGGCAGTGCTGCACCGCAGTGAACTGAGGGGGAAAAAGACGATAGACCGGAGGAGACTAGACGAACTGGGGAGAGTACGGACAGGCAGGCAGTGCTATTAGAATGCATGAGTGTAAGCTGCTGTGTTATTCCTGACAACCAACACCTCACAAAACAAAACAAGGAATCGTAAAAAGGACCGTATTGAACACCAGAATTGTGGAAGTTCTGATAGTATAGAGTAGGCTGCCAGAAGACGCAAGTGAGGGAAGAATGCGTAGAGGGCCTGAGTTTAGTGTGAAGGGTGAGGAGTAATTCAGCACATTCCGGCGGGTCTCGCTAGATCTCAACAGTGGGACTCGACAGGAGCTGATAAGCCCTGAACAAGCATGCATGTGTGGTGGACACCGAAGTCCTGAGCGGCTAAAGTGGCCTAGCAACGGCCAAGCGCCCCCCGCCCCATGGAGCGGGAGAACCCGGAGGCCGCCCAGAAGAGCCACCAGGACCACAGAGAAACACGCCAACCCAAGGGCTGAGACGGGACGGCAAACCGACACCCCTAGGGCGCCCAGGACAAACCCAGAGGGCACGGGCCACAAGGGCCCCCCCGCCACCCACCCCCAACCCCAACCCGCACACACCCCACCCAACCCCTCCACCCCGGAGGAGGCAGGGGGGCCCCCTGCAACCGGGGAAGCCGGATACAGGGACCGAGCGCCCCGCACAGGAGGGGAAACCAGCACTAATCAAGCCGTCACCGGGTGCCAGCCAGAGGAGCCCGAGGCCAGGCCCAGGCCCAGATAGCAAAAGCAGACAGGGCAGCGAGAGGAGGTGCAGCGGCGGGAAGGACGGTGCCCAGCTTATCCACCAGCTCGCCACCCCTGGGAGTGCAGCGAGTCCACGGCCCACACACCCAGAGGGGCACCCCATCCCCCAACTACAATCGAGCCACCACACATAGCTAGCCAGCGCCACATCCACAGCGACCACAAGGGCACCAGCCCCAGCCCCGCAACATCACAGGAGCCGCAGCACCAGGGGGACCCGCAGGAATGCAGGAGCCCCCCACCACCCCCAGAGCCCCAGCAACACTAACCCAGGTATCTGTCTACAACCACAGCCCCAAAGCCCAAGAGGGCCGGGCCCCACCAGCCAGGCCATGACATGTGACACTGTTAACACCCTATTACTCTGCTTCTTCGATCCCAGACGAAGGAGCATTCACCCTACACCGTGTTTGAGTGCACACCTGAGTGTAGTGTGGTGCATTAAAAGTTGGGAGGGCAGGTGAAGCGGCAAGGGGCGGGCCGGAGGGCAACAGTGGATGGATACTCTGCGACCTGCCCCGATCCAGAGACCCAAGCCACCCAGACCACCCCCCCAGGTTGTGAGTGTGTGTGCTGCATTAAAAGTGGAGAGTAGGAGAGGCCAGCAGGAGGGGGGCAGGGAGGGCACAATGCCGTGGAGCACTGCAATCCACCCCACCCCACAAACCGCCAACCCCCCACCGCCTATCCACGGAACCCTGACTGTTGTGATCCTATATGTGGCTAAAAGAAATTATATACAGTGAGGTGTGGGATGTGTGACGTGCAAGTAAGAGGCGGGTGGTGGCAAGTGGTGCGGGTCCAGCCCAAGGGACAGGAGCTGGGAGAGAAGTAGAAAAGTCACGGGCCGTGTTGCGCAGGGCCCCAAGAACCAAGAGGCCAGGGAGCAGAGGGGAACCATGAAAACCAACGGGCCCCGAGACCACCACGACCCCCGGGAGCCGCAGCACCGGAGAGGCATCCCAGCAGCCACCAAAGATGGGAGAAAGGGACGAACCCAAAGACCCACAGCCCAAGAGCGCCACGCACATCACAGGAGCATCTGTGCCGAGGAAGCAGGAAGCACACTGCGCTGCGCCACCCACTCCGCCCCCACACAACCAGCCACTGGAGCCGCACCATGCCCAGACCAAGGCCCCCCGCTAGCAGCACTTGACCTCCGGTGACGGCACACATGCCCGGAAAAGAGCCTGTGAGCAGGCGAGCCTGAGCCCCCCCCCAGCACACAGAGCGCCCGGCAATATAAATTTTTTGATAAAACAGAAGAAACAGGCTGAGCCGAGTGTGATACAAGTGGTGCTTCATGATTAACATTTGTCTTTTATAGTTCAAAATATTTATTTTTTTCAAATCAGAAGTGAAACTTGGTAACTATGATTCACAGTATTTATTAGTGCATGATGTTACAGCAGCTGTTTTAGTGCTGTTGGTGGACGTTGCTAGATTAGATTAGATTAGTTTAGATTAACCATCCATCCATCCATTTTCTTCCTTTTATCTGAAGCTGGGTCACAGGGGCAGCAGACTAAGCAGGGAATTCCAGGTGCCCCTTTCCCCAGCAACGTTTTCTAGCTCCTCCTGGGGGACCCTAAGGCATTTCTAAGCCAGACGAGATAAACAGTAGAACCTCCCCAGTGTGTTCTGCTCTACTCCGAACTCCCTCCGAATGTCTGAGCTCCCTCACCCTATCTTTAAGGCTGAGCTCATTCACCCTACGAAGGAAGCTCATTCCGGTCTTGTATTTGCGATCTCATTCTTTCGGTCACTTCCCAAAACTCATGACCATAGGTGAGGGAAGGAACGTAGATGGACAAGTAAATCGAGAGCCTCCCCTTCTGGTTCAGCTCCCTCTTCACCACTGTTCTGTTACAGCATCCGCATCCTCACTCATGAGCAAGACCCCAAGATACTTGACCTCCCTCACTTGGGGCAAAGACTCACTCCCCACCCAGAGGGTGCAATCCACCAGTTTTCGAGAACTATGACCTCAGACAACTTTATTGTGGAAATTTGTCTTTAGCTTCTCCCAAAGTACAACAAAGGTACATACAATGTACATAACACAGCACACCATTAAAAATATACAGTATACAATGTAATGCAAATGTATATAAATAATACAAGAAAGCTTGAGTCTCTTTCTTGTCAAAGGTTAAACAGTTTCCATCTCCAGTTATAGCTGCTGGAGGGAGTTGCACATATATTATGTTACATTATGTTTGGTAAATCTCTTACTATAGTTGTCTGCAAGTTTTAGGCACTTGACTATTTGTATCTTTGCTTCCGCTCCAAACAGCCACTGGTTGATTTTCAACATCACCACTACACTTACCATGACGATGATGCGAGCTGCTCCCTATTAGTTAATTAGTTGACTAATCAGTTGTTTTGTTGTTAGTTGACTAAGATTTCTTTAGTCAATTAGTCAATTTTTATGCTTTAAGTTTGTGGGATTTGTTGGATATTGGCATGAATACTCTTAACAATAATTCCTGCTGCACTAACATGGCCTCTCTTCTGCAGTTCTGGGTAAAGGTCCCTTTAGACTGATCACATTCAGAGATCGGACGGCGTTGTTGGCAGCCAGCAGGTCCAGTGGCTCCGTGTTCCTGCAGTGGGGCAACCTCAGCGTCACCGCCACCCCTGGAGTCCTCACTCAGTTTATGCTGACGCCAGGCCTCAGCAGGGCCCGACCACACGGTGTGTTATTTCTATTCAGACTGCGGGGTTCAACGTTATTTACATAGCAGTCATTCACTACAAGAACTCACTCAGAGTTTATTTATTTCCTCTGTACAGCACTTGCACTCCTCTATCTGTCACAACTATTCATCAGCATGTTATGGCCATTGTAGGTACAAAAATAATAACTACAGAGCTAGGAGAGGGGGTAATACTCAGAGAAAATACTCAGAATGTCCAAAATTAAAGATGGAAATTTCTGAGAATTTCTTTTTGATGTTCTCTGAGATTAAAGTGACAAATTTACAAAAAGCCCCGACAAATTTCGGAAATTATATTTAAAAAAAAAAAATCTTAAAAAATAATGGCCCCACAATTATTATTTTTTTTTACTTACGATGTCCCAAATGTGCCACAAATGTGCCACAATTTATCTGAGAGTGAGATACATTCTCTTGTTTTTTTAAATACAAAACAGAGCCCAGATTTACTGATGTGCCTGAACACATCTCGAGGAAAGCCCTGTAATGGAGATTTATTGTTTGTTTCAGGGTTTCATCACAATTTCACAAGACTGACGCATCTCTGATCAGTGTCTTGTTTTACT
Organism: Pterois miles; assembly: GCA_947000775.1. Classification (NCBI taxonomy): domain Eukaryota; kingdom Metazoa; phylum Chordata; class Actinopteri; order Perciformes; family Scorpaenidae; genus Pterois; species Pterois miles. The sequence goes on along the minus strand of CAMQGK010000479.1, from coordinate 4,953,962 downwards.
CCTAACATATATGTCAATGCATGTAAGGGAACTTCTATTGGTAAAGTTTGATTGGTGTGTAGATAGCACAGTGATATGTTCTCCTGTTAGCAGAATACAGAGCTGCTGAATGAAAGACACAGAAAGCAACTTGACTGTATTTCTGCTGGACTGTGAGAAATCAGCACGAGGCCATTTAACCACATGTCCTCTAATGACAAAATTCTGAATGTTGTTTCCTTCCAAATTCACCCATACAACCTCCAAATATACTGTATATATACGTACATACACAATAGTGTTTATCTCTTGTTTCTATAGAGAAATTATATTGCAAAGGTTTTAATTAGTTTTACTTTTAATTGTCTCAATTAATGAATAAAGCAGTATACTCTTGGTTGTTGCACTAATTCAAATTTATTTTAATGACCTGACTCTGTCCAGATGGTCAAAGTGTCCTTGAGTAAGATGCTCATGGTAAACCTAAATATCTCAGTATATGACTTCTTTATGCTCCTCTGCATGTACTGAAGAATCATTTTGTTCTCCGCAGACACATCGCGGGTTTCCTTTGAGGCAGCCGACAGACCAAACTACTTCCTGTACGCAAGCCCCAGCGGCCAGGTGAGGGTGGTCAAGTGGGAAGAGAGTGAGGCATTCTGGGATGGAGCCACCTTCATCCTCCACAGGAACACTTGGATCATCGGCTACGACTCGCTGGAGTCACACGCAAAACCCGGCTTCTTCCTGCACACCATGATAGCTCGCCTCCAGCTGCTCAAGTACAGACACACCGACAGCTTCCGCAAGGCTACACTGTTCAGACTGACAGGTCAGCAGCACTGAAACGAACACATCACCCTGAAAGTCAGGGTTACAGATGCTGCAGTCACAAGGAAAGTACAAGATATTCCAACAAAAGACTGTGTTGCCATGATGACAGGGCTGTCAGTCACCCTTAAATATCTCATTCAACAATGAAACAGATTAAAGACTAAAATAATGGATTCAATTCTAATACCACTGAAAAAAGATTCAGTAATTCCCAAAGTGTTTTACAGCCTCAGTAGAAACTGTCAACTTGGCTTGGCCTTGGGTCAAATATTATTTTATTATATTATATATTATATATATTATTATATTATATATTATATTATTGCTTATATATATTATATATTATTATTATTATAACAGAGAAAAATCTGAATATACAGTATAATAAACTAGAAAAGCACTCGGAGAGCGCAGACTTCCGCCAAGAGTATCCCCATTTTTTATGTAAATTGCTATAAAATCTGCCATCTGGATCAGATCTGGATCAGCCTTTGGGATTTGATAGAAGTAAATTGTAAATCCCTGAGTCAAATTTCATGAGCTTTGGGCAACAATTACCAGAGATATTGAGAAAAAAATTTTTGGGTCCCATTTACCCCAATGTTAACGAAAATTTCAAAGTGATCCAGAATCCAGGATTTCTTCCAAAATTAAATCAGTTCTTCCTTGTCACATTTTCGACACACCCTGAAAATTTCATCACAATCCATCCATAAGTTTTTGAGTTATCTGGAACACAGACAAACGAACAAACAGACAAACAGACAAACAAACAGACAGATAAACGCTGGCAAAAACATAACCTCCTTGGCGGAGGTAATAAATCAGATAAATAATTGTATATTTGCTCAGGCATCTTAAAGGGAAATTATTTTTCATAGTTACAAATCGCAAGGTTAGTCAAATTCGTTTGGAAGAGAAAACAAATGCCCAAACTGAGGCCGTTCTTCTCATTTTTCTATTTTGTGCCTCCTCGCCTGTGACCCAGAAATTGATCTCAGCTCTCCATCTTGAAGGAAGTCATAATGCCTAACTAAAATGCATCTTGAGGAGAGAGGAGGCTTGCTGGAGGAGCTATGAGTGAGGATGTAGGGCTCTATTTTTTGTGGAAGTCTTTTCGGCACCCGTGACATATAAAAGAAGTGTGACACGCTGTGCTAGACATTATATGTAATTAATGTCATTTTGAAATGACTGCTCTGAAGCACGGATGTCACATTTTGTTAAATGCCTGTTGCCTCAACTCCTCTCTCCTTGTATTCCTTCCTTGCCTCCTTCGTTCGCATCTCAGGTGGACTAAAGATTAGTTCATAATACAAGTGACAGAAACAAAAAAATGGCCAATTGTAGCCATCTACACTGTCGTCAAATCGCCATTGAAGCGCTCGTTGACGTATTATGTCATTAAATAGCACTGAGAACATCATTCCTTTTAGATGGAACGGAACATTATTTATTTTAGGAACTTAAATATACAGGGAAATATACATTTATACAAAAAACAGTGGTACTAAAAACTTTTTTTTGCCAAGCTCCATGTGTATCTCCCCTGTATTCTGAACCCTGCATAGATATTTGTCTCATTACATGAAGTCATTATTATACAGTAATATACAGAAGTCATAATTACAACAAAATGTTTTGTTTGTCTTCTTATGTTGGTAGAATTAGATGTTGACCTGACAAGAGTTAGATACGCTGACAGTAAAAGGCATGTTGAGGTTCTAGTTATATTTTTAAGCCTCAGTGAGCTGGCAGCTTTACTCAGGGCTCAGCTGGCCATCAGGGGTCAAAGGTGAAGACTAGTGACTCCTCTGGCTGCATACTTAGCTCAGAGAGCAGCCGGGCTAATCACTGATGCTAAAAATACAGCAACATTTGTGTTGGTTAATGGAAAAAGGGTAGGAGCCAATAGCAGATTGGATTTCCTGCTGACTGCAGTGAATGCCAAACACATTCAGAACGAGAGTCGAGGTCCAGCCTTCAGACGGACACTAATGGCTTTCTAAGTTCATCACATTACTGGTCTGTGAAAACATTTGAGGATCGTTTTCAGCTGGTTTAGCTTAGTAAGCTGATAAACTTTTCCTTTATAAGTTTTCCTGCAGATTGAGGCAACATCAGAGTGATTTTTATTTTGTATCAATACTGTAAGAGTAGGGTAATTGAGACTAGAAGATGTAGTATTTTAACACTTCTGACCCTAATGCAACCACCTGTGCTTTCATTATTGCACACTTGTGTATAGAGAGGTGCAGGAATGAGACCAAAAACCGATAAAAAATGAGTTTGAATTTCAGCACCTCTGATTCCCTCATCTGGAAGTCAACAGGTTTTTTTGAATATTTTGTAATTAGATGCCTGAAATAAGGTCTGTGGTTAACACAAGCTGAAGAGATTTTAAAGTTTTGTTCTACGATATAAAATAGGGCAAGAAATATCACACTCGGGCATTTTGAAGCTTTTATGTGCCTTAAGAAAGGTGGCTAACAAGTGGCTAAATGACTACTAAACGTCATCACACGACTTGTCCACCGCCTTGTCAGCTTTTTACTTGTGCTGATTGCATTTACTCTTCAAAATTGGCGTTCAGTTGTGAAGATTATCTTGCTGAACAAATGTGTAAGTATCATAAATGTATGTTTGCCACATAGCTTATTTTCCGCAATAAGCCAGAATCCAATGGAAAAATCTCATTGGGTTTTTGTCAAAGGAACCAGGGACGATGCTAACTTCTTTTCTTGGCCTACAAAAATATGTCGTCCCTGGAGCTCCCTATTTTGGCAATGTTGAAAACCACATGGCTTTATTTTAAATTTCACACACTTTAAATTTCACTCAAGTGAAGTTTCAAAGATAACAAATATGTGTATAAAATGATACGCATGAGATCCAGAATATTTCCATTAGATATGATAGTGCAACCATTAAAAACATGAAAGTGATCATGATACAACTTTAAGTACTTAAACAGACAATGTGTAATTTTCTGCCACTTGGAGTTCAGGGAAGTAGTGTGGAATCATGAGAATTGTTATCTTCATCGTCATTGCAGTCAGCTTCTCCCGGTTAGGATTCCTTCATTGTTCATCGGTGAGGAGCCAAATTATCCACAGAGGACTCCTCCTCTCCAGAACTAACGGACCTGGTGATTAAAACCAGTAAAAACACTGAATAAAGCAGTATCCCATAAAAATCTGTGTTACTCCCACATTGTTTGGCAGACACCGTATTTACTCAGCTTGTTATCTCTGATAACTCAAGATCCAGAGGTCCAATAACTAAAATCCTTTATCCTGGTAAAATATATAGTTAAAAATGACCAAGATCTAAAAAGTGTACTTGTTAAAAAGTCAATTTATGACAGCTGATGATTTCCCTGGTTTGAAAATTATATAATACAATACATTTCATAACATATTATGAGATTATGATTATACTATAGAGATTATGAGATTATACATTAATGAGATGTGGTATCATAATGTTTTAAAAAAATGTCTTTTCCTTTCTAACTTTAAGGCTACTGAAAATTTAGGGGAAGTTCAAGGTTTAATTGGTAAATCATGTTTACAGACAAAATGCTAATCAAGCTGCGGTACAATCATATGATATGAAAGTGGATAGTTGTTATTATACCTCAAAAGTTTGTATTCAATTCAATTGTATTTAATGTACCTTTAAGGTCATCAGAGCTGGACTTGTTCCTCAAACAGTTTTATACATTTACACTTCAGCAAGGCCCAATGTCAGAGACATAACAGTCTGGTGAGCTTGAAGTAAATGAGTCAATTGTTGTGTGTTTTTCATCAGGCCCCAGTCTGGACGCGTTGCCTGGTCCTCGATGTCAGTGGAGGTACGATTCCTGCATCATCCCCTGCTTCAAGACCTGCAGTGACCCGTCAGCTGAAACCTGCGTCACCATCCCGCAGTGAGACCTTTGACCTTTTCAACACAACACACACAGTTTAACACATCTCAGACTGTTTGTAGACACATCAGGCCTGGACTGAGCTGTAATTAAATATCTCATGTCTGATCTGATGGAGCTTCTTTTTCCAATTACACCTTTAATTATGTTATTTATTTAAAGTGAGCAATGCTAAGAGCAGGAAGGATATAGTTAGTGTATAGGGTGTAAATAAAGATAAAGACGTGGAAGTGATGTTTGAGATGATAATTACCTGTGTTTTAATCCAGTCTTAACTTTGATTCAGTTACAACCAATGCATTTTAGAACCTGAAAGTAACATAAAACATGATGTTTATTGTACAGTGGATAGTTTTTTTCATGGCTATATTATTCTGCAGAGTGGAGGGCTGCCTTCCTGTCTGCCCCCCTCACATGGTCCTGGATGAGGTCACCCGTCGGTGTGTCTATGTTGAGGACTGTGAGTATCCCCAGATTGATTTCCGTGATGTTTTGCTCATCAGATATTAAACTGATTTCTTGGTGGAACAGGCTGTACATTGTTGGACTGCTGGAGCTGTGGTTATATGTGCAAGGACTATTTTGAACATAGATGGTAATTTACAAAAATCTACAATGGTGTTATTAATAAAAATTGTTACATTGTTACATTGCTACACCTATGCCCCCAAATAACCACTAAAATACACCAGTAAGGGAATGTAACACAAGATCTGAATCAACATCTTCACTATGGTTATTGCTAAGTTACAGAAAATATAAATAGCTCTTTTCTAATAAGCCACACTTGAAGCAGAGTATATCGTCACAAGTTGCTCAACTCTTTCCCAATATACTGCATGCTTGTTTAACTTTGATGGACTCATTAAAGCCTCCATCCAGTGTGGCCTCAAAATTAGAAACTGATAAATGAAAAAAAAAATGTTAGGAAATTCATTGGTCATTCTAACACAATACCATGTGTTTTAAACTTTTTATCCATTACCTTTAAACTTTAAGAGTTTGAGATAAAACAATACAAAAAACAGAATAAAGCCGCAAGCAGTGATTCCAGGGTTTAAGCCACGACTGTTAGAGGTTGAAAGCTGCGAGGGATCGAGGTAGACCTCTGACAATTTCCAATACATGCATTAAAGACAACAAACAGGTTTTATGACAATTGCACTGACACTCATTCATTGTGACCAAATCTGTTATATTTGTAGCCCCCCCTTTTGGTTGATTTAAACAGACCGTTCAGGGCATGTTTCAGGTACTTGTGTGCAAGTTTCATGATGATTGGTCCAACAGTTGTGGAGTTAGACCTATTGCTATGCTGAACCACACCCTTTTAAAGTTCATTGTTCAATATCTTCAAAATGCGATGAGATGTCAACAAGCTTTAAATAAGTTTTGATAAACTTAGTTGAATAGTAGTTGTAGTAGTAATAGTTGAATCATGATCCACAGAAATTTTGACACAAATCGGAAGTATAGTTTAGGATGATGTCAAAAATGTGTTTTTCAAAAATTATAATCACGTGGGCTTCAGTGATCCAGAAGCTCCATGTAAATTGGGCTTATGGTGTAAGAGTTATGACTTTTCAAAGTTGCAGTAGCTCACTAGCTTGGGGCGGCAGTAGCTCAGTCTGTAGGGAGTTGGCTTGGGAACCAGAGGGTCACTGGTTCAAGTCCCGACATGGACCAAGAACTGAGTGTGAACTGGTAGCTGGAGAGGTGCCAGTTTACCTCTTGGGCACTGCCGAGGTGCCCCTGAGCAAGGCACCAAACCCCCAACTGTTCGGGGCTCTTGTCAGGAGCAGCCCCCTCGCTCTGACATCTCTCCATTGATGCATGTATATGGGTCCTGTAAGTGCATGTGTGTGTTTACAACAGTGTTAACAACAGAGTGTAAACATTGAATTTCCCCTAGTGGGACTAATAAAGGTTGTTGTTGTTGTTCTTCTTCTTCTCTTCTCAAATTTTGACCTTTAATTATAGTGCCCCCATCAGGCCAATTGGAATCATACTTGTTGAGCAGCATTTGCACACAACTTTCTATTATTGCTGAAAATTTTACTTATGGACAAGGGCTCATGCTTGTGATATGAATGTTAATAGCGTCTTCCTGTAAGGTTGGCTGGCTCATTGGTGCTTGTTGAGCTAGCAGTATGGGTTAGCTATGAGTCTCTTGTCCGTATCATGACTAGATGATACGGTTGACAGGTGTAGTTCAGTAGAAAGAAAATAGTTCCTACATGAAAGTGCTGTGTCTGTCAAGGTCTGTGGAATATTGTTATCTGTTTTTAATACTGTTTTATCTTAAACTCCTAAAGTTTAAATATGATGGGCTAAAATGCATAGAATATATACAGATAAGAAGAAAAATATGTATTTTTGAGTGGGTGAACAGTCCATTTAAAACCCTGAAATGAACAGAAACGAGAGATGATTAACAATGGAGTCATCAACCACAGAATTTAGAAATCATGTATTTTAAAATGACCACTAACCCAAAATACACCCAAAGAAATAAGACCCAAAGGAAGCCGTCCGTCTCATAAACTGAGAGCTTCTTTAACACACTTTATATCATTTGGTTTCAGGCATTAAGGTACCAGTTGCTGTGCAGCCTTTAACACCATCCACCACTCAGCTGACGTCTGCAGTTGCCACTTCTGTAACCACCACAAGCACGGCGGCCTCCACCACCCCCTTCCAGACCACCACTACCACCACTGCATCCTCCACCCCTCCACACACTGGTCCTACAACTAAAATCACCACCACTGCTTCTGCTGTGAGCACACAGACAACCTCATCTAAGGCACCGGCCGCCCCTGACGAGTCTCCCCGACCAGTCACCGTCTCTCCTTCTGCAGCTCCGGAAGTTCCCACAAAAGCAGGACCCTCATCTCCTCCAACAGCACCTCCTTCTCTCAGGCCAGAGGTGGAGGAGCCGCTGTCCACTGTCAGAGTGACTGAAGTCTCTCCCACCACTGTAGCAGGTACAACAACATGGACGACCAAAGCTGTGGACTCCACTACCAGCCTCTTCAGGCCCAGCACGTCCAGGGTGAGCATCGCTCCCTTCGCCATCACGGCTCTTTTCTGGGTCTCCTCTTCCACCAAGCCCACTGACTTCCTGCCGCCACTCTCCACCACCACTACCACAACCCTGCAGCCATCTAGCACTGCAGCACCAACCACCATCTCTGTGGAAGGGCCAGCCACCATCAGTACCCTTCCTCCTGTTGTTGTTGTGCAGCCAACCAAAGAGACCACAGAGGCTACAACACATTCAGCAGCAGTTACTCCAACTGTAACCACTTCTAGTCCAAGTCCTGCTCCAGTCTCAGAGACGGCTACAGTTACAGACAGGACTACTATACCCAGTACAGCTACCACTGAGCACACCAGCACAAAGCCTTTAACAGTGGAGCGACTTCCCCCAACCACAACTACATCCAGCCCACCTAGCACAGCCTCCATAACCTCAACACCTCTTCTGACCTCACCACCTATGGAAACAGGAACTGTATCTTTGCCCACAGTCATTTCAGCTAAAACCACAGAATCAGTCACACCAGTTGCACCTTCCACCGCCAGTAAAACAACTGTGTACACAAGTCCAGAGACAACAACTCTACCTGTTACTGCAGAGAAGATTCTGCACACCACTCCCACCAGGCCGACTTCTCTAACTTCTACGACAACTGTTCCTGAGTTGAGTCCAGCCTCAACCCCAATCCATGTTGCACTGACTACAACTGTAACATCAGCTGCTACAGACTGGAAAACAACAACAAAGAAGGTGACCATACTTGAATCCACTGTGTCTGAAATACCTCAGGCTACCACAACGGCTGCACCTCCACCTCTGAAGGTTACCGACACCAAGACAGTGTCCACCTCCACAACCTATGCTGAGAGAACCTCCTGGTCTCAGACCACAACTTCAAGACCTCCAGAGGTTCCAGAAACGTCCACTGTATCCATAGGTCCTCCTGTTACAACAAAACCAACTGTACCACCAGTGTCTCCTACGGAAACCACGTCTGTTCCACTTTTACCAGCAACAGAGAGCTCCACCCATGCTGCATCTACCATGCGAACCTCTGAGTCGTGGCATAGGGAGACCTCCTCCACCCCGGCCTACAGCCCCACAGTGAAAAAAACACCAGAGGTCACTACTGAAACTGTCATCCTTGAGGTCACTTCCACTAAAACTACTGAAGTGCCTCGTCTTCCCGTAACATCAACGCTGGGTGTCACCACTACACCATCACCTGCTGCCACCGCCAAAACTACAACATCTCCTGAAATCTCAACTGCAGAAATTGCAGCCACCACAACCAAGAAACTGGCTACACCCCCACGTCCACCTGTGCTTGGTCTTCCTGAAACACTTTTCACCACCGTCTCTACAAGAGCTCCACCAGATGTTATCGTCACCACTCTCAGACCCATCATTGTGCAGCCGATTACAGAGACAACACATTCAGTGACCGGCAGAGTGGAGGTGTCAACGAGAGCCACAACCATGAAGCCAGTATTTTGGTCTGTTCTGCACACAACTACTACTTCCACTGCGGCTCCAAGGCCAACGACTGTTCAGGACAAAATCACCACCCGGGTGGTGTCCACTGCAAGATCTACACCGGGTACAACAACAACTACAACAACTAGCACCACCGCACGGACAACCACCCCCAGAACGACGCCCAGAGTTCCTGTGACAACGAGATTTACCCCCAGAATGACATCGACTGAGAGGTCAACCATCAGGCCAGTCACTGCAAGAGTTACTATAGCAACATGGCTCCCAGTAATAACCACCAGATCAACCACTCTCGGTCCACTGACTGTCACACCAAGCCCTGTTGTGACAACCAGGCCAGAGATGCCATCTACAACTGTTGCCATATCTGCTGAGTCCGTCACCACAGTGAGCACAACCGAACATGCTGACACAATGGCCGCATCTCCTGGCCTGTCCACTGCTACCGCTCCAGCACCTGTTCCTACTCTAACAACAGTCATTGTATCTACAACTGTCCCCACGACAACCACCACAGAGTCAGCCACATCTGAGAAAACCCTGACAACCAAAGAGACTGACGTGTCACCATCCACATCCCAACCAGTGACGCCTCCACCCGATACGCACCTGATCTCCACCCAGAAACCCGGTGTTTCTACTCCAGCTACGACTTCGCTCCCAGCAGCCACCTCAGTCCAAACTACTGAGCACGACAGAGTCGATCGCACCAGTCCAAGCGCAACAATGCTTCCTGCACCGGTGTCGCCGTACACACCTTTGGAAACAACTAAACAAACTGTGGAGGGGACAGTGTCTATGGCTGTATCACCTACAAGGATGTGCACGGTGGGTTCAGTTATTATACATCTTCTTTTCAGACATGACACAATTTGAACAGATTGCTATATAAATTACTTTTTTCCAATTTATAAAAAACTGTTTCAACAGAATGTCATTACTAGGCAGCAAATTTGGTTCATGCTTACTTCCTGTCATTCACAAACACTCCAACGGTAGGGCTGCAACTAGCGATTATTTTCATTGTCAATTAATCTGTTGATTACTTTTTCTTGGTTAATCAAAAAAAATATTTTAAATTAATTGGTCTTTAAAATTTCAGGAAATTGTTAAAAATGTAGATCAATGTTTCCCAAAACTCAAGATGACATCCTCAAATGTCTTGTTTTATGCACAACTCAAAGATATTCAGTTTTCTCTCATAGAGGAGGAAAGAAACCAGAATATATTCACATTTAAGAAGCTGGAATCTTCTTTAAAAAAATACTCAAACAGATTAATCGATTCTCAAAATAATTTGGTCTATATGTTTTCTGTCCCTTTAATGATAATTCTGACTGATTTGCATGTATATATGGGTCAAAATAGCCATGAGAAAACATTTTGAAAGCTAAAATTTCAGACAATGTTGAAGTTCTCCCTCTTGGGTTTTTGCTGCTATAGAGCAGCAGGCACATTTATTTATATTTTACAGAAGTACCAGGTGCATATTGGAAAAACTAGGGATGTCAAGGTTAATGCAATATTAATGTAAACATTAAAGTAAATTACCTTAATGTAATTTTTTTGCTGTGTTAACACAATTGATCTTTTAGAGGTTATGGCAGGCGCAGCTTTAAAGCTAAATGCAGTACCTGTGAGGGTTGCTGGATGACATTTGTGTTAACTGATTTCCATAATATATACTTACATTTGCATAAAGCAAACATATTTGCCCACTCCTATGTTAAGAGTATTAAAAACTTCAGTTCTAACTAGGTCATGTGAAGTAGGCTGTAGTATATGAACAAAAGCTCCATAAAAAACTAAAAAAAGTAAGAAAAATCTTGAGTTTACAATACTTGATCACAGATTTGTGTCCCCAAGGTCTGGAATGAATGAAGAGTTTAGGTGTATGACACTAGTTTTATTTCCTGTTTAGCTTTCATCTGTTTTATTTTTTGTTGTCACTTCTGGGTTTTCAGTTTTTAATTTGTTTCCATCTAGCCTCCGTATGCAGAGATTGTTGATGAGTGCACAAAGTACATCTGCGTCAACAACCAGCTTGTCCTGTTCAACAAATCGCAGAGCTGTCCCTTCACCTCCAACCCGCCGAACTGTGGCCTGCTTGGCTTTGCCATACTGGTCAATGGAGACAAGTGTTGCCCGAAGTGGGACTGTCCATGTGAGGAAAACAGATGCACACATTAAATTACACCACATGCTCTACGCACATCAGACCAGTGATTTTTCCTGCATTTGTTTTTAGCTGCTTTCAGATATTCATTGGTCAACTCTCTTTTGTGTTCCAGGTCGCTGCTCGATGTTTCCGGATCTGAATGTGATCACATTTGATGGGAACAGCGTTGCCATCTACAAGGCCGCCACATACGTAGTGACCCAACTGCCCAATGAGACTGTCAGTGTCCTGGTTCAGGAGTGTCCTGCTGATTCAGAGTCACCAGTAAGTCAATATCACACTTAACAGGTTCCCTTAAGCTGCTCTCAGGTGAAAAGAAATTTGCTCAATATCGAGAACAGTGCAGACACTTTCAGAAGAAAATCGTAGTGCAGGTATACATCATCAAAAAGTTTGTACACTATTTACTTGTTCACAAACCTGTTCGCCCCATCTGACTGTTGATATCTTGCCATGCAGTACTTTTCCTGGTGAGATAGTGATATGTTATTAATGTTGTGATATAGAGGTCTGGGAAACTCTGAAACACAGGGGATGAGTCTGTCTTCTATCGCTCTCTCTACTTTCCCTGCTATCATTTGTTGCTTCTGGCATATACGTCTGTTATTTCATTGATTGTGTTTTAAAATGTCAGATTTAACCCGAGATTTGAATGGCACGTTCTTTCGAACAGTGCTCCACCAAGCCCCCAGGAAAAGTGGAGAACTTTGAAGCAAATTTTACGTAGTGGCTAAACTGGGTCACTCCTCATGCAACACATTCTCATTCCCTGCATAGTGCCCTTTCAAAATAAATTTTTGTTTTCACAGCATGTTAGATTTAGGCAGCACAGCCTCTTAGGTAGGGTTGGAAAATGGTCCTGGTTGACGCTAACTCACAAGATTACATTGGTGTTAAATGAAATCCAGAGTATTCGATGCTGAACGGTGGTATTTGATGAGTGCGGAAGGAAAAAGGGTTGTCATGTGATGCCACTGGGCCCAAAAACATACTTACTTACACTGGGAAAGAGACGTCTGTACCTCAGTGGATAATTTATTTTTTAGGTAAATCAGCTTCCAAGTTTGAACTTTTTAATAGCCTTTATTTAAATCATTAGGTCCTAAAAGTTGTAAAATGCACTAATCCAGAGTTATAGTATTTCTCTTCCTCCGTTCATGTGAATTAGACCCAGACTGAGACTGGACCGCTGGCTGGGGGATGGGGTTAAAGGAAATACCAGTGCATTTGCGCAATGGGATTTTATACTAGTTATTTCATGAAAGGGGCACTGTATCCACTTCTCTAACATCCATTCTTTCTTTACATGTGCACCATCCCAAGGCTAGTGCTTCCACCTAGTTGTATGGGTGGCTTTAGAGTGATTTGAAAGTAAGTCATTGATTTGATTTGTCATTGATTTTGACCTTGATATCCTTTCCAAAGCTTCTCTGGAATTTCACCAACCTATGTCTGCTGGCACTCAACATCACACACAACTCCAACCACATCATCATCAACAGGCTGCAGAGGAGGGTGAGAAGCAACCCGAGCCTGATTATTGTTTTGCATATTAACACATCATGTCACATCATCAAGATAAAAGCTTGAATTTGATTTCTAACATTGATAAAATATGTTTAACGTGTGCTCTTTCAGCTCTATGTCAACTCGCGATACGCCAAACCTCGATTCAAAAAGTTTGGCTTTGAAATCTACGACACAGGCAACATGTACCTGATCCGCAGCCCGGCTGGTCTCAAGCTGCAGTGGTACCACAGCACTGGCATGATGGTGATTGACACTGACAGCTCCAGCAACAAGCTTCACACCATGGGCCTCTGTGGTAAGAGTAGTCGTACTTCACGCACAATTGTCATTGTAGGGCTGCCCTCTCTTAGTTGAATAGTCAACTAATTGGTCATTTTGGCACTCCTCAGTTGGGGCTTTTGTGTGATTCTTTGCAGAGAAATTCATTTTATAGATCTGTCAATTAAATCAGCTAATCGATTAGTCGACAGTATCGTATATCTCGTATTAGTTGTCTAAGAATTTCTTTGGTCAAGGATAGCCTCAATTTCATTGTATAAGTTACTCTCTAAAAACGCCTGTCTTGCTTGTATGCTGTATTAGATTGCACAGTGTTATCTTACTAGAGTGATCACAAAGAAACAAATGACTAAAAATGTAAGAATTGTAAAACCACTTTTTCTAACTGAATTTCCAAGTTATCAATTATTTGTAAAGCTTATCACTTACCAGTATAGGAAAGATAAATGTTTCCTCTTTTGGATAGACAAAAAGTGTATGTAATTTTATGCATGAAGCCAAATAATAATTTCTACAGATGTTTGCGACTGGTTCAAAAAGATCAGCGAGAACTGGGATATGGACACCAGGAAGCAAGTTGTGTCTTTATGATTGAACTTCACTGATCTTAAGCAGTTATAGTACCTACATCTGGCAGCAAATTAAAATTGTCACATTCAGGGACATATACTGTATGTTATGACTGAAGTAAAGACATAGTGTGTTTGTGAACCACCACAGGTTTCTGTGATGGAGACCCAACAAACGATCTGACTTTGGCCAATGGCACCACAGTGGGTGAAAGCGAGGATCCAGCTATTTTTATCGACAGCTGGCAGGTTCCCAACACCACCAGCTACATCAGCCATAGCCGCCGTCGCGAGCTCAACTGCTCTACAAGCGACTGCTCCGGCTGCCTGATCATGCTGCAGAACAACGCCTTCTCCCCCTGCCACGCCTTCGTACGTTAACCCATCTGTGAATTTCCAGGTTCCTCTTCTTACACAGGAGCCAGTAGACAGTGGACTCTGAACTAAACCCAGACTCTCTCTTGAAAACCACAAGTTAAAGTTGTATTTCTTGGCAGGGTGAAAAGTAAAAAAAAAAGGATATGCCTAAATGAATATAAACCACTTTTCAAAATCCTACGGATGTATTTAATTGATCAGCCCTTTTTTGCCATTATTGCTCCCTAACTCTCCCTAAGTGAGATGTGGATTAAGGAGATTATTTTAAATGATGATATACTATAAGCCATCAGATGTTCCTGGTATGAGGACTTATTGGTGAAAAACTACTAACGATGGAAAAATCGATCAATTATAATCAGTAGCTTTTAATTAAATATGTTTGTTACTTTTTTTCCAGGTCCCACCGAGTACCTTCTGCGAGGTTTGGGTAAGAGATGCCGAGTATGTCAACAACCAGTGTGTGGCGCTGGCTGCCTACGTAGCTTCTTGTCACAAATTCAACATCTGCATTGAGTGGAGGAGTCCAGATTACTGCCGTAAGATTTCTGTTTGCCATTAAAACATTCAATAACACTCACAGCTGCTCCTTTAGCTGGAGGGAAACTCTTCTGTGTACAGAGGTTTAAAATACTGCGACTCTACCAAGAGGCAATTCAAACGCTGCAGTTATAAGATCAGCTTAAATATCTGTCACACTGCTGTGAGTTTTCTCGCATCTGTTGGGACAAACAATATACATGCTGTCATGGTAATATAATAATATACATGCTGTATTTCTGTAGGCCAACCAGGAAGTTAGCATCCCCCTGGTTCCCTCAACAAAAGCCATTGGGATTTTTCCATTGGGTTTTGGATTATTGCAGAAAATAAGCTCCGTGGCAAACACATTTATGTAAATATAATATATATATATAATATATGTTAAATACTACCGCCAGAAGTACAAAGCTAACGTTAGGCTGTAGATGAACTACACCACGGTCGCACGAACGTGAGTATAAACATAACAAGGCTATAAAGGCGGACATGTTCATTGTGATGATGTTTAATGTCTCCAGCAAACTGGAGTCTCTTTCAGCCACTTGTTAGCAACCACCTTTTTTAAGACGCGTAAAAGATTCAGAATTCTTGAGCGAGATATTTACTGACATATTTTATGCTGTAGAACAAAAAGTTCTCTTTATCTTGTTTTAACCACAGACCTTATTTCAGGCATCTAACTAAAAACCCACTGACTTCCAGGCGAGGGAACCAGAAGTGCTAAAATGATAACTCATTTCAGGGTTTTAGCATTCATTCCTATAGCACTCTATTAGTACATTGAGTTTAGTCACATCAACCATCATGAAACTGAACGGACATTGAAGCAGCAAGAATAACTGACCTTACTGAACACCTCTATGGGTGTGCAATTCTTGAAATATAGCAAAATTGTTCTTACAATTACAGTGTGCATTAGTGAGTTCATTTCCGAGACTCCATTCAGCAAGACTATTCATTCCACCAAGTGTAAAGTAAAGTGATGTGTTTGAGGTGCTGACATGTGTCTATTCCTGCAGCCTTCATGTGCCCTGACACTCTTCGGTATCAGGCCTGTCTGCCAGCCTGCACGTCTCAGTCCTGCCCCAACCACGACTTTGACTCGGACCCAGACCAGTGTTCAGGCCTGACTGAGGGCTGTGTGTGCCCCGAGGGAACGCTCCTCCACCGGCCGTACTCGGCCCTCTGCATCTCACCTGACAAGTGCGGTAAGATGACAGTATAATGGTCTATACAATGAACTTTAGACCACAACATTAGAAATTGATGACATAAAATTAATAAATGCATATTGCACGGTAATCATTTATTTTCTTTTTGAGCCATGCTTCATTTAATCACAAAAGTGCTTTGAGTAGATTCTTGACTACAAAAACCACAAACTAGTGTTAAAGACACTGACTTTACAATAACTGTTGATAATAACAAATCCTTAGTACTTGAAGTCTGTCAGCTTTTTACCAATGAACTAGAAATCATGGCTGTATGTGTGCATGTTGTGTGTCTGCAGCCTGCACTGACAGCGCTGGTGTTCCCCGTGCACACGGCGAGGAGTGGAAGGCCTCCAAAGATGCCTGCTGCGTGTACCGCTGCGACAATGACACCATCGTTCCAGTGGAGTACAACTGCTCCAACATGGTGGTGCCGGTGTGCCGTCGATCAGGGGAGGTGATCATCAGCCTGGCTGACGACACCAGCTGCTGCCCGCAGAAAGCCTGCGGTGAGGCCACGATGGATCCTGAATGTTTAATTTAAAATCTCCCAGAGAACAGCATCAAACCTGAGGCCCATTACATGTCTTTTTTTTTTTTTTAATTTGTGCAGTGTGTAACCAGAGCAAGTGTGACTTGCTCCCTCCTAAGTGTAAATACGGCGAGAAGCTGGTGTCATACTACAGGCATGACTCCTGCTGTCCGGACTACGTGTGTGGTGAGTTTCCTCTCTGATCTATAGATTGATGGCTTCTCTATATTGTACAATATATGCATTGTGTAGAAATGTTTACCTTCACCAGCTACAGTATATCAACTAATACCAACACAGATATTTAGTGTCTATTTGCCACCAGTAGAGTTTACTCACTTTCACTCTGACTACTTGTGCAATATCTTGAACACATATGTTTCATTATTAAAATGCCTACCAGCACCTCTAAAGCTACTAATAATGCATTATATCTCATCAGTGATATGTACAAAAGTGAAAAAAATTGGTTTTATGGGAGGTTATACACAAATCGAAAAGTAAAAAAATCACTGTGGTGACATCTCTCTAAAATACACACGTTTGAATGCAAGTTGTCCTAAGAAGCGTACAGTTTTCTACTTTTACCTTTACTCTCTATTTAGCATTACTTTTCACAACAATCTCTAGCAGTTCGGGAAGAACTTGGGGTCTAATTTACAAAACAGCGTGTAGGATCCTCACTAAATGTTGGCATACGTTCAAATGTAAGTATGTCAAAAAATGTTTTGATTAATAAAACAGTGTGTATGCCTGTTAGTGCACAATTTCCTTTTATAAACCACAGATCAACCAAAGGAATTGTCCACACATGGATCAGCCTCATATTCCACCCTCGACATGCCCACATTCAATGTAAAGCACTTCATGAGTGTTTCTGCGTAGAAATGAGCTGAATGCTGATCAGTGTTTCTTACGGTGAATCACGGCAACTACCGAGAGGAAGACCAAGGAATTTTTCTGATACAGAAATCAGTGTGGTTGTGGGTGAGGAGGTCCCTGAATACTTGTTCCCCCCTAATTCTATCATTCATATGTGTCACCGCTGTGTTTATGTTTATGTTAATCAGACAAAATGGAAGTCTGATAGGTGAACACAATTTATTTCTTTATGTAAGGTGTTTTTATGGTGAACTTGGCCTGCATTATGATTTGTCACTGTGTCTGGCCAAGAAAAAATTCAGCATATTACATCCTTATATAACAACAACATTGTATTTCATGTACAGTATATAATGTGTTAATTAGTGAGTTTTAGAGTTTTTTTTTTTTTAAAGCTTTGGACAGAGCTAGGCTAGCTGTTCCCTCCTGTTTCATCTTTATGCTAAGCTAACCATGTCCTGCTTCATATTCAATGTACAGATAGGAGTCTCTTGACAATAAAACAAATAAGGATAATTTCTAAAATATGTAACTATTCCTTTAATGTTTCTGTGTTACAGAGTGTGATCCTGAACTCTGTGAGTCAGACATTCCCACCTGCAGAGAGGACCAAACTGTGATCGCCACCAGAGCCGATGGCAGCTGCTGTCTCGCCCACATCTGCAGTCAGTTCAAAAATTAATTTCTTCCTCTGTTTCACAGTCAACCACCAGTTCATCATCAGCAGGTTAACTTAAAGTCACCAGTGTTATTTATGAAGTATGTGTTTTCTGCAGTGTGTTCTTCCTGTCCGGAGACGCCTCCTCTGTGCCAGGACGGCGAGATGCTGACGGTGGATGGCAACATCACGGACCGCTGCTGCCCTGCCTACCAATGTGGTTAGAGAACACTTTTTATATTTTTACATTTACTGGCTGGATATTTAAAAAATAGGATTTCAAAATAGATGCATAACATAAACCAACATTTCTGATAAGGTTCTTTTACATGTCTTTATTAAAGAATTGTGATCAAGATATTCATACAGTACAAGGAATGAACAGGACATTTTACAGTTAATCATATACAGACAGTTTAATGGAAACACTGTTTCTACAACACCTTAAACATACACTATGTGTGGTATTACCGCAGTTTCTTGTTACTAAAATGTACTCAACAATTTAGAATACAGATTATATAACAGATAGTGGTGGCCTGGCTGATCTATCTGTTATGCTCTAATGCTTTCAACTATGAATACATAAATGACTGGTATGTTTGTGCTTTGTGTGTGCAGTGTGTGAGCCCTACAGATGTCCTCTGCTTGATTGTCCTGTTGGGATGTCCGTGGTGTCCGTGTCCAGTCCGAGTCGCTGCTGTCCAAACCAAACATGCGGTACGACTCGTAAAACTTCCAGAACAAAACACAGCTTACTGTCTTCATTTTTTAATAAGATGAGACTAAGAACCACTTACACATAAAAGTAGGTTTTAAATAAGTTTAATTTCTAAACCTGAATTTACCACTTTTAGTTCATGATGACACAGAATCTTTTGATGCCTTCAGCTTAAAGCCTTAACACAGCTGAAATGTGAGGATGATGACTGTTTTTTGTTGTTTTCAGAGTGTTCCTGTGAAAAGATTGCCTCCCCAAAGTGTGGCCTGGTATGTCGTGACTTTTAATATTCAGTCTGTCTTAGGACATCTAATGATGTATTTTATGTGATGTATAGAACTCACTGGGTCAGTCAGTTTATTAAATATTCTCTATTCTCTTTAGTTTTTGGTACTTTAAAGGCACAATGAGTCAAGTTTTCCACCTGTAGTTTGTAACATCATTCAAAGTTGGCCCTTCCTCCCCAGCTCAATGAGGGTTAAGTTGCTTGCCAGCGGGTGAAAGCAGAGCTTTTTGCATTTGGCGTTTTGCCTCATTATTTTTGCATTTTTTTTTTTTTTTGGCACTGTATCCACCATTTTTGTAGCTTCCTCTTGGATGTGTGCTAACAATCTGGCACCTGGTCTCTATGGTTTCATAAAGGTTGACGCCCAGAAATGTCTTGATCACAGCAAAATAAAAATATACAGATGATAAGAAGATACAGACACCACCACACACTTCTAGTGAGTCTAGTTTTGGAAAATCCTACTTATTGTGCCTTAATGTTTCAAGATTAATAGTTTGAGACATCTGAAGACTCTACAGGACAATACAGCATCAAACCGACTCACATATGCATTATGTGAACTGTGTGTTTTAATCACATGTTCTATTTAGCAGTGTCCCTGGTTATCTGTGTGTTTTCTTTATATACTCTGTCTGACCCTGGTTCGGTTCTCTTTATGTTGTGCAGGGAGAGGCCGCCCAGCTGGACCGGGCCTTCCTGTCCGACCCGCAGAACCAGTGTGCCTGCAAAAGATACAAGTGTGGTGAGTACTGCTGGGGAGGGTTACTGGTACAAATGTTCAAAGTGACTTAGGCCCTGACCACACAGAGACATATCGCTAGAAACACCTCAGCCTGCAAAAAACATTGTTTCCTATGGCATGCGCCTGGCGTGTGCTCTTTTCTTGCACCACGCACCTCATTTTTCTAGCAGTTTCTAGATGCACATAAAAGTCAGAATATTCTCAACTTTTCAGCACCAGGCATGGAGTCGCATTTCTCGTCAATGTCACACTTGGCTTAGGCAGGCAGTCAAGTCAAGCAAGAGGCGGGCTTTGCTACTTTACCACTTCCTTCCTCTTGTCTTAATGCCAGAAGATGTGACTAGCTAGTCAGTTAGCTGTTGTACATGAGAGAGCTACAAGCATGTGAGAAGGATGGGGAATTCATATCTCATGTAATAGTTTCACTACTGTCTTTGAGAGAGAGTAAGCACATTTTCTCTCATAACCATCACAATGTTTATATGAACATCCAAAATATGTAAATTGATTCACAATTAAAATGAATAAAACACACAATAACAATAGGATAAATATAGGCATACGTCATCCAGAGAGAGCAGAGGAAGGATAAAAAAATCAGATATTCACACAAATAAAATCAAAATGATTTTAAAGGCTAAAAACAAAAGGCAAAATGTTTTAATTAAACAAGATGTTAAATTGAATCAGTTGGAGAAGTGCAGAACCGGTAACTGTATGTGTGTGTGTGTGTACACTGTCATTTCTGACCTTGGCTTTGTTGTGTTCAGTGCGGGAGGCGGTGTGTGTGTTCGGCGAGCGTGGCGTGTTGCGGCCGGGTCAGACTCTGGTGGAGCACCATGATGACGGCCTGTGTCACAGCAGGCAGTGCAGCCGCAGCCTCGACCCAGCGAGCGGCTTCCATCTGCTGCGCACCAGCAGCATCAACTGCTCCGCCCACTGCCAGCCAGTAAGAACACACACATGCACACACACACACATACACACACAAAACATGCTTTCATCTTTTCTTTTTCCTGAACTTGCTCCTCATCTTGATCTTGAACTGATTTTTCATCTTTTCCTCCTCCTTCCTTTTTCCATAAAAATATCTGAAAGCAGAAAAAAACACAGACGTCAAAGCCTTCCAGATACAGAGATACAGAGATTTTCAATACTCTGCCAGCGGGTCATGCATGATGGATTATCTCATGTAGAGCTAAAACAGTTACTCAGTTTTTCTCTACAACTCTTTTGATAATTGTTTTATGCATTTTTTAAGAAAAAAAGTGATACAAAGTTACTGGTTCTGACTTCTCAAACATGAATATTAACTAGTTTTATTCATCCTCTGACAGTAAACTGATTAATTTTATTTTTATACTATTGGTCGGAGAAACAAGACATTTGATGTGAAACTGTGATTTAAAGTTGCATTTTTTACTATTTTGTCACATTTTATAGACCAAAGATAAATTGAGATATATAATAATAATAATCAGCAGATGAATTGATACTAGTCTTAATCTCAAGCAAAACTCTTCCTGGAAGATAGAAAATGAATCTATGTTCTTTTAATTTGTTTTCTGTTTTTAAGATATGAAAAGCCTTTATTGCTACAGCAGCACAAGGAAGGAAATAAGTATAGATAAACAGAGAAAGTAAAAGAAATAAATAAGATTGTGATTTATAAAACAAAAATAAGAATAGAATAAAATGCAGAAACTGTACAAGACCATATGGATATGGCAATTAATAGATTTTAAATTATTCAGAGATTATTCTCTTATCAAAAATTCTGTCACAAAATTACCAGAAATCTATTAGCCACCCCAACACGATGTCATGTCAACATCTGTGACTCTTCACAACAGCTCATATCAGTAGAAGAGAAACACAGACAGATACACTTCTTTCTAACACATCTTCTCTTCTTTTCTTGCTAAAAAAAAAGTATTTTTTTTAATTTCTTTCCTTCATTTCTCAAAGCTAATCTTGACTGTTTGTCTTTCAGAATCAGATCTACGTCCCTCCAAAGGACCAGACGACTTGCTGCGGTGTTTGTAAGAATATTTCCTGCCTCTATGAACACGAGAACGGGACAACAGTTCTCTTTAAGGTAGGAAGTCAACTAATTTTACATTGATTATATATTGAAGAATATATTAAAGGTAGTTCTGGGCTTTTGAAGTGGGGTCATATGAGATTCTTATCCATAGACAGTCACCATTTCAGTTCTGTCCCAGTATTTGTTTTCTCTCCACCCCTGCCTATTGCGTGCCTCTAAAGGAAAAAAAAAAACAGCACTTCAAAGACAGCAAGGTGGAGCCTACTGGTATTTTTATTGTTGTTTGGTCTATAAAATGCCAGAAAGTGGTGAAAAATTTCGATCAGTGTTTCCTAAAGACCCTTTTGTCTACAACTCAAAGATATTCAGTTTAGTTGCTGATTAACTTAATAGTTGGCAAATAATCAATTAATCTTTGCAGCTCTACCTGTTGGTGTAACTTAGCTGAGTCAGGGCAGTAGTACTTCATGTTGCCGGTGTGTTTTCAGCCTGGGAAGTCCTGGGTATCAAACTGTGTGAAGTTTGACTGCGCAGACACTTTGTCCGGACCCACACTCATCTCCTACTCCTTCAGCTGCCCGCCATTCAACGAAACAGAGTGTATCAAGGTCAGCGAGCTGTGACACACACACACACACACACACACACACACACAATAAACATATATATATATATATATATATATATACAATATAATATATAGAAATAAAATATATGCTCAAGCTACAAATATTTGTAGCAACATGACAAACTGCAGCCCAACAGACAACAGCTTTTGGTGTGTCAGTGTGCTGGCTTGCCCCAAACTCCATGTGATTATCATAAAGTGGGCATGTCTGTAAAGGGGAGACTGGTGAGTACCCTAGAACCCATTTACATTCACATATCTGGAGGTCAGAGGTCAAGGGACCTCTTTGAAAATGGACATGACAGTTTTTCCTCACCAAAATCTAAGAGTAAGTTTGGAGCGTTATTTAACCTCCTTCTCCTCAAGCTGGTTCGTACCAGTGTATTAGGCTAGGTTTTCTAGTTTTATATGATACCGATGTCTTCACTCCATCTTTAAAACTGAGCCTGCTACAAACTAAAAATCACAAGCTGTGTTGATACGTGATTATTGGCTGACAATGGTTCATAAGACCATTTCGTTATTTTACAGTGGTCTCACATCTCGTCCTAACATACAGTGAAAAAACAGAAGCCATCAGGGACTTCAGCTAAAGAATATCAACCTGGAAAAAACAAACTCTGATGTAAAGACAGAGGCTTTCCCACAACAAGGAAGTTTTCTTTATTTCTGTTTTAACATTTGGACTCTTCTCTGCACTCAGATCGGTGGGACCGTCGTAAGTTACATGGACGGATGCTGTAAGACATGTGAGTATCTGATCTGAGTGTAGTAGCAGTTCAGTAGTTAGTGTAGAGCTGTAGACTACAGCTGACACTGAAGAGCGCCTTCACCTGCCGCTCAACATGTTTCCAACATGTTTGCCCTTCAGTCCAAAATCTTCAGTGTCTGAATTGGATCCTAGACATTGTGTTCTGTTACATTTGTCTGTTTATTCAGATTAGATTCTGTCAGTGTGCTTTTCAGTGAATTCACTAAAAATGGCAACAGATATCTTTCAGTGCCTAATGATGGAAGTGGCAGTCACTGAAAAGCATATGATCACATACAAGTGGGTTTGTGGGTTATGTGCTGCAGCTTACCATCATGTACCGATCCCACCAGGTACTGGATTCCCTCTGTTCCCTTTCCCCGTTAGCCCCCTGACTCCCACAGTTATCACAAACTGTGAACGAGGTACCAAAACAACAAGGCTTGTCAGTGCCATTGTTGATATTCAACAATGTACTCCCTCCAAAAAAACTATTATAATAAAACACACAGGAAGTCAGACCACCGCCCTCTGCAGAACAGTCCTCTCAACTACTGGCTCATTTCAGGTCTCCGTGAAATAAAAATCAATAGAATAAAACCAAAACATGCGACCAAAATCAAAAACAATTATGGTGCTGCTGTTGCATTTGCTTGAAGTATTGCTTGTGAATTCCATTTTTTGTCAGTGCTCATCTTGAAAAGATGTCTTAACAATGTAGTCAAAGGTGACCTTGAAGGGACAGTTTGGGTGTTGAAATGGGGCTATATGAGGGATTTCTCCATAGTCAGTGTATAACCTATGGTACATGGTGGTCGGCACATCGAAGCGATGAACTGATGATGGGGACAGCACCAAGCCGTATTTTAGACACCTAAAAAAAAAATAAAAATAATGTCAGTTTGAGTGTACGCTATATTTAGAATATTTTCACCACTTTACCTTGTCATGAGACTATAGCATCTATGTTTTAAAGGGGAGGTGAAGCCATTATCTATGCTCTTGCCAAAGCCACAAGACTCCATTAAAAAACTGTAATTTGATCTTACAGAACACAGGAGCTGCTGGTCTGCCGCTGCCTTGATCGCTTAGTTTGTTTTTGTCATTTTTTTACTTTGGTCTTTTAAAGGGTTAGTTCAGATTCACCAAAGTCACACAGTAACACAAACTAATTGGCTGTCTGATGGCAAGGTAAACCAGTAAAAATATTCTTAATAGAGCATACACTTAAACTGTTATTGATTTTTGTAGATGCTAAAATATGTTGAGCTGCTGCCCCCATCCACATCCGGACATTGCTTTGATCCCATGCTTTGCTGGAGGCGTGTAGACCATCATCTACTATAGGTAATACACCGACTATGGATAAGTACCTCATACAACTCGACTTCAAAACATCCACACTATCCCTTTAAAGGAGGCGTAGGCCAAAAATGATGTCACACTTGAGAGGACAGTAACAAATATTTACCCCTGCCCCTCCCTCTGGTTCACGTTCACGTACATGTACACAACACCTAAACTCTTTCCCCATTTAGCACTGTCTGGGCAGTGCATTGTTGATTGCCAACAATGTACTGTTGGTAGTGGCCCAGTAGTTGGGCTTAGATGTCTGCATGTGTCAGTAGATGCTGATGTGGGTTGGTGTCGGGGGTCTTTTCAAACATGTAGTTGCTGTAGAAGATCTGCATGCTGCTGCTCCACCCTCAGGGGGAGCTGTGTGGAAAACTGAAGCTGCTATGTGAGACAATTTACCATCAAAGAATCATCAATGCAAACTGTTAAAGGTGCTGAATCAGGCCCCCCGGAAGAGTGCTGGGCTGTGATGCAAATTTTCATAGTGGCCAAACGGCAGTACTACAACTTCCCTGTCCGTCAGGTGATGCCACTGGGCCCAAAGAGACCTTTTCCCATAGACAATGAGAAAGAGACATAGAGACAATAGCTGAAACCAGATTGAGGGCTGGGAGATGGACTTAAAGGAAATGTTACTCTGTGGGCCCAAAAAAATGTAGAAGATCACTGCATGATCTGGGTACTGTATCAATCACTGAATGCAAGATTAGGAGCATTTCTATTGCCACCACATGACTCCCATGTACTAACATGCACTAAAAGGCACATGTGGCTGGCCTGGCTATGTCAACAAAACAAAATCTCTGACTACAACACACAGAGGGAGAGAGACTTCATTCTCTGCTCAGGTAGACATCACTTCAGTGACAGTTGTTTGCCGCTATATCAATGCTCTGGATATCATATAGAGAATCATTATACCAGCAAGTTTAAAGTGGCAATCTCAAAGACTTTCGAAATAGTATTCTACATTGGCTACAGCTCTGATGTCTGTTTCACCAAATTTGCAAAATACAAGGT
Source organism: Pterois miles (assembly GCA_947000775.1). Taxonomy (NCBI): domain Eukaryota; kingdom Metazoa; phylum Chordata; class Actinopteri; order Perciformes; family Scorpaenidae; genus Pterois; species Pterois miles. Next base: position 4,928,363 of record CAMQGK010000479.1, on the reverse strand, counting down.
GCTCTTTGCAACACAAGATAATTTGTTTTTGCTTAATTTGTCTCATTTCACCAGTCAAAACAAACAGCATAATTGCAACCCGTGAGAGCTCAATAGTACTTTATTTATCTGGAATTTATGTGCGACAGGCTCCTGATACATGTCTATGGTTGCCATAGCAATGACCTCTGGGGCTGATTGGTACCGTAGCACTCAGAGTTAATTGTCTTACCAAGCTGATGGAAAAAAAATAACATGAAACTAACAGGGTTGGGAAAAAAAAACTGATTCATCTATGTATCTCTAAGTAAGATGGCGGCGGCTCGTAGCTCCTCTCGCTTTCAGTGTTTCATGTTTTTGTACTTGTTGTTGCTTAATATTGTTCGTCCGGTTTGTCATGCGAACCCTTTGTACAGTCGCTTGGATCTCCTAAGCATGGGATTACAGAGTGAACAACCTGTAAATAGTGACTTTATCCGATCACACAACATACCACAGGATATGGCCCGTACACCGGGCTCTCCATTTTACTTCGATTTCGTTGCAATGGTGCAATGGCAATAAAGAGATTCTGATCATGATATTTTTAATACCAAAATCAATATATTTGCTTCATTTGAGTCTCCGTGGAGGTAGACTGAAGTTACCACTTTTATTGTTGTAGTCCGAGTCAAGTAATGTCTTTATGTATTTGCGAGCCAGAATGAGAGAGTAGAAAACGTCGGAAGGTTTGCATGGATATGACCAAAGTGGTGAACAAGACACCTACAGTAAAGTATGGGAACACCTTGGGTTTCACACAGGACATTTCTGACTACATACAAGCTGAACATCAAACATTTTTACTATATCCCCAAAAGTGTATGATTAAACATTTTCCCACAGTCTAGTGTTAACAAAAATGACAAGAAATCATAATATCTAATCACAGTACTTAAAATCTTCTCTCAAGTACTGTATCATGATAGTATCAAATCAGGAGATAGGTGTATTGTCCCAGCTCTAGTAACTAACCAAATATTTCCATAGCATAACCAAAAGTACAGTCTTTCAGATATTTATGTTGAATTTATGAGCTCATTTACTCCCACTTTGCCATATTCTCACCACTCGATCGATCACAGTGAAGACAAATAAATTAAATTGTTCATGTTGATTGATGGTTGAGATAGGTGATCTGATGATCTGATAGATGAAAGTTATACCAACATTAGCCAAATAATTCTAGTTTTGTACAAATTGTATTTTTATTTGTTTTTAAAATATTGCCTTCTACCTCACATTACTTAACAAATGAAAGAGGGTTTTAAATAAAAAATACTTGTAATACTATAATACAGTTTGAATATGAATGATTCTATAGTGACATATTATTGTGATATACAGTATTACTTTAAAACATTTGCATTGTTTGTTAGAGCGCAAACAAATTTCTATTTTTAAGTATTTTTTTGGAGTGTTTTTTCCATTTTTATTGACAGAGAAAGAGGTGATAGTGGGAGACAGAGGGGATGAACATGCAGCAAAGGACTCTAGGCAGGATTGGAACCTGGGGCCGCTGCAGCAAGGACTTCAGCCTTGGCACATGGGGCACCTGCTCTACCAACTGATTTCTTCAGATTTCTTCAGTTTCTTGTGAAAGGAGTGAAAAACTCTCAGGGAACAAACAATACTGACAGATTTTAATGTGAAAAAAGACTAGATGCCACACAGCAGCTTTAAGTTTATGCTCTATTTGTTTGATTGTTTTTTTAAATGGTATAAAACGTGACAAAGCATGTTTATGGAAACTGTATCATTAATTTCAATTATTTATCCATTCTTAATGATGTTTGAAAATATTTGTTTGAAGCCATTTTGTGTACACATTAAATGCATGAATGATCTCATCATACCTTTATATATTTTTGAATATTTTTGTTTTAGCTTATTTGGAAGAAGCTTCATTTGCCTTTGCTCACTGACCAGTGTTGTTGTTGCTTTCTAACTTTAAACATTAACATTATTTCCATTATCTAACTCATCCATGCACCATACCAGCTTGCGCATGATCTACGGCCGCTTTACGTCTCTGACATCTTCTTCTCCTTCCTGGTGTTAGCTGTGTCTCTACATGCAGCACTTCACATGTTTTGTTAACGTTGTTCCAACTGATCTGGTTTGTGGTCGTGTGAACAGGCAAAGAAGACGGGAAGTCGTGTCAAAAGGTGACAGTGAGGATGACGATCAGGAAGAACGACTGTCGCAGCAACAGGCCGGTATGTTTCCCGTCTGTTGTGATGTGATGCTGGTACTTTTTAATGAATTATGAGCTGAACGTACAGAAAATTATAAATATGTTCAGCAACAGTGTGGTTTGGGCCTTTTCACACGGATATGTTGCATCCGGTGTAAAAGTGAATGGTTCCTTAAAGTGGCTCTAACCAGTAAGTTTTTGGCATCACTGGGTAAAAATTCCATAATACAGAAAGAGAATATTGATTCATATTTGATCAGCACTGCCTAGTTTGACTGTTTGATTGGGGTTTGCCAGTGATTGACAGCTGCTCAGAGACAACAGACTCCAGCTCAGCTCTGATAAGGAACACGGAGGAGGCAGAGACACATGATTATTTTCGGATTACCCGTCTCATGCATTACTGTCAGGATATAATGACCCTTCTCTTTTTAATCATATGTGCTCCATTTACACCCACTGCTGCCTTAAACACCCACCTGGGTCCTGTGAAGAGGGTTTTCACCCATCCATGCTTATCCGACATTTCTAACTGTGTGGCTGGGCGGAAACTGTGCTGATGATGTGAGTTGTTTATACACTGTCCCATACACTTTGGGAAAGTATTGGTTTGCTGCGAGGAGAAACCTGCACAGAGTATAAAAGATCCAACTGTTTCCTCGTCACGATTCCATCAGTGCTTGGCTCATGTGCAACCGATGTTTAACACTTCCTCTGAACATTCACAACATACAACGTTAGCTATTTGTTACCTCCGCCAAGGAGGTTATGTTTTTGCCAGCGTTTATGTCTGTTTGTCTGTTTGTTTGTTTGTCTGTGTTCAAGATAACTCAAAAACTTATGGACAGATTTTGATGAAATTTTCAGGGTGTTTCGAAAATGTGAAAAGGAAGAACTGATTTAATTTTGGGGGTGATCCGGAAGAAGTCCTGGATTCTGGATCACTTTGAAATTTTCGTTAACATTGGGGTAAATGGGACCCAAAAAATTGTTTCTCAATATCTCTGGTAGTTGTTGCCCAAAGCTCATGAAATTTGACTCAGGGATTTACAATGTGTACTTCTATCAAATCCCAAAGGCTGATCCAGATCTGATCCAGATGGTGGATTTTATAGCAATTTATATAAAAAATGGGGGTACCCTTACATTTTGGCCTACTGTGCATTTAATATTAGAGGTAGAGATTTCTAACAAGCGGCATCGTGTAGCTGAGACAATTCCGCATCTGAAGTATGTCAACGAATTTGATCTAGCTTTAATAGATTAGAAATAATCAATTAGATAATTAGGGGCGGCAGTAGCTCAGTCTATCGGGAGTTGGCTTGGGAATCGGAGGGTCACCGGTTCAAGTCCCAACATAGACCAAGAACTGAGTGTGAACTGGTAGCTGAAAAGGTGCCAGTTTACCTCTTGGGCACTGCCGAGGTGCCCCTGAGCAAGGCACCAAACCCCCAACTGTCAGGAGCAGCCCCCTTACTCTGACATCTCTCCATTAATGCAGGTATATAGGTCCTGTTTGTGCATGTATGTATTTCAGGTCAGTATGTACTGTGTATAAGTTAACAACAGAGTGAAAAAATTGAATTTTCCTCCGGGGATTAATATAGGTTCATCTTATCTTATCTTATCTTATCTTAATACTTGAGGAGATAGATCCAGAAGAAACCGCCAGGGGGGAAACTATGGTGCTTGGTGGAGGTCTGCACTCTCCGAGTCTAGTTATAAAATGAATTATTTGAGCACAGAAATAGAAGCCACAGAAGATGTTATGTTTTCTTTTGCTCATAGAAAGTGGAGGACTTTTGTTAGTTATCTGCTGTCACCAGAAAGCCTCTTTAGCTGGTTTTGCTCTTTTCCTGATTTGTGTCATAGCTTTCGCAGATTTCTTGCCAACAATGTGAAATACAAATCAGAGGCAGTTCATGTCTCTAAATGCTGTTCTAATAAAATGAACATGAACTCCTTTTAAATCACAGGCTAAAAGTTCAAGGCTGAAAGTTACTGAGGAAAAGAAATATATCATCAGCATACAAACTACTACTTTTTTACTATTGACTCTGTGTCCTGCAGGTGAACATCGTGTCATGTGATGGGAAGTGTCCGTCTGCCAGCATCTACAACTACAACATCAACACATATGCTCGCTTCTGTAAGTGCTGCAGGGAGACGGGGCTGCAGCGGCGCTCTGTGCAACTCTACTGTAGCAGCAACGCCACCTGGGTCAGCTACACCATCCAGGAGCCCACCGACTGTTCCTGTCAGTGGTCCTAAACACACGCACACACACACACACACACACACACACACACACACACACACAATGTTCAGATCTATATCCTATAAAACCACAAAACAAAGAGGAAGAAAAAAACCCAGCCATGTTGCTTTAGGTTGATGGAAGAGTGGAATACTGAGCTGTGATTGGCAGAACTGACTCTATTGCCCTTCCAGTTGGCTGTTGTGGTGCGTCTGCTGGCAGGGAGGTGGTACTGCAGGGCACTGAAGGTGACCTTTGACCTCTGATATTTACCTTCCCTGGGAAGCAAAAATGTGTCACAAATAGACAGAGTGGCCTCCTTCTGATGACACTTCATGACAAGATTTGTTTGTGAGAATTTAGACTCATCAGTCACAAATTTCTATTACTAAAATGTTCAGTGTATCAAAACCTGTCTCAGTGTTCATATGGACACCTGACTATTTCAAAACAGACTCAAAAACTTATGAAACTATCATTTACTACAAATTTATTGTAAATCAATGAGGGCATGGAGGAGCAGTATAGTAGCCTCTAAATTAAGGATATACTGATACCAATATCGGCCAATACGGACTGAAATAGCTGGTATGGGTATCAGTGACAATATGGCCAATCTATTTAGTTCAATTCTATGTTTATGTACTATATACATTATAATCTGGACTTTAATTCCTTAACTTTTGACCAGTTGCAAGTTGCTGCTAGACAATTTATTATTTTAATAATAAATGACAGCGCTCCAGAGATGATGTATTTTTTTAGGCCAGCCAGGAAGTGAGCATCTCCCTGGTTCCTTCGATAAGAATCTAATGGGATTTTTCCATTGGGTTTTGGATTATTGTAGAAATTGAGCTCTTGGGCAAACAAACATTTATGATATTTACACATTTTGTTCAGCAAGATAATCACAAATCAACACCACTTTATGATTGTTTATATGTGAATGCAATTGGCAGAAGTTAAATGGTTGCATGAGTGCAAGTATAAATAACAAGGCTGTAAAGGAGGATGAGCTGGTGTGATGACATTTAGTAGTCTCATTTAGCCACATGTTAGCAACCAACTTTTTTAAGATATGTAAAGGCTTCAACATTAATGAACGGGGTATTTACTGATGTATTTTATGTCGTAGAACAAAACGTTATAATCTGTTAATCTTGTATTAACCACAGACCTTATATCAGGCATCTAACTAAAACCCATTCAAAAAACCTATTGACTTCCAAACGAGGGAACCCAAAGTGCTAAAATGCTAACTCATTTCTGGGTTTTAAGATAAGATAAGATAAGATAAGATATTCCTTTATTGGTCCCACAGTGGAGAAATTCACACATTACAAGCAGCATAGTGGATAGTGCAAAAAACAAGAAGGATAGATTTTTAAAAAAAAACAGTATTTAGGACTCATTCCTGTCGCACTATATTCAGTAAATTTATATCTATGTAATTATTGATCACATTTTGTCAGGAAAGCAATGTTTAAGTCAAACCTGATTTTTCCTTCCACATAACTGAATGATCCTAGTCACTTCCACACAATGAGGCATACAGCTTGTTAACACTGGTATCAGATCGGTATTTGGTATCGGTATCAGGACTGAAAAAGTGAATTGGTTCATCCCCACTCTAATAAACACCAGTGGTAATTAAACAGCAATACTCAACAGGAAAGATCACATTTCTCATCAACCCAATTTTTTTCCTATCCTCCCTTCCCCTCCCACAATTTTTAGAAACAAAATTCTGACGTGTATTCTCAGTAGTTACTTTTGCGATATGAATAATGTATGAAATCAGATAAGATATAATGCAAAAACATTTATAGGAAGTCACATAATACAAATGCTGCCCTCTTGTGTCTCCTGGCAGTGAAGTTTATCATCGTTTTGAAATGTCAAGAAAAAACTAAACTAAGATTATGTTCATCTTAATTTAAAATGAATTGCTATGGGTAAAATGTTGTGCTATATTTTTCTAAATTGAATTATTAGAATTATTATTAAAATGTTAATATTTTCTTTTACTTGTAGAGAGTGAAGAGACTTCTAGATTTTACTGCATATGGTAGTGACGGTGTTTTTATTGTCATCAGAAACTCTCTTCCAGTTTATTGGAGTATAATAACTGACTGATATCAAAATGATACATGAACACCTTTAAAAACATGTTGTAAAGAGCTGAAACTCTTTACTGCACCGCTACGCTGCCACCTCCCTGTCAGCCTACAGACACGCAAATGTACAGCAAAGGAAAAAGTAAGTTGATCTTTTGTTTTTGAATGAGATCTAGCTTCTCTGCTTGTCTCCTCAGAGTGTGTCCGTGCTGCCACAACTGAAAAGTAAAAGATTTAAGAATATATGTTAAAACAATTTAAAAAGTGGTTGTGATGCAGACAATCAGGAGACAAGCTCTGAGGTGTGGTTGCAAACACCTTCTCAGCTCAGTCCTGTCCATCATCATCATCATCATTCTTCGGAGATCATATTTTACCCAGAATTCCTCTTATTGTGCCCTGTTTTTGTAAATAATATAACTTTTTTAAAATGATTTGCAATATCAAATTCTTAGATATTTCACTTTTAGAAAGACAACAATAAATTGTATATTCTTTGATGTGAAATATACTTCATATAATCAACTCTAGTGAGATGTATTAACTGATTTAAATCCAGCCGTACGTGGAGCACTTTATTTATTTATTGGAGTTTGATAGAGCACAGCCGTTCTGATATTTATGGACAGCAACACGGAGAGAAAAGGTAGCATTCGACCCAACTAAAGAACAAACAAACCCAACAGGATCCAAACCTTTGATTTGGTTTTATTTCCAAATCCAAATGATAATAGTGAGAGCATGGCGGCTTGTGTTATAGATGCATGTTTCTCTGTGGACAAAAGTCTTAATGTGAATATTGATATCAACACACCAACTTTACCTGCGGACTACCACATGGAAAGTATGTTCTGTACTGTAATGTTGCAGGATGTTTCAGGATAAATTTAAAATCTCAATGACAATAAAACAGACCCATCTGGATAGTCGAGTTAAAGAGGATTTGTATCATACAAATGTACATTTGCATTTTCAATAAATATTTCCTTTGGAAAACCTAAGACTTGTTTGCACTCATTATTAGGTAACAGGGTGATGTGCCATAGAGGTTATGCCATTTCTATCATTGTTATAATGTTGGGCTGAATATTAGGCTCACATTTTCTTTTGGCTAGTTCAGATATAGTAAGGGCTAATTCTTAAATAAGCTACTGTTGGACCATCAGAATGTCATAGTATAATATACCATAAAAAAAACATTCAAGTCATGGTATAAATGTCATAAAAATTATAAAAATGTTATAAAAAGCCATAATATAGCATGCCATAAAACATGTCATACCATGAAAAAAATCATAAAGGTCATAGTTTAAAGTGCCATAAAAAAATATAAAAAATGTTACAGCATTGCATGCCATACTGAAAAAAAATGTCATGAAAAAGACAAAGTATAGCAGACAATAAAAATGACATAGTACAAAATGCCATGAAACAATCTTAAAAGTTCATAGTATAGCATGCCATAAAAAATAAAATCAGCCATATTTACCAGACTTTTTTCTTTTTTGCCTGTTTTCTTACATGCCTAATTTGAGACGTTAATATCATAGACTTATACATTAATATTGTTATTTTATAACACAAATTAATGGCTTAAGACAGGACCTGCAGACATTCTGTGCACTGTATTAACACCAATATTAATATTGATATTATATTATATTAAACAGAGAGTTGTGTAAGATCAACACAGGAAAGTAAAATTAGTTAACACATTTAATTAAATTCCTGTTTCAGTCTTTGCTCTAATTTTAGACTAGATTAAGTTAATCGGACTCTCTGCTGAGTTAAACTTCCATTATTAAATATAAACCTTTATTCAGATTTCACAGTTTGGAGTGTCGACTCTTGAGCACTTGGGGTTGTTCAGGACATATGAAAACATTGCAGTTGCTTCTTTAATTTCAGAGACTCAGTGTCCAGTATCAATCAGCTACTAAACCAGATGTGTGAGCATGGATATTTGGAGGAAGTGAGACCAGTAAATCTCTTCCTCCTCCTCCTGCTCCTCCATATCTCAGATTCCAGACTGGCTGGCTGGTTTGAACACACGGCCGATTACATGCTGCAGCATGTTGGCACGGGCAGACGAGAAAATGATACGGAGCCGTGAACCCACAAAATCCAGGGATTTTTTGCAGACATGTAAGCCAGACCACCACAGTTTTATGTGATGAGCTGCCAAGACTGAGGAGTGAGGAGATCACACAGAGCTCAGGTGGTGAGGGGAATACAGATCTATGACACCAAATCATGAAGTCAGGAAATGCACTTAGCTGTACGGCATTCCAGGTGTGGCACTTAAAGTCATATTTGTAGGTCACATGATGGCTTGGTACAGTTGCTCTGATACCATTACCAGTAGCGGAAATGCGTTTGATACTACACAAACTTCTGGCTCGGGTATAGTCTATGCACTGATCCAATACCATAATTTATTAACTCAGAAAAAAATCTACTTTTTTAACTGGAAATCAAGTCTCCACAGCTTAGAGTGTGCCCATGCTTGCATGCAAGTACATGTATGAATGTGTGGTACACTTACATGTCCACTTAAGGGTTTGGGGGTTAGAAAATGTGGTCACCCTAACTATACTATGACATTTTTCACTTTTCACTTTTCACAGTATGACTTTGTTTCAATGTATTTTTCGACATATTATATTATTTTTCTCCTGATATTTTTCTTACATACTGTAGTAAGACCTTTTGTTAGACATAAGTTAAGACATAATACATACTGTATTATGACTTTCATGACATTTTCCAACTTACTACTGTATACTATGACTTTTTTATGACATACTACACCAGGACTGTGGAGTGTGACTAAATATTTTCATTGGTTGCACCAACCCCCAACCAACTGTGTCCTGTAGCCTACTCCTCCTAGAGCAACATCACAACCATGAAACATGATGGTAGTTCAAAATGAAGAATACTAGTGATGAGTGTTTTTTATCAAAAAACCCCCAAAAAACAAAAACGCTGCAGTGCCCATTACACCTGTCCCCAGCCCAGATCAACATCACTGGTGGAGGTAACCGCTCTGCCTCCTGTAAGGTCCCCATATGCACTGGGGGGTATGTGAAAGTCATATCAGTAGTCAGTATAGCAAAGTCATAGTATAGTATGTTGAATACAGTCATAAAAAAATCATAGTATAGTATGCTGAAAACAATCATTAATAAGTCATACTATAGCATGTTGAAAAATATTCATAATATAATATTCAGTAAAAAGTTACATAATATTGTATGCCATCATTTTTTAAAGTAGCTATAAAAAACACAAAATGCCTTAGTATATCATCTGACAAGAAATATACAGTATATAGTATACTATCACATTAAAAAAAATCATACAAAGCCCTTGTATAGTATCTCATAAAAATGCCATTGTTTATGGCATTTTGAAGTTGGTTGCTATAAATAGACACAGCCGTGCATGACAGCAGGTGAAACTACACTTCTTTGCAGGTCTTCTCATTGACAGGTCTAATGAGTGGTGGAGTGAGCACAGCTATCCATGTGGAAACAGATGTGTAAGGATGTTTCTACATCCGGCTAACGTTAGCTGTGGTAGTGGAAATGAGGCTTATGCATGTGTGCAAAGTTCCACAATGATTGAGATGTAGAAAACAGAACAAGGCGTACTTTATAAATCTGACAAAAAGAATGCACATGCATATTTCTGGTTTAGTCGTGAATCAACACACCATTTTATGCATCTGGTCCTGCTGTGTATGTCCCATAGCAGCTATGTGGTTAGCAGTGTGTGGGACCGGACAGCGCTGATCCCCATCAAGGCTACACGTAAGGCCTTCCGGCACAGAGTAGTAATGTTAAGCCTCATGGTTATTTCCAGGGATGCACCTCAGTCACAGTTCAAACACCTTGCCCTACAACCATTTGCCTGAAAATGTGCACTTCCCCTTTCGCTGGGTAGTTTTAATGGGACTTTCGTATCACCTTTTCAATTAGCAGTCAGTCAGTCAGTGTGTCAGTGAGTCTGCAGTCAAATGAGTCCATAAATAAACTACACAGAATCCCACTACTCGCCTGCACAATGATTACTGTACATTCACGCAAACTTTATCATACAACCTCTTTGGACAGTATAATTACTCATGTAATTTTATACTTGTTCTTTACTTAAATATTTCCATTCTATGTTCCTTTGTACTTCTACTTCACTATATTATGAAGGCAAATATTATACTTTTTACCATTTATTTATTTCTAATTTAACTGACAGCTTTAGTTATTTTGCAGATTCTGATAAATAATAGTAAATATAATCAACAAACAGATCATAATGTATTAGATTAAGACTTTATTGATCCATTGGTGAAATTCACAAGCTACCTGTATATAAAGTAGTTAAATGTATTTGTGATGAACACATTAATGCATCCATATTGTTTTACTTGTAGTGGGGTATTTTCACAGTGTGGTATTAATACTTTTACTTCAGTAAAGGATCTGAATACTTCTTCCACTGCTGCATGTTAGCATCCTCTATCATGCATACAGTTATAGCACCCTTCTCACTGCTGTTGCTGCCTGAATTTCAAGATGAAGTCATATTTTGTTTTCATTCTCTACATCATCCAACATTTCAACTCTGGACATGTTGATTTAAATATACTATATTTAAATACCATAAAAGAGGTATTTTTTTTATAAAACTATATCCTGACAGTAATGCATGACACAGGTAACCTGTGAAAAACCTCATGTTCCTGTGTGTCCTCCTAGAGTGCCTAATGGCATTTGGAAGATTTTACAGCACTGAAGGAAAAAATCACTGCTTGTGAAGCTTGTGATTAAGTCAGCTGCACTGATCATATCCGAATCAATATTGTGTTACTGTAATGCCTATGTCTCGCATCAGATGTTGTGAGAAACATCTTGTAGTTACTGTTTAACTGTAAAATTAGACAGTTTTCTGTGGCTGATGGGGCTTAGTTGTGTCTCGACTGCTTTCAGCAAGCTGACCGGGTCAAATCATGATTAGCGCTGCCTAGATTGACAGTTTTTTTTCACCAGGTTTACGCGTGATTGATAACTGCATTCCTCGGCTCTGATTGGTTGTTTTGGTTTGAGCACAATGAAAACTTGCAGATGGAACAGAGGAACAGAGGAACTTGATTTTTTTCACAGATTACCTGTCTTATGCACTGTCAGGATATATATATATATATATATATATATATATATATATATATATATATATATATATATATATTGCAGCTTTAAAATGCAACCTAAGTTCACCTAAATTTACTGGGAATGATACAGAAAATATAACATTTTAACACCTAAAACCCACAGACAGTGCTTTCAGATACCATTTCCATTATATGTGTGTGCTGCCATGGAGGGTTTGCTGGGTGTTGTTATGTTATAGGTGTGGGTGTAAGGGGGGGCTGTGAAGGGTCATCTTGCTCTGGTAATCCTGCTACAACAGCTGTGTTACAACCCCCCCATCCTCCCACTGCTTTGAAGCTGCATGTTTATATTCATTTTGTCATCAATATAATTTTATTAAAGCACTGAAATGCATCCAAAAAGAAGAAACTAACAGAAGAAGAGCAAAAACAAAAACATTATGTTATGTTTTAGATTTCTGTACCAAATGACAGATGGTAGATGCTAGATGGTGTTTACTCGTTGGTCCATTACTCATTATTTATTCCATCATTTATTGTTAATTTAAGACAGTTACTTTTTAGCCCATTTTACTATGTGCAATATAACTAATGGCACATAAGCTCAGTGGTTTTACTCCAGTAGGCTACTGTACCTTAAAGGAACTGTGTGTAGGATCTGGCGGTATCTAGTGATGAAGTTGCAGATTGCAACCAACTGAAATTTCTCCCATGTTCTAAATGTGTAGAACTATGGTGGTCGCAGGGCCGCGGCTCCCACCATGTGCATCCTGCACTGTGCGTGGGCCACCAAGTGTTGGAGGGCGCACTGCAATTATGATCTTCATCTTAATCAGGGTCCAAAATTAACACCTGCTAAGGACCAAATGCAGGTAGATTTTCTGTTTGGTAAGTAACTCTCTGAAGGCTATCCACCACACTGGCGGGTCAAGATTTGTACCAAAATCATGTTAGTCATGTTATAAGAACTGAGCGACTCTAACATGTTTTAGTGTAATTTAATGTCACAGGTGTGCTGCTTTTGTCCTCTGCTCTCTGTGTCAGAGTTTGACACACACAGGCAACAGCTGTTAATCTATTCTAATATTTAATTGTGGTCACATGATTGTCCATGATTTATTGCCATTATTCGCAACTTAATTATACATTTTTTATCTGTTCAAAATCTGTCCTCAGATGACTCATGATGCCTTTCAGTAATTATGTCTCAGCAAGTGTAGCTTCAAACACAGTCAGATGAGACGATAAAATACAAGAAAAGTGATAGTGAGTGATAACAACAGAAAGTGATAAGTTGACAAAAGTGCTTAACAGACTAAAGGCTTAAAATGAGACACTTGATGGTTTCCGGAATGAACATAAAAAATTAACTGAAAAATAAAAAATAAACCAATAATAAAATATGAAGGGATTTGTCCCCACCAAACTCCTGGTGGGAATTCCCATTAACACCAGTCATATCCCAGAACTTTTCCTCAGCTCAGTAGTGAGCTGGCTAGCAGAATCCCAGCCAGAGAGAAATGCATTGTGGGTTAAGGCTCACACTGACTTCACTGGAAAATGACTGTCAGCTTGACGAGCTCAAAGCAGCTGCAGAAACACACACATAAACACATACACACAGACACACACACACACTCACACACACACACACACACACACACACACGCACACACACACGCCCACTCACACACACACACACACACACACACACACACACACACACACACACACAGTATGTAAGTTTACCCGAAACACACACATGCACATGCATCAATGGAGAGATGTCAGATTATATTATTTTATTAATATAATATTCAAAACCTCCAAATGCATGCTGCACTGAAGCTCTGCTGGATGTCTCTCCATCACTGTTTTCCAGTCTGGTGCCAACTGAACACATGGTGTCTGCTTAATATGAGCTCATACAGTAACATTATACAATATACTGCAAGTTTACAGTGACTGAAATGAGCTTTCCTTGGTTTCACTTGTCCATTATCGCTAATTCTGACATGTGACAGACTTGCAGTTATATCACTGGTTCACCACTGAAATGGTTTTCATTATAATTGTATATTGTATCATTTTACAGGACAATGACCTGTAAGCAGCCCCCACCATGATTTCAAATCTTCCAGAAACTACCAAAAATCATGATATAAAATAGGAAGCAATCAGAAAGAGATTTTTAAGAGACAAATTTTGTTTTGTTTCATGGATAATGAAATTTTTAAATCTGTTGAATCATCCAGTTTGGACAGAGAATATTTTTTGGTCTAATTATTTTTTTCTAGCTATTAGAGCAATTAAATGCATACTTACAACCATCCATCCATCCATCCATCGTCAACCGCTTGTCCCGTTAGGGGTCACGGGGGGGCTGGAGCCGAGCCCAGCTGGCATAGGGCGAAGGCGGGGTTCACCCTGGACAGGTCGGCAGTCCATCGCAGGGCACATAGAGACAGACAACATATAGACAGACCATTCACGCTCACATCCACACCTACGGGCAATTTAAGTCATCAATTAACCTAAACGGTATGTCTTTGTGGGAGGAAGCCGGAGTACCCGGAGAAAACCCACGCTTACACGGGGAGAACATGCAAACTCCACACAGAAGAGTCCCAAGCCGGAATCGAACCTGCGACCCTCTTGCTGTGAGGCAACAGCGCTAACCACTGCACCACCGTGCAGCCCTACTTACAACCAATATAATTAAATTCATAAATGTATGTAACATATAATATTGATACTACTAATAATAATATAAAAATAATAATAACATACGAGTAAAAAATCAAACCTATGTTTATAGATTCATTAAAGTTGTTTTCATATTCAATTCATAATTGAATAACACCTTACGGGTCCACCAATTTCATAGTAATGGTGATAATTAGTAAGTAACTTATTAGAAATTTCTTTGGAATTACTGACAAATTGCCCCAATATCTACCTTTTTTTTTAATTACTTCATTATAAACATTATTTAATAATGTATATTCCATTATTTCCTAATAGCTGGTTATTTTTAAAATACATTTCCAGCAAAAGAATGTAAAGTTAATTGATATGCTTTATTTCCATGTCTGCTGATAAATAGATAATAATTAGCACAATAACTTATTTGAAATTTCTTAAAAAAAACCTCACTGGATCATGACATCAGCTACCAGGTTACATTTGTGTCGACAATAAGTCACAGTGGTCAGATTTGTGTCTGATCAGAAGTATCTTCTATTAGTTGTGATTTTCCACCTCCGAGGGCAAGCAAGGCATAGCTGCTTCTCAAGCCCAAGGGCCCTATTTTAACTATTATATGCTATTTTAGCATATAATTATGAAATGATATTTATAATAAAGTAATTTTGAAGTAAATATTGGGGTAATTTGGCAGTAATTCCAAAGAAATTTCATCAAGTTACTTGCTAATTATCATCATTATTACCAAATTTGCAGACCTGTAAACAGTGTTAGCAAAAATTCATATAAGTAGTTAATTAGTCAATCCTTTAAAAAGGTGCTGTAGTGATACGTTGTTTAATTGATTAGTCAAATGAATCAGTAATGACAAATTACTGTGACAACATCCTTTAAGTAATTTTTTAAGAAACAATTTTCTGTTTCTCAACGTCTTTCATTTCATGATTTTCTACTTTTTTCTGTAAATTGAACATTTTTTGGGGTTTTGGACTGTTGGTTGGACAAACAGGGCCATTTAAAGTTGCCACTTTGTGCTCTGGAAAATCCACTATTAATATTCACTAGAAGTCAAATCAACAAATAATTTTTTTATGATATGTATCAAACTTTGGCCAAAAAGGACACAATAAAACAACCTATAGATTTTGACTTTGACATGCTGATGAGTCTACATTTCCTTCCTGTTTCAGGTCAGAAGGTCATAAAACACATCAGCGCTATCACCACTTCAATCAGAGCCCCTTTTGTCACTGCGTCTTTGAACAGAACGGCAGCATTGCTCTGATCCACGAGGAGGAGGAGGGGTGAACAAAACATCCCAACGTCAGAGTCAGCTGATGACAAGGCCAGACCCCGACCATCAGGTGACGTCCTGGGACTGAGTGCTTGACATTTGTCCCCTTTACAGGAAGTGACCTGATGGCTTTGTCACAGCAGGAGCAGATAGAGAGAGCAGGTTGAATTGGTTTAACCTTTGACCCCTGAGAGGAGTGAAGACAGAGGTGGATCTGATGTGTTCTCAAGACCAAAACACATTGGAGGAACGAGGGGGCAGAAAGACATATAGATGATGCTGCTTCCTTAAACTGTAAATCAGAGTTTACAGTTTAAATTATTATCATGTTCTGTAGCCCAGAGCGAAATAGTAATACCACACTGTAAAAAGTTAAGAAAGCATCAAATGTTTATGCAGAATGGCCTTTTTCAGTGTTGTATTATTAAATATTTTGTGTTAGTGGATTTTTATATCGGATACTTTAACATGTACATTTTTTAAAATACTGTATATGCTTTTGGGTAGTTTAATAGTTTAAAGAGTACCATATTTTATAGCATGTTTTGTAAATAAATTATTAATATGTAGAGCAACTATAGCTGTCAGATGCCAACTCGGTCTCCTACAAAATTACATTCCCATTCAATTAAACTACATCCTCAGTTACATTTAGAGGAAAACATAATTTCTCCTGGATAATGGTCACAGTTTTAAACAGTTTTAAATAGTTTTAAACATATGGTATATATTGTAAATTGAAACAAAACACGACAAAAAATCTGCAAAACTACTTTACAAACATTAGTTTTAGACAACAAAACTACTTGATTGGGTTTGATGTTGAGTAGTAAAAAAGTACAATATTTCTGTCTGAAATGTGCAGAAAAAGAGAAAAAGAAAATACTAAAGTAAAGTACAAATTATACTTAAGTACAGTACTTAAGTACAAATTTACTTAGTTACTTTCTAGCAACGAAAATATTACTTACTATAATAAATGTACAAGGAATTTTGTGTTTCTTTATGAATACTGTGCCTGACCGTGCCTTTACTCTGAAGACAGTTAAATGAAGACATAACTTTCAAAATCAGCACAGAAAAAAAGTCCAAAATTTCTGTGGTTTTCTCTCAGCTACTGTGATTCATGCAGAGTGCACTGCACTGTAGAGTTGTTTCATAAGAGAGGAAAAAACCATGAGAAGTTTCAGGAACAATGACTGAAAAGTAACAGAAAGTCACACATGAGGGATCAGAGTAGCAGCTGTCCACTTACCGTGTCCATAATACTTGTACTGTAGTAATAATACAGCTTCATGAAGTATATTACAGTTACGCTTCAGTGTTACTGTGCTGTTATAATTACAATATTAATACATTCAGAGCACAGTTATACAGCTAAGTCCAGTTGAGTTCACATGAACAATCAACATGTTCTCATCTCCCCTTGTCACATACTGACACTTTGTCAGACCCTTTGGAGTCACTTTTTCCAGTAAACACATCCTTCATTTTGAATGACTTAAGTGAATTAAACAAAAACACTTGCTTAGGTTTAGGAAAAAATAACATGGTTGGGCTTAAAATGATTATATTTTTATTGTGACTTGACATTGTGAACACAGGACATGAATGAACAGCTGATTGTAAGGTGAAACATGATGTACGGGACAGGAACAGCGGTCTCCTGGATGAAAGCTTTGTGTTGTGGACACATCCACCTCCACTCCCACCCACCCTGTGCGTCTCTTTCCCTCTTTAAACGTGTCTTCACTGTTGCCACAGTTCACATTGTAGTTACCGGTAATCGAATTCCAGGTGTATCTCCTATCACTGTGAAAGGGTGCCTTGTTAGTAAAAACAAGGTATTGAACACCAGTGGCTGTGACAAAGCATCTGTATTTGACGCCCTGGGAATGAGAACAGGCTACAACGACTCACTAATGTATTTTTGAAGAAGTTGTAACATTTAATACTGTTCAAAACTTTGTAATCTCCTGCCACAAAAGGTTGATATAGTCAGATGTCTGAAAGCACAGCTCCTCAAGTCCTCTTTACAAATAGATGATATTTTGTTTTGTACGTGGAGAACAATGTGCTGTCCAATGGTTCAACAAGACTGAGAACTGAAAGAGACAAAGGTCCCTTTGAGCAACAGTTGAATAAGAATAGAAGAAATCACCAGTCATTAGTAAAAAAACTGGGCATCAAAATGTGTGTAGATTTAAACCAACTGGAATCAACAGCTGCAGCATGTTGCTTTAGCACAGCTCTACTTCAAACTTCACAACGGAAATAGAAGGTTCGTCAAGGATTAGCACCATAGGAAGATCAGCTAAACAGCTCCCAGTTTGAACCTCTTCACTGTCACTGACACTTTTAGGACTGGAAAGCTAATTCAAAATCAAAGGATATTTGTATTTGTCTGTGTGTGTGTGTGTGTGTGTGTGTGTGTGTGTATGTGTGTCCCAGCAGACTACTTGCTTCCTATTAGAGCAGTTAGTTACGGCCATCACAGCATTCCTAGAGGTCAACCACCTCGCCAAGCAACAGGAAGTAGTAATTCACAGTCAACCAGTGGCAGCGTCACTCAGCCTGTCCACAGAGAAGTTGTACACCTGTCATACTCCACCTCCACCTCCACCCTCACATCACTACAACACACAGCTGCTTCCTGTATAAGCTGCCAACATTTTAGTTTCAGTTTGGACCCCATTTTTGTTTATTTTCCACCGTTTCCCATGTTGAGAAAGAATTGCTTTACATGCTTTTAGAGTGGACTGCACTATCACAAGTTCGCTTATTTCTCGGTCATTCTGTACTTATATGTTTGAACCAGTATTTTAAGTAATTTAATATGTTACACTTAAGACCAATTGTTTTTTGGGGTTTCTACATCCATCCATCCATCGTCAACTGCTTATCTCGTTAGGGGTCACGGGGGGGCTGGAGCCGATCCCAGCTGGCATTGGGCGAAGGCGAGGTACACCCTGGACAGGTCGCCAGTCCATCGCAGGGCACATAGAGACAGACAACATATAGACAGACAACCAGTCACACTCACATCCACACCTACAGGCAATTTAGAGTAATCAGTTAACCTAAATTGCATGTCTTTGGACTGTGGGAAGAAGCCGGAGTACCCGGAGAAAACCCACGCTTACTGGGGAGAACATGCAAACTCCACACAGAAGAATTCAAACTTGCGACACTCTAGTTGTGAGACGAGAGTGCTAACCACTAGACCACCGTGCAGCCCGGGGTTTCTACAATATTTTACAAAATGAGCCGGAATACCTCAGCCCAGTCTCACCAAATGACGTGTGAATGACACAACAATTTGTTGGTAATTTTACATGCAGTAACAACACCGTTCTTACTTTTGGCGTGTTATTTCATGCAATGTAATCTGGACTGACTGCAATGTAAATGCATCTGTGTGAATATGCTATGCTTAGAGCTAGTGACCTTGAGTAAAAAGTAAGAAAGACCGCTTTGGTGGGAGGTGTAGTTATTTTGAAGCTATGTTAGTGACATTTGTGACTTGTTTTCCATACTTATGTTACATTGTTTATGTACGTATTTTACTTGGTTTACATAGTTGTCGTAAGCCCAGCCATGATGTTTTTCTTAAACCTAAGTGGATTTGCTGCTTGAACCTGAATGAAAAAGGTCTCACCCTAACAACGTGGCGTTAAATGATACGTGAAAAGCCTAAAATTAGTTACCATGACGTGGAAAGTCCTCCGAAATTTATTGCTACATACTATTTATACACCATCCATGAGATCAGGTTGAATACCTGTATATCTAAGACCAACACAGGTTACAGTAAACAAGGTTCTCTTCGACTAATCTGGAGGTTTGGACATCTTGTGATCTACAAATCACCAAATCTGTTTTTACTGGTGAGTAATCAGGTTAATCCAACAGAAATGTATCTGCTATAAGGGGGTTTCTCTCAGTCTCCTAAACCATACAACATTTTAGAAATCTGGTTTTAGTGCTGCAAGGTGCTCCTCTGACTTCATTCACTGTCTGCTGCCTTGTCTCATCTCTTCACGACGTTTAAGTAACATGCTTCATGTACGTTATGAGATATTTTAGCTTTTTCCTCTCAGGATTTGCTGTACACAAATTTAAAATTCCCATAAAAACAGGGGGATAGAAACACATTTTTGAGTGGTGAGACTATATGATGAATTGCACAAACAGAGCACACTTTAAGATGATCTCTCCTTGAAGGCATTCATGATATTGTACACAGTTATACACATGCAAAGTGATGGAAATAGTGCAGAGTGAAAAAAGGAGATGTTCAGAGAGAAGTTTAAACTACAGTCTACTTTTTCACCTTCGCACAACTGACTGACTGTGTGAAGTTTGCAGGATCTCATAAGCCAGATGATTCAGTTTGCTTTGACTGTTAACAGGAGTCATAAAACTGAGGAAGGGGTACTGTGTGTGCATGTGTGTTTGGGGAGTCCATCTGGAAACCACATCCAGGTCCAGCAGACTGTCACCCTGTTCTGTCCCACGCGTCCTAACATGTCCGTTCTCAGCACATCAGATCAGAATGAGCTTTCATGGTTTCCTCGTTTGAGCTTTGATGAAGATGCTGGCGACAGATGAAGATTTACTGTTTGTTTATGTTCATTAGGAAGAAAAACAACAGCAGCGACTGACAAAGGTGGACATTAACAAAACTCTTGAGCTGAAAGGGATTAGTTGATCACGAGCCGGAAAATAATGTAATCAGTGAATTATTTTAGTACAAATTGGGGCTGCACATTTAATTATTTGTATAATTATTAGAATTTTTTTTTCAAAATCATGCAGCCCTAGTACAAATTCCAAAAAATTACAGCTTCAAAATGTAAAGAATTATTTTGTTTTCATGATTTGTTTTTCTCATTTTTGTTTTTGTTTGTTCATTTCCTTTCTTTGTGGCTGCTGTGGCAAAATTTTGACTCTGGAAAGTTTTATTAAGTTCACCAAGTTCTTCAAGTTCACCAAGGAGTTGCTGGGGCAGAAGCACAGTGGGAAACTGGCCTGCTTGCAGGAAGACATAGATAAACATCTGATGTAGACATACAGCAACCCAGAAAGAGAGCAGGCATTGGAAGAGTGCTACATCCTAATAGACCCCCCTGAACCGGAAGTGTAGTTTGATCCCTCGGACCTGCAGCCAAAGGAAGTCAGAGACGTCATCTGCAAAGCAAGGACAAGCTCTGCTTCAGGACCAAGTGGCATGTCATACAAAGTGTACAAGAACTGTCCCAAACTACTGCTGCGTTTGTGGAAAATCCGCCGAGCCGAGAAGAGGGACGATCCCAGAACAGTGGACAGTGGCTGAAGGGGTGTGGATCCCAATGAAGGAAAACTTCAACCAAATAAACCAGTTTCGCATCATCTCCCTGCTGTGTGCTGAGGCAAAGGTCTTCTTCAGTGCTGTTTCCAATCCACTGTGCACATACCTGTCAAGGAACACCTGCATCAACACATCAGTCCAGAAGGGTGGCATTTCCAGGATACCAGGCTGTCTGGAACACACAGGTGTGGTGACACAGCTTGGCAGGGAGGCCAAAGTGAAAAAGGACAGCTCCACTCTTGGCCCAAACATTTCTCTTCTTTTCATTGTTCATCCTCAGTAGTGGCTTCTTTGCAGCAATTTGACCATGAAGGCCTGATTCACGGTCTGCTGTGAACAGTTGATGTTGAGATTTGTTTGCTACTTGAACTCTGTGGATAATTTATGTGGGTTCTAATCTGAGATGCTGTTAATTTGTGGTTTCTGAGGCTAGAAACTGTAATGAACTTATCCTCTGCAGCAGAGGTAACTCTTGGGCTTCCTTTCCTGTCCTCAGGAAAGACAGTTTCATCATAGCGTCTGATGATTTTTGCAGCTGCACTTGAGGAAATATTCAAAGTTCTTGAAATTTTCCAGATCAACTGACCTTCATGTCTTAAACTAATAAGATGAACCTTTATTAATCCCCAGAGGGAATGATGAGTTGATGATAATGATGAGTTGAGTGGTTCTTGCCATAATATGGATTACAACCAATCCAGGAGACGACTTCATGAAGCTGACTGAGAGAATGTGAAGAGTGTGCAAAGCTGCCATCAAACCAAAAGGAGGCTACTTTAAAGAGTCCAAAATATGAAACATATTGTGGTTTCTTTAACACTTTTTTGTTAACGCATAATTCCATTTGTGTTCATAGTTTTGATGTCTTCAGTATTAATCTACAATGTAGAAAATAATAAAAATAAATAAAAAAACATGGAATGAACTGGTACTGTCTGTTAAGTTAATGGGTTTATCAAGGAAATTATCTGTTACAATAATTATGTACTCTTATGACTTAAGAATTCATATGCTAATGAAGTTGAACAAATCCAAACTACATTTTGCACGCACGCATGCACACACGCACGTACGCACGCACACATGCACTCACGCACGCACGCACGCACGCACACACGCACGCACGAACGCACCATGACTTTTGAAGATCTTGAATTGACTTACATTTATTTCATGGAGACTTACTCTAACCCTAAACCAAGTCCTCACCCTAATATATATATATATATATATATATATATATATATATATATATATATATATATATATATATATATATATATATATATATATATATATATATATATATATATATATATATAATGTTTTTACATTATGGGGACATCCATTTTGTCCCCAAAAGGAATGTCCCTACAATGTCCCCACAATGTGACTGTGTAAACACATTCATGTCCCCACAACATGAGTGGCACACACACACACACACCCTAACATGCCTAATAAAAATACCCTCGCCTGTTACCCAATGCTATAAACTGATCTGGCATTCTAGAATGAAACGTAAGACGTTTGCTGTGACGGCGAGCAGACGGAAATGGGATTAAGACCTTCAGACAAACTCAAAAAGCAGAAAATCTGGATTGAAGATGAACGGTGTGATAACTCAACCAGCTGGGGAATGAATGTGTTGGTTGTGCAGAGCTACAGAACAAATGATCCAGTTTCTCTTGGTTACTGTTGAGTCAAAAAGCTATGTTCTAAAATGGGATTTGAGCAAGTGAGTGCTGTAACTGACTGACATGGAAGTGGTAATTAAGTCTTTGATAATAATTCCTTTTCACTGCCAACTATTTTCTTCACTGTGATGCTTCTGTTGCATTTCTACTAGCTGCAGTTTGTGCCTCTCATGTTCTGCTTCATTAGCATATGACTTCTTAAGTCATAAGAGTCCATAATTATTGTAACAGATAATTTCCTTGATAAACCCATTACAGTCAAATCACAAAGGCAATCATTAATTACTCTGAAAGAGAATTATTCAGCAATAAAATTTGTTGCCAGAAGAACAACAGCAAATATTAATTAAACAACCTTTTTGAAACATTGCTGCTTAATTAGCTTTTAGAGGAACTGATTACCTCTGTGACCCAAATGCAACACACGAGAGGCAAAAACTGGAGCTGCTTGCATCTAATCTGCACTAACTGTGCTGAACTGTTGGCCATGTTTGGCTCCAACAAACACAAGGCTTTCATCCAGGTGACTGCTATTTGTGTCTCGTATGTTAATTTTCATGTTCATGTTACAAACAGCTGTTTGTTCATGACCCATGTTGATATGATTAGGTTTCATTTTCACTTTACAAAAATTTTAAGCCCAGCCATAATGTTCTTTATTGCCTGAGCTGAGATGTTTATTGCAACCACAGTGGAGTGTCCTAGTGTTAGAAAGTGACACCAAGGGGTCCTGACAAAGTGTCAGTATTTGACAAGTTGGGATGAGAACATGTTGCAAATACATGATGAAGGGGTGAACAGGAGATATTGAATTATCACATTATTATTATTTTTTATATTATTATTATTATTATTACATTAACACTGGGGTGACCAAGCCTTTTCTGTTGCTGCTTTCACGGAGTGGAATAAACTCTTCGTCGAAATGCGTCTCATCTCTGACCTGGGCCTGTTCGAATCCAGGCTCTCTTCAGGATGGCTTTTAATACCCAGTAGCATGGTGATGCTTTTATCTTATTTTATCTTATTTTACTTTGCTCTGTATTGTTGCGTTTACCCTTTTAACTCAGGTTGAGAGGCTTGTTTTTAATTGTCTTTAATTGTTTTGTTTGATTTTTTTTGAGAAAGTATTTTAATTTCAGTTTCAACAACATTACAGTTTGAACAATAACATACAACTGTTATCACATTTCTGTTTTTTGTAACAGTCACTGCTTTCTATATAATGTACAAATTTTTAAATTAAAAAAGGGGGATAGAATGCAAAATAATTAAATGAATAAATAAATAAAATAAACAAATAAATAAATAAATATGGGACAGTATGTAAGTCCATCCATCCATCGTTAACCGCTTATCCCGTTAGGGGTCGCAGGGGGGCTGGAGCCGATCCCAGCTGGCATTGGGCAAAGGTGTTGTACACCCTGGACAGGTCGCCAGTCCATCGCAGGGCACATAGAAATAGACAACATAGAGACAGACAACCATTCACGCTCACATCTACACCTACGGGCAATTTGGAGTCATCAATTAACCTAAACAGCATGTCTTTTGGACTGTGGGAGGAAGCCGGAGTACCCGGAGAAAACCCACGCTTATGCATGCAGATGTTCAGACCACCAATAAATGTACGGTAGTAATGTGGCCATGACCGGGCTCTATCCTTTAATAAATACATCCTTTTGGAGTCTTAGGGAGTATGTTATTTGCTCCATGTGGTATATCTCCGATACCTTCTCAATCCATAAATCATACGATGGCGCCTCAGGTTTTAGCCAATTAATAGTAATGCATTCAATTGCCGCTGTTAGCAAAATCTGCAAGAGGTATTTTTTAGCTCTTCCATCAATGTCATCTGGTGTCATCTGGTGTTTTGGATCTTTATTAAAGTTTTGATGGAATACATCTCCTAGTGCCCCAAATACCCCATCCCAAAATGTTTTCAATTTAGAGCGGGTCCAGAATATATAGATTACACTGGTTGCCAGTGTGTGTGCCACAATTTCTCCAACATTTATTTTAGAGTGTAAGGGCACATTTTGGCTACTATGTCTGGTGTCCTAAAGAATCTCGAGATCAGTTTCCATTTAAATTCTCTCCATGTGTTTGAGCTCATTACTAGATGTGCTTCAGTGCATATTTCTTCCCGTATGCCCTCTGTATTCATTCATCCTCATTCAGATTCCCATTTTCCCCTTGTCTGGATTGTACTCTCTGAGTTCATGCCTAAAAATATTTGATAAAAGTGACCTATTACTTTCTTTTCAAGAATTCTTCAATTGGTGTGGGCTCCCATTCTGTATGCTCTTAAGTCCCTTAATTGTAGATATTGGAAGAAGTCTGTGCTGGGAAAAGTAAATTCTTCTCTCAGCTGCTGAAATGACTTAAGCTGACCATCCTTCACAAGTTGGTGTAGGTTAGTGAGCCCATGGTCTGACCATTTTCTAAAACCTATATCCAGGCGGGAGGGAACAAAACTCTCTATGGATCCTATATAAGTTAATGCTGAGATTATTTTGGGGAATCCAAATGATAATTTAATTTTCCTCCAGACCGCTAGTGTAGTTTTTGTCCATTCACTCATCTGGGTTTCTCGTAATGGGACATCTAAGAAAGGCAAAGTGCATAGGGGTCTCGAACACATGCTTTTTTCAATTTGTTTGATTTTGTCTTAATTCTTTCATGCATTTTAATTTTATTTTAAATGTGTACAGCACTTTGGTGAATGACGTTTTAAAGTGCTTTATAAATAGTTGTATTGTATTGTATTAACAGTAGGTGTGAATGCAGTTGTCAGTGTGTTAGATACAGTTCATTTGATTGAAGTCATGTGAATTAAGGAATAGTTCACCGAAAAACAATATAAACTGTATATCGTAGTCACCTCCCTAGGATCCCAGAAACGTTTATTAGAGAATGGTGTTTAGGAGAGCTGAGTGCCCCCAAAAAAGAAAGCATATCAATGCAAACAGACTGTGACAGAACACAAAATGACTGAACGAAGACAGCAAGAAAGATATACAGTATAAAATGTCCTAAAACTGTTCTGAAAATTTCACAACTATTACACAGCTATTTTCACTAAATTATTGTTTTGTTTTGGTTTATCCTCCAGTGAAGGAAATGCTTTGTTTTGCAATAGTTGAGCGATAATAGCTGCATTTGGATTTTCATGAGCCCACGAATGGATAACAGACTTGGATGATACTGCACAGGAATTTTCAGAAAGTTTTTTCATGTGTTTTATAATCTTTTTTGCTGTTTTTCCTTCATCCTCTGTCAAAGTCTATTTGCATGAATATGCTTTCATTTTTCAGGTGCTCCACTCTCTGAAACCTGGATATGTGAGTACTTCAATTTATCTTGTTTTTCGGTGAACTGCTTCTTTAAACTTATGGTTCTTGCAGTTTTGGAATATGAGGTTTCACTATTAGATTCTAGCAGCTGTGCAGCAAAATTCTCCCGTTTTAGCATTTGTAGCTCCAGTGAAACTGTATCAACTCCAAGTTTACTGGCATCGTCACAGTCTCAACACACTGAACCTCTGACACATCTCATATCACAAGATTTGTTTGGCTAAAGCAAGATGGTGATCAGAAAGGAGGAGTAAGGAGGTGTATCATTTCCAGGCATCACACTCATACATACGTATATGATTAGGACTTTGAGGAATCAGGGAGGCGTGGTGAGGCCATCAGTCAACAAGACTGAAAAGCAGAACTTTTCTTTAAAAAACATAAAAATGACAGCCAAGCATCCCACAATCAGGAGTGACTCACTCACAATTTGTCTGTAGTGTCACAACATATTACAGTAATAAACACTGCAACTTAAAGGGCAGGTCAACATAGATTTTTGGTATTTTATTCTCTAAAATAGAGAATATAGAAGAAGAAGAAAATCTACCTTTATTAGTCCCACAGTGGGGAAATTCAATTTACACTCTGTTTAACTTATACATGGTACATGCACACAAACACACACACACATGCAATAATGGAGAGGTGTCAGAGTGATGGGGCTGCTCCAGACAAGCGCCCCGAGCAGTTGGGGGTTTGGTGCCTTGCTCAGGGGCACCTCGGCAGTGCCCAAGAGGTAAACTGGCACCTCTCCAGCTACCAGTTCACACTCAGTTTTTGGTCCATGTCGGGACTTGAACCGGTGACCCTCCGGTTCCCAAGCCAACTCCCTACAGACTGAGCTACTGCCGCCTGATGTTTATTTATATAGAAATAAACATCAAAATAAATTGGTTTCAAATGGGTTTCTCCATCCTAAACAAGACAACAGTAAGTATAAAACTGTATGTATAGTATGTTTATCTAATGTATAGCTGGTGTTACACGGTCTGACAGCTGCCACACATTCAAAATTTTTCTAACTTCAACCTGTTTCATTGCTGGACTGTGATTGGTCTCTGCTTGACTGGTATCTGATCTCTGATTGTTTGTTGAGATGCCTTTCAGGCTGTGTTCCAGCTGCAGAGAGTCTTGTCTGGCGCTGGCCGCCTTACAACCATCTCTGAGGTTTAATATCTGACTGTGATGCCGGATTATTACTGCAGACTGTAATGTTTAGTATCACACTGCTGGGTTATTATGGAGTCTGTGATCACACTGATGGAGGAAACTGCTCTCTACATCTAAACTGAAACTATAACCCTTTCTAAGTTGTTTTAAAGTGCTTTATAAATAAAGTTGTATTGTATTGTATTATCGGTAGGTGCAAATGCGGTTGTCAGTGTTAGATACAGTTCATTTGATTGTAGTGTGTGAATTAAGGAATAGTTCACCCAAAAACAATATAAACTGTATATAGTACTCACCTCCCTAGAATCCCAGAAACCTTTATTAGAGAATGGTGTTTAGGAGAGCTGAGTGCCCCCAAAAAAGAAAGCATATCAATGCAAACAGACTGACAGAATACATAATGACTGAATGAAGACAGCAAGAAAGATATACAGTATAAAATGTCCTAAAACTGTTCTGAAAATTTATTACACAACTATTTTCACTAAATTATTGCTTAACAAAGAAGATTTGGATTATCCTTCAGTGAAGGAAATGCTTTGTTTTGCAATAGTTGAGCAATAATAGCTTCATTTGGATTTTCATGAGCCCACGAATGGATAACAGACACTTGGATGATGCTGCACAGGAATTTTCAGAAAGAAGTATGGATTTTGACTTGAACTAAAGGAAAAGTCTGGTGATATTCCAGATTTTAAACAAATCCCATAAAAAGACCCAAACCAATAGTGAATGTGTCTACAATTTAAAGTATTTTGTGTATATCAGAGCCTGATACCTCTTTATCCTCTTTCAGCTCCATTAAAACACTTCAATGAACTTCATTGTGTCCCTGGGTGGCATGTTCCTTCATTACACATACTGTAGTATATTTTGACTCAATCCAACATACATCATCCTGCTGCCACTGATACTCACTAGAGCACAACATGTAGATTAATATGCCACTGAAAATAGTCCCCCTCAAATGCTCCATTTCCGCCTGTTTTTTGATAAAAATTACAGTGCCCAGCTGGTTTCTGAGATCTTTTAAAAATGAAACTATACATTTATGTAGGGCTGACCCGAATGCTTCAAAGCTCCGACTGTTGCCATGGTAATTCACCTCCAATTCACCAAATCACTTTTTTTTTTAAATATAAGTATGGAATAATTACATAAAATCCCCAAGTGTCCCGTGAAGTAAGAAATAATTCCACAACATTATTCATCATTCATATTCAGTATTAATTAACAATGTTATTCTCAGATGGATATTGCTATTTGTTATGTGTAGATATGCATGTGTGGAGACAGACAGACAGAAGAACATGTCAGTCTGCTGCTTCAAATACCTATGAATATTACTTACCTGAGCTTCGAAACCCAAAAAATGGCATTCGGGAGAGCCCTATATTTGTGTTTTATGTTCATCTTCAGTTGCCCCCAGTGGCCTTAATGCTGAGGGCCACAGCCAAGAAGTCAGAAAGTATCAAGAGACAAACTGTCACCTTGTTGGTTTTGGCCTTTTCATGGGATTTGTTGACAGTAAGAAAAATGGCAAACAGCTGTTAGCTGTCTCCTTTAAGTCTATTTTATGATTAGAGAATAAAGTAAATCACAGCAGAATTAAACTAGAAAAGCACTCGGAGAGCGCAGACCTCCGCCAAGCACCATAGTTTCCCCCCATATTGTAATTCACTCCAAAATAAAAATCCTACATTTTTAAAAAAGAATTTTATATCAGTGGCAAACATAGAACATATATACAAGATACAACATAAAACTCACAATACATTATTTCTAAAACCAACATATACACATTAACATTTTACAAAGTGATACAAACTGTGTCATGGTCAGAAAAATAACGGTCTCCAACACATATCTGGGGATGTTGATTATTGTTGAAATAAGCATGGGATTTGATAGAAGTACACACTGTCAATCCCTGAGTCAAATTTCATGAGCTTTGGGCAACAATTACCAGAGATATTGAGAAACAATATTTTGGGTCCCATTTACCCCAATGTTAACGAAAAATTCAAAGTGATCCAGAATCCAGGATTTTCACCACCAAAATTAAATCAGTTCTTCCTTTTCATATTTTCGACACACCCTGAAAATTTCATCAAAATCCATTCATAAGTTTTTGAGTTATCTTGAACACAGACAAACAAACAAACAGACAAACAAACAAACAGACAGATAAACGCCAGCAAAAACATAACTTCCTTGGCGGAGGTAATAAATTGTGACCTTATCAGAAACCTGCCTGAATATCCTAATCCTACGAATGTCTGGCAACACGTGTCAATTTCCATGTTACATGCATACAGTCATTTCAAAATAACCTTCTGTCTTCACAGGAAACTGCTTAGTTATGGACCAAGAAGTGAATGTGAACTGGTAGCTGGAGAGGTGCCAGTTTACCTCTTGGGCACTGCCGAGGTGCCCCTGAGCAAGGCACCAAATCCCCAACTGCTCGGGGCACTTGTCAGGAGCAGCCCCCTCACTCTGACATCTCTCCATTGATGCATGTATATGAGTCCTGTTTGTGCATGTGTGTGTTTCGGGTCTGCATATACTGTGTATAAGTTAACAACAGAGTGTAAAAATTGAATTTCCCCTAGTGGGACTAATAAAGGATGTTGTTCTTCTTCTTCTTCTTCTTCAGTCTATTAAACTCACACTGTCATAAC
Organism: Pterois miles; assembly: GCA_947000775.1. Taxonomy (NCBI): domain Eukaryota; kingdom Metazoa; phylum Chordata; class Actinopteri; order Perciformes; family Scorpaenidae; genus Pterois; species Pterois miles. The sequence goes on along the minus strand of CAMQGK010000479.1, from coordinate 4,898,344 downwards.
ACCTGACCTGGCTTGCATTTCATGTACAAAATTTAATTAATTAATTAAATTAATTCTGAGACACTTTTGGGGAGCATTTTATACTACAAAATGGTTTGTTCTTATTTATTTGTGTGCTTATTTCTTATGTGAACACCATCTTTCTATGTACAAAATTTTTAAGAGCTTTTAAAGAGTTTTTGGAGTTGGAAATATTCAAAACCATGCCCAGACTGACATTGCAGCATTTGATTCTGCTGCCATCAGGTTCATGCTCTTTTGGTTTATCTGACTGTGTCCCGAGCAGAGGAGGGTTGGGGTTATTCCAAAAATGATACAAGCCTCAGTTAAAAGGGCACTGGTCTTAGATTTCACAAGCTGCTAAATTTAACGCACTGCCTTCCCATTAAGCGGTGAAGAGCCTGTTCTGTCCCACATCAACACTTTATATCTCTGAAGCTGAGAAAAGGCTCACTTACAAGACAACAAATAAATAAAGATATAAATTAGAACAATTCTTAATGAAATGAAAAACAAATTGTTGTGTCTTTTGTAATAATACTATAAATTTAGATTTTCATTCAATACTATGTAAAAAGTTAAAGTTAGATTAAAATGTAAAATGAGCCATGGTTAAGTTATTTTGGTTAAAAGTTTTGTGTCACATAATTGGGGATGCAGCAATGAAACTCAGTATCGGTATCAGTCCGATACCTGTCTGGTATCTGTCAGCAACATTGCAGCATTGAGGTATAGGCTACATTAAGATAAGATATTCCTTTATTGGTCCCACAGTGGAGAAATTCACAATACATTGAGTGATAGCCAATATTTTACACTGGAATTACAATTCATTTGTTTCTGAAATACTCTAATGTTTTGTGCAAAGTTGCACTTTAAATCTCATTTTGATAAAAAATTCTGCTATAAATACTCTGTGTGGAAATGTTTGAATAAAAAGAGGCAGCAGTATTGCATAAGTATCAGTATTCCATAACCAAGGCCTGACCTCCATGTGACTCTGTGATCATCTGCTCTGTATTTATTCCTGGGCCAAATGTATATAATTAAATAGAACTATATAATTACATATATATATGGTATGCATATAAAATACCCACCACCTGCTGCACTTTACTTATTACTGTTATTTATTTTATTGTCAATTTTCTTCATTAGACCTTCTTTTCCTTCATTGCACCTTCTCTTTTACTTTTTACTTATTGTATTCATCTTATTGTACTTACTTGAATGAATACTTATTGAATTCATCTGTACTGTTGTTTCATCTGTACTGTTGTTGCTGCTTCTATGACACCAGAATTTCCCTCCGGGGATTAATAAAGGTTCATCTTATCTTATCTTATCTTATAAATGAGACATGTTGTGGGCTATACTTCTTTATTTAGGGGAGGAGAATATTTCTTTTACAGTTTTAGCGTGATGCTTTTTAAATGTGTGCATCCATGCTAATGTAACACTAACAGCTTAGCTGTTTAAAAGTGGGTTCACCTCTGTAAAACATGCTTATAAAGAATATACAATGCATTAATATAACACCATTGTGATTTTAGCAGTGTTCGGACAAAATCTACAAGAGACAACAGACCAGCACTTCAAACAAACTTAACTGGGAGTTGAAATCATTTCACCTGTTTGGACAAATCTCAGTCTTAAACTGTTGGCCAGTGATGACACACACACACACACACACACACACACACACACACACACAGAGATCAGAGACCTGACGAGTGTGTGACATTATGACCTCCTCAGCAGGACGTCAGACAGCAGTCGCTTCTCTGTGTCAGTCTGATATATAACTGGACAAAAGTGCCTCACAAAGTTAAATATTACATCAGTGCTCCTATGATATTATTACATTAATGCTCCTAAAATATTATTGATGTGCTGACATTACTGTTATTTTACTGTAAAAGATGAAATTATTGGAGAGGGTCAGTCTCGCTTGCTCAACCAGCCAATTTCAAGACTTTTTCAAAGAACCAAAAATATATTAAACTGTTGATGACAGGATTGTTTTATTAGTTGGGTTTTTAAAATACAGCACAAGGTCACAATTAAAAGAACATAAAATCAGATTAAATGTCAAATATCTGTGATTGATTGTGCTAAAAACACCAACATAAATAACAAAACACTACTCACATTAATTACACACATTTGGCTTTATTTTTGCTATGTATTGCTGTTTGTATCGCATTATCATTAATGACAATTATAGTCGGAATGGGGAAAAAAAGATTCACCTATGTATTGTGTTTTTTTATGATTTTGAAATTATTTTTTAATGCCAGAATCAGTATATTTGCTTCATTTAAGTCAATGTAGAGGCAAGGAAGTTACCACTTTTATTGTTGTAGTCTGAGTAACATGACAACATATCCGTTTCATGTCCGTCAACCAAAACAAACCGCAGCGAGCCGATAGAAAGTAGAAAATGGTATGATAAGTTCAGTCTCTAACAAGTTGTTTCACTCAGAAATACATTGTAACTTTTCACATTATACACTTTTGGAAAAAGTTTGTTTATCTACATAAGTATGGATTGTCTCCTAAACTTTATCTGCAGTTTTATGAACAGTTATCATATAAAATACCTAAATATCAGGCAAAACTATGACAAAAAGTCACAATTACTGAAACCGCAAAATCATTTATCTTAAAAAGTTGTTGCATGTAGCAGAATGATCATTCTTAATACTTGACTGAAAGAATCCAGTAACTCTAACAGGAATCTAAACACTAAGGATACTTTAAATATCTTCGAGTCATTTTAGTTGAAACTTGAGGTTTTATATGCATCCATTTATTAGTAAACCTCAGAACATCACACTCAGACTGAATTATTTAAGATGGACTTGTTTATTACTTCCTTTTTGTTGCTGAGTTTCACCTCAGCGACACCCGCCGCTTGCACACACACACACACACACACACACACACACACACACACACACACACACACACACACCCCCTCAGGTCATTGGTCACTTACACCACAGCCCCGCCTACACACTGACTACTTTATAAAGACAAACCAAACTGAAGGAGCTGAAGTCACGGACTGTCCCTTTAAACACACTGCTCTCCTCAGCACACAGTTTCTACTTTAATATTGGCTGAATTTGACAGCAGACTTTTAAGGGACATTTCTTTTTCATTTTCTTGTGCCTTTCTGTTGTAGAAGACACTTTGTGGAGACTTTTTCTTTCATCAGAGGAACTTTTCCTCTTCTTCTCATCAAGGAGTCTTCTGCAGAGGCTGATGGATCTGTCCGACCTTCCCTTCCCTCTCTCCTCTGGTGATGACCTCTACGATGACCCCTGCTTCAGCACCACCGACATGAACTTCTTCGATGACCTGGACTCCCGGCTGATACACGCTGGCCTGCTGAAGTCAGAGGACCATCTTCATCACCATCATCACCACCACGTCCCTGTCGCAGAGGAGGAGGATGAGCATGTGAGGGCCCCCGGTGGCCTCCACCAGTCAGGGCACTGCTTGCTTTGGGCCTGCAAAGCCTGCAAGAGGAAGACATCACATGAGGACCGGAGGAAAGCGGCGACGATGAGGGAAAGGCGAAGGCTTGGTAAGGTCAACGACGCCTTTGAGACCCTGAAGCGCTGCACGGCGGCCAATCCAAACCAGCGGCTGCCCAAAGTGGAGATCCTGCGCAACGCCATCAGCTACATCGAGTCCCTGCAGTCGCTGCTGAGGAGCGGCCGGGACGACAGCTTCTACCCTCCGCTGGAGCACTACAGCGGGGATTCAGACGCTTCTAGCCCCCGCTCCAACTGCTCTGATGGCATGGTGAGTCCGACAACAGCTGACGTTCATGTGCTGCCTCATGAAATGTTTGGAATGCGTTTGGTATATTTATTTTTGGCCTTATGGTTTCAATACATTTTCAATGAAGGGTCTTTAAAGCCAACTTTAAAAATCACATTTCAGACCAAAATCACTGAAATGTTTTCCACTAAACCATGAGGTATACTCTCCTTCCACATTTGAGTTAGTTTCAAACACTTTATATTTTAAATTAATTTGTTTTGAAAACCATCTGAGAACAATTTGCTATTTATTTGTAAATGTGGAAACAAATGCATAATCTGATTTATTTCATTTAACGTATACCTCAAAGACTTTTGTTTTCTTCTTGCCTTTTTTAAGAAAAAAGTCAAACTCTGATTCTAGCTGGTTAAATGTGAATATTTTCTGGTTTCTTTACTCCTCTGTGACAGTAAACTGAATATATTGGAGTTGTGGACAAAATAAGTCATTTGAGGAAGTCTTCTAGTACTTTGGGAAACACATTGTTCACCATTTTCTGACATTTTATGGACCAAACAACTAATCAGTTAGGTGATAAAATAAGATTAACTGACAGAAAATAATCGTTAGTTTCAGTCTTAACTCTGTGCATCGTTCCTCTCCTCAAACATTGTGTCAACTTATTGATCATTAATGATTGTTTTGTATTGTATTGTATTGTATCTGTGTTTCCAGATGGATTTCATCTCTCCGTGTTCCACCAGAAGTGAGAACAGTGATGGTTCCTTCTGCAGCCACACAGATGGTAAGTTCTGTCACTTCTTTAATATGTTTCTGCTTTATTATCAGGAGCTGTTTCTCTTTTCATTTGACCAGTTTCTGTTTTATTATGACTCATTTCTGATGCTGTGTTTGTAATTGAATACTATTATGCTTTTACTTTCTCTTTAACGTAACTAGATTCTTCTTTGATTTGACTAATTTGTCCTTTTTAAATATCACTTTTCTTAATTAATACAACAAATTTGTAACTTGCCATTCCTTTGAAAATGAGTTTCACTCTTAATATGACCCATTTTCTGTTTTCTGTAAAAACAGACCTCTGTTTTCCTGTTTGAACTGATGGAAAATAATAATGAAAAAAAAAAAATAGGTAGAGCATTCATTCTTTTTGCAGTGGAAAGCCAAGGCTTCTGTCTTTCGCATTATCTTGTTGTACACTTATGATGATGTCATTTTATTATTTTATTGGTTTGATAGTTTCCTAATGTACAGTATGTAACACATGCATAAAGAAACTACTGTATCAAACCACCTTTGCAGTTGTTCTGATCATAAAAATGAACATGTGAGTTGGTAGTGTTGAGAAATATTTTGTTCATGTTTCTACATTTAGAAATCATGTGTTTTGTTGTGTGTTTATATAGTAACATTTTATGACAAAACATCAGATTTTTGTTTATTTATAACACAATTTCAATGCTTTTGTCAGGTATTATGGTTTATTGACTAACATAACCTTTTAGCGTGGGTTGTAGGCCTACAGATTTTATGGATATGAAGTAGTTTAAGACACTCTGGTCCACCAGTATAGACACTGGTGGACCATTTCTATTTCAGTGCAATATAAAATTTGGTCATCAAATATAACATGCCTCTCCTTTAAGTCAACCAATTTCTTCAGTGATATGACTTTTCCTTAAATATATGACTATTTATTCTTTTAATATGATCACTATTATTACTGTTATGTTAGTCACTTGTTCAATATGACCTGGTTGTTGTTTAATACAAGCGACTTTTCCTAACATGACACATTTCTCATAAAAATAATAAACCAAACATTTTAGCCAACTGAGCAGAAGCTAATGTCTGTTTCTTTTCTTACAGATGCCCGTAGCAGTAAACCGTCGCTCATTTCCAGTTTGGATTGTTTGTCCAGCATCGTAGAGCGGATCAGCACAGATCCAGCTGTGGCCCCTCTGGGTGACAGCGTGGTCCCCCAGGGCCCAGAATCGCCTCAGAACAGCCCTGCAGGCTCCAGTTCCCCTGCTGAACCCAACAACATCTACGAGCCGCTCTGAACCTGACGGAGCTGAGGACTCATATTCCACAAAACGTCAAAACAAACTTACTTTAATTTCCTGAAGTTTTAGTCTAGTTGTTTTTAAATCTGAAGATGGCTGTTGTGCACCATTAATCTCAGCAGGAAACAAATACATTTTCCTAACTGACTTCTGCTGCAGTTCAGATAACTGAGGACCATTTTGTACATCTGTAAATAAGAGCTGTTTGTTAGCACACACACACACACACACACACACACACAAAGGGATGCTGCGATTGTTGTGTCATATGTTTCTACATATTATTTATGAGTGAATGACATTTTAATAAAGAAATATTTATATTCAGTAAAATCCTTCAATGCTTTCATTTATTATAATATTTTATTAATAGAGCCTTTAAATCGATATAAAATGATGAAACGATTCATCCTTCCAAAGAAACACCTGCTGATGAGCTGTATGTATATTTGAGTCTTTTCCTTCTTTTATCCAAACATGTTATGCAGCAACATGTTATTTCAGACCAATATCATCTTTACTTTCAGCTCTGCTTTTATTCTCAGGCTCTAGTCACTAATTTTATTTCCCATTTGGTGTATTTATGATAACTTTTCCACTGAAAGCAACACTGATAAGAGCACTGAGACTGAACCAAAACCACAAAGTTGCCAAAATTCAAAACTTCATCATCTTCATCTTCAAAATTCAAAACTGAAAACTGAAAAATGCTAAATCAATGTGTAGAGCTGAGGGGAACTGTGGCGATAACCCTCTGTGGGTTTGTCACTATGGTCAACTTCTTTCAGATACGCACAGTCACTTGTTATTTGTTAATATAAAAATATTGATTTCTAGCAGTTTTACACTATCAGAAAACTGTAGATTCTGATGTTTCTAATGTGCCACATTTTAGGAAAATGTGTTGAAAATGATTCACAGATGCAGACACATTATATGAATATGTCGGTAAGTTTAAATATTATCTCTTGTTTTGCGCTCCAGGTGCTGCCAATCAGACACCACAAGACCAGACCACAGGATCACAAAGTGATCCATTTCATTCTGAAAAGTCAGCTTTTTCAAAACCAACATGGCTCAGGTCAAAATTTTGTTTCAAAACAAAACTCCTCATCTCCTCTCTGATATGATTTTGGCATCAGATGATTTGCTGGAGCTCAAAACAAGAGTCAGTACCAACAGGAGAATACACTATTCAGCATTCTTCAGCAAAATAAAGTGCATTAATTTACGCAGGTAGAACAAAAACACAGAGACATGATGTCCAAATCAACAATAACTTCCTTTTTTACAGACAACCGATTTTCAGCCTGTGAATACAACTGATGATCAATTATGCAACCACCATCCTCTGTACATCATCACAAGAATCAACCAGGAAAGAGAACAAAACTCAGATAAGCACATCACCACAAGAGGGAGTAACAAGATACAACAGAAGAAAACATCACCAAGGCAACTAACATTACACAGAGATGTTTAAACAACATAAACTCCACAGCACGGCTGAAGTCACAAACATATATTAAGCCGTGCAGTTCGTGCATGAGGTGTGGGCCTCAGTCTATGGGGAACACACACAAGATACAGCCATCTGTTGGTTTGTACTGTACTCACCGGTCTGAAGAACATCTTTCAGGGAAGGAAATAAACCTTAAGTCCTCCTCCATCAGACCACTCAGCCTCTCTGTCCCAGTAAAACTAGCTCACTGAACCTCTCTGTCCCAGTAAAACCAATAGACTGAACCTCTCTGTCCCAGTAAAACCAGTCAGCTGAACCTCTCTGTCCCAGTAAAACAAGTCCACTGAACCTCTCTGTCCCAGTAGAACCATTCCACCCAGCCTCTCTGTCCCAGTAAACCCAGTCCACTCAGCCTCTGTACCAGTTAACCCAGTCCACTCAGCCTCTCTGTACCAGTAAACCCAGTCCACTCAGCCTCTCTGTACCAGTAAACCCAGTCCACTCAGCCTCTGTACCAGTTAACCCAGTCCACTCAGCCTCTCTGTACCAGTAAACCCAGTCCACTCAGCCTCTCTGTACCAGTAAACTCAGTCCACTCAGCCTCTCTGTCCCAGTAAAAGCAGTCCACTGAACCTCTCTGTCCCAGTAAAACCAGTCCATTCAGCCTCCCTGTCCCAGTAAAACCAGTCCACTCAGCCTCTCTGTACCAGTAAACCCAGTCCACTCAGCCTCTGTACCAGTTAACCCAGTCCACTCAGCCTCTCTGTACCAGTAAACCCAGTCCACTCAGCCTCTCTGTCCCAGTAAAACCAGTCCACTCAGCCTCTCTGTCCCAGTAAAACCAAACCACTCAGCCTCTCTGTCCCAGTAAAAGCAGTCCACTGAACCTCTCTGTCCCAGTAAAACCAGTCCACTCAGCCTCTCTGTCCCAGTAAAACCAGTCCACTCAGCCTCTCTGTCCCAGTAAAACTAGCCCACTGAACCTCTCTGTCCCAGTAAAACCAATCGACTGAACCTCTCTGTCCCAGTAAAACCAGTCCACTCAGCCTCTCTGAAGGAGTTACTGTAAAAAAGGAGACGCCAAGCTTCTTCCATGTGCTGTGAAGTCTAATGGAGGATCCTTACCCAATATGCACATGCTTCTTATCATTGTGAGTGTGTTTGAGTTTGATCATGTGGTCATGTGATGAGACAGTCAGGTGGACAGACAAACAAGTGAACAGACTGACAGGTGAACAGACAGACAGGGTGAACGGTCAGCTTCTCTGCTGCAGCTGCTGGTTTATCTTCTTTCTTCTGTTCCATTCACACACAGCTAATCACAACTTTTTTATTTGAGATTCGTTTTACTTTGATAGGACTTGAAATGTAAATAATGCTGTGATTAAATGTAACAGAAATGTGATTGATTTGCTTCTTTATTTATTTCTATTAATTCCCTTATTTATTTATTCTCTGGTTTAATTCCACCTTTTATTTATGTATTTATTATTTTTTTTTATTAATTTCCATTTCCAATTCATGTATTTCTTTATGTATTTTTACATTTATTTATGCTAAATTTTCCCTTTGCATTTCATGCAGAGAAAATGCACAAAATGGAGGCGGCAGTAGCTCAGTCTGTAAGGACTTGGGTTAGGACGCGGACGTCACGGGTTCAAGACCCCCATGGACCAAGACCAACTGGTTGCTGGAGAGGTGCCAGTTTACCTCTTGGGCACTGCCGAGGTGCCCCTGAGCAAGGCACTGAACCCCCAACTGCTCTGGGTGCTTGTCAGGAGCAGCCCCCTCACTCTGACATCTCTCCATTGACGCATGTATATGTACTGTGTGAACAACAGAGTGTAAAACTGAATTTCCCCACTGTGGGACTAATAAAGGAATATCTTTATCATCTTTTCTTTAAAATAAATAAATGCAAAAATACAAAAATAAATACATGCATTTAAAAAATAAATAAAAAATAAATACAAATAAATACGAAATTAATGAAAAGTTTCAAAAATAAATGCAGAAATGCTTTTTAAAAATAATAGAAAATAAATACACAATAAAATTGAAAGGGAGAGTGAACAAATAAGGGAATTATTACAAAGATAAATAAAGAAGCAAAGTGAAACAGAAATATCAGTTGATGACACATTTTATCATGAATTAATAGCTAAATTATTTTTTTTAAATATTACTTTTGCTACATTTAATAACATATTTATTTGTCGAGTCATTTATGAGGCTATATGATATTAATTTTATATGAGAATAAAATTTTAAAAATCATTCCCCTCAGATGCAGGTTAACTCAAACAAGCCAGTTTAAACAGCATCAACCTACTCTTTATTCACAGGAAGCTAATTAATTAGAACAATCACACAAATGTTTGACTGATGGATACAAACACACGTGCAGGCTGAAGGTTCCATAATTCTGGCATTTTATTGTCTGAATCTTTTTACACAAACACAGTGATGACATTTTTAAAATGTCTGTCTTAATAGAGCTAAATTCATCCAGAGAACAATCAAGCAGACACTAAGACGTCCAGTTGTTCCGGAGCTCCGGGTGTCTACGGGGTCTGAGCCGCTGCTGTAGCCGACGGGAGGCGCCTCCTGTCGGGGCTTACCGTCACTCAGCAGCCGCTTACTTCCTGCGGCGGCTGGCGGCTCCCTTCTTGCTGCTGCAAAGCGCAAAGTGCAAAAACAGAGTCAGATGTGTATAGTGATCCTTTATGGTGGCTTTAAATTGAATATTACAAATGGATAAATATCTAAAAATATTAAATACATAATATAAGACCGGACTGGACCAATTTCTTGAAGCTACATCGCCCTCTAGTGTCCACAAAGGGGACAGAGACAAGTTATGGACCTACAATGGGCATTAAATTATTAATATTGCAAGTCAAATCTTCCCAAAGTCAACTATAATCATTACTACACCACACCAATGGTGGTAAAATGTAGCTTAAAGTACAGTACTTGATGATGAATGCATCAATAATTTTAGTCCTGTAATATAATATATATGATACCGGAATTGGTCGCTCTACATAATTTTTTATTTTTTATTATATTTCTTGTCATTGTTTCAACATCACATAAAGAGTGTGTAAATTTGGATTTGCATGTTTGTTTTGTCACATTTTTCTAGTGTGAACATACTGAATATGACAGAATAAATACCTAGTATATGATCACGCAGAGTTTGTCTGTGAATGCTTGGTATGTCTTTAATGAGTGACTTACTGTTTCTGCAGCTCATCGATGCGGTTTCTGAGAGAGATCACCTGGAAGACAAACAGCTGTGTTTGAAGCAGATACAGTAGATACAGTATCTAACTAGCACATCTTCAGGACTGTCAGATTCTCTGGTTAAAGCTGCAACATACAACGTTTTCCACATTGAAATACCAGCAGCACAATCTACCGTGTTTCAGGCCCAAAACTCCTTGCCTAAAATTGAGTGACCAGAAGAGAAGTTTGGTCTGATTTTCCCAGCACAGACCATCAATGGGAGATTTAAAATTTGTAAAATTCTCCACTGTGGGACAAATAAAGGAATATCTTATCCTATCTTATCTTATCTCTTTACACAAAAAGGACAAACACAAGTATATTCTTCCTTATTTTTTTTGTCTGTGGTCCAACAACAGTAGTAAACTGAAAGCTAACCCCAACAACTGAAGGCATTTGAGGAAAGATAACAGTAACAATAACAGTAATTCAATTTTTTCTTATTGTTTTGATCATACAGAATATCACATATCATTGTTTAAATGACAAAAGAAATGATCCTGTGTGTTACCTGAAATACTCTAGAAAGCACTTTTTGATACACAATTAAATATGAACTTGAATGTAAACATTAACATAGCAGTGTATAGAAAACAGATGTGATTTTGACCTCTCATCATGGATCAGGGCAGGCTGGTCACATACACTGCTCACACTGTAATTTGTATGTTTCCACCAAAATCAATTTGTGTGAAATTCACGTAATTGTGAATCAGGAAGTATAACGAGCAGCAAAAAGGTCAGGGCAGATGATAACATCCAAAATAACAGACTTTCGCCCAGAGGACCAGCGCTAATGTCCTGTCTGAAACAAGTCAACACTGATTTCTTTGTCTCGTAAGTGATGTACTTAAGTTACGCCACTTATTTTAAACCAAACTATTATCTTTTGTTGTACCTAAGTAGCTGTATTGCTTAATCCTGAGGAAATTGTTTCCTGTGAAGATGGCATATGTAACAAGTGGAAATTGACACGAGTTACTGGATATTGGTAGGAAAACAAATGAAAAAGGAAGAACTTATTCGTAAGATATCATACAAACCGCTGTATGAGAACATGTTGATCAGGGAGGGTGACAAATGCTCTTGATATAACAAAGACGTGTTGAGTCCTGCTAATGTTTATATTACCCAAAACTAGATCAACTCACATTCGAGCAATCTGTGAATGGGATTTACTCATTGACTGTTTATAGGAACTGGACATAGTCACCATGAGGTCACCTGTTGATTTGTAGATGGCTGTTTTTGAAGCCTCTAGTTCAGTAGTTGGCATCTTATTTTTTGGAACCAGATGTGATGCCAGATGGTGGAGATATGTGCAGCCAAATGCTAAATAAAACATTTTTAGGTGACCAGAATGTAATGATTAACTTTCTTGATCTGAAAACACACTGTGAAAGGGTTAAAGCTCTAAGATGAAAACACAGATGGGACAACGCTGTGGTAGAAACCTGTCAATCACATGGTAGCCCAGCCTCAAAGCATCCTCTGCTTTATGGTCTATTTGACTCTAAATGATTTGAAACCAATGACTGAGACCATAAGCTCATGTTTACAATGTTTACTGAGGTACTAAATCAAGTGAGAAGCAGGCTCATTTTCTCATAGATTTCCAATCAGACTTCTTTTAGCAACAGAGGAGTCACCTTCTGTTGGCTATTACAGAGAATGCAAGCTTATCTTATAATCTTTGATGTTGTATGTTTTATTGTCTGTATTAAAATTTGTTGGTCTGACAAAAATGTTCTGTATACTACAAGTGTTGCTGAAGTTTTGACCTCTTCAGACTCTTTCCCTTCTCCATTCATCCTGGAAATAGAAGAAGTTGTGCCACCAAACTTGTTGGACCAACTTATTTGTCCTACTGGAGGAGAAACATCCAATTACAGGAAAAGTCATTTGGAGATTCAGAGTGTGTTGCAGCATTTCCTCACTGACCTCATATCTCTGCCTCTTGAGCTTCTCACAGTGGTCGTATTTAATTTCCTCCAGGCTGTGCAGCCACTCCCACAGCTCCTTCGCCTTTTCCCTGACAAACAAACCAGGAACCAAACATTCAATGAACAATCTTCTGCAGTGGCTGTGGTGGTCCGACATTTGTTTCCATTTTGGCAAAGTGGCCCCATTAAGAGTATGCCAAATTTGTTATTAGCTGTTCCTGTTTGCAGTGCACCCATGGTTGTACAACTATCACTAAGATTACTTTGATACTGAAGAAAACTTGAGATTGATTCTCAGGCAAGTCCTGGAGTTGTATGGAGACTATTGTTTATTGGTGTAAAATTGTTTTAAAATTTTTTTTGTGGTGAATGATAAAGAAATCTTTTCCAGGTGTGCGCATGTGTAGTTATTATGTATTAATGTGTTTATTTATTTATTATTTGTTAAATATGTGTTTATTTATTTGCTCCTTGTACATTTTAAATCACAATTGTACACCAAAACACAATGACTGATGAATGCTCTCTGTGTTGCCACTGCTGTATAATCTAGACTGTGACTTGGCTTCATCCTGTGGGCTACCTCAGTTTGTCCTCGCTGAAGCCGTCAATGTTCAGGGGTTTGCATCTCTCTGCCATGATCTTCTTCTTCTTTTCTCTTTCTGTCTGCTTCTTGCCTCTCTTCTGTTCAATCTGGAAAAGTCTGACTAGATTAATGTTGCTACTTGTTTTTCATGAAGCAACAATTTGAAATCACAACGACAAAGAAAAGAAATAAAAAAAGTGAAAACTACCTTCTGCAGGTGGCTACTGTAGCCTGACCCCATGCTGCTCAATGCGATCTTCTTCTTGGCTTCATCCTCAGCCTTTCTGTGGGCATCAGCGTCCTCCTTTCTCTGCCGCTCAGCCTGTAAAATTCGACAGCATGACGAGCGGAAAAACAACCACTTTGCTGTTAACTGCTTTTATTTTTCCACCAACTCTCATAGTAATGGGAACCCACCGCCAATGCTGTATCTAGTTCTCTTCATACATCCATGGTCCCTACTGATGTGTATTGTCACCATAACAACTAAGAACAATCAACATTTTCTGTTGTATCAGTCAAGTGACCACTGAAAACAGTTAAAAGTCCATTCTCCTCTTATTCTGTTTCTGTTTGCAACATACTTGAAACTCTTGACTGTTAAGTTACTCTTCAAATCCAACATTGTATTTTCCATAGTAAGAAGTTCTTACTGTAAGTGAGTACGAATGGGTATTTGTAATGGTGAACCTATTCTGTGTTTATCTATTTGAACAGTTCTGTTGAAAGAATCAAAACAATGAAGTTACAGGTTATGAAAACAAACCTCTCGCCTGGCCTGACGCTCTTTATCCTTTTCAGCACGAATCCTCTGCTGCTCGGCTCGCTCAGCGCGACGCTTCTCCTGAAAACACAAAATCAAAATACAGTGCTGCAAAGTTTTTTGTCATGTGCAGAAATTTTCACATATGTGGGACTACTCTGATCTTTAAAATCCTCATGAAAGTAGTACATATAGAGACACCATTGCAGGTTGTCATGTGCAATGTATGTTTTTTTGTTTGGGTAAAATCTCACAATTCTTTCTTTGAGACCAATGAGCTCCTCCTCCTCCTTCTTCCTGCACTCAAAGTGAGCGTCGATCAGTGACTGCAGCTCAATCAAGTCTTTGTTTTGACGTTTCTTCTGGATGTCCTGTAAAAGGAAGACAAGAGACAAGAGTCACTAACAGACAGGATGGAGGCTGTTGGTTTCAAACCCACTGATCGAAAAAATTTGGCCTCTGATACACATAAGACTGGCTGAAAATTATGAGTGCAGGTGCAGGTGTTTTGTGAGGTCCCAGTGACCTTGACCTTTGATAACCACATTTTGATCACTTCATCCTTGAATTCAAGTAGATGTTTGTGCCGAATTTGGAGAAATTCACTTCAGGTGTTCTTGAGATATCACGCTCACAAGAATGAGTTGGACTATAACTATTTGCAAAGGACAAAACCTTTTAAAAATTCAAAATTGTTTGTCTCCCCTCACCCTAACCCAACTTTCTATTACACTTGTTCACTGTTATTATGATCCATGCTGTGGTTGCATAATGAGGAACACAAGCCTCATTAAAGAGCAACTCTTTAGCACTGTTTCCATCTTGACATGTGCAGAGAAAGTGGGTAGCGTTGGTGGAAGAGCGATGTGAGTCTGACTGATGGGAGGGCAGCAGAGTTGTGGATCACAAAGGAGTAAAAAGAATAATAAATAATATCACAGGAGAGTCACTGTGGTCACATGTCAATTGTCTATTGTCACATAGCAGTTGTGTAACCAGTGGTGGAGGAAGTATTCAGATATTTTAATATATTGTAAAAGTACTACTGTGCTAAAACTGCAAAGATAGTCTGCTGCAGTCCACGTCCTGCGCTGAAAATGTTACTTAAGTAACTTATGAAAGTATAATCACGAAAATGTACTATGAAAATCATATTATTAAGTTATTACTTTAAAGTATTAAAAGTATAAAAATGTCCCCTGTGACTGTTATATTGCTATATATGATATCAATAGATTATAATTAGTCATGCATTAATGTAATGCTGTAGTTGGTTGAGGTGTATGGAGGATGGAATCTGCCAAAATGAATAAACAAATAGATTTCAAAGTTCTTATAAAAATAAATAAATAATTTCTAAACAGAAGAGTAGATAGATTTGGGAATCGATACAAGTAAATAAAGAAGCAATATAAAGCAGAAATATCAATTTATGGCGCATTTCACCAAAAAACACCATTTGAAAAAGTATGTGACCAATTATTAAAATAACTGCCTTTTTTTCTTTTATAGGCTATTCATAAGTTTTGTATGCAAAAATCTTAATTTGTAAAGTAAATAATTACTAAGGCTGTTCAATAAATGTAGCTGATAAAAAGGGCAAAGTAAAATGTAGTGGATTGTAGAAAGTGTCATGACAAATAAAGTACAAGTTCCTCAATTTGTACTTAAAGGTACAGGGTGGTGGTTCCACGGTTTTGCAAACTGTGGCTCACATGGCCTTCAGGTAACGTAAACATGTGAAAGACTCTATCTAGAGTCAGCGTTTAGTTTGTCTGTTCTGGGTTACTGTAGAAATATGGCGGACTCCATGAAGATTACCCGCTCCCTATGTTGACATATCAACATAGGGAGCATGACTCATTCTAAGCTAATGAAAACATAAGGACGAGGTGCCAGGCTGTTGTGGCTGCATGTGGATCCTCCACCTGCTACTGAGGCTCCTGGTGGTATATTAAATGAATAAAGTGTAAAACTGCCAATATGTCTTGTTTTCTCTTGATAGAGAGTTCAACCATCCAGTCCATCAAACAGCTCAAAGCAAGAGTCAGTACCAACAGGAGAATACACTGCATTGGCAGAGAATTTTGTCAAATGTCACTTGGGCGCTACTAACATAATCAGCTGTGCTGCTCATCTCACAAATGCATGATCCTTACACACTGGACATCATTGTGAAGGCAAATAAGCAGGCAGGCAGAGAAACAATCCACCGAACACAAGTTTATATTCTGAGTTTATATTCCACCACTGCATGTACAGTAAGCATTAGAGGACATATTCATGTAGCATTCATTGGATAATCATGAGTCAACAAAAAGAAGTCGACTCACATCAAAGTCCACTTTCTCTCCATCGGGGATCTTTGGAGCAGAAGGTCTGTTGAATGAAAACAACTTTCAAATTATAACAATAAGTAACTTAAAGCTGCCAGTAATGTGAAAACATAATTGAGGAAGAAGAGAGGAAATGTACTCACTTGAACTTTGGCTTCTCCTCTGTTGTTTTTCAGCATCAAAATAGCCACAGGGAGCAAAGAGAGAGAGATAAAAATGTTAGAAACATGAACATGGAGAGAGACTAAAAGGCTGCTGGTTAATGAGCAGGGAGATCCATGTGGACAAACTGAGTTACATCTCAGGGGTAAAAGTTGTTTCACACCTACAGTAGATCATCAATATAGCAACACTTTTCATCATCAGTGGCCCAAGTCCCTGTGTGTTAGCCTGTTTTAAGTACTGTAAGTACACA
Organism: Pterois miles; assembly: GCA_947000775.1. NCBI lineage: Eukaryota > Metazoa > Chordata > Actinopteri > Perciformes > Scorpaenidae > Pterois > Pterois miles. Next base: position 4,881,684 of record CAMQGK010000479.1, on the reverse strand, counting down.
GGTTACCTGCTTTTACTATATATTATGTGTTAATTTGTTGTGCATTAGTGTGTAAATCAAACCAATATAATCTGAGACATTTGAGATGCTAATCAGGATCAGTACAGTGTGTGGCATAAATCACAACATAAACTTTACATGTTTAATTATCTGAACATCATCGCACACGTTTCACAACAGGGAGTTTTTACAGTGTAATTACTGTTAATTGATGTGCAAGGTAAAAAAAACACAGCTGGGATTTTATCAGGAACAAATAACCAACCCTCACACTAAAAAACAGACAACACAGGAAGAAAAATGCAGGCAAAGCAACAGCGACTCAGCAGGAAATACAAACTACCATCTTGATCTCCCTCGTCCACTGGCAGGACACATTCATGCAAAAAAGAGAAGAAGCACAGATGAGCATTGGGGCCCCGTAACCATGACTCAGCATTTATGAATCCTTGCCCCAGTATCACCAATTTCTGCCTTTCTCTCAAGGAAGATCAGCATATAATATTATTCATGTGTGGAGAGGTGTGCAAGAGTCCCTGGCCAACAGGGAAACAGAGAAACAGGTCCAAGCATAAGAACAGAGAAGAATACAAACCAACATACCTTCCTCTTCATAGCCGTCTGCATGCAGCAAGCGTCCAAAGCAAGAGCAGAACAGAAATTATTAGTGGTTGGACTGGTCAGCCTGCTCCTGTCCTCTGTATGATGCACACCTTATGAAGCACATTTACCAAACTGGGGTGTTCATACTCTTGATGTACAAGCAGCCACTGCAGAAGTCTTATGTTGTGCATTAATCCTGCAATAACACAGCAGGCAGCTCGTACCTCCCTAACATCCCCGAGGTTAAATTTTGAGAAGAAACTGTGTGTTCCATCTTATATTAATGTTAATAAGATGTTCTAGACTGTCTGGACTGATCAGGGTTTTTGATTTTCATCCCTTTACTTTTACTTATTACTTTGCTATATATATATATATATATATATATATATATATATATTTTTTTTTTTTTTTTTTTTCTGTCAATCAACTCAAATAAATATATACAGAAATGAACAAATAAACATAAAATAAATGAAAATGCTTATAATCACCCTTTTATTTGTTATTATTTGTGTTTATATTTCCACATTAATTCATTCTTTTCCAGATTTTTATTTTTTTTATGGCACTCCTATGTTCAAAGCACTGATTAGTTTTCACGAAGAGGTGCATAATATGTGTCAAAATGAATATATATATGCAGTATATTGGCCATACTGATTGTGATTGGACAGTTGATTATTTTTTTTTTCCATTTTGGCATTGATGATACGATCACTCAGTTATTAAAGGCAACAAGTAACATGTTTTTCATCTAATTATGAGAGTAAATGCATACATACATAAAAACGAAATACAAATTACATTGTGTATATTATTTCACTTTAATTTTCTGTGTTTGATTTGATTTCAGCATCATACATCTTCCATAGAGGTGGTACTTGCTTATTGGAGATTTATTGTTCCTTCCTGAAGTGGAGCACTACTTTGCTTTCTAAAGAGAAACTGATGAAACGGCGAAATGAAAGCATTAGTTCAGCAAACATACAGTGAAGCTCGGGACTTCTGCAGTGACTCCATCTGTTTGGAACAGTTTGCACAAATCATAAATACATTTTAACAAACAAAAGACTTGAATAGTGAGGATGACTGCTTTGTTTCACAACACCCCAATGTAAATGCTTTAGAGCAGTTTGCCAAACTCACTTTTCATCTACAGCATGGAAAGAAAGATGCTAAACGTGGACATGAAGGGAGGAAAAGAAGAAGATGGTTTTACATGACTGAAATTACCCATCATCATTTCTGAGTTTGCCAAAATGCAGCCAAAAGTCATAAACAGCCAAATGAGACATGAACAAAGATAGAGGGTATGGATGAGACAGGGCACTTGATCCATGTAAAAGCAGCTGATTTTCTTCTTCTCCCTTTCAACATTTATATGCACATATTCAAAGCACACATGTTTTTTGTTTGTTGTGTCAGCTAACACTGATGATGATGTGATGTGATAACTGTGGACATTTTATGAAGCACAGCCCAAATGTTTACTACAGTGCATTCTATTAAAAAAGAAAAACAGGAATTCTTCGAGGAGCCCGAAGACACCAAAAGGCACTTTAGGTTTCTCCATTAGAACAAGACTAAAGTGCAACACACACTGGCCTTGTCATGCCACGCCGACCCGGGAGCAAATGTGATAAAATTGCTGGTTTTTGACTCTGGAATATCCTGACACTGATGCTGCAAATGTGCATGATTACATATAAACCAGTGAGTATTGAAAGAATCAATTAACTCAGTTTGAAATCAAATGGAGAGGAGTATTATAGGCATAAAAAGCATGGCTACTGAAACCTGGTTTGAGTTTTTTGTCTGAAGTATCAGTTGGTGAAGGATAAAAGGCAGGTGTACTCAATAGAGATGAATGGTATATGAATAGGCACGAATGTGTTTATTCTTCTTCTTCTTCTTCTTCTTCTTATTATTATTATTATTATTGTTATTATTATTATTATTATTATTATTATTATTATTGTTATTATTATTATTATTATTATTATTATTATCATTATTATTATTATTATTATTATTATTATTATTATTATTAATAATAATAATAATAATAATAATAATACTTCATTTAAGTTGACCTGAGGCCAGTACTATGAAGCCAGTGCCCAGGGTAGCTTCTCATTATCTGATTTAACTAACTCTACCAACCATGATCCTGCGAAATGATCCTATGGTTATCAACTCAGTAAATCAACCCAGGGTTTCTCCATCTGGCTACGAGTGTGTTCACATCAAAAGGGGTGTTTACAGCATATGACCAATCACAAATGTGGACAAGTCTACTGTCAGCAGTGCGGCACATTTTACAAATGCAAACTAAAATATTAGACAAATATGAAGAAGTTAAACACATAATCCAGACTAATAGTAATAAAGCTGAAGCCCCCAAATGCAGGAAGGACAGCTGGCAAAAGAAAAAATGTCTGATGTGTGAATATATAAATTAAGAGACTTATGTCCTCACTGCCCCATCACGAGTAGATTGACTATTATTACTTTGTGTATTCTGTTAAATCAATATGATGCTTATAGAATAGAAGAAAAGAAGAAACTTCATTCCCATTGGGGATGATGTGGTGTGTGAAACAGACACAATAGCAAATAAAAAATAAATACAAAATTATAATCCAATGTAGTAAGCAGGCTTACTTTCATTAATGTGTTGATGTTATGTTCTGTTATGACTTAAACTTCTTCGTATGTGTGTAATATTATCATGCGCTCTGCGCACCAAGCTCTGACTGGTCAGTAGACACAGCTTTTATATGAGTTGATCTCTTATCTGGAGCATAACCTGTTCACCTGTTCACCATAACCAGCATAAGTTACCATGGTGATCTACCCCGGTAAGAAGTGAACCACCATCCTAGGATGGAATACCCAGGGTTAACCCTGATATTACTTTGCCAACCCCAAGTCCTGCTTAACAGTACAGGCCTAAGATATGAAGATAGTGAGACTGAGATTGTTAGTTTGATGTGTGAAGTAAATGTGTGTTGCTGTATGTTTTGTTTTGTTTTGTCTTCCCGTCTTTCTTTTGCCGTTAAGACTGAAACTGATTCTCAATCTTCCCTGGTGCTTCTTAAACTCTTTGTTGTTTGAATGGTATATTAATACCAAAACTAAATTTAGTAGATAGACAAGTATTAAATCCAGTCAGAGAGATATCAGTCACTGAATTGACCTGGTCATTTATAATTTGTTCTATCCATGAATGTCCTTCATTTGTATTTGCTGTATTCCTTTAATTATTCTTTATTCGATTTTTATCATTGTGGGCTACACGGTGGTGTAGTGGTTAGCACTCTCGCCTCAAAGCAAGAGAGTCGCAGGTTCGATTCCAGCTTGGGACTCCTCTGTGTAAGCGTGGGTTTTCTCCGGGTACTCCGGCTTCCTCCCACAGTCAAAAGACATGTGTTTAGGTTAATTGGTCACTCTAAATTGTCCGTAGGTGTGGATGTGAGCGTTGTGAATGGATGAATGGTTGTCTGTCTATATGTTGTCTGTCTCTATGTGCCCTGTGATGGACTGGCGACCTGTCCAGGGTGTACCCTGCCTTTGCCCTATGCCAGCTGGGATCGGCTCCAGCCCCCCCGCGACCCCTCACGGGAAAAAGCGGTTGACGATGGATGGATGGATTTTTATCATTGTGTTATCATTCATTCAATTATATTCTGTTAGTAGCTCTTCCTAGCATCCCCTTACAATTTTACATCACTTTAAAACTACCATATCTACCCCGAAAACAACTGTGAATTATGAGTTAATTACTAAATATTAGGAGTAAAAAGAGAAGCAACAGTAGACTCACATGCTTCATTTATAGGCAAATTTATATATATAAAAATGTAGCATCTCAGATAAGTGCTGATAAGTCCCAAAGTGAAAATCACTGCTATTATTATTTACATGGTTCCAATAATTACTCCAACTAAACAGGATTTACTACAGCAGCAGCGATATAGTTCACTAACATAGCCAAACATAATCAGCTTCTCACTCAACACTGACGGTCAAAATCAAATGTAAAACAATCCTTTGTCAAATTTCAATTACTGCTTCAAAGGTTCACATTCACCAATAAAGTGCATGTTTCAATTTGGAAACACCATCCAGCAGCTATTGTTGTGCCTCAAAGTGATGGCATGACCAGTGATGTCAACCCTATTTTAAAATCCATTTAAACTCTGCACTGTGACTCATGAAGGATTATGAGACATGAGAGAGAGTCCCCTGCGCCCTGGGACCCCCTCGCTGTCTACATAGGATCACATATGTATCTGTTTTTAGTCATCTAGCATTTTTGGTCATTCTGTGAATATTTTGCATCTAGATTTTGTTGTTTTGCTTCTCTTTTTAGTAACTTTGACTCTCTGTGGTCATTTTGTGTTTCCTTGTTGTCATTTTGCATGTCTGATTGTTTTACATGTATCCATCCATCCATTATCTATAACTGCTTATCCCATTTGGGGTCATGGGGGTGTGGAGGGTAGAAGGATGAGCAAAAACTCAAATCATGCCTTAATGTACTTTAAGACTCTTGAGTTGTCAAGATATGTTTTGCAGCATGTTGATGCTGACAGGACCGTCTATCCTACCGCGCAGACTGCTGAATGTCCTGCAGGAGAATGGTGAACGGACTGCCCATGCCACGTACCTTCCTCCTGCTGCACCACCTCCTCTGGCTCTGGTTCTGGTTCAGGCTCTACCTCTGGTTCTGCTTCTACCTGGGCCTCCGCCTCAGGGGCTACTTCTACTTCTACTACCTCCTCCTGGGCTAGGGGCACGCAGCATGCACCAAACCGCCGGGAAGAGGGAAGGCGTTGGAGAAGGCCGTTAATGAAGACCACAGACATGACAAAAAGTGAGAGATTACTTCAGTGACAGAGAGGATGGATGGGTGAGCGAGGGACAGAGCTGCTGGAGAGAGAGAAACACATGGTGATGAGAGAAAGTCAGTTGGCCTTTCACACAGAAGCCATATTGAACTGTTGAGGTGGAATACTTTCTGGAGAGAAGCAAGTTTTGTGCTAATGTTGTGTACCAAATGTAACTGACCATGGCTTTCTTTTATTGTTAATGCTACACTAGGTTTTGACAAAATCCCTTGAGGTGATGTGGTTCTTTATTCCCATTTTAAGTTTTTATCATACAGATTGTTTTGGTGGATTAGAGAGTCTTATGTGAAATTAAACTTGACTTTTGCTGTTTAATCTGCTGCAAATTAGTTAAACATTTGGCCTTGTTGAGGAATAGTAAACAACATAGACGAAGCTCTAACTGGCTGTCGGTTCAGGGTGAAACAAATCATTTACTAAACAAACTACCTTGGGGAGTGTTGCAGGTTTGTTGCGTTATCTGGATAATTTAACTCCGTAAAATCCAGAACATGTCTTTACATCAGGCCATGTTCCTGATTCAAGGGAGTTTTTTTTATGGAAATATATACGCTGGTTGAGTATTTTTGAAAAGGAAGTCAGTTTCATTTTATTACTGGAAAATACAATACAACTTCCAGGCTTCTGGTACATATGCCAGAATGAAATGTGCTCACATATGGTACCTATGATACACATAATGTCTATGCATAACAACATAGTACAACATAGTACATTTTTCTGACTAGAATTCAATATTGTGTAATGTAAAAATTGTAATGTCCTTCTCAGGTCCTCTACCAGAGGCCTGGGAGTTTGAGGGTTCTGTATCTTATCTTAGCTGTCTTATCTGTCTTATCTTATCTTAGCTGTATCAGTATCTTAGCTGTTCCTAGGACTGCGCTCTTCTGAATTGAGGCTTCAGATGTCGTTCCCAGAATCTGCTGGAGCCACTCTCCCAGTTTGGTGGTCACCGCTCCGAGTGCTCCACAACCACAGGGACCATGTTAGCCTTGATCTTCCACATCTGTTCCAGCTGTTCTTTCAACCTTTGATATTTCTCAACCTTTTTGTGTTCCTTCTTCCTGATGTTGGCGTCAGCTGGTATCGCTACATCTATCACCACTGCCCTCTTCTGCTCTTTGTCCACCACCACCATGTCCGGTTGGTTAGCCAGCAGCTGTTTGTCAGTCTGGAAGCTGAAGTCCCACAGGATCTTAGCCCTGTTGTTCAACCTTCGGTGGTATGTCCGTCCATGTATGCTGATCCTGCTAGCATCTTACACCTTGCTACTATGTGCTGGACTGTCTCCGGGGCATCTTTACACAGCCTGCAACTTGGGTCAGATCTACTGTGGTAGATTATGGCCTCTATGGCCCTGGTACTTAGGGCTTGTTCTTGTGCTGCCATGATCAGTGCCTCTGTGCTGTCTGTCAGTCCAGCTTTGTCCAGCCATTGGTAGGTCTTTGTGATATCAGCCACTTCCTCTATCTGGTGGTGGTACATGCCGTGTAGGGGCTTGTCCCTCCATCTGGTCTCCTCATCTTCCTCACTCTCTTCAGGTTTCTACTGTCTGAGGCATTCACAGAGCAGTTCATCTTTGGGGGCCACCTTCCTGATGTACTCTTGGAGCTTCGATGTTTCATCCTGGACAGTGGCTCTGATGCTCACTAGTCCTCGGCCTCCCTCTTTCCGCTTAGTGTACAGCCTCAGGGTGCTGGACTTGGGGTGAAACCCTCCCTACATGGTGAGAAGCTTTCTTGTCCTGATATCTGTGGCTTCTATCTCCTCCTTTGGCCAGCTTATGATCCCAGCGGGGTATCTGATGACTGGTAGTGCGTACATGTTGATGGCTCGGACCTTGTTCTTACCATTCAGCTGACTTCTCAGGACTTGCCTTACTCTCTGGAGGTATTTGGCTATGGTTGACTTCCTTGCAGCCTCCTCATGATTTCAATTCACCTGTGGGATACCAAGGTACTTGTAGCTGTCTTGGATGTCTCCTATCCTGCCCTCTGGTAGGTCCACCCCTTCAGTTCTGATCATCTTGCGTCTCTTTGATACCATCCGGCTGGATGGTATCAATTGGAAATTTGTCCAATCCGAATGACATCCCTATGTCGTTGCTGTAGATCCTAGTGGTGTGGATCAGTGAGTCGATTTCTCGCTCATTCCTGGCATACAGCTTGATGTCATCCATGTAGAGCAGGTGGCTGATTGTTGCCCCACTTCGGAAACGGTATCCATAACCAGTCTTTGTGATGATCTGGCTGAGGGGGTTCAGGCCTATGCAGAACAGCAGTGGTGACAGTGCATCCCCTTGGTATATGCCACACTTGATGTTAAGAAGAGAAGAAGAAGATCTACCTTTATTAGTCCCACAATGGGGAAATTCAATTTACACACAGCAGTGGACAGGTTGGTCTGCCTGTTCTTACAGTCTCTGTGGACTGCTCTGACAACCAGTAGCTGGTGCTTGGTTCCTCTGGTGTTACTGCCAATCCCTTTCTGTGCTTTGCTCATGTATTGAACCATATGCCTACTCATCATAGCCACCATGATGCCTGACAGGAGCTCCCGTGTTGTACAGAGACAGGTTATCGGTTGGTAGTTGGATGGGATGGGTCCCTTCTGAGGGTCCTTCATGATTAGGACTGTCATGCCTTCAGTCAACCACTCTGGGTGGGTTCAATCCCTTAGCAGCTAGTTCATCTGTGCTACTAGGCATTCATGGAGTGCTGTTAGCTTCTTTAGCCAGTATGTATGGATCATATCGAGGCCCTTCATCTTTGACAATCTTTTTTTGATGTCTGCCATTGAGATGGTTACTGGTTCTTGTTCTGGGAGGCAGTCGTGGTCAGTTCAGTTCCGTGGTCAGGTCCATTAGCCACTGGGCATCGATGTTGTTTGATGCCCTTCCAGTATTTTTCCGTCTCAGTTCTTGGTGGGTCTGAATGGCTGCTGTTGCTTCCCTGCTACTGAGAGTACACCTTGGCTGGTTGAGTGGCGAACATCTTGTTTATTCTCTTGGCCTCTACCTCCTTGGTGTATCTCTTCAGCCGGGTGGCCAGAGCTGTTAGTCTCTGTTTGGCAGTTTCGAGTGCTTCAGGTATGGATATCTTGTTGTATTTCCTTGGTATCCCTTTATTCACCATGTTCCTTTTCTGCAGCTCAACTAGCTGACAGACTCAAGGACTACTTTCAAGGATTATTGTTGCTGTACTGTGAATCAGCTTGTTGGTCTCAGTGATGGTCCCTGTAGGGATGGTTGTTATCGCAGCATCCCTCGAGGAGGCTCCAGGTTTCCAGTTGGTTCACGATCTTCCTTCTCAGGTCAGCAGCTCTAGTATTGAGGCTGTTAGTATCTCTTGGGGCTTGGTACCCAATCTCGGATTGTTGGGGAGATGGTGGAATCTCCCCGCTGACCTGTTGTCCTGGCTGCCATTGTAGTATTTCATCAATCTCTAGTTGTGATAGCAGTTTTCGGTCATGGATGTTGGAACACTGGGGTAACAGCTGTTTCTTTGTTAGCCTTGATTGTGGTTTTCGAAGCATCCATAGTCCCCACATTCGCCCCATGTATCCCCTCTCTCTGGGATTGCATTCCAAACTCTGTCATTTTTGTACTCGCTCATGTCTGAGGTAGGCAGGATAGCATTAAGGGTCTTGCCTAAGGACCCTCACTAGATGACCTTCGCTCTGACCAGGATTCAAACCCCAGTTCCTTGCATTCAAGTCAGTAGCCTTCCCGTCATGTACAAAATGTACTTAACAAAACGTATGTACTTAAGTTGTGTCTTTTATCTTAAGTTAGGTAAAAAACATACTTAGTTTATCCCAAAACATGATCTTTTCCTAAACCTAACCAAATAGTTTTGTTTCAGTTTTAATTCACAAAGCGTTCCTGTCACTGGCACTTCATTTTGGGAGTTAGTGGCAAGCAACCTCTTCTGTGGTTTAGATATGTACGAGGATGTGTTGTGTATCAACATACAGTATATTCTAGCCTGCTTTTTGTTTACATGGATATTTGCCTGATGAAGCCCAACTGGGGTTTCTCGCTTTCCACCTTCTTTCCCTCTCACCTTTTGTGTGATAATTTTAAAAGACGTGCTAACATTTAAATGACCAGTCATCAGAGTTTTGCACAGGTAGCTAACTGACAACTAAATGCATTGTTTGAAGTTTTATAAGAGTCCTCCAGGTAGTTTTCCACCATCACTGTTAGAAATATGGCCGTTGTGTAAATGAGGTCAATGACAGCAGCATTGATGTGACATCAACAGATGACAACATGTCACATGCTGAGAAAATAAATGTAGAGAGCATACAGAAGCTCACTCACATTTTTTTCTCAACCCTGTGATTCATAACATCACTCAGTCAGAAAAAGTCACCCTTAACTTGGATGTGTTTGGCTGACAGCTGTGTGTTAGTTAGCGTTCTACCTGTCACAAAATAAACATCCTTTTCCTTTTTTTCCATCTGCTTCCTTTTGGTTCAGACAATTAAATACTGTACAAGGAAAAATAGCTATTTATAATGCAACCAAGGGTAAATAAAGCAACAGTTCAGAACTGAGGGTTCAGCAGAACTGAGAGTCTGAACTTGTAACTTGTATCACTTGCATCACTATTAAACCAAAACATTTTGCAGTTTTGCACTTTGCATTTAGAAAATCCTGCTAAGACTCAGGTTAAATCTGTGCAGATGTTAGTACGTATTGTATAAAGAGCAGGTGTCAGCATCAAACACTTCAAATTAGGGGTGAAAACAGGCAGCTGACAAATTAGTGGAGTGGAGAAAAGAACTTAAATATGAAATCGACTCAGTCATCTTTACCTTCCTCCTCTTCGGTTTTGGAAAAAGAAGGTGGGACAACAGAAACAAATATAACAAGGTGTCACTTCACAATTACATTTTCTCTAAGCTGACCTTAATATAAATTACAGTATAGTTTTTAAAAAATCCAATTAAGTTTGTCTGAAAACATGTATATGTGTATTTGAGGCATATCATGATTTTTAATATAAGAATTAAAAATGTGATAAAATATTGCATATACAGATGTTTATATGTATGCATATATACACGTATACCCGTACATACTGTATATACTGTATATATACACATACATAAATACACATAATGTATATGCATATTAGCAGTGCATTTGAGGCATATCAGAATTTTTAATAAAGCCATATAGCCTGCATATTTTGTTGTTATATAATAACAAAACAAACTGAATGGCTGACACTTACCCTCTACCTGATCCCTGAAATATGAAAGACATTAAAATTCAAACATGAAATCCCAGCTGACTTGTCTACATCAGTTTGTTTTTAATAAAGTTGAAACTGATGAAATGACATCAGACAGAAGTGTGTGCTGTTATTAACACTTACAGTTCCTCAGTGTCAGACATGGTGACAGCAGACTTTACACCTGAGGGAGGAGACAAAGAGCCTGATGAGCTGACAGGGTTGAAATAGCAGCAGAGACAATAAGAATTAAAAGGTTTAGAGTTCCATCAGTCTTACTGCAGAAATAACAAACTTCTCCAGACTACTCTTTATTCAATTTCATTTCATTTTTTTTTTTTTTTTTACTAAACTAAGGTAAAGGTTTGTTGGAAGAGTTAGATGAGAAGATCGCTACCACACTTTGTACAGTAACTATGAGCCTAGTAGCAACTTTTTAGCTTGGCTTTGCATCAAGTCTGGAAGCAGCCTGCCTGGCTCTATACAAAAGCAACAAAATCTGCCTTGTAGCACCTCTAAAGCTCACTGATTAACATGTTATATCGCATGTGATTATTCCATCCAAAAAACAAAACAAAGTGTGAAAACAAAATGTACGTTTTATGGGGAGTTATGTGCTGCCACTGCTGGTTGGGTTGCCTGTCAACATCACGCTAAGCCGCCCACCTCTTGGCAGCAGCTTCATATTTAGTGTACATGTAGCATACATCAGTAGTGTACAAGGCTAAGAGCAAGCTAAAGCTGAAGATTGCTCTTTGTGGAAACCTCTTAAAACATTCAAAACAATTTGTGTCCCTTTTTCAGTTTCTGGGTTAACTTTCAATGCTTCTAGGTATGTTTTGCTCGCAATTGCAACTCTGGATAATAACTCTACTGTATTTATGAACATTTAAAAGATTTAAAAATGCTCCAAGTACAAGCAAGCACAATAATTAAATACAATTTGAGTTACTTGTACTTTGCTTAAGTATTTCAATTTTCTGACCATTTATACTTCTACTCGACTACATTCCAGAAAGATGTATTGTAGCTTTTACTCAACTACAATTATCTGAAAACTTTACACTATGTACTTTTCAGTTGAAGATAGTATATGTAAATTGTGATCAGTTTACGCATTATTACACATTAAACTACCAAACATTTTAAAGATGTTAAAATTAGCTCTGCACAACATTCAAATGCTGCCTACAATGAATCAGTAATATCCCAATTATATACTGTATACTATAATTATAACACTCAGTATTGACCCATTTTGCATAATTTGTACTTTTGATACTTCAGATACTATGTAAATTTTGCTGCCAATAGTTTTGTACTTTTACTTAAGTAAGATTTTGAAAGTAGGATTTTTACTTGTACTGGATTGTTTTGTTCATTGTGGTATTGCCACTCAGACCTCAGTACTGCTTCCACAGAAAGGTCAGAGGTCAATCTGTCCTCACTGGAGCATTTTCACACGTCTCAAACACCTCCTCCACAAATGTTGACTCAGCTGGTTGGGAGGTGTTACTTTTCACCTTCTTTACACGTTTGTTTTCACACATGATAATCCAGTCCAACTCCACAGAAGAGCACACATCATCACTACTTATATCACAGGTGCCATTTTTATCTTAAAGAATATTCAGTTTTAATTTATTTTGCCACTGTTACAGTTATATGACCATTGGGAACGCCACATTGAAGGGTCAGTTTACCTAAATAACGACAAACATTTTTTTTGTTTGTTTTACCTACCACTAATGGTATCCTGACCTGCAGAGACTTTAGTTAGATAGATAGCAGATAGTTTGAGTTTGCCCAGGATTTGAAATATGTATTTTTTTTGGCTTGTGGTGCTGAACAGTTGCTTTAAAAAAAATCAATCCTCTATCCTGGATGGACCTTTTTCATGGAGGACATTTTGACCTCTCCTCCAGTAGGAAAAGCACAGGTGTAAATAATGAAATTAATGATGACTGAATTCCATTTAGCTCGTTTGATTTCAGGTTCCTGGTACTGTGCATGCTGGCTCACTCTCACTGGAACACTTGAATAGAACAGAGCTATCATTAGCATTATCAGTAACACCTGTTCTTTTCCTACTATGACAAGTCAAAATGTCTGCTGTGAGAAAGGCCTATAAGGCTTATAGTCCACAGACATCGCTGTTAAAAGTTTTCCTAGGGGGCGATCCGCATACCACATGGGCACAACTGCCCTGAGCAGTGAGTCCCCATTTTGAATCCTGGCTGGCTGGACAGTTTGCTGCATATCATTCCCCTACTCTTTTTCTTTTCTTTGATAAAATCACTCCCTTCTTCAATCACTACTCCATATATAATACATATAATATAATACACGCTAAATAGTGACTATGACATATTGTATTGTGTGACTTTTAGTAGAAAGTGCTTTTTACATTCTTTTGTGGACATTTTTAAGGGCACTACAATGTATAAATTTAACATTCAGACACTCAAATAAAATGGCTATAGCAAAATGTAATGCACTACATAATAAATAATGAGTGATTTCAGAGAGATTTTTAAAGGTATTTTTCAGGGCTGTGTTAACATGATAATAACTCCTTCATGCTAATTTGTTTTAACTCCACTTACGTATTTAACACGTTATTGCAACTGCAATTTTTAGATTTTAGTGGGCATGAAACTAGAAAACCTAAGGAATCTATCAGTACCAACCATGTCATACTACCTTATCATGAAGGAGGTTAAATAACACTCCAACTTGACATTAAATTTTGCTGAGGAAAAACTAGCATGGCCATTTTCAAAGGGGTCCCTAGACCTCTGACCTCCAGATGTGTGAATGAAAATGGGTAGAAGGCAGAAATCTCAGTCAGATACCAGAGGTAAGTGAGAAGAGTGAACCAACCCTTTAATGTGACCTGATCTAACTGTTATCGATCAAATCTATTTCACTGTGGGCGCAATGTGCTTGATTTGAACTGAACAATGACCTCTTTCCTGCTGTCACATATCATAAAGAAATGTTAACATCTAGTCCTATATATGAGAAATACCCTCTAATCAGCCCAAGGCCTTGCTGACCATATGAAGCATCATTTCCAGGTCCAAAGAGGATGAGGAGCAGCTCTGCTGGAGACAATGTGGGAGGATTTCTGCATTGTATATTGTATATAACATATTTGATATATATAAAGTGTCTTTGGATGACTCCTTCACACTTAGCAGTGAGCACAGCTGCAGAGGACTCCAAGGATTAGTTCTGGATCATATTTCTACCCATCAGCTGAGGAACGGTGTCCAAATAGCTGCTTTAATCCCCCGGCTCGGTCCAGCGGGAGGGTCCTCGTCACTCAAATGGCCAATCAGCATCCACCTCTTCAACAAACCAGCTCTTTGATCGACTCCCAGCTGACAGTGGCCTCACCTCTGTGTGTCCAGCATTCACTCAGTACATACCAACACTTCAGCACTCTGTATATTTAGTGGTTGGTCACTTCATGTCTTCAGTATGGGAACACTGAATGCTGCGAAGTCTTTCTGAGTCTTTCTGAAACTTAAACTTGCCGCTGAAATTGAAAGACTGATGGAACAGGTGAGGCCGCAGAGGAGAATCACATCCTGAGCCGATCAAGAACAGATTTAGACTGAACACTGATATGACACAGATTTAAAAGCCGATACATCAGTCTGGAGAAGAATGTGTACTTTGCCTCTGACAGCAAACCTTATATACAGTATGTATCATCACCATCTTAAAACCTCAGACCTCTGACAATACTGGCCTGGTTTTGAAGTTGACTAGGATGGCTATGTGGCTGTTTAAAGATGAACATACCAACAAGAGATTACAGCAGAATAATCCTTCCTTTTCAGCCAAATTTAAACCAAAAATGCGACAATTCATCATCTGCTCATCTGTGACCATTGTGCAGATATTCACACGTTAACATGTACCATTGGAGGGAAGAATCACATTTACAAAAGCAGAATATTCAGGAAACAAAGTCAAACTACATGCCATTTTCCAATCAAAACGATATTGTAATAAATATAACTAAGCAAATTAGGAACCACAATTCAGGCATTCAGTCAGATTTTGATAGATTGTGGATTTTGTAATATGGCATTTTCCTGTTTTTAAGGCTGTGTTACAGTAAAGTCATGTCATTTTCCAGACTTACCAGACTGTTCCAGCTATTTTATTATTTGTCTTTACCCACTTAGTCATTTATTCACTCTGATGTTTTGTGAACGCACCGACAGTCAACCTTACAATATCGATATCAAGGTATGTGGTTAAAAATATTGTAATATTTGAGTCCTACTTTATGGCATATAAGACCACAAATAATTACTAGCCTGTAGTACATATAGTTGTGATTTTGGTTTGAAGCTTTGAACTGAAGCTACCAGCACTGTATCAGGCAGTCAAGTTCATATCGCGCTATTCAGCAGATCTCAGTTTACAGCTAATGCCAAATTTCAGTGCTGATGTGGCAAGTATGCTATTTGGAAGTGAATGCATGGTTATCTGGACTTAAAATTATTGAAAGATAATGCTGGTGGGGGCAGGTAAAAACAGTTGGAGACCAAATTAAAGTGATAGAAAACATAAAATCCATTTATAGCTGCCGTTCACAGCTTCACAACTGAACACCTCAACATCACATAAAATGAAGGTGCAAACTGCTCTAATTTCACAGAACATTTGGCAGTATATCACACGTGTGCATACACCTTTGATTACTTAAATTCACACTTCTATTTCCCTCCAGTTTTACTCCATCATTTTAAATGTGTACATCCTTAATAAACACATCACTCAGTTACATAAAGTGGCATTTTTATGAACCCGTTAATCAATCTGGTGTCAGGAAACTGGACTCCTGCTATCGAGCCATACTGTTTACCATCCCAAACATAAACTACACATGTCTGACATGCAGCAGAACATGTCTGCACCAGTTCAAACCACCCTGCCAAGGTTACAGCCTGACAGATGATGTTTCTCCTACAGCACCTGATGCTCTCCTGCTGCACACAAAACCAATAAAGTCTAAATCTACAACCAGTTGATTTTTTACAACCAGCTAATTTTTTTATGTAAAAGGAGAAAAACACCTCACCACTAAACCTAAACATGTGGTTTAGTAGTGAGGGGTAATTTCAGGTTAGGTTAGGTCAATGGTCATCTTACCTCAGAGAGGAAGAGAAGCTCCTCGGACGATGGAGATGAAGGTCTGTAAGAATCTGCAGGCTCCGCTCAGAGAATAAGTCCTTGTGTTATAGTGATACTTGAGCTCATCAGACCCTTATTGGCTGTGGGACGAGAGTTAGGTGTGTGTGTAATGTATATGTTTATGTGTGGAAAAGATGGGGAGAGGGAGAGGAGGGCGGGGTGACAGGCATGACCCTGGAGAAGGAGATGGGTGAAATACTGTGGATGGAAGAGGAGGGCTCAGGTTTTGGAAAGGAGCAGCTGAGAAGCTTCTGTTGCTAAATTTACAGTGATAGAAGGCTGCGAGTGGGGGTTACACATCAGCTTGGCATCCAGACAATGGAAGGAAAGTGTGTGTGTGTATGTGTGTGTGTGTGTGTGCCAGGCACTTCATCAACCAGTCAGCCAATCAGTCAGTACAGAGAAACAGAATGATAGAATAATAATAGAACTGGACTGTAAACAGAATGCTCACGACCAGTCAGACAATTTTAATATGAGCAATAGAAATACACAATAACACACACACACACACACACGCACACACAGTATATACAGTATATATAGACACTCATACAAAAAAAATCAGGGAAACCTGTGCCAGCTTGTAGATGGTGACATCAACAAGCCCAATTTCATTTAATTATGATTCAATAAACAAACAACTAATTAAAGGTTCTCTATACAATATCCAGATTATTAAATGCATTATGTAAATAAAATATATTATTATTATTATTATTATTATTATTATTATTATTATTATTATTATCAATGTAGCAGTAAACAACTATTGTCTATGTAAATATACTGTATAGAGGAGTCTACCTGAGCAGAGAATGAAGTCCCTCCCTTTCCCTCTGTGTGTGTTGTGGAGTTCGTCAGACAGCAGACCAATCAGCGTCCTGTGAAGAGTTATTGCAGCTACAGATGTGGCTTAGCTGTGTGGTCTGAGAATTGGTGAGACATCACGGAGAGGTGACTGTTGGTTCTAAACAACAGTGGCGGCTGCTGAGGAGGTCAGCGTAGATGCTGCAGTAGAATCAGTTCCATCAGAACTGGAGAGTATTTCTTCATTGTCAGAAGAGCAAAGAACAGCACTGAAGGTGAAGTTTTCTCTTCAGTTAGATTTTGTTTTGTTAGTTTGATGGACAGATAATTCATCTAAATCACCTGACAAGTATTCATTTGAAAGTACCTGGCCTTTTCAGACAGTTCCCAATGGAGGCTTCTTAGATGGTTCTGTGAAACAAACCATCTGACAGGGTCAGGTTATGGGAATGGAGACAAGCCTCCAGGAAGAGTGCTGGTTGTTGATGCCAATTTCCACAGCAGCCAAACGGTGGTACTACAACTTCCATGTCTGTCACGTGATGCCATTGGGCCCAAACAGACTTTTTCCCATAGATTTATATTGAGAAATGGAGGCCTGTAACTCAGTGGATATTTTTTTTTTTTTTTGAGGTGAATCAACTTCCCAGTACAAACACTCTAATAGCCCTTATTTAAATCATTAAGCCCTAAAAGTTATGAAAACATTAATAGCTGAATCCAGAGTTATTTCCCTTCCTCATTCCTTCATGTGAATGAGACCCAGACTGAGGCTGAATTTAGGGCTGAGAGGTGGAGTTAGCAAGCCCTGACAGCTCTGACCCTGTGACCTAGCCATGAGACTGAGCGGATGCTACTGCACCTGTTCCATGGGCCCAGTGGATGCTGAAGATCGCCGGAATATGCAGGTACTTTTCCACTTGGAAGTTGAGCCACTTTGACTTTATGAGCCACTGAGCAGCTCTCATGGGAATGAACGGAAGCCCGCCTCCATCATAACCAAGTACTTTTGTAACCTAAACTCAAACAAGTAAAGATGAAAAAAAAAGTAAAACTACGTTGGAAGTTCCTCATTGTACGTGCTGTATATAACATGCGGAAACTATAGGTCTCCTGTGAACACTGAAGTTTATTTTGAAAAGACGCTATGCATGTAAGAAGCAGAAACTGACACGCCGTTCCTGAGACATCCAAACATGACGTAAGAGGGGTACCTAGAGCATCATAGTTTGAAGCATAGGGCCAATGAGTTGATTAATGATTTAATGAGCTGGGAGTTAAAACATGTTGGACACGAGAGCTAATCCTCATTAACAGCCATGAAACTCAACAGTTAGTTAGTTGCTGGAGGGAGCTGTGTTGACATGAGGATATCAGCAGAGTAACAGTGAGAGGTGTCAAGTTAT
The DNA here is from genome assembly GCA_947000775.1 of Pterois miles. NCBI lineage: Eukaryota > Metazoa > Chordata > Actinopteri > Perciformes > Scorpaenidae > Pterois > Pterois miles. The sequence goes on along the minus strand of CAMQGK010000479.1, from coordinate 4,863,489 downwards.
AATGACCAAGTTGTACACCTGGAGGAATATGATTGGTTGTCACTAGTCAGCTGGTAGCCAAGTAGAAGTTGTGACTATGAATGAGCCACTAACGGTGAAATATGAATGGAGCAGCTGATGATGAAATGCAAACCAGACTTCAACGCTCTGCCTGAGCTAACGCTGCACTCCATCACATCACCACACAACACCAGTGAAACAGAAAACTGGTTAAACAACAAATTTATCTGTACTTGAGCCTTCATCACTAGCAGCAGCCACTTCTCAGACAGCCCTGGTAGAGTACCGCCATAGGAGAAGAGAAGAAGAAGATCAACCTTTATTAGTCCCACAGTGGGGAAATTCGATTTACACTCTGTTGTTTTTTTTTTTTACTTATACATGGTACATGCAGACCTGAAACACACATACATGCATCAATGGAGAGCTGTCAGAGTGAGGGGGCTGCTCCTGACAAGCGCCCCGAGCAGTTGGGGGTTTGGTGCCTTGCTCAGGGGCACCTCGGTAGTGCCCAAGAGGTAAACTGGCACCTCTCCAGCTACCAGTTCACACTCAGTTTTTTGGTCCATGTCGGGACTTGAACCGGCGACCCTCCGGTTCCCAAGCCAACTCCCTACAGACTGAGCTACTGCCACCCCAAGGACCAAATCAGAGCTAAAAGGAGAGTGAATATTGCACCTAAACTCATCAAGTGTCCAGAAATACAACCCCTGATGGATACTAATGTTGGTAATTGCTTACATCCTGTAAGTCTGTGAAGGTTCTCATTCAACCAGGTCATATTCATTCTGCCAAAAATTGAATCGAAGGAAACTGGACTTAGATTTGTCTCTAAAGATGTTTCGCCCCTTATCCAAGTCGCTTCATCAGTTCCAACGCTACAGTCTGACCAGTCCCCACTAGTCTGACAAACAGTGGAGTAAGACCCAGGTTTTTAACCTCTGTGGAAGTTATTCTCCTAAGACAATAGTTTGTTAGTGGAGTTTCACCTGTGTGAGTGAGTCCCACTTGTGAACGACAGTCGTTAAGGATTCAATGGGGCTAAAGACAACAGTCGTTAGGCATGATGTGCATTACCAGTGGACGACAGTTGTTGTGTTCGTTAGGGACACTTGAGGTTAGTTTCGGACTGTCTTTGATATTGAGTTTTCTTGGTATCGCTGAGAATGTAGATGGGGGATAGGTGGTGTCTCAGACCCCTTCCTCTGTTTAAGGATGGTTTTTCCAATTTAACATAGATGGCTTCCTTTACCCCTCTTTCAAACCATCTGTCCTCTCTGTCCAAGATTTTAACATTGCTGTCCTCAAAGGAGTGTGCCTTTTCCTTAAGGTGTAAATAGACAGCTGAATCTGGACCTGAGGAGTTGGCCCTTCTATGTTGGGCCATGCGCTTGTTTAAGGTTTGTTTGGTTTCACCAATGTAGAGGTCCTTGCATTCCTCGCTGCATTGGACAGCATAAACCAGGTTGCTTTTCTGTGAGTGTGGTAGCCTGTCAATGGGGTGTACCACTTGAAACACACTGGGATTCAGTGTTTGTTAAAAACTCTTCTGAGTTTTTCCGATACCCCGGACACATAGGGAATGACTATGTTCCTGCGTTTGTTTCTGTCCTCAGCTCCCTCTGCATTTGTAGTCTTCTTAGAGCGTGTTACTCTGTCAAAGGTCCAATTTGGATAGCCACAAGTTTTCAGAGCTCTCCTTAAATGTTTGTGCTCTTTTGCTTGGGCCTGTGTGGTGGTTCGATGGTGGTGGTTTATCCTGTAACTACTCTGTAAGCTGGTGGCAGGTTGCTTCTCTGTTAACTTTTTTCACCTAGTGGCCAAAATTGCTTATTACAGCTTTAAAAAATCCAAAATTCTCTCTTTCACAGTCATGAACTTGTAGGGTTGCTCTTGAATTTGTTGCTAGTATTAATTGAGAGTACCAGCTGGTCCACCTGCTAGCTAACCTGTCACCAGTGTAAAAGAATGACCACTCACTGGAGTGTTGTTGCACAGTGCTGCACACTAGTGCACAACCACCACAATGGTTGGAGGCTTTAGTGCAACAACACTGAGTCTGTGATCACCAACAATTTTTGAGCACCTGCTTGAGGCCAGCAAGTTATTATTTATTAGACTTTTATTCAAATACAAATGACAGTATTATTAGTAGTATTAGTGCTGTCAACTGATATTATTGGAAATCATTTAACAACACAAAACAATGACAGATATTGTCCAGAAACCCTCACAGGTACTGCACTTAGCATAAATATGCTCAAATCATAACATGCAAGCTGCAGCCCAACAAGCAACAACAGCTGTCAGTGTGTCAGAGTGCTGACATGACTATGATTGATCCAAACTGACTGTGACTATCATAAAGTGGGCATGTCTGTAAAGGGGAGACTCGTGGGTACCCATAGAACCCATTTTCATTCACATCTAGAGGTCAGATGTCAAGAAACCTTTTTGAAAATGGCCATGAGAGTTGTTTGGACTCTTTCTCGACAAACTAGTATGGCATGATCGATATTAACGGACTCCATAGGTTTTCGAGTTTCATATTGAAACATATTGAACTTTGATGCCAGTATTTTCAGCTGGCATTAACACTGAGCCCGCACTGAGCAACCTAAAAATTACAATTTGCGTTAATGCATTAAAGAAATTAGTGGTGTTAAAATTAATTTGCGTTAAGACATTATTATCATGTTAACTGTGACAGCCCTACAAAATACACAAAACTATGCCACAAAGTTGCATATAACTGAGATACTGCCTGCTGTCCCTGAGAGCAGAACAGTACAACCACAGCCTACTAGAGGGCCCCAAGTGGCTCCACTAGTGAAGTTAATGGTGTTCATGCCTTGCCTGAAGACAGATCAGCAGACTACTCCATCATCATTTAAAAACTGTGATCATCTAGTCTCAGACCCACTTATTCAACCTGTCTCAAAGAAATAAAGTCTACAAGAGGATTCAAAGTTTTGGGCAGAAAAGTAAAGTGACACCTGATTTACAGACCAGGCACTGCATGGCATCATGTGTCAACAGCAGCAGTTAACAGGTGCTGTAAGTGTAGTCAGATCACAGCTGCACACAGTCTGGGTGTTTTGCCGTTTTGTTTTCGTCAGCAAATGCGGTAATAATTATAAATGTCCTTTACAGACAACAGGAAGCTTATAATATAGTCATACATGTTCTACTTGATACAGAGACAGTTTCAAATAAGCTTAATAATTTATCTAGACCAGTGTCAGAATTTAAAGGGGGGACATCCCAGAATGTCCCCAAACTTTTTTTTTTTTTTCACCTAAATATATAAATCTAATTGAAAACTGTCTACCACTTTTGCTCACACATGGATGGTTTTATATTCACATACAGATGACTGCACACTTCTCTGTGTACATGCATTTTAATCTGGGCTCATTTCACATTAAAAACAGTAGAACTACAACATAATTACTTAATTGTCAACTTTTTTTAATAATTTCATGCAAAAATGGCAAGAAATGCTGTTTTCAACCTCTCAAATATGATTTGAGATAGATTTCCTTCTTTTTCTCTCTTTTTATATCAAATTAAACTGAATATCTTTGGGCTTTGGACAAAACAAATTTGTAAACATACCATCTTGGACTTTGAGAAACTGGGATGGACATTTTTCACTATTTTCTGACATTTATAGACCAAAATGAATCAATTAATCTACTAAATAATCAGCAATTAATCAGTAACATTTTATAATAACCATCATTTATAAATAGTAGCTAGTTAAAATTTAACTAGCTATTTTACAGCGAAGAACCCATTCAATTATGATTAATGATTATTACTTATTGATAATGAAACAATTTCTGTCATTTTAACAGTTGATTATAACATTTTATATGCTGTATTAAATTTTTGCTAATGATTATTAAGTTAGTTGTAAATTTGTAATTGTTTTAAAACATCTTTAAATATTACATGAATTTGTTACACTTTATTAATGGTTATTAACTGGTTTGTAAACCATCTATAAACATTATTTGAATGGCTATTACAAAATTGCAACTGATGATTATAATACCTTGTAGATGGTTAATAAATACTTTATAAAGCATCAATAAAGATTATTTAGATAGATAAATAATACCTTATTAATTGGTTTGTGGTCCATAAAGTTTATAGATGCTTTCCAAATGATTTCTTACAGGTTTGCAAATCATTTAGTAATTATTAACAGATACTGAATATAACACATAAAATGTTAGAATGTGTGTCACAATAAACTGATAATAAATACTTTACCAATGTAATCTGAACGTAATTGTCGTCGTCGTCATCATCATCGTCTCTTATCAGCTATGATACAATATATAATTCATAAACTAATTATTTCATATTACACAAACTAATGATAAAATAAGAGAAATTACAGGCTTACTAAAATTATATTAATATTTATTTAATATAATGAAATATTATTATTCATTTGTTTGTTAACAGTAAACTAACTATTAATTAAGTTTAATTAACTATCAATTTATTATTTATAAATGATGGTTGTTATAAAGTCTTACCATTAAACAATAATGAAAATAATCGTTAGTTGCAGCCTTAAAAAACAGCAAATTCATGCACTATTTTTAAAAGCACCCCCAAAATTTTGTTAATGCTCCAATTTTTTAGACATTGGGGGCAAAAGTTGCCTCCCAAATATTCTTTCATTTCCGCCTTTATTCCCAGACTAAATATGTCACAGAAACAGAAATTTGGTCTAACCTAAGAGAAAAATAGCTTTGTGACTGTAAAATACTGTATTACTGTATTAGGGGTTATTTCCTAAACTAAACTAAAAGTCTGACTGGGGTTGTTATGGAAAACTGTGTTCTGCTCACATACTGGATTTGTCCCTGCTGGTCTGCTGAGCTGAAAAAACTGACCACCTTCCCCCAGGTAGAGGTGTCTGCCGACCGCCTGTAGGGGCTGCACCTCAGCCATCTCAGGTAGCCTGGAAACCCCCATCTGCCCCTGCAACACACACTGAAGGCAACAGTTTTATTTTTGGAGCATCCATGGGCACGGTGGCTCGCTCACTAAAGCTTCAGTTCACTTCAGGATGAGTGGCCCTGTGGCACTCTGAGCCGGGATTAACAAGCAGAGAGCAGTTTGTCCCGACAGCCGCTCGCCAAAGGTAAACCAGTCAAACTCAGTGTCTGTTGATTGACAAGCTGGTGATGCTGCAGAGTGGTCCTGACCCGTTGGTCGGGCGCTAACCTGCAAATGGTGCATAGGATTTGATAGAAGCACGTGCACGATCTGAAATCTTAAGCGCATGATACATATTAGACATTACTATCTGCGAGAGGACGAGCTTGCAAAGCAGTGTTTGCCACGTTGTATGTTTCTGCACAATGTTGTGCCGTGATAGATACACGCACAATTCACTGATTAACAAACCCTGCACACCAGCACATTGATTATTCTTTTCTTGGACTTTGTATCCACTTTTAGTTGTAAATACTCTCTGTAGCTTACACTGACTGTTTGTTTTGCAGCCTGTCCAGCAGAACACAAGCAACCTATTTCCACTTGAGGTAAGTGTTGCTCAGATCAGTAATGTAGCAACCCTTGTCCTCCATTTTGTTTAATTGAGTTCTAGATAGATTGAAGTCATGGCCCAGTTTTATCACAAAGCTAATCTTATACTTTCCTCTTTTGAGTTGCTCCAGTGGAAGCCTCCCAGAAATCCACCCCAGAGCCTTAAAAGGGGGACTTCTCATGTGTCAGCTGGCCTCCTTGTCACTGTGACTGCAGGAGTCACTTTGACAACAGGGATTCATGTTAAACATTTGCTCAAAACTAGCCAAACATCTCAGATTTTAAATTGCAAGACAGGGGTAACATCTTACAGGAGGCATTTCTATCTGCAGCTTCTATACTTTAAATATTCACATCAGAGTGTGTCACACTTGCAAAAAACATCACATTGGGTGTTAATTATCCTGCTTCTCTCAGACCAATCTGGTGCTAACTTGACATATATAAAAAATTAAGATAATCATTGCACCAAAACACAAAGCTGTAAGCTCACAGTCAGTGCAGCTCTGAGAGGATTTGGGCCTCTGATTGATTTGCAGCAGACTGAGGCTGTTTGTATGAGTGCTGGACAGCAGGCAGCAGGTGCTCGGTGTCAGGATGTTTGCTCTTATTTCCCTCGCTCTAAAATTAGCCTGTGGACCTTTTCTAGGGTCACCCCAAAGATCCACTACAATATTCAGACAGGAAGGGAACAATTCGACTCATGTTGCCTCTCGAGACGACCAAGTATGTTATACAGTATAGTGAACAAAACCAACTGTAAAACTGTATCCTCATTTGAATATTAATTATCTTTTGTATAAGCTTCCATTCAGCTCCAGCTCAAACTGGAAAACTAAACACATCTTTGTCTGTTATAATCCTGCATGCAGAGCAGGGCTCAACACTAGCTTTTAAAAGTGGTTGCCAGGCTGTCAACTACACATCAGTTTCTAGTTGCTGAAAATGTGGTTGCCATTTTTAGTCACCTTATATTTTGATTTTGATGCAGTTATATGCCAGCTTAATGATGAAAATGTGACATGTATACATGACATGTGTATGCCGTACAACACTTTGCAGTACAATTTAAGGTCAGTTAGTTATGCTTCTGACCTTTGACCTGCTTCTTATTGTTTGCTTGTAATGCTAATGTCAGAGGAATTTGGACCCTGCTTCTCATGGTTTAAGTGTCACTGCTTAAGAACATTAGTAAATGCTGCTGCCCCTCCTCCCTGCATGAACCTGGTCACCCTCCTGTATGTGTCAATCATCCTCTTTTGGGTTTACTTTTATTTCCTGCAGAGGTCAGTTTTAAATCCGACAGTCTCCTTGAGAGACTATTTTCATAAGTAGTTTGTCATCGTTTCAAAGTAGCCTTGCCATAAGCGACAGCTTTACATGCCTTTCTATTTCCAATAGTGACGCTTCTTGTAGCCATGCAGCATCTTCAGGACCCAATTAAGAGTTTTTTAAACCTGCTAATAAGCTTGTTGTCATGAGAGCTCATAGTTTTCTAAAGCCGGCTACAGACGTGTCTTGGAGCCATTAGCACGGGTTAAATCAGTACAGTTGGGAAGCAGCTGAATACACTATACTGGGATCACAGTAGAAGCAACAATGAGCTCACCTACACAGTAAAAGACAAAGGAAGCAAACACAGAAAAAACAGCTAATTTTTTGAGGAATCAACCATCAAAAATATGTTTAATTGAAGTTATTGCATTGTTTTAAAAGTTTTACCACTGCTGAGATTATTATTCACCAAGTATAAACAGAAAAAGACTCACAATTTGCTTCACTCCCTTTTGTAAAATGACAAGTATCACAAGAAATTTGTAGGACTGCCCCTTCTTAGTCAATTAGTTGACTAAATGTCTCAGTGTACTATGATTCTTTAGTCACTTTGTTGTTTTTTATGCCTTTTCGTGTTGAATGACGTATTTCCAGGAAATTTATGCACATCTCAAACACAAAATTTAAAGTGATACTTTTGTGTGATTCTTTGTATAGAAACTCAGTTTTACAGATCTGTGGATTAAATCAAATAATCAATCAGTCAAAAAAAATGTTTAAATGTTAGTTGACTAAGAATTGCTTTGGTCAAGGACAGCCCTAGAAATTTGTCATTACAACAGGATTTAAGTACGTTTACAACCTAAAGCTTGAAATACAGAGAATGATGAAGTGATAGTGGTTAAAGTTTGTGCAGTATCAAAGTTGTTTTTTTCAGTCCAGCATGTGTTTTACAAATCTTCATACAACTGTCCAGCTGAAAAGGAAGAAAAAAACTTATTGTATACTTGTCATATAAACAATTAATTACCTAAATAAAATATCTATTATATCCACAATTAATAACAACCAAACTCCAGCTGCTGAGATGTCTGGCATTACAACATTACTTTCTGGCCCAACTCTGTATTGGAACAAAACTCAACAAACTTAGTGACTGAGAACATCACACCATGCAACCAGCATCTCATCAAATTCCTGCTCTGATGTCTTAATTTCGTAACCCATAAAAGCCAATGTCAAAACAGCAAGGTGATATGTAACCTCCTCATGAGACATTTTGTTGGCTCTGATTTTTTTTCTTACTTTGGGAAACTGACTCATTATTAGTAGCGACTACAAATGATGTTAGAAGCATTTGTTCTGTTTTATATATGATGTTTTTTTTATATGACAGGCCTCTTTTGATGAATATGACTGTTTTATGTCTGCTTTGCTGCAGTTTTTCGCTAAAGATAAATAGACTGATCTGTCTTGTCTGTCTTGCAGGAGTCTGAAAATGCTAATGGAAATGAGCTACAGTAATGGGCTGGAGCCTGACCTTTCCCAGCAGTATCCTCCGCCCTTACTGCCAAAACCAGGCAAAGACAACGCGAGGCTTCAGAAACTCAAGAAGAAGAGAGCCAAGAAAAAAGGCAGCCTCTCTCAGACACCCGTCCCCTTTCGCTCCTGTTTGTCGCCTGTCAACGAAGCGAGCACGGACCTTGAGCATAGTGACCAGTCCAGCCCACCGAGGACACCAGAATCAGTCTACATTGCAGACCCTTCAGTGTCCAGTTTCCCCTTTGACTCCCTTTATGATCACTCTGCATCTGCATTCCCTCATCCTCGGAGCAGTCCCTATGGCCAAACTGGCAGCTTCCCCCCTCAATCCAACATAGCTCAGATCAGGACTTCTGAAGAGCAGGTGGCTCCGCTATATGAGTGCTCTTCTTTTTTATTCGATGACGTGACTCCTTTCATGATGTCACCTTCAGTTTCACCACCCCCATCACCACCTGAGCAGATTCCAGCACCACTTCTTCCCTCTGCTTTCAATTTAAACATGACACCAAATTCCCATGGGTCAGTCACAACAATCCCTCCAGTCGCTGCGCTGCAATCCAGCACTAAAATATCAACTCACAGACTGACCCTATCCCCAGCCGTCCCCAACTGTGGCCCAGGCCTGCCACCTTCTCAGGTTGCAGACCTACCTCCTCTTCCAGCACTGCTATCAGTTTCAAACACTCAGACACAACCTTTTATTCCCAGCCAGAGGGAGACAAATGCCAGTTCAAATGAGAAACCTCAGAGCCAGATGTCTTCTTGGACTGCCGGACCTACCAATAATGGCAGCTTTGTTTCAAGCCAGATGTTTCCTGAGATAACTGCCTCAAAAATATCACTTGTTGAAGCAGTCAAAGAGACAAGGCCTGATATCCTTCAAAGTAGGATTTATACATCCAAGGCAACATTTTATGAGATCTCTAAACCTCCCTCCATCCAGGACCTCACAGTAATGAACCAAGCCTACCAGGGAGCATCACTATCTGACATATACAGAAAGAAAACAGCTGTATCTGTGGTTACGACTGATCACAAGCTGAAAGCGTCCCAATGTGGAAGACCTAAGACTCCCTCTTGTACACCAGCTCGAGTATCCACACCCTTTATTGAAATATCCAAACCTAACCCACTTTTATTTGCTGCTTTCAAGCCCTCCCAAGATCTACAAGCTCCAGCAATTCACAACGAAGCTCCAAGACAGAAATCAGCAATTCAAACTAGTGAAATAGGTAAACCTTCAGCTGCCACAGAAGAACTGGAGTGGCCTGGTGTTGCTATCAAGCAAGCCAGCAATTATGCAGAGATAGAGATTCAAAATACACGAAGGAGTACAATAAATCTAAGCTTTGTTAATACTGAGCTGTACCAAAGAGAGAACTTGGAATCAAGTATGATAGCACCCAACCAAGTTTCTGAAAGTGAAGTTTCATCTTTGCCAAAAGTCCCATCATTTTTATCCGCTGTACCAAAGACTTCAAATCTCAACCCTGCACCAGTGATTTTAATGCAAGCATCACCAAGTCCAAACACCCTTTCTTCCCCTTATCGTCCTCCTTTGAATGATGCACGCAAGTCTTTGTCTTCACTATTGGAGAGTCAAATGTTATTAGCGGCCTCAAAGCCCAAATCACGATCAACATATTATGGACTTACTCCATCTGAGTATGCTGCCTATGGTGGAATAAGGACTATTGCATCACATCACAGCCCTGTACCCCCCAGGGTTAATGAAACCTCTGTAAACAAAACACAGTCAGATATAGCTCTAGATGGATCACACGTTTCAAAGGCTGATGCACTAAAACAACTCAGTGGACATCAAGATCTTCAGTCTCCGATGGAGGTTTCTGCTGCTAGCATTTTACAGTGTCCCAGGGATCCTGAGCTTCCAGCTGAACGGATCGTCATATGTAGCAAAGATGTGTCTGAGGAAAGTCAGTCTGAAGCTCAAAGTATTGGAATACAATCACTTAAAACATCTAGCATGAACACAATAAAACCTGAACTTCTTCTTGGCTTGACACAGAAAGCAATGCAACAGTCCACAAGTGATGTATCCACACCAAAAGCCTCACACTTTGAGGATCAAATACCAGTGCCTAAAACAGGTGAGGCACACACACAAAGTGCGGCACTATTTTCTATAGAGGCAACGCTAAACAGGACTCCATGCCTGACTGATAGCAATGGTCTGTCAAGTTCTTCCGCACCCTTACTGAAAGTAGATTCAAATGCAGAAACACAGTATAGTGCAAAAGGGAGAGATGCCATGGAGAAAGGAGGTAATCTTGAGAAAACATCTACAAATGGAGAATCCAAGGTCACAAATGCAAAACAACAGCCAGGACAAGTAGATATAGCTCCGGTCCAGTCTTACCAAAGTGCTGGTGGAGTCAGTCCATCAACAGCCAGTGGACTTAATGTTCAGCACACTGCCAAGCCTGTTAAAGACCTAGCTGACCACCATAAAAAAACGGTAGTTCAGTCTCCAGCCACATATTTAGAGCCCAAGTTCTCTGGGACTGACGTCATAAATGGTACATTCATCTTAGGAATACAACATGCCACCAAACTGGTTTCAGAAAGACCACTGCTCAGTACAGTTGCTGCTGAAGCAGTTCTACATAAACAAAGGGAAGAAATTAAGCAGCATATAAAAGCAAACAGCGGGGTTGCTCCACTCAATAAAACCAACATGGGGAATATTTTGCCTTCTGTGACTGCTACCACAGGATCCATACTGCAACATGAGCCTGTCACAGCATCTGTATGTTCTGCACAGTACGGTATGTGCACAGCATCTGCAGCACTCCAAAGCACACAAGTCACACAGCAACACAGTGCTGAAACAAAAATTCACAGAAACAGTCAAAACAAGATCCATTTGCCTGGTGAAGGAATATCTTTGAAATCTTCTCAAGCATCAAGTGTACCAATTATACCTGGTGTTAATACTAACATAGCGGGAAAACCAACTATAGAAACTAAACTACCTGACCTTTCTGTTAGTGCAACCCAATTCCCCAACATTTCAGGCATTAACTTCCCTTTAGACATGACCTGCAATGTGCCCACTAAAGAGCAGAGCAACATATTATCCAGTGACCAAGATAAAGTTGTTCAAGGAGCAAATTTCTACACACACTCAAGCAGAGCTATAGTAGAGGACACACATGTAAATGAAACTGGTTTTAACATCCCTGCTAAAGATGCTAAATTGTCGAGCCAAGTTAATACAGAACCTATATTCCCAATTTACAATTGTATTGACACTAGCAGAGCCAGCAACTCAACAGTAGATACAGAATTGCATTCACAACCCACCACTGGAAGAGAAGGTTTACTGACGGGGAAAACACCAACAGAGCATCTTCCTAGTATACCTATTAGAGCAGAAAACACTCAAACAAAATGTGTTACTGAAACAAGACCAATTTCTAATCTTTCAAAAGGAAACACAATGCTGAATACACCTAGCAGTGAAACTAAACTGTCCAACAAACCATCTGCAGGATTGCTAACAGTCAGCAAGCCTCCCACAGACTCAATCTCAACTGGACAACCAGGAAGTGTAGAGGCAATTCAACATGACAGACCCGCTGCAGAAACTGCACTGTCAAACAAATCCAATTTGGGCAGCAATGTTCATCGTATTTCGGCTGCTGAAACTAAAGTCCCTAATAAGTTCCATACAGAAGGTATTTTGACTCTGATGACAGACCCAACAGTGAGCATTAAACCATCCTTTAATACTGTGCAGGTTAGTAAAACTACCGTGCCGTCTAGCCCTACTATGAGGCATGTCGCCCCAAGAAGCCCTCAGCTGAGATCAGACAGACCTGTGAGTCGATCTGCAACAAAAACACCCATCGATGCAAAACAAGTTTTTGACTCTGTTGCTCAAACAAAAATTTACACAAACTCAAAAGCAGATGTTAAACAGATTGCCAACCTTGTTGATGAACAAAGATCATCTGAGACATCTGCACCACAAATTACTACTAAAGCCACCATGAAGGAACAAGCCCCTTTCATCCAGCCAACTATAGTCAATAAATCTTTAGCAAGTCCCCCTACATATTCTGTAACACAAAAGTCTGAGACAACAGCTTCCTCTTCCTCTGGTTATGTCATGGCTAACATAACAAGTCAAATCACATTGTCTGCTGATAATGTTCAAACCTCTGTAAATCCTGTGAGCTCTCAGACAGGTGTGAAACAGTTTAGGCAATCTGTCACTGACACAAAGAGCTCTGTAGAAACCAACATTCACACTTCCTTAAATAACCACGCTGCCACAAATATTCACCCAATTGCTGAAGCCATCAGAGATGCTAAAGCCCCACTTATCCCTCCAAGATTAACTAAACCGTGGAGAACAAGAGCATCCCCTCTACCAGAGCCAAGAGTGTGTAATACGCCTATTCAAAGCCATACTCCAACCTTGCCCCAGTCAACTCCCATCTCTTTAAACCATACTACAGAAATGAAACCTTCGTCAGTCATTATGAAAGACCAGACAAACACTCCCATTACAACTCTTCAAAATAATACACCTACTAGTACTGTTCAGCTGTCTGCTAAGTCAACCACAGAGAATATTTCAAAACCAGACACAAAATCACCCATAACTAAGGACACCTCAGTCCTGACTAACAGTGCTGAGGTAAAAGTGCATATTCAAACAAACAAGATAAAAACAAACCTAGCAACAAATGCCAGTAAGGAAGGAAAATTCTCCTTGCTGAACACTGAAACAGGTGCTCCCATCCAATCTGCAGATTCTGTTTTAACCAGTAAACCTACTCTTGAAGCACAACCTCCGACTAAGCAGGTAGTATCAAGATCTTCCTCGGCTACTGTAGAAAAAAGACCCTCAGACATAAAAACAGATTCCTCAAAGTCTAACCTTGATCCCGTTCAGATCAGCTCGCACACCAGTAATGTTCAGCCTTTGACAGAGCCACCAGTAGAGAATATTTCCCCAGCAAAGCCAGCAACAGATACTGTCATGAAACCATCCATAGTTAAAGCCGCTGTGATTGACTCTGCCACTCCTGCCTCTCTGCCTCAGGCCTCAGTCTCAGTCAAAGCACCATCCCCAAACAGAGGAATGTCACCGCCATCTCAGCAAAAAACTGGACTCAAAGACAAGGACGTTCTGAGGACCAAAACGTTGACCGCACCGATAGAAGCCCCAGCAGTCGAACCCTCCATGAAGTCAACGACATCAACTGCATCTTCAACTGTTGACAAGAAGGCTCTGACAGCAGAGACATCACCTTCATCTGCTGAGCCCAAAGCAGCCCAGAAGCCAAAAGGTCTTAAGGGTAAGCTCAGTGGATGGACACGGCTCAAGAAACACATGGTCATTGAGCCGCAGGAACCTGCTTTTCCAGAGCCGGAGGCCAAATCTCTGGTCGATTCAAGTGGCAGCAACAAGAAAACAGATCAAGGTGGTGATGAGTCAAATCAATGTGCTAGTCAGGAAGTGGTTAACAACAAAGACGCTCCCAAGGCGTTGAAAATGTGGGATGCCCTTCTCTTTCAGATGTTCTCTACCAAAGAACGAATTATGCACCAGATCAACGCCAACAAGAAAGAATCAGATAAGAAAAAAGAAACTAAAGACAGTCCAGCAGAAGTTCCTTCTTTTGTCAGTCGCCTGCCAATTTTGCTGTACAGTCCCCGTTTTGATGCCAGGAAACTTAAAGAGGCAGCAGAGAAGCCAATCTCAAAAATAGCAGCAGTGTTTGAAAAGGGGCTGTTAAAACGCAAATCTCAGGAAGACGAACGCAAGGACTTCAACAGGAAAGCAAGAGGATTTGGTTCAGCTAATGCTACAGATATGTAACTTCAACTGATGCAAAAGTATGTATGGGATTGATAAATGGTATGTGAAAACAGAAAAGTGCAATATATCTCAGATAAGTAGGGGATACTCAGAAAACAACGAGTCAATAGAAGAAATTTGGAAGATAATAGACATAAAATTATTTGTGGATTTATTTAATAAGTTAATGTGTTTAGCTGCAGTGAGGAGGTGGCTTGAAAATGATTCAAGGTGTTATTGATGATTGCTTAACTCACTAAAATTCATACTAAATAAGTGCTTATATTCTAATATTTCATCAGTTGTGGTAATTTAGGATGTATAAGTTAGTCCACTGTAAGTTAGCTGTTCTAGCTTTTAAAGGTCAAAAATAATAGTTAATACAGTTGTGGCATCTTTGCACCTTTAATATAATCAAATAAGGATGTGATTTGACAAAAGAAAAAAAATAATGCAAAGAAAGAAAGGATCATTTCTCTGCAACTCGACTTGGTTAAATTATTCTTTTTTCATTTGATGATAGCTTGATAGATTTAGTGTTGAATGCATGTACTGTAGATAGACTTTGATAGATAAAAGATTGTATCATGTGTCAGGCTCTACTTTTTTCTATTTTTCTAAACAAATTAAAGCTTTTAGTGTACACCGCTGGTAGGCAGTTTGTAATCTCTGTAATAAATAGGGCTTTTACATTCCTGGAACAACAGGGCAGATGGATTTTGAAAGAAGGAACAGAAATGTATAAACGTGACAGTCCAGTCATAACAGATTTAGGTTTTTGTAAGTAAGATAAGATATAATGGAAACAAAGCAGTGGATGTCCAGGCTTTCGATCAGGGCAAGAAACTACAACCACGCTGGCTGGTACATCTTGGTGCTGGGCAATATAGCAAAAAATTATGATACCTGAGATGAGATCTTGTTCTGATGATATGATTGTATAGTATCTGCTTAGGTTCATAGGTGCATAGGTTTTAGTCCACCACTTTGGCAATATCTCAACAATAATTGGGTGGATTGCCAATAAATTTTGTACAAATAGTCATGGTCCCCAAAGGATAAGTCCTATTGACTTTGCTGATCCTTTGACTTCTCATTTAGCAAAATTTTAATTTGTCCAATACTTTGGTTTATGACTAACTACCTGCAATATTAATCACATTCCCGTCAGCCTCAGCTGTACTTTTGTGTGTGGTGCTAATTAGAAAATGTTACCATGCTAACATGACTATGATAGAGAACATGGTAAATGTTATTTCCATAGACAGCATATAAAAATGGACTATACATCTGCACTTCCTCCCACTTAAAAATACATCTCCTGTGTAGTGCAATTCCCGATCCTCTGGCTACATGACTACCGTACTTCACTTGATGTCTCACCTCCTTTTTATAGCATCAAATGAGTAATCAAAACCAAACTTATTAGAAAAATTAACACTTGAATATACATCAGCGTGATATGAACTACCTAAAATGACAGAAATCATCTTTGGGAAATATTTATTTGACATGTACTTTGACTTTTTAGTTTGGTCCATTTGATCCATTGTTTTCATCCAGCATTGATGACATGATAACAATATTTTCTGCCAATGTAACAAAGGCAGTGACCCTATTGGTTGTAATTTCCTGCCTTGCGGTGGATCGTCCAGGACTTGTGAACAGTGTTATTGAGTTTAGATTGCAACTAGGATGTAGACATGGATACCAGTGAATGATAAATAAATTAATGATGACAATGATGAAGCTTGCTGTAGGAAGACAAACTCAATGAAAATTGAGTGGTTGCAGGAGAAGACAGATATTAGTTGACAGGTGTGATGTTTCACGGCTTTGGAGGATTTTGGTGCTGCTGGAGCAGATATTAGCATGCTGTTATTAAATTACCATTTTGGCCCTTTTTGTCTCTATATTGGATTTTAAAAAATGTTATTTTCCCCAAGATCATCATGATGTGGAATTTGTTTTAGATGAGGGTGACTTTACCCCTACAAGCTAATACAGCCCCATTTATTACACTGATGCTTAAACTATAACATGTTTTGTTTACTGTGTGATTCTCAAAGATGCATAAAATTGAATGTGAAACTCTTGTATTGTATTCCTCTTTCCAACAGAACTAGATACAACTGTAGGTTTAAAAGGTGACACATCACAGCTGACAAGTCCTTGTTAAAGATGAGGCTTATGTTATTCTATTTTTATATTGCAATGATTAGCACTCTCGCCTCACAGCAATAGGTTGGGGCTCACTTGGGGCCCCACTTGGGGCTCTTCTGTGTGGACTTTGCATGTTCTCCCCGTGTAAGCGTGGGTTTTCTTCCTCCCACAG
Organism: Pterois miles; assembly: GCA_947000775.1. Classification (NCBI taxonomy): domain Eukaryota; kingdom Metazoa; phylum Chordata; class Actinopteri; order Perciformes; family Scorpaenidae; genus Pterois; species Pterois miles. Next base: position 4,846,924 of record CAMQGK010000479.1, on the reverse strand, counting down.
TCCAAAGACATGCAATTTAGTTTAATTGATGACCCTAAATTGCCCGTAGGTGTGCATGTGAGTGTGAATTGTTGTCTGTCTATATGTTGTCTGTCTCTATGTTGTCTGTCTCTATGTGCCTTGCGATGGACTGGCGACCTGTCCAGGGTGAACCCCGCCTTCGCCCAGTGCCAGCTGGGATCGGCTCCAGCCCACGACCCCTAACGGGATAAGCGGTTGACGATGGATGGATCGATGGATGTTGTCCAATGAGATCAGAATCAACTATGATAACCAACAGTAATCTTCTATGGATGTATATCCTTAAAAGTGGGTCACAAATATATGGTTTGATTTTTTTTAAAGGCTAAATAACTTCCTAAAACAGCTGGTCATTATAGTTTTTATAAACTTCTTTGTGAAGATGAGCCACATTTTAACTTGATAGCATTAAAGTGAATAAGCATATAGGCAAATATTTAATTAAATAACAGTAATAATAACCAGTTTTCAGGTGTCTCACCTGAATGGCAGTTTGCATCTTCACTGCAGTTGTTGTCCACAGAAACCTTCTCATACTTGCCGTGACCCGTCACAACAAACTTATATCTTTTACCAGTGGAGCTCTCCTGAAATTCAGTTGATAAAACAGCATTTATCAGCGACAGATTCACAGACATTTGCAGTATGCTGTAACTTCAGTGTGTCCACATTCATCCAAACCTCCATGGTAACACTTTATAATATCCATCATTTATAATTGGTGAATTTATTGGTAATTATACTTAGTTGATAGTTATTTTAGTGTTAACAAACAAAGAAAGGATAATTAACAATCTTTACCAATGATTAATAATGCTATAATTCATTTTAAATTCTAAATTTTTTTGTTCCACACATATTTTATATATTATACATATAAGTGTCTGTTAGTGATTAAGATATTGTTTGTAAACCTTCAAGAAATTGCTTATAAAACATCTATAAATATCACATAGATAAGATATTTGTAACACTTTGTTAATGGTTATTAATTATTAATGGTTGGTTTGTAAACCATCCATAAACATTATTATATTATAAAGTTGAAACTGATAGATTAGACTATGTTGTTAAATGGTTAATAAATACTTTATAAAGCACCTATAAACGTTATTAAGGTAGATACTCTGTCAGTGATTAATAATTGGTTTATGGTCCATCTATCTATGCTATGTTTATAGATGTTTTTCAGTTCTTCATGTTTGCAAATCATTTCTCAATTATTATAATACTGAAAATTGTATATGACACATTAGAATGTGTGCAACAATAAACTGAAAATAAATAATTAACCAATGTAATCTGAATGTAATTGCTATTGTCTCTTATCAGCTATGATACAATTTATAATGTATAAACTAATTATTTCATCTTTTCATACACAAGCTAATGATAAAATAACATTTGCATTGCTAATAATTAGCAAATATTACTAATTATCATTTCATTGTTTGTTAACAGTAAAATAACTACTAATAAAGTTTAATTAATTTATAATTTATCATTTATAAATAATAATTATTATTAAGTGTTACCAACTCAACTTTTAATATCCAGTGTGATAGCAGTTTTCACTCATCGCTTGCAAACTCTGTTTTCACCATATTTCCCAAATTAGGTAGGTATATGATATTTGTGTGGTAAATATTTGTTAATATTCCCTAAAATTAAAACCAACAAGCAGCAGCTCGTCATGATTGATTTGGAGGGTCTGAATGATGCCGCTGCATCCACAAGGGGGCAGTCTTTCACTGACTGCTCTGTTGAAATGAGCTGAAATGATTTACACCAGATGTAAAGAGACTGGGTGTGGTTGTATCATGAAGCAGAGAAGAACAGAGAGGAATGCTGAACAGTTAAGGAAGTTAGACGAACAGACAGAGAGTTGAGGAGAAAAGCTGACAGAAGTAAACAGTTGTAAATTTCATGTCACAGAACTGAAACTTGTTGGAAAAAAACAGCTCGGGTTAAATGCTTTGTGAATCTTGCCAAACATACAATCTTGCAACACAGCTAGACAGTGAAGCAAGGAGACGCTTCATAACAAGTTTTATACAATTGTGGTCAATCGGAGTAAAATTCAGACTTACTCCTGGTCTGGATGGCGAGCTGCACCTGCTCCCATCTTCACTTCCTCTCACCCACTGATTGATTAGATCAGCCACACCGACTTTTAAAGCACCTGCATCCTGAACCAGAGAAGTCTGTGAGTCTGTGAAGGTTCTCATTCATCCAGGTCATATTCACAAATTGAATCGAAGGCAACTGGAATCTAAGTCCAGTTGCCTTCGATACAGTACATACATTTGCATAAATCAGCATATTTGTCCACTCCCATGTTGATAAAAGGATTAAATTCTTGACAAGAACAGATACAAAATCTGTGTTTTCATGCTATGGACAATCATGTGATTAAATATTTGAATCAATTGACAGTTCTATGTAAATTCCATTTATTTTTAAACTTGAAGTTACTTAATGCTGTTAAGAAGGTTAAAAAAAGTTTTCAATCAACTACTGTGCAGTAACTAGTCTTTAAAAACAATTTGTGACCTTTTATGTATGTATTTTCTTCCTCATCACAAATTTGTGGAACTGTGTTTTTTTTTTTTGCAAAATCAAAATTGATTGTCTCTTAAAATTGTGGAGTTATTCCACAATTTTTCCAGGTACCCCATGGTAAGTGCAGAAGCCTCTCCTGGCTGGGAATCACTGAGTGGAGGCACATTCAGACAGGGACATAGATGTCAGCTGCTCTGCTGCTGCTTCAGTCACCATGAATACTAATGCAACTGTTCAAGGCTTCTCCGCCATAAAAAATAATGACACCTTTCCCTCCGGTGAACATTGAAAAAAAAAACCCAGGTAAATAGAATGAGAACTTCATTATTAACCTTAGATGGTGTGACTGAGATGGCATTTTGGTTCCAGGCATCTCCAGCTTCAAACAGGTTCTTCTTGGAGGAGACAGGTTCAGTGGGACTCGTCAGGTCCATCAGCACCTGACTGCCTGATCTGCCTTCCTTTGAGGAGACCTGGGAAAAATAAAATGAGATTTAGAAAACAGCATTGTGATTGTTTGAGTACATTACCAAAGGGAAATACCTATTGAGAAAAGGCAATAATTCAGAGGGGTTTTACCTCAATAGCATGTGTGTACAGCTCCAGTTTCTTATCAATCTTTGAAACAGCAACAGGTGGCAGCGTCTTCTTGATATTTCCGGAGCTTTAGAAGAATGGATAAGTATTTAGTTAAGTTGTGGTAAAACAATACTTCTGTTAGAGATCTGCTGGTGCACAAGTATAATATTTTTAAATGATAATAAGTTAGACTTTATTCAAGCAGCGTGTCTGTTTAGGAGAAATCAGACTTTCTACTGAATTCCATTTCATTTCATTTTTGTACCTACAACTAAATTCTTGGAGACGTGGAGACAGACTTGTTGCAGTACAACACTGCTCAGTTTGTCTTTTACATCTATCTCACGACACAAACGCATGCTCACCTTTTCCTCAGAGACTCGGTTCTCTCTATGATCTGAGAAAAGAATAAAGGTAATTAATGGTTAAAATTCACAGGAATTATAATAATAACACACACTTGTAAATGACCTACAATAGCAGACGTTTTACTGAAGCAGGCTGCAAACTGGTGTAAAGTCTGTACTTTTTGTCCAAGAGCAAGGCAGAAACTTACAGTATGTTCTCTCACTGGTTTGAGGGTGGGGTTTGAGAAAACCCCTAAAATCTGGGAACAAGGTCTAAATTAAAATGAGCTGTTCAAGTTGTTACTTTATTCTGCTTTCCAGCTAACATGGAGCGAGACTCTGTTTACATGACATAATGTGGAGAAATAAATGCTACTACTACTACTACTACTACTACTAATAATAATAATAATAATAATAATAAGACATGTTTAATAAAACACTTTTTAAAAGATTAGTTAGGACCCCTTACAAGATGTAGAATTTACTGGGGACCCCCTCATGTATATCCCCTGTTATAATTTGATGTAGCCTATTATTACAGTACATTTCTGTAGTCTTAGTTATGTGAAATAACAACACAAGAGAAATGTATGAAGACATGTATTAAACATATATTCAATACATACTGTATATTTTGTAGATTCTAAAAGTTATAGATTTGTCGGATTGGAACATTATACTGGAGATTTATAATTTATCAATCTGAAAATTGACCCCCTGCAGAGTGCCCCAGACCCACTTTGAAAATCACTGATTTAAAAGATGTCACTGATTCTGCCAAAAAGACAACAACAGAAGCAGAGAGTTGCAGAACTGACCTGCTACATCTCTAATCATATCAGCTGCTGACCTTTGACCCTGAAATTTGTCTACAGCAGCACTCACCGTGCATTTACCGTCTGTTGAGATTCTGCTGTTCACTTCATCCTGTAAAGACACACAGATTACTGCAGCCTCCAGCAGCTCAGACCAAATGAAGTACATCTCTGACATGTAGCACAGTGCTGCTGCTTCACACATCAAGTGTCAAATCAACCTCTGTTCAAACAGTCAGCTGACACATGCAGAGAACTTACTGGGTAAAACTGAATGAGGAGTTTCTGGAGGAACAGCAGGGAGCATGAAAGAGACACAATGTGGTTAACATGACATAGCACCAAATAATTTCACCATCAGTAGTTCATCCTCACTTTTATGATTGACAGCCTCTAAGTTTAATTAAAATGACAAGAAAGAAGGTGGTATTCTCCCAGTGCTACAGTAATTGGCAACATCCTCATTACAACTGGAAACAACTGGATTTATGGGAAATGTGGGAGGAACTATTTCACTTATAACATTCAGCCTCATTGTTACTGATTACAGCAACACAGCTTCATGTAAATCAATGTCACCTTCTGTTAATGTTAGCTGTTATCTCTGTGTAGGACCATGCTTCTTACTGGCTGCTAACAGGTAACGTTAACTAGCTCTCTCCCAGCTGATTTCAAACCGGATTTGTTGTTTGCAATGTAGCATTAAAAAAAAAATTTCACGAAATCACATTTTTAGAATGTAATGGTACCCTTGGTACCGAAGTAATCAGTTCTCATGACAGCCCTATGTTGGCTGCTGAATTTTACTGCATGTGGAGGAATTAACTGCATTTGAAAAGGCAGATTATTTATTGTCCAACTAGGTTGTTAAATGCTTCTGTAAAATGGCAAGCTTTATAATTAAATACCTGTTGTTTGACACCAAAAAAATAACTCTAATTTGGTGAAACAAAAGCATTGTGAGACAGAGAATGCCCGAATCTCCATTGCAGTCACTTATTAATGCTGGTGTTCATTTCAATGCTATGAGAATCTGGAAAACTTAATTGTACAGACCCACTTTGGTTTTATGAGATACCTTGAATGTCGGGCTCATGGGACCATAGTTTAACGGCTCCTCGCATTCGCTGCTGCAGCAAAGAGAGGCTGCAGATCTTCTGCTCACCTCCTCATTTCTCCTGCTCTCCACTGATCTCTAGAACAACACAAAACATATATGAACCTCTAGAATAACACAAAACATACATGAACCTCTAGAACAACACAAAACATATATGAACCTCTAGAACAACACAAGACACACATGAACCTTTAGAACACAAAACATACATGAACATACCAATTATTATAACTGCCTTATTGTGTTGAAAAGTTTTATCCCCAGAAACAGTTTCTTTCTCTTGTTAAAGCCTTTAATATGTGCTCACGCTGCTCACCTTTACTGCATTACTTGGTGGCATAAGACTATTAAACATTGGCAAACCCCTGGTGTTAAAGTAGGAATTTGTTACAACATCTTACATCATTGCTGCTTTTGTCAGGCTGCACGCCTCATTTCTGCACCCCGCGAGTCAAAGCTGCATTTTTTGACTTTATTACTTTCAGATTTGAAGCCAGTTTCTATGAACTGTTTTTCTAATAGGCACGTATGTGTTTGATTATATGTTTTATGAAACGCAGGGAGAAACAAAACATGTTCGGTGTTATGTCAGCAGCATACTACTGCTTAGTAGTACAAGTGTTTATGAATAATAAGAGTAAAAGTCTAAATTCTTGCAAGAGGCCCTTCATAACACCACACAATGTGAAAGACGATGTTCATTTTACAGATCCAGTCTATAAAGTTTAAATAATAATGTCTAAATAATGCTAATACTACTACTACTACTACTACTACTACTACTAATAATAATAATAATAATAATAATAATAATAATAATAATAATAATAATAATAATAAGTGCTTTTCATGGTTGAACCAAGATTAAAACATTTCAAGACTGCAATGAGGCAAATAAAATCAGACAATTCAAATGATTCAAAATGTAAATGGAATAAAATACTCAATAGTAATATAAGATAAAAAATATTATTAATAATAAAGCAGAAAAGGCATGTTGGAAATAAAAGAGTGCTGCTTTTTTTAAAAGATAAGTTTTGCGAAATGATTGAAGAAGATGTCACTGATTCAGGTACTTTGTTCCAATGTTTTATATGGAGCAGTGTTTTTAAGAATGAGTCCCTGTTTAATTTGCTTGTAGGCACGATGACGCTCATGATGTGCACACGGGTGACGCGGTCCACATTCCTGATGATGGTTTCACAGTGTTCCACTTATCTGCATGTGGAAGTAATGCACTTTTAAAACTTTTAATTGAAATAAGTTTTGCAAACGTTTTATGAGGAAAGAAAATGGATTCAACATGTTTGTTGGTGAGTATGCATGTAGTGTGTTTGGTGGGTAACAGCAACTGTAAACAGAAACAAAGGGCACCTTTATTATTACAAAAGTTTATCTGCTTGGAAGTCTGAATGTGATCAACAAATCTCATGGCAGTCTGCCCACAGATTAAAAAATCGGAGCAGAAATGATTAGCCTGAGTATAATGCTAAATAATGCTCATGAAGTATACAAAAAGGAAACAGTTCCTCCTCTGGGGAGCATGAATGTGCTCACTAGGGATGTCACAATGAGGACATTTTCGCACCACTTGATGAACTTTACAGATTACATTATAAGAAAAGATGATGCTCAAAGGTGCTTTTCCTTTTTGCTTGTCTGTCAACGCTCTCTCTCCCTGTATAAAATGTGTGAAATCTGACTCCTGCTACTCGAAGCAGGTATTTTCACTTTCAGTTTAGAATTGTAGCGTCCATCACATTTAGTATTGTATAGATTTGATGAATGTGTTTTTCTGTAGGTCTGGGGGCAAACATTCCAGGCACTGTACCAGTAGAAGTACAGTAGCAGTAGAGGTAGAACAGTAGTAGTAAGAGTAGCAGTATTACTGGAAAGCAAACCTTGTCTGGTATCTTGTGCTCCTCCTCTTCCTCCTCCTCCTCCTCCTCCTCCTCCATGTGTCTCTCCTTCCTCCTGAGATGCAGGTCTTCCTTCTCTCCATTTGTAAAGCTCAGCTCTTCTTCCTCCTGATCATCTTCATCCCTGGGTCTCTGTCGGGTTTCTGCTAACCTCCACTCCCTCTGCAGAGCAGCCTGCACTTCCTCCTCCTGCTCCACCTCCACATCCATCTTACAGGCCAGTCCACTGTGAAGGAGATGTTTTAACTGGTTAATAACGTGGGAAAGAAAATGGAGATAAAGCCAGCCACAATGAGTGGAGAACATACTGTGGCCTCATTGTCCCAGCCACCAGATAGGATGTCCTGTCTGCTGGTTGGCCCATGGCGTGCTGCAGCCTGTCCTGCGACAGAAAGACAGTTGAACTGTATGATGTCCTGACTTCCTTTCTGTTGCTGGATATCTACAAATGAACCAAAAGAAAGCAGGTAATGTTACTAATAATATGAAAGTATGGGACCAGGAAGGTACAGAAGTTACAAAGTATTAACTCCTAGAGGTTAATATTAAATATTTAGCTTGAAAAAGTAAGTTTTCATCTTCATGGAATCTTATATAACAGAGTTTAAAGCTTGATATTGCCTGAGAACTAATTTAGGGTGATGGCACTAATTGATTACAATCATAAACCATTGGTATGAATTATTTTGTTTGTTATATTGTAAACCACCAATCTTTGGGCAAACACACAAGCAAAACAGGGCTCTTCTTCCTTAATGTGTTCTTTCCCAGTGTAAATAAACAATTAAAAGAAGGTTGAAGTAGAAATAAATAGGTAAATAAGTAGTCATGATTACTGCCTTCACTTTCATATTGAATATTTCAACAACACTAAGAGTCGACAGCCATCTTAGCAGCTCTGTGAAGTTATACTTTGGCACAGCAGTACTATGTCAACATCAGCATGCTAACATGCTCACAATGATAATGCTAAAAATGTTGATGTTTAATAGTAGGTATAATGCTAACTATCTTAGTGCACAGTAACATGTAGCTAATTATTATCGTTGGACAAATGAATATTTTTACCTAATGGTGGCGTTCAATGAAAAGTCAGAGGATCACTAAAGTTCAGTTCATCCTGAGGGGAACATGAATGTCTGAACCACATTTTATGGTAATCATTCAGCGGTTGTCAGCAGTTCAAACTGAAAATAGCTGTTCAGGAAACAACAAATACTTGACCCAGTGACCCTCTCAGGGCTTGTTGGATTGTAATTTTAACAAGACTCGGTCAAAACAGACTATTAGTGAGGCAGCTAAGCACAACAGCTGTGCATTTTGTGATTAAAGCAACACATCTGGCACAGATGCAGGTTAGGGGCGGCAGTAGCTCAGTCTGTAGGGAGTTGGCTTGGGAACCGGAGGGTCACCGGTTCAAGTCCCGACATGGACCAAAAACTGAGTGTGAACTGGTAGCTGGAGAGGTGCCAGTTTACCTCTTGGGCACTGCCGAGGTGCCCCTGAGCAAGGCACCAAACCCCCAACTGCTCGAGGCGCTTGTCAGGAGCAGCCCCCTCACTCTGACATCTCTCCATTAATGCATGTATGTGTGTTTCAGGTCTGCATGTATAAGTTTAACAGAGTGTAAATTGAATTTCCCTACTGTGGGACTAATAAAGGTAGATCTTCTTCTTCTTCTTCTATGTTATGAGCAGCATTTTTCAAAATGGCCACTAAATAGGTGCCCAATATTTCTAAGTGTTGCAGAAAACTGATTTTATGATTCTTAGTGATTTCTAAGGTGTGTTCAAGATGATTAGACCAGATGTCAGAAGACATGACATCACAGACATTTTTGTCTTTTTATTTAAAAGCTAGAGTTTAAAAGCTTTTAACCTGAGAAAATAAAACCTGATGTAACAGAGCATGGGAATGGCCATCACAAACTCATATCATCATATTCTAAACTTATCTCTTCATCACTCAGTGACAGACTTTTGTGTTTGTAGGGCTGGCTGTCTGTGGTCCAGCCAAAAACAAGTTATTGCAGTATGCCATAAAAAGATTATATAATATCAAGGAGAAAGCCACATTTGCAAAAAATCTGAAGGCAAGACACCTCACAGATGGAAGTCAAGGTTGTACAATTCATTGTTACACAATGGGTATTTGCTTAGTGACCTGAAGCAAATATCCATTGTATTCAGTAACATGTCTTCTTTCAGGCTAGTGGAAACAAAATATCCAAAATTCACATTTAGGTGTTAATTTCGCTACTTGATCTATTTGCATATGTAGATTTTTACTGAATTCACCAAAAGTTATCATTGGATAATACCACATTTGCATATTTAAAATGCCATTTCAGAAAACTTGCAATACAATAAAAACAAGTCTTAATGTAAATAACCAACTGGGGAAGTTTCATGGCGATATCTATTGGTTATTTTTGTTTTTTATTTTTTTTATCCTATTTATCTGTAGTGTTGACATGGTGAGACTGGATCCAGAACAATACAGACAAGATCCACCTGAAAGTCCCAGTATTGGCTGTGTTGGTCTTTAAGGCACTGTACCTTCTCTGGAGGTCTTGTTGTAGCTTCCTGTGACCAACTGCTTCGTTCTGGCTCACATCTCTGCTTCTCCTCGTCCTCCTCCACCTCCTCTTCACCCTCCTGCTGTTTCTCTTCTTTAGGGTCTGGTTTCCACTGTTGTGTTGAAGGTCTCTGCATCCTGGCCCCGCACTCGTCTTGCACCTCCTGCTCATTACGATTCTCCAATCTGTGACTCCAGTCGCTGAAGCCTTCATCTTCCTCCAGAACCAGGCAGCATCTGGGCTTCAGCTCCTCATTCAACCTGATTTTTAAGTTTAAGTTAAGATAAGTTTTATTTTGAAGAAAGGCAGATGTGATACAACCAAGATGTCAATGTTTCAGAGGATGTATTGAAGGTACTTTCTAGCTTGAATTAATAAAACTAAAGCTAAATTTCTGAGCCTTGGTGAACCTGCCTAAATCAAAATAAATAAATGCATTTCTCTTTAAATGTAGCAAAAATAATAGAAGAATATATGTAGCCATTAACGAATTTATTAAAAAGTGACATAAATTGATATGCCTGTGTTAATTTGCTTTCTCAACAGCCCCTTCATTTTGATAATAAGGCAGAATTGCATAAAGAAGTGTGCAAACAAAATAATTAAAGAAATACAAAGGGAAAATCGTGCAGGAATAGATATATAAATGCATGAATACGTAAATAAATACAAACATTTAAATATAAATATAAAATAAATAAAAATAAGTGTAAAATAACTAAATAGGATAAATAAATAAGGGAATTAATGCAAAGATAAATAAATAAGCAAATTTATTTCGCATTTCTGTCACATTTTATCAATTGATTAATGGCTGCATTTATCTATCTATGCTAAAGATGTTTCTTGTACTGTAAGATTAACTGAATACATTTCTGTATAACACGCATCTATTTTAAATACTTATGTGTTACAACCAACCTGGATTAAGTATTATCAACATGCATTCAGTTTGTAGTGACTGACCCACACTCTCTGAGATCAATTTAAGTTGTGCTTTTGACAACAATAGATAGCATGAACCACTAGTTTTTGAAGCGTATTTGCCTCATTGACCCGGGCTATCACACTCTGATTTGAATGATGACTGATGCCACAGATGTGTTCTTCTTGTGTCTTGTTGAAAAGAAGTAGAGGGATTTGTCTCCTGTCACTGTTGATTTTTTTTTTTTTTTTTTCCCAGCAAACTGAGTACCTCTGATGTCACCCAATGGTTTCTCACAGAGCGCCATTTTTAGCCAGGTGGCAAGTGGCAGGTGGTAGACAGGACCTGCAGCTTCAGGCTTCATGGCAACAGAGATGGTGTCCATGGAAACAATAAACAGAGAGTCACTGAGTCCTGACCGGACATCATCAGCACTAACCAAACACTTAAAGGCTGATGTTTTCTTCAGAGAGATTCAAGTGGTTTCTAAATGTTTGTGATTGTTTAAGCATCATTTAATTGAGGAAGCTGATGAAATTTATCTTGTCGCACTGAACGACGCAAACAGTTTCTACTGGTGTCCTCTGAAAGGTCGCTGATGGTTATCCTTAATATTTATGATTATATTTTTGGTCTTGTTTGTTTTCTTGTCTGTCTGTTAGTTAGCAGGATACAGCAGCAATACATTATTGCTACACAAAATACTGCAATACTATACTGTATATTTTTTCCACACCCCTAGATAAAACACCAGGCAGCTACTGTATTTATGAATAGTTTTATGTTTTGACAAATAACTTCCGAAACATCAGAGAAGAAAAGAAAAAAAAATCACAAATCTCACAAAAACATTTTTTGCAAAGTAGTTTTGCAATACACAAAATTATCTTTACAAAATACTTCATAATAATTTTAAAATGATTGTGATGCAAGAAACTTTCTGAGAGTTGAGAGGCTTGAGGTGACGATTATTAGACTTGAGTGTAGGCTAGAGATGTTGTTGAAGCATCAGAGTCAACCTGCTGTGGAATTAGTAGTTGATTAATATTATTCAAATAATCAAGCAGTTTTCCAGACAGAAGGAACCATGAAGCTCACATCTGATCCAGTGAACAATGCAGCATTTGTTGTTTTCTATAACTGAATTTGCTCAGCGGCTAAACAGTCTCAGGAGATGAGGATATTTCCCTTCGGGAGATGTCACATCTCTGACTGATCAAACAGAAACTGATGGGACAGCAGTTCTCTCAGCTCATTCACCTGCAGCTTCACTGGACTGAACATACTGATTACATGTAAACAAACAAGTCTTTTCCCCTGTAATCAGCACTGCAGGTAAGACTCTGCTGTAAACATCTAGAAGAGTTTCACACAAACAAACAATGGGTCACCCCAACTCTTCAAAACACAGGACCCAAATTTATCAACCCCAAACTGAGCTGAGAACAGTTTAAACCAATCGTTTGATATTTCAGGAAATATACATATTTTGCTGTCTTTCTAAAAGTAAATGAGAAGATTGATACCGATTTCATACGGTAAATAAGTAGGTACAGCCGATTAGCTTAGCTTAGGATAAAGACTGGAAGGACATTCCAGGAAGTCACATTTAAACACGCCCAGTAAAAAACCACAAGTTGTTTTGTTTTCAAGGTTTTTGTGCAGATAAAGGAACAGTTTGTAGGATCTGGAGGTATCTAACAGTGAAGTCGAGATTTTAACCAGCTGAAGCCTCTCCTGTCTGCCAAGTGTGTTGGAGAGCTGTGGTGGCCAAAGCAAAAATGTGAATGGTTTCTAGTGTCAGTTTTTGTTAGAGTAGTGTATAGGTGATCTGGAGCAGAGCCAGTGCATAGAGTGTATACGTGGGAAGTGAGTGGTGAAGCAAGAGAAAGAGAGAGCGGCGATGACAGGAGCGCAATGCACTAGTTCTTTTGCAGCATTCATAGATAATTCCTTAACCTTTAACAAGCCATTAGTTCCATCTTATAACCCTTATGAAATGTTACTTGTGCAAAATAATACAGTGCTAATACTGCTTATTCTTTTAACTTGACCTTGTTAGTTCAGAGTTTCTCTGTCTGTTTTATATGCATGAATAAAACATGAAAATAGACAGGGAGATGGACACTACCTACAGTAATCTATATTTAGAAACATATCTATATTATGGTAATATAGTGTAGATTTGTTTTGAGTTGTTTGTAATATTATTACCTGTTTCACTTTGACTGAAAGTGTAGTGAATCTACAGCCATATTACTGCAAGCTTTTACAAGAGTTCCTATAGAGAGGAGTAAAGTGTGTCATACTCACTCTGTGTTGTGTGCCAGGTCGTTGTGTTGGGGAGGCTCTGGCCAGGAGGGGCTCAGCTCTCCTCTCTGCATCTCCCTGGCTCTCCTCCTTCGTTCCCGCTCCACCTCCTCAGCATCCTCCTGGCTCCGCTGGGCTGTCAAACTGCAACCAACATGGACACCAGCAAGCTGTCAGCACATTCCTAAAACACCCCCAAAAGAATTAAGAACCTATAGGAGCCAGTTAACAACTTAGGGGTTCCAAGCATTACAAATTTAACATATGATTTTTCTGTTTTTATTTAATTTTAAGGTCAGAAAAATAATCTAACTGCACAGTTTGACAGTTATCAAGTCAGAAGTGTTGAGCATGATGAACAATGATAATAGTGATGATGTCAGTTTTCCCTCCACTCGTTCCCCAGCTGTCCCAAATCCCTCAGTCCCCAGGGACTAAGGCTCCAGATACACGACATGGCTAAAAGCATGTGGACACCCGAACATTACAACCATATGTGATTTTTGAACATCTCATTCCAAAATCATTCACATTAATCTGCTTCTTTAATAGCCTCCTCTTCTGGTCTCAGTGTTTCCACCAGATGTTGAACCTGGCTGCAGAGATTTACTCCCACTCAGTCACAAGAGGTCCAACACTAGGGCTAGGTACCAGTACCCTCAAGGTGATAGCGATATGTAGAGTACTTCATTTGATACCCATAATGTGGATGGAAGCTGTGTGTGTCCCACAGGCTTTGTTCCCTTCTCTCTCTGGGTGAAAGCTGCTCCAATCAAATTGCCTCAAAAAAGAGACAAGCTGCGTTGTATTTTAATTTGGGCTGTAGGCTCCCAAATCTCATTTTCTTTGACATTCAAAGCTTCTATTGAGATTTACGAAGTTTTGAATGTCTGTCATCACATTTTATAACCCTAAAAAAAAAAAAAAAAAACGAAAAAAAACAAACAACAAAAAAACCCTCAAACAAAATTCTCAATTTGTATAAAGTGATTTATTGGATTGAATGACCTGGTCTGTGTGTGTATATATATATATATATATATATATATATATATATATATATATATATATATATATATATATATATGAATATCTCGCTAGTTTTGCTGCTAGGCTTTCCCATTAATACAGGTGCATCCTTTGTGTGCAGCCAGTGACAAAGTTTTGACTACAGTGAAAATGTAAAAAAGCAGAAGCAGAATATATCATTAGAAATGACATGTTGTGAATTTTCTGAATCCTACATAGCTGCTATATGCAATACACAGACACATTAGGGTAAACCCATTCTCACTCCTAACTCTTCAAATACGGCTGTTTGGTAAGTGACCCTCTGCATTGGAAACCGACGCACGGAGGCACACTTTAGCAACAGTATGTGATAAACCAGGCTTTGAACTAACTCCTCTAACTAACCCACGGTGTATGTGATGGTCGGAGCAAGTGACATAGTATTAATACTGTGAGCATTTGTGGATGGTAGCAAAAGGTGGATGGATGGTTCAAAAAACTCAGGACTTTCAACCAGGACACCAGTTTTTGTGTCCTGTGTGAAACTAAAAGTAAACCTAAGTGGTTGTGTTGCCTAAACCTAATTTCCTGTGAAAACAGAAGTTTATTTTGAAAGGAAAAAATGCACGTAACAAGAGAATACTGACGCGCCATCAGCTGGGCCATCCAAAAGTAATACAAGAGGGGTACAACACTGTCACTGGGTGATAAGGTTTGGCTTGTTCCAGTTCATCCTGGAGGGGTTTAGGTGGGTCTGTGCAGACTAGTTAAGTTCTTCTTCATCAAAGTGGGAAAAACATTTCTTTATTGGGCTGACTTTATTATGCTGAAACAGGAGAGGATCTTGACCACAACTGTTGCCATTAAGTTGGATACACACTGTCTAAAATATATTTGTATGCTGTAAGATTTCTTTTAACTGGAGGTAAGAGGCACAAACAAGGACAGATGTCCCCAGACTGAAATTACACAAAAGTTTGTGGACAGAGTGGTATAAAGCGCAGATTGATATGGTGAAGACAGATACTATAATATATACTATATTACATTACTCATATTTCCTGTCTGGTATAAAGGTTAAAGTTATCTTTAGGATAGTTTATATTTGAAGATTTTCTCAGGTGAGTTGATTTTAAAATCCTGGAAAAATAGTTGTTCTTCTCTTTTATAGAAAGCTCACTGAGTTCTTCTGTTTCCAGAGGGAGCGACTTGATAACAATAACTCTCTTTATTGTCCAAGCACATCTGGTGGAGCTGGAGCCAGCTGCTGTTCTGTTTCACTTCATTTCAATCTCTGGAGAGAAACAAAGAGAGAGGGAGGGAGGAGGCGATGGAGGAGGAGCAGGATGGAGGATGGAGAGAGGCAGTAATTCTGCATAGCTAGAACTCCATCTCATCATACTTATGGTAGTCTGGAGGGAATCTTGACAAAAATCTGGAATAACAAGAACTTTGGTCAGTCAGTCAGTGTAAAATCTCTGGAGAGTCCCTGTTGGTTGGGTACGATCAACTTTTCCAGAGTTTGTCATTGTTTTTAAAGGATAATTCTGGTTTACAACTTGGATCATATTTTCGTAGATTTGGCCCTGACAGTGTTGCCCTCACCAGAGTAATCTCTGGGAGATCAAATGTCTGACAGGGCAAGAAACATGAGTTACACAGTACATGTGCAGCACTTGGGGTTAGCCAAACTACTGTCTGTTGTAAACATCCATCATAGTTTACAGACTGACTTCATGGTTCAACTTTGATCTACTTCACTTTTTGTTGCTATTAGTTGCACTGCAGTTGTGCACAAACACACTTTTCTTGTACAAGGGATTATCATCAACATTTCAAACACTTTTAGTTTTACCTCTAAATACTAAATGTTTAAAATAACCTGGCTAAACTGCCATAAGATGTTTACAATCTGTCAAATTGTCTGAATGATCAAGTTACCTATCAGATTTGTACATAAATACAGTAGTACAGTACTTCTCACATGGTCCTTACTGTTGTATTTTTGGCAGTGTGTATTCTTGTACTTGCATTTTATTGGTATTTAATATTTTTATTTGCATGCTATAGATTTGCACTCTTTCCCACTTTGTACTGCAATTGATGAGGTGTCAGCCATCTGAATTTGACAAGTTAGAGAATCAAGTAGATATCTTCAAAAGTTAGTAATCTGTTCAATCATAGTAACTGAACAATTATTTATTAATATGCTGGACATATTTTAACTTTTCTACTGTGTATATATTATCTTATTTGTATTAATACTTTTTTAAAATCTATGCTTCTTGTTTATTGCACTATCCACTTTGCTGCTGTAACATGTGAATTTCTCCACTGTGGGACTAATAAAGGAATATCTTATCTTATCTTATCTTATCTTAGCCTTTTTAGTATAAAACTCCCTCTGTGTTTTCTTGTTGAGTTGCAGTGATGGTCAGTAACACGAACAGGGAATTTTGTTCTAAAACAGCTGTAACTTTGGGAGATACTCACTTCATTTTGTCTTTCAACTCAGGCCTCTGAAGCCTCGTTAGCTTCAGATAAACTTTGCATCTTTGCATTGACAAGGACAATTTGAATTTAGTCCCATCACTGCAGCAGCATCATGGAAGAAAAACAGGCCAAAGCCTTGAGCTTGTTGGTTCTCATTAAAAAATACATAAAAAACAGAGCACTTGCTTTTGTAACACATAGGCCTTGACCCAAAAATATGATTAATTCTCTCAACACGTCACCCCATCAGCTCATCAAACATTTGGCTGAATGAAATCATCATGAAAAAATATCTTTAAAGTGTAAAAAACAAATTCAGATATAAAACGCTGATGCTAATGTCATTAGTTTTGGTTGTTGGTGAGGCCATGAATGGCTGAGTCAAACATGCTGTGGTCATTATTATGTGGGAAAGTGACCTACATAAGATCAAACTCACTGGAGATGTAAAGGGAGCCATATTGGCAAGAGTCAGTCTTTAGTTTCGGTAAATCAATTTGGTGTGTGTGTGTGTGTGTGTGTGTGTGTGTGTGGGGGGGGGGGGGGGGGGGGTTTCCATGGTGTTGCATGTTTAAATGTAGTTGATAGCTACAAATCGTTTACTCCTAACTTTAAAAGAATCAGCTGAATCTACTGTATTTTTAGGGTGAACAACATATTGTCTTGTGCACAAGAAGGATCTTGTTCAAGTCATTTTCTTATCAAGCTAGGAATTTTATCCAAAGATGAGCAGATTGCAGTTTTATTGGTTGATTACGATTTTTTAAGTCTGACCTGTCAATTCCATGTTTTACTGATTCCAATTTTCTCTCTAAGAACTATAATTACTAAATTTTTCATGCACTGCCCTGCAAATGTCCCATAACATAATTTAATCTGTCTTGTAGTCGATATAAATAAATTTTTAAATAAATAAATTTTTACTTTTACTTTTTACTCTTTCTTTTATTGTCATCTATCCCGGTTATTAGCATACAAACACAATTCAAATGATGATAAAATAAACCATTGTATTTTTTATTTATTTATTTATTAATTTATTTAATTTTGGCATTCGTATTTTTTATTATGTGGCTGCTTAGAGCTAGTGTTGGGATGTTAAGAAGGTGATAATTCCCTCTCTAATAACTGTTTGATATTGCTGTGAAAACATCTTCAAACAACTGGATTTATTCAAGTTTTTAGGAAATGTTGTTAATCACCATATCTGGCAAAGATGTTGATACTAAACATATCATAGTAAAATGTTTATTGATAATTTCTTTAATCGTTTTCTTCCAAAATCTGATCTTGCAATGCAATATCTGCTATTACTGGGCACAGCATAATTAAAGCTTTTATGGAAATGTTTAGTGACTCACAATACTTAGCTAAAGTTAGGGAAAGATCATAGTCTGTTTTAATATGGAAACAGTCAGCAGTGACTTCAGACAGACCATATTTATTAACGTTTAATCTAAACCACAATCTTTCCCCAACCTTAACCAAATCGCCTTTGTTGCCAAACCTAACTACAGACAAGATTCTCAATGCACTTTGGTGTTAAAGTCCTTAGCTTTGTACACCCTCCATCCACCCTGACCTCTCCATGACTCAAGCGTGGCAGATAAATGTAGCTTTTCATTCACTCAGCAAACATGTAGCCTCTCGACATAATCCAGGCAGCCATTACGTTTGACACCACAGCGTAATTAGCAAAATAATCTAGTGCTATATACTTTCTAGTAGGCATGGCTGCAAGTGCACACAAGATAAAAAAAAAATCTTTTGGGACTTTGGGGCCTTCATAAATATATCTGAACAGAGTGGAAACCAACAAGTGTACAGTAATGACATGAGGAGATCACGGCTGAGGCTAACAAGTCAATGCCCTCCATCAAATGGCATTATGTGTTAAATGTTGGAAATTGCTATCTGTAGTTGTAGATGAGGCATGTCTGCTGTGCTTTGTTCATGCAGTGAACAACTGTTGTTACAGGCTATTGTCTCTGCAGGACAGTCTGTACTTCCAGGTACCTTCAGAGTCTGCTGGGACATTTAACTTAATGCTGTGAAGCATAAATGTGAAAAGAGCAAATTATGGGGGAAATCTGTCTGATATGCATCACTTTTTCCACCATTTACACAATGAGGCAATGGAGGCCTGGGGAACTGCATTTTCTTTGTGTGTGTGTGCGTGGTTGGGAGGGTTCAGGACTCAGCCAGATGATGTCATGGCCATTAAGGAAGTTGCAGCTATAAAAGAAGCCATTGAACTCAGAGCTCAGTGTCACTCTCAGTGAAGTCACACAGCAATGTTCCACCGATCACTAAGGAAACGAGAACCTCACTGACGCTGAGGAACAGTAGTTAGGAGAGGGATGCAAATATGGTGCCTGTTAGAGGAGATAAATCGGAGAAAGCTAAGTGGCCAACAGGCCAACAGGGAACTAAACAAAGGTTAGGCTAAATTTCTGTGCGGAAAAACTGGCATGGCAATATTGCATGCCCACTTTATGATAATAACATGCAGTTTGAGGCAAAAACAATGCAGTTTTTCATGTGTGATAATGTTAGTCCCCATAGTAGCTATATCATTGCAGTGAGACCAGTTTTTGAAACTTGACCTCACTATCTAAAATGATCTGTGGTGACCTCTAAGGTGATCCCAGCTTCATGAAACTTTAAAGCCACAAATTAGAGACCTAGGGCATTCAGAGGACAGATAACTTACCTAGCTAGATTGAAAATAATTCTTAGCGAAGTGCTTGCCATCCAATTGTCGAAAAATGCAATTCTTGCAGAAATCTTCAAATGTCATAAGTTTTTGATACCAAATCATAGCTTGTTCTGTCGAGTTCCTCAATGTCTTGGTGTCTTAATGTGGTATTTTGGAGAGATTTTTGACCATTTTGATCAATTCTTGAGAGGTAAAATTGGTTAAATATAGCACGAAATTTGTGTAACAAATGGCATCAACCCAAAAAATTGCTGCAACAACTCATGAGACATAGTAAAGCATGGGGACAACCACCACATGCTTCTATTGTCATGTTCTGAGCCCTTATACACTTTTACAATTAACTCACTGTTATTTGATGCACAGTGTCGAGCTGCATCTGAAATCAATCTTCAAGTTCCAAGCTTTCAGATGATGTACACCGCTTCTCCATGGCATCTACTGGTGACCTGCCATCTCCCCCTAAAGACTCTGTTACCCCCTAAAAAATACACAAATCTGTCTACGAAAAAGAGAAGTGGAGTGGAAAAGGTTACATATTTGATATACTGCTGGGTGTACTGCACTAGGTTTTTAAAATTTCTATTTACAAAGTACTTATCAAATAAATGTAGTGGAGTAAAAAGTAAAAGTAAAATAAAAAAAAGTGTCTAGGGTGACTTTTGCAGTTAGAGATTAAATTATGAAGCTCAGTATCAGATTTTTCCAAATCAGGTTTTAATACCGTCAAATACAGCCTTTGGATAAAGTGTGGTATATCAGCAGAAATGCTACCAGTAAATCACATTAGTGGTTTATAAGGAACACAGCTTGATTAATTCCAGATAGGTGTGAAGCTCTGGAAACCAAATGACTTGGGAAAGACAAACTTATTTTGTGAAAGCAATAGTTATCAGTGTACTTTGCAAGCATTAGTCATACTATCCATCAATAACAACTTAGTAAACTGTTGATGAAGAGCAGTTCTTCAACTCCATGCTGCATTCACTACAATCACCTCTGACAACAGGTGTCAACCTGGAGGCTTTGAAATGGTCTCAACAGGATCATCGACCACAGTCTGCTCTTCTGTATCTTTATTCCCTGCTCATCTGGTGTTTGGTGTTTTTCTACCCAGTTTACATGAAACCGGTTTAAGACCACAAATAAGACAAGAATTAGTGCAGCACACCGACTACTCCTGGCGAGGCGGCCTTCTGGCTGCTGCTGCACCGAGAAGCCACACTACCGCACGCTGGCCACAGCACACCGGTGATGGAAAGACTTGCTGCTGAAGAAATGCAACGTCCACCAGCACCGGCTATTCTCACCTCAGCTCAGCTCCCAGCTCATTTATTCCTCGAACAGAACTTTTCTCTTGTTTTTCCTTAGGCTGAAAGTTATGAGCTCCTCAGTGTAACCCCCAAAACAGCGTTGGCTGCTTTCTGTTAACTGATCTCCAGGTGGAGACAGTAATTACAAATTACATCTATAAATCAACAGAGAAGATTCTGAAAACTTTTAAATAATGTTTCATTAATTAAATTTGTTCAAAAATTAAAAAAAAAAAACTGTAATTATTTTACAAAAAGGAAATGAGCTTTGTATTGATAATTGATGGTACACTCATTCTCTCCCATTCCCTCATGCCAAGCTTCGGCTTATCTAGATGCTCTCCACATAGTTTTATGTTCATACGGCTTATGAGGTGACGGTACTGCATACTGAGTATTGGCCCACTTTGAGCACTGAGAATGGGTTTTAAAAAAAAAAAGATTTTGCTGGGAATATCTAGATAAAATTCCTATTTTTTTCATTTACTTTCATTTACTTTATACTTATTTTGGCCACAGGAGGCTGAAGTATACCACCTGTCATGTTTTCTGCAGTGTGTGATCCCTCGACATATACAGTATGTACATCATGGATACAGTATATATCAAGTCTCTCATGTCATTACGCAGTTACATTCTCAGGATGAGTCACCTGATGATCAGACTTTAGGTTAGATTAGGTTGGATGATGATGGCAGGTTTCATGTTATTCTCTCACTAATGTAGGCTACATTTAATGTTTTAAGTGAGCTTGTGTAAATTACATTAGCATAAAGCTTTACATATTTTAATTTAAAGTTTTGTGTATTTCAACAAGTTTTGTGTTGTGTGTTCTGAATTTATTCTGCCTGCAAGGCAAATTTCCCTTCTGTGGCAATAAAGTTAAAATTTGAGTACAGACCAAAGCAAGCAATCTCACTTCTCTACTTAAAAATTAATATAAGCCTGGAATTTGTGTTTACCACTTGATGCCATCTTGTCGTTTTTACTGGAGACAAAAAAAATCTAAATTTAGGCAAAGGATCCTGGATGGAGGTGAAGGTGGGAAGGGCAAATGACAACCACCATGGCTAACTGTGCAAGACTCAGTCAAAGCCTCCTACCCAGCTTACCCTTTAAACCCCAAAAGACACACCTTGTTATGACTTAAAGGGATATTTTGGGTGTTTTTGTATGTATATATTGTATGAGGTACTTATCCATAGTCAGTGTATTACCTACAGCAGTCAGCATGCCCCCAGTTTGGAGAAACAGACAGGAGTACCAGCACAACAGCAATGTGATGTACTGCTGTGGATGGGAGCAGCAGATAAAAGAGATTTTAACCACCTATAAAAATCTATATCAGTCTATGTGTGCACTTGTAGAATATTTTCAGTGGTTTACTTTGCCATCAGACAGCTTTACAGTCTGTATTTCCAACAAGAACTGAAGCGGCTAACTGTGCTCTAATATTTCATCAATATACTATTGTAATATTAGTATTCAATCAGATGCTTTACTTCAAAAAAAGTATCAATTACAGTTGGGGTAAAAAAAATCAATACAGTATAGTATTGCAATATTTTGCATGGCAATTTTGTATCGGTACATGGGCGTCAAGTATCCATCTTTTATTACTGTATATATCCGACAGTTTCTTATCTGTCTTGCTAGCTTATCGAGAAGAACACTAAATAATGGTACAAAGTTGCTTTTGTTGTTTTAACATCACTATGTTTTTAACGCATTAACGAAACAGCAACGAAATTTTTTTTTTAAAAGGGTCCTTGACTTGACCTCCAAATATATGAGTGAAAATGGGTTCTATGGGTACCCCCAAGTCTCTGCTTTATAAACATGCCCACTTTATGATAATCACATGCAGTTTGGATCAAGTCATAGTCAAGTCAGCCCACTGACACACTGACAGCTGTTGTTGCCTGTCGGGCTGCAGTTTGTCATGTTTGAGCATATTTTTAAGCTAAATGCAGTACCTGTGAGGGTTTCTGGACAATATCTATCATTGTTTTGTGTTGTTAATTGATTTCAAATAATACATATATACATACATACATACATACTTTTTTCTGGCAAAAAACTGAATCAAAGGCAACTGGACTTAGATTTGTCTCTGAAGACGTTTCGCCCCTTATCCAAGTGGCTTCATCAGTTCAAACGCTACAATCTGACTAGTCCCCACTAGTCTGACCATCTGACCGAGTCAGACTAGTGACGTCCAACCGTCTGACCGAGTCAGACCGTCTGACCGAGTCTGACTAGTCCCCACTAGTCTGACCGTCTTCCCAAGTCAGACTAGTGGGGACTAGTCAGACTGTAGCGTTTGAACTGATGAAGCCACTTAAGGGGCGAAACGTCTTCAGAGACAAATCTAAGTCCAGTTGCCTTCGATTCAGTTTTTTGCCAGAATGAATATGA
This sequence comes from Pterois miles, assembly GCA_947000775.1. Lineage (NCBI taxonomy): Eukaryota > Metazoa > Chordata > Actinopteri > Perciformes > Scorpaenidae > Pterois > Pterois miles. The sequence goes on along the minus strand of CAMQGK010000479.1, from coordinate 4,823,791 downwards.
CCTGGATGAATGAGAACCTTCACAGACTACATACATACTGTATATTTACATAAAGCATGTATATTTGTCCACTCCAGTGCTGATAACAGTACTCCCTTTGAGGTACATTTTGAACAGATTAAAAAAAAAATGTGCAATTAATTTGCGATTAATCAAGATCAAATATTCTAATCAACTGACAGCCCTAATCAAATTAAAAGTACTCATGCAGGCAGAATAGCTCCTGTCAGTGTTACATCATTATAAATGATTGTATTACTGCATTTACTTATTAAATACATTTCAGTGTCAATCTGGTGAAGAATTGATTTAAATATTTTATATACTTCTGGTTGTACTGTACTGATTTATTTTAGTGGTAACTGTCAAGTAAATGTAGTTGGGTTCAAAGTAAAAGTGAAATAAATATAGAATCCTGAAGTAAAATAGAAATACCTTAGAATTGTGACGACACTTTATCAACACAGAAATTAACTAATTTTATCCTGCAGGAAAAACATCAAGGTGAGATCATGTATTTAAAGCATTTTAATCTCACCTGATGAGGTTCTGGAGGAGCTGTCTGCTGGAGCTTTTTCTTCTGATGGACTCTGACATAGTGGATTGGGCTGCTCCTGGTCTGTGGTCCTGATTCTGGTGCTGGTCGTTGTGCAGCCTCTGGTCCTGGGTCTGACCTTGGTTCTGGTCAGGAGGTTTAGATGTTCCCTTCAGCTGCTCTCTCGTTCTTCTTTGTGTGTCTCTGTGGCTCACGCTGGCCTCTCTCTCTCTCTCTCTCTCTCTCTCTCTCTCTCTGTTTGGTCGCCACTCTCTCCTCCCTCCATGTGGTTTTCATTGAAGCCTCTCACCCTAACAGGGGTCATGTGACTCACCCAAGGGAGAACGTAAGATGATATCATAACAGTGGATCAGTGACAATATTATATGCATGTGTATTGTACATATTCATATTGTGGGGAGAGCACCACAGTGAGTGTATTGACATTTTCTTAACACATCTAGAGACTCCAGCTTGTTATGAAAGAAATAATCAATGCTACAGTCACTCAGTGCACTTTAAAAATGACACAATAGCTGTGAGATGCAGCTTCATCCTCTCCTTTGTTGTTGTCCTGACTGTTAAGTGATTTACAGCCTAATAAGAGCTGGTGGGTCTCTCACTTTTCAACATATTGAGAGTTAAAGGTCAGGTTGATGTTGAGTAATTAATTACTTCAGTAAAGATGATAACTTACTGTGGCTATAACATTTAAAAACAACTTAAGGTCACTGGTTAGAATGAATGTGCACATTCATGTGTTTTTCTCTTTTACATGTTTCAGGTGGTAGTATACATTCTGTGCTGTTATTATATTTACTTTGAAAAGCACTTCTGGCAAAATAAAATCTGAAAAAAGAATGTTTACATGCTAACAGAAATCCTGCAAAATGCGGCGCCAAACACAAACTGCACATCTGCATCAGGCCAAGCACCTTTGACACAAAATACCCTGAAGAATCCAATCATTATATTAATTTCATTAGGATTAAGACAGCTATAATAATAATAATAATAATAATAACGCAAACACTTTTTATATACTTTAATATATTAGTGTTAATTTGGAAATTAGGTGCAATATTCTTCAATATGGTGCAATACATCTCTACACCTTGTGTCAGACGCTGACAAGTAAATGCAATAAACTAAACTAATTTTAAAATAATTTAAATGGCAAGAATTATAGGAATTATGGCTGTCTCTCTCTCTCTCTCTCTCTCTCTCTCTCTCTATATATATATATATATATATATATATATATATATATATATATATATATATATATATATATATATATATATATATATATATATATATATTTATATATGTATGTATATATATATAATGGCAAATCAATGTCACGTTTTTGTTATCGGTTACCTTAAAGGGAGATGTGTCAAGTATTTAATACTCTTATCAACATGAGAGTGGCCAAATATGCTTATTTTATACCGACATATGCATATATTGGAAATCAATTAACAACACAAAACAATGACAGATATTGTCTGGAAACCCTCACAGGTACTGCATTTAGCCTAAAAATATTCTCAAATCATAACTTGGCAAACTGCAGCTGTCAGTGTGTCAGTGTGCTGACTTGACCATGACTTGTGATTGGATTATCATAAAGTGGGCATGTCAGTAAAGGGGAGACTGGTGGGTACCCACAGAACCCATTTTTATTCACATACTGTATCTGGAGGTCAGAGGTCAAGGAATCCCTTTGAAAATGGCCATGACAGTTTTTTGTGTAATTTTGGATGTTATTTAGCCTCCTTCACCACAAGTCTAGTATGACATGGTTGGTACCAATAGATTCCTTAGGTTTTCTCATTAGTCGTATGATGCCAGCTAGCTTTAAATCTGAGCTACAACCTGCAATACATCTCTCCTCCTTCGGCCAAATCCCAGACTAATAGACATAATGAACTAAACGAACTTTAATGGAATTTAAATTGAATATCTGATGTCAGAAATGTGTAAGAATTGTAAATTACTATGTAAGAAAAACTGAGTACAACTTTTTCTATTTATGGAACCGGAAATTAAATACCATGTGAAATGAAAACAAAGAGAATGTGGATAATACTGTCTGCATAAAAACATCATAAAGAGAGCAGATAACAGAGTTGAAACTAGAACTTTAGATCAGACAACAAGCCATCCTGTTTAAAGCTGAGATATGAGCAGCAGCCTGAGAACGAGGCTGAAGGAATAATGCATTTTGGATCTGGTTCCTGTTCAGCAGGTTATGAATAAGATATGGCAGCTCAGAACAGGAGCAGCTGCTGGAGGCGACGAGCTGATCGGCCCATCCAGCTACAAAATACTCTAAGTCTCATCACTGCTAGAGCATCAGGGCTCAGCGCCACCCTGGCTGCTGCTATTTGTTTGTCTAATTTGTGTTCAGACACTCAGATAAGAGACTCAGCTCTCTGCTTCTGAACACAAAAACAGAAGTGGAACGTTTTTTTCTTTAAAAACTCTCTCCGTCACACACTCACAGATGTGCATTAGGTCACACAGGCATTTCCAGCCAACACTGATTTACACTCACACACACATACACACACACTGTTTTTCTCTATTTCACTTGCCCACCCCCCTAAATCCCGCGGGAGCTTGAAACACTCACAAACACTCCACAAAACGGTTGCCACGGCAACACTCCCACAGCACTTAACACAGTCTTATTGTTGTAACAGCTCGGCATGAGGCGGACGGTGACGGACTTCAACACTTTCTCCAATGTTTCCCCTGAAGGAGGAGTTCAGTAGAGAGAGTTAAAGCAAGAAAACACAACTCATGCACTATAAACCTCATGGCTGACAGCTCTTTGATGTCTAGTTAAAGGATTGCTCTCTTTATTGCTTAATAAATAGATAATCAACATATATTTTCAGTTGCAGGTAATATTTTTGTTTTTTCAATTTATAAGTGTGTATGAACTAAAATATTCCAATATTAACCCAGAATAGACAGTAAATGTTACTACAAAACTACCCTAAAAGCAAAGTTATAATCCTTAACATTGACTATGTTTACATGCACACTAATATTCCACTATTACTGTTAGTACATATTTGATATGAGTCATATAGAAAGCTTATTTGTACATTATAAACTAGGGCTGTCAAAGTTATGATAACATGTTTGTAAAATGTAAATTTGTAAACATGTAAATTTGTTTAAATTGCAATAATTTCATTAATGCAACTTGCAGTTTCAGGTTGTAGCTCAGATTTAAAGCTAGCTGGCATCATACGACTGACTAGAAAACCTAAAAAAATCTATTGGTACCACCATGTCATACTAGACTTGTGGTGAAGGAGGCTGAATAATGCTCCAAGATAACACAAAAACTCTCATGGCCATTTTCAAAGGGGTCCCTTGACCTCTGACCTCCAAATATGTGAATTAAAATGGGTTCTGCGGGTACCCACAAGTCTCCCCTTTACAGACATGACCACTTTATGATAATCACAGTCAGTGTCAGTTTGGGGCAAGTCATAGTCAAGTCAGCACACTGACACACTGACAGCTGTTGTCTGTTGGGCTGCAGACATGTTAGGATTTCAGCATTCATTTTTTTTATCCTAATTGCAGTACCTGTGAGGATTTCTGGACAATATTTGCCGTTCATTTGTGCTGTTCATTGATTTTCCATAATAAATGTATACATATATTTGCATAAAGCAGCATATTTGTCTACTTCCGTGTTGATAAGAGTTTATTTATCATTTATTAAATACTTGACAAATTTCCCTTTAAGGTACATTTTGAACAGATAAAATGTGTGATTAATTGGCAAATACTGCAATTGTAAATGCAATTAATCTCGATTAAATATTTGAATTGATTGACAGTCTTAGATTAGATATTCAGAATAAAAAAAAATCAGGCCTTATTCCTAATACAGCAGTTTGAAATCAAGACATGGGTAATATGCCTTTGGATGTTTTTACATTCACTAATAACCTCCCTCTACTGTTCATTGTTAGTGGTGGATTCAAATTACCATCACATACACAAGAAGATGATATATGCATGTAATCCAGAGTAATTTTATCACATTGATAGCAGCCTCACTGTTAATATTCACTTTCCTGCAGCCCAATCACATCTGTACGTAGTTACTGTTAATCCAAAGATGTCATCCTGCTGCTGCTTTACACTAAAAGCATTGTAATTGTCAGAGGTTAGCATAGAGAGTGATCATTCATCAAAACAGTGTCTACAATATAAGACAACAGTCATTTTTGACAAGTCAAGTCAGGATCAGCTACAATGAGCTGTTAAATGTAGAGTTGCAGGTGACAGGCTGCACAACTCCTCAGAAATCCAACCCAGTTGTGGGGATCCCCACTGTGGGGACCCACTTGTCAAAAAATTGCTCCACAGCACCACTAACATCAAAAACTGTTGTTCATAGTTTAGCTTTTCTCATTCACATTCATTATGATATGTTAATGTTCATAATGATAGTATTGATGGAGTGGCTTTGGATGGTTGCTGACTTGATGACTTTCTAATGCTGCTAGCGACTTTCATTGGAAAAGATTTGTCAACTCTGGATTCATTTGTTACCTACTCTTGTTTCTATAGATTGCCCACCCTGCCTTTAAAGTGTGATTTGTTTGCTGCATCCATGAAGATCACAGGTGTCTGCACAGCCAAAGGGATGTCACACCATCAGGCACAGCCTTTCACTATGTCTGCCTTTCACAGGACATCCAAATTCAAACAATGCAGATGTGGATGAGTGAAGAAAATGGAGGACTTTGAGAATATTGGTTCACCGTGAGGAGAAAAGGGGTATAAAAGATCCAAACTTTTCCTCATCACGATTCCCCCTCAGCTCAAGTCTGTGTGGCCGTCCTTGTGGAAAGCATGACCGAATCTTAACACTGTAACATAATCATAATGTGGCAGACAGAAAGCATGCCTCTTGGCTTACGTTTTATGAAAATATGATTAAGTAAATTAACCACTAAAATCTTACTTTGCATCTGTGTTAATTCCTAATGAATTATTAATTCAAAATTGACCTCTCCTTACTAACATGTAGTCTGGTTGAGTCTCACAGATGAGTTATTGTTACAGACAGGGTTAGGATCAGTTTACACAATGTATAGATAATCAGCAAACAAGCTGACTGACTTTTAATTTTCTTTCATTATGACAATTTGAGTTTTGGCCTGAAGATTGAAGCTCTCCCATCTAGGACAAAACAGCCCATCAGTTACTCTCACTGAGGTAAACATTGCCAGCTGTCCTGTAAAGACGGCGTCACCAGCAGGAAAGCAGCCACTGCGGATCTGATCCAGACAGATGAGGGAATGGATTCAAGGTAAGTGATGTCAAGAAGGAGCATTCAAGAGCTAATCCGAGAAAGTTAAAGTTGATAGAGTTTGTGGAGACAGTATGCAGGAGTATGTCTTTGTGTCATTTGACTGATGCATAGATGATGCATAAGAATTCACTGGACAGAAGGCAGTCCTTGTTGCAACATACAGTAAGGAGGAAAAATAAAAAGCAGTATCGGGTGGGTGTAAAGTACAAAAAGTGTCATTAATCTAAAGGAGTCCTGCAGCGTCTTTGAGTCTCCTCCCTTTCTGAACTAGGGATGACGATGTTGATTTGTCGGTCTGTCAATTAAGAACTGTTAAATAGATTCTGATGACATTTTGTGCATCATGGTGCCCAGATGATGAAACCTAATGACTTTGGTAAAGCCAAGACTTTTCCTCTAACGGCACCAGCAGTTCAACGTTTTCTATCGCTGAATAAACCTATGACCCCTTATTGACATATTTTATGGATATTTTATATTCAATGTATAACAACAACAGTACAGATCAACTGATAATCTGTACATTTAAACCAAATAATGACATAGTAACTGAAGGAAATCTGTCTAAATGCGCACTTTAGTCTATCTTTAATCTTTTGAACAGATTATTTACTTTGAATATTGCATCAGAGATGAGGTTATTTTAGATACTTTTAATACATTTCTCTGTATTATGTTTTTTTAATCATCCTTCTTATTTGTCTTTTTTTTTGACAAATTCTGTGTTTTGTTCTCCCTGACACCTGGCCATTGTTCTATTAACTCTTTGGTTGTTTTAACTTTGTACTTTTCTACTTTTAGATCTTAGATAATAATCGAAATATTAAAAATAACAATTTCATTTCAGTGAAATTAGATGTTTGGGTTTGTTGAAAGTTATCCAGGCTGAGGATTGTGGATGAACAGTTCCCTGTTAGTTAACACAGCTGTAGACTAGTATCTATCTCCTACATCAACACATAAAACAACAGAACTCTGACATCAACTTTTCCAAAGGTCAAGGCGAGAATGAGTCAACTTCTTTAACTACTTAGTCAATTTCCAGCTTAACTTCTAATCCATGTTAACTTCCCCTTACCGCAGATAATTTTACAAATCTATATATACTGTTAAAAATTGAATAAAAGATATATTTAGACTAAAATTTAACTCCTTAACAAATGAATGAACAACTGGTGCGCTGCTGAGAGTATAACCACAAAGTCCGTATATGGTTTCTGAGCCAGCTGGAAGGATCAGGGTTCAGATTTCACGGTTCATCAGATCTCTTTAAAGTTGGCCTCTGGGTTTGACCAGAAAAAGGTGATTTCTTGGTTTTGTCCTAAAAGTTTTGAGAAAAGCCTTTGCGTTACAGTAGTGAGTAATAATTTCAATGTCATGATGTATGCATTTGAGAGAGAAATGTTTAGTGTGTCAGCAGCCTGTTAGAGGCAGTCACCCAATGAGTATCTAACTGCACGCTAAAACTGGACTTGCTTGCTGAAATCTGCAATAACATCAAGTCTGTATTCAAAACTAAAAAAACTTTTTGAACAGTTAAAAAAATGAACATACCAAATCCAAATCTTTGCTTGTTTAGGTTCTTTTAGAAGATATTATGCGTACTTGACATTTGTCAAACTAAACCTACCGTCCTTGATGTTTCAGAGTGTTTTTATTACTTTCCAGCCAGCTATTGGTTTCCATCCATGAAATCCAGTTGTAGAAAGTCACCAAGTACATTTACTAAAGTTCTGCACAAGTACAAATTTAAGGTACTTGTACATTACTTGATTATGCCCATTTCATGTAACTGTATAGTTTTACTCCATTACATCTCAGGAGGGATGACAGGAGAATCAATACTTTGGTACCAAGTCAATGCCAAAATTCAGAAAACGTGATGGTACTTGTTTTTCTACAGTACCACCGATACCAACAGGGCTCGAGACCTATACTGTCTTGTCATCCTTGGAATAATAGAAAATGTGTTCGGGACACAATAAACTCACTATTGACATGTTGCACTGACATACCCTATTTTTGCTCTGATAATGATCAACATTCAACATTTTGTTGAGAATCAACATTTTCCTCAGACATATTGTAGATTTAGCAAGAAAAAAATGTATGGCTAAAATTACAATATATTTACTTATGCACAGAAAAATTATGTTCCATGGGCTCCACCATTTATCAATGTTAACAAATATGTCACAACTTGTAAACTCAGAGCTTTCAGAAACTTTCCACTCATGACGTGGTGATTATGACATAAGGGGGGGCTGTTCATATGGGCCTTTCTTGTAAACATGGTAAACACAACCACATTTGAAGGCACCTATGTATGTCCAGATCAAACCAGTCGTCCATTGTAGGAATGCTTGTTCTGCTGTTTGTTTTTGGCAAGTAAAAACAACTTTATTGGCAATATCCAGCAAGTGAGCACAACTTTGGTATTGGAAGTATTTAGATCCTTTACTTAAAGATTCAGCAGGCAGAATATTTTTGACATCATTGAGCCAAAATTCCATAACAGCCTTTCAGCATATTGTATTTAAGGTGTCCTGAGAGAAAACTAGGCTTCTGCACCTCCCAATGGCTCTGTTTTCAGGCTTTAAAATATCTAGCCCGTGATGGGAGACTTTGGCCAATCACAGGTCATTTCAGGGAGAGTGGTCCTATTGACCATTCCTATTGGCTGTGCTGGTGGGCTGTGCTTGGTATCTCCTCAGCTGATCTCAACATGGCTGCCATCCTGGAACGGGGGGATCCCTCTTCTGTTGCTCTTCCTGAGGTTTCCTCCATGTTTTCCTTTTCCCTATTAAAAGGATTTTTTTGGTTGGGACATTATCCTTATCCGAAGAGAGGGTCGCATTGTAAAGGACAGACTGTAAAACCCCCTGAGGCAAAATTGTGATTTTGGGCTATACAAAAAAAGTTGACTTGACTCGAATGGGTGGAGGCTTTTGCTGAGAAACTACACATATGGGTAATTCTGGAATCCAATGATAAACATTATTTAGTTGGAAAATGTGTGAGTTTTTGCTTCTATTATTTTGTTTTATGAAGTCCTGTTTTTATTATACTTCAGGAGCAAGTGCTTTCTCCACACCACATACAGACAAACTACATATATACAATTTATGAAAATGGACTGCATTCAAATGAAAAAAAAAACATTACTTTCCAACAGTTTGGCACAAAAACTATGCATTCTGTATTTTATAGGCCACACATTGTACTCCTACCATCCAGCTCAGGGAGACACTGGGTTTCTATGTCTCTGCCTTCCTGGAAAGGTTTCCATCGCTCACAACAAGCAAATGACACATCTATGAAACATTCATGACTGAAAAGCAGCTAGCTTCATTAAACACAGGGAGGGATTAGTTTTCAAGGAGCAGAAAAGTCCAATCCTACTAACTACAGTATCATTCATCTAGCTTTTAAAATAATCAAGACTTTATTGTTTTAATTAATTTTTATCTGTTTCAAAAACTACAATCTTCAGGTTCGTCTCAAGACAATAATCCCTATGTGCACACTTACGCTTTGGACTGTTAGTCCTAGGAACTGGCAGGTTTAATGCCACTCCAGAGGAAATCATAACATGGCAAACTGCATTCTAACAGGCAACAACAGCTGTCAGTGTGTCAGTGTGCTGACTTGACAATGACTTGCCCCATTAACATAAAGTGGGCATGTCTGTAAAGGGGAGACTGCTGGGTACCCACATTTTCATTCACTTATCTGGAGGTCAGAGGTAACTTATATATATATATATATGTATATATATACATATACGTATATATGTATATATATGTATATATATACATATACGTATATATGTATATATATGTATATATATATATATATATATATATATATATACACGTGTATATATATATATATATATATATATATATATATATATATATATATATATATATATATATATATATATATATATATAAGTTACCTCTGACCTCCAGATAAGTGAACGAAAATATGGGTACCCAGCAGTCTCCCCTTTACAGACATGCCCACATGCCCATATATATATATATACGTATATATATATATATATATATATATATATATATATATATATATATATATATATATATATATATATATATATATATATATATATCAGCACTGTGCTTAGTGGCAATTTTGAGTGGTGCCACTAAGCACAGTGTAAAATTGCTCTGTGCGGTAGCACAGAGCAATTTTACCATTCATCATGTGTGGGCGGTTTAACTCTCACTGAGCTAATACATGATTATGAGAGATGTCAAAGTTCCATCGATCTTCATCTTCATCTTCAACCGCTTATCATGTTTTGGGTCGCAGAGGGGCAGGAGATGGGCACATAGATGGTACATAGATGGTGTACATAGATGGACCATCTCCATCGCAGGGCACATAGAGACAGACAACCATTCACACTCATATTCACACGTACGGGCAATGTAGAGTTAACCTAAACTGCATGTCTTTGGACTGTGAGAGAAAGCCGGAGAACCTGGAGAAACCCCACGCTAACACGGGGAGAACATGCAAACTCCACACAGAAGAGCCCCAAGCTGGATTCAAACCTGCGACCCTCATGATGTGAGACCAGTGCTAACCACTGCACCTTTGCAAAGTTATTTCTTAGTAAGATACATGTTCCATTAATGTAGGCTACTCCAACCCACACAGTTGTTTAATGTACTATCTGAATAAGTTGTGTGCCAGGGTGAATATCATGCGAACATAAACTTGTGGTAGTGACCAGCCTGATGTGGATGATGGTGGTGAAGTCACTATGCCCTATAACACAGGAAGTTCCTTTTCTCAGTACAGTCTGCGGTCTCCATGCTGCCCGTGTTGTTCTTGGATATGGTTCCACAGTGCTGCGTCACGGGGGGGCAGAGGGGCAGGTCAGAGTACGACACACTCACCCCGTTCACCCACAGCCACTGACCAGCCAGAAAACGGAGCCCTGCCCACACCTGAGGAGAGGAAACAACTAATGAACCTCCACCTTCTGACCACAAAGCAGGTTTAATATTTATACATTCCAAGAGGCTATAAAAGCTATTTTTATGTACATGATGTAATCACAGTGTGAAGTTTATGGGCCACACTGGTGAGCACTGGGAAAGAGAGACGAGCAGCCAATGAGCAGGCTGCACAGCACAGAAGCAAATCACAGAAAAGAGCTTCTTGCCGTGTATGCTGGGTGAATGGTCTCAGGATGCTTTACTGTTGGCATGACACAGGACTGACGTAGCGCTGAAAACCAACATCGGGGGCAGACTGACAGAATATCAGTCTGCCCCTGATGTTGTTCCTGGAGAGAAGTGGCTTCTTTGCTGCCTTTCTCGAAAGCAGGCCATCCTCCAAAAGTCTTCGCCTCACTGTGCGTGCAGATGCACTCATACCTGTCTGCTGCCATTCTTCAGCAAGCTCTGCACTGCTGGTGCCCCGATCCTGCAGCTGAATCAACTTTAGGAGACAGTCCTGGTGCTTGCTGGACTTTCTTTGGCACCCTGAAGCTTTCTTTCAAACAACTGAACCTCTTTCCTTTAAGTTCTAGATGATCTGATAAATGATTGATTTAGGTGCAATCATACGAGCAGCAATATCCTTGCCTGTGAAGCCCATTTTCTGCAAAGGAATGATGACTGCATGTGTTTCATTGCAGGCAACCATGGTTAACAGAGGAGGAACAATGATTTCAAGCACCACTCTTCTTTTAAAGCTTCCAATCTGTTATTCTAACTCAGTCAGCCTGACAGAGTGATCTCCAGCTTTGTCGTCGTTAACACTCTCACCAGTGTTAACGAGAGAATCACTGACATGATGTCAGCTGGTCCTTTTCTGGCAGGGCTGAAATGCAGAGGAAATGTTTTTTTGGGGAGATTAAGTTCATTTTCATGGCAAAGAGGGGCTTTGCAATTAATTGCAAATCATCTGATCACTCTTCATAACATTCTGGAGAATTCAGTATGCAATATCTCATCATAAAAATGAGGCAGCAGACTGTGCGAAAATTAATATTTGTGTCAAAACTCTTAACCACAGCTGTATTGGAGAGAGGTGATAAAAATATCATCCATAACGACAGGCCTGTAGTGTTGTGTGACTGTACTTCTCCTACATATCAAAGGCATAGATAGTGTCAGAAAGAAAGTATAGTGCACTAGCACTCCGTTCAAATGTTACCAGCCCATTAAATTGGCATTATCAGTGTTTTTTAGCCTCACAGATGTGGGTCAAAATGGACCTGCCACAGCCTCTAGTGGGTTTTATCATTACTGATATGGTCGATCAGCAAATGAAGGAATAAAAGAAGATAACAGCGACCTCTAGCAACCACAGTAATTAAGACAGGAGCACAGACTTGGAGCCGATCCCAGCTGGCATTGGGCGAAGGCGAGGTACACCCTGGAACGGTCGCCAGTCCATCGCAGGCCACATAGAGACAGACAACATATCGACAGACAACCATTCACGCTCACATCCACACCTCCGAGTAATTTAGAGTCATCAATTAACCTAAACAGCAGGTCTTTGGAATGTGGGAGGAAGCCGGAGTACCCGGAGAAAACCCACGTTGACACGGGGAGAACATGCAAACTCCACACAGAAGAATCCCAAGCCGGAATCGAACCTGCGACCCTCTTGCTGTGAGGCAACAGCGCTAACCACTGCACCACCATGCTGCCCCCAGTTCTTGAAAGTTAATTATAAAATTTTTGGTCAGCTGAAAATGTTTTACTCAGCGTTCGGTTGTACTTAGCGCCACCCTTTCATCCAACCAATAAGATGGTGACGGCCAAAAACCAAGATGGTGACAGCCACAACACTGAACTTAAGGCTCAAAAAACGTAGTCCACAAAACCAATGGGTGACATGGTGACTACGTCTACTTATACAGTCTAAGCCTAAACCTAAAGTAGCTGTAGTTTTGTTGCCTAAACCAAAACAAGCTATTTTGTTTGTGTTCTAAACGTAACGTTTTATTCAGTTTTACAGCGTGGTAATGCAGGTTGGTTTTTAAACACAGGAGGTGCAGTTTGGCCCACCCGGCATATTAGAACAGTAGTTATAATGACTGAAAATGCCTATTTAATAAGTGGATTACATTCAAAATGGGTGGTACTAAATAAAAAATAATTAGCAATTTTGCTGAGCTTGAAAGATCACACTTTGGAAGTTTACTTTGGAAAAAGAGCACCTTCATGCTGTTTTTTGCTTTAAAGCAAATTGATTTTCCTCCAAATGGGCCCCATAGCGCAATGGTTGGTGTATAGCCCACCCTAACACTTAGCAACTATAAAACATGTCTTACATGTGTCACTGAATATGAACCCACCTCCTCAGTTGCAGCCTCCATGACCTTGGCAGTCACATAGTCATGGTCTTGCCCAGGCTGCACGCTGATCAGCTGGTAGTTAAGGGCTTGGCAGTGCTCCCTCGCCTCCTCCCAAGTCTTGTTCTCCTTTACCAGGATCAGGTTGTCATTGAAACAGATGAAGGGAAACCGGGAAGAGCAGTCCTGGGTAGCCATCTTTTTGCCTGAAGAGGAGATGGAGACACAGTTCCCGTTGTTCCCTGGCTCGTTTGAGTCCCAATTTCTGTACTCTGACAACCCTGTGCTCCACCTCCATGTTCCCCCTGCAGAGAAGATTTGGAAACTTGAGCTGAAAGTCTGTCTGTTTACTGTTTGTTAGTCAACTAACCGTCCCTCCTTTATCTTTATGGCTAAAGACAGAGGTTGAACTGCATTAAAGAGAACTAATAAACTAATAAATAACATCATTGCAGGGTTTTTACTCCCTTCTACATGTTTCAAGGGGTAGGATAAGTTGATTATAGCATCATAACGCCTCCATCCACTCTGAAGTCACATTGTACAGGGTGTAGTTTATGCTCAGTTTTCTCAACAAGCTGTGTCGTCGACCTGTTTCATTACGAGGGAAGTGAAAGTGACTGGCTTTATTAAGTGGTTCATGGTCCATACCATGCTGTCTGGCATTGTTCGTAGCCATATGAACAGTAATGCACTGTAATTTGTAGGCCCATATATACAACACAGTCTCACAGCAGTTTGTGAAATAGTCACAAAATTTAATCTACTTGATTTGTGTGCATAGATACACATTTTCTTTTTTCATGATGCTCAGCGGGATTTTCAGCAATTTTCAGTTTTTTTCAGGCTTTTTCCTTTGAATGTCCAGCAACACGTGACACACATGCCAATTTCTTCTCCAGTCTTTTCAAAATAAAACTACCTAATTATGTTTAGAGTAAGATTTGACTTGGTTAGGCTTTGGCAGTAAAATTACTTTATGGTAAGGATTAAAATAATTCCACAAGTGGCCTAACTTATGTAAAGAAGTTCTGTGACAAATTAAAGCTGCAAGCAGCAATGAGCGGACTCTCGCACCTTCCCGCATGTCGGGGGTACTGGCGGGATGCCGACTGACGCAGCCTGGCACAGTGAAATTGTAAATCTTATGAGTGCAATGATGCCTGCCACAAAAATCTGTTCAGGTATTATGAAAGAGGGCGTGACAAAATGTTAGAGGTGGTGATAACCTTGACCAATGAAACAGGCACTCTCTGCTGAGTGATATGACACCTCGCAGACATGTTTGTCTATGACAAACAGTTCATGAGTTATGACAGGGGATGTGGCTAAATGTTACGGGGTGGGTGGGCATAATCATACCAGTGACACAGGAACTCTCTGCTGAGTGCAGTGAGTAGATGGGTGGGTCAAAAAACACCAGATGAGACATTTGTCATATTCTGTATGAAACCAGAAGTCAACGTTGATTTGTCACATAACTTTTGTACTTATGTAATGACACCTGTATTGTTATTTTAATCGAAAACATGACCTTTTCCTAGACCTAAGTAGTTTAGGTCCCTAAACCTAACCAAGTTGTTTCCTGTGAAGATGTAAGTTTAATTTGAAAAGGCTGTATGAATGTAAGAAGCGTAAATTGAATATGTTACTGCTATACTGCTGTTCCTACTTATTTGTAGGTGAGTGCACGAAAAATGACTTATATACCGGTATATATAAGTACCGCTGTATGAGGATACGTTGCCTGTGGCTGTCAATTTGCTTGCACTTACTATACCACAGACTTTAAGCTTGACAAGATGGTTGTTTGGCTACTTGAGAAGGTGACTTTTTGGTGCCATCTATGAAAACAACTCACCAATAGAAGCATCTCTGGACAGATATAAGATATAATAAGTAAGACTGAAAAGCATGACAGTGTTGCAGTTATGTTTGTCTTTACCATCCCTGTACAGTCCAGTCCAGACTGGAAAGTCCCGCTGAATGACAGCTGACTCCAGGTCGGAGGAATCTTCAAAAGTTGCCAGATCATGGTACACACTCTTGCAGTACTGCAGGGCTTCAGCCCAGGACTTTGACTGTGGTATAAATGTGTAGACGTAATGGTTCGGGTGCTCTTTGTGACAAATGAAGAAGAATGTTCCCTCACAATTGTGGCCATAAAACCTTTCAAGAGAAACATGAACAACAAAGTTAAAAAGAGGAAGAATTTGATGCATAAATCTAATTAGTCCCTTTCAGAAGAAAAACATGTGTACTCGTTTACTACAAATAACAAAACATTTGCATGACTGCTGACAATTTTCTGAATGAAGTCATGCTTCAGCTTTTTGTGTGCTGTCCCTACTCTTCTATAGGTAAATAAGGGAGGGTAGACAAGTATAGACAAAATACAAGCAAATTAAGAAAGCCTTATCCATAGTCAGGGTATTTCCTACAATAGATGCTGGCCAACACGTCCCCAGTTTGGAGTAAGAGACAGGAGTACCAACACAGGAGCAAAGCAGTGTACTGCTGTGGATGGAGGCAGCAGAAAAACAAATTTTAGACACCCAAAAGAATCAATATCAATTTAAGTGTACACTATATTTAGAATATTTTCACTGCTTTACGTTGCCATCAGACAGCCCTTTCCGATGGGAAACTGAAACCATTATCTGTGCTCTCTTAAAAGCCACCAGACTCCTTAGTTTGTTTGTGTTTATTTGTGTCTTGAGTGAACCCAAACTAACCCTTTAAAACAGTGCTTCACAAAGATTTTGGGGCCAGAGACCCTTTGATGCTTACTACAAGCTGTACTGTTTGATGCCATTGGAACTACCTATTGTTAGGAACCCCAGGTCTTAGTCTGTTCTGTGTTTCTTGATGCATGCTTTTCAGTTGAGCACTTCCTGTTTTATTTTTGGCATGGTTAACCTCTCTTCTCATTTCAGTGCACGTCACTTCCCCTCCTGCATGCTTCCCGCCACTATGTTTGAACACCGCCTTCTGACCTAGATTCTCACCATTCACCTGCGTCTCAGCGTCTTCCCCCGCCCTAATTGTGTCCACCTGTGTATAGTCAATCACTCATTCACAAGTATATAATGCGTCTTCCCCTTCCCCTCGTTGCCAGATCGTCTTGTGCTTTCACGTCAAGAGTTCCAGCGTTTCCCTGTGAGTTATTGCCTTCTAGTGTTTTGATCTCTGCCTGTTTATACCGACCTAGCCCCTAGCCTGCCGTTTTGGATGTGTTTGCCATATCACTTGATTCCTGTGTACCGAACCTCTGACTGTAATAAAGACACCGATTATTGCCTACGACCTGTCGTCTCTGTGTTTGCTCTGGAGTCCTCTGCTGCCGTCGATCAGATCCTTAACACCTATGTTCTAAAAGGTTTCAACATAAGTACTTCAGATCTGTTTCACAGTGATAAACAGAAACACATTTCAATCTAAATCATGTGAAGTTAAGATGACATATTCCTTTATTAGTTCCACAGAGGAGAAATTTAATGTTAATGCCAATAATGTATATTTAAACAGAGGGTGATTTTATTGAAATTGCATTTAGACTCAACATGAGCAAGACAAGCAAATTCAGTCTAAAGTGCTTCAGCTTGAAAATAATGAGCTTATTGCTGTGTGTCACGGTCATATCGCAGTTTCTATTGGGTGGGCATAATGGACATAATATGCTTGTTTTATTGGGACAAATGGTTCCCATCTGTAGATATGCACTTGATACAGTACAATTTCTAATTTATAGTAAATTATATTGCAGACCTCTGACAGAGTGTCATGGACCCCTGAGGGAGCCCAACCCCACTTTGAGAATCACTGCCTTAGAATACCAAAGTCCAGTGATGTCTGTGTTCAGCGAAGTAAAATCACTGTTTTTTTCAATGGAGTCTGGTGGCTTTGAAGAGTTAACGGTGTAAGTACCCTGTCGGAAAGGACTGTCTGACAGCAAGGTAAAGAGGTGAAAATATTCTAAATATAGCATACTTTTAAGCTGATGTTGATTTCGTCCACACTGCCTTGCTCTGATTTTGGTACTCCTCTGTTTGTCCAAACTGGGGGCATGCTGACTGCCATCTACTGTAGGTAATACGCTTTGGATAAGTACCACATACAACTCCACTTAAATACCACAAAATACCTGAACTATCCCTTTAAGTTACAGTGCACTGAGCTTTCTTGGTCTCAGTACCCCTGGCAGCCATCAGTCTCCATCCATGTTATGAAAACGAGCAGTCTTAACTTCAGACAGTCAGACTCACACGTCCACACAACAATAACAGCAGATAAAAATGTTTAACCATAAGAATGGATATCAGGGCTGCTTGAGAAAATTGTTCAAGACTCTATAATATAATATACAATCTGCTTAACATGCAAAAACATTAAGTCTTTAAAACAATGCAAGAAGAGTCTCCCATTACCTGTTGAGTGTGTAATAGACGGTAGCACAGGTTTCGCCATGGCCTGGCTCGTTGCTCCCCCAGACTGCAGGGTATATGTCTTTTCCATTAGACCACTTCCAATATGTTGAGAGGTTTAAGGATGTTGAGGAGGGTGTTACTTTGAACAAGCCGATCCATGCATGATAGTACGTCATGGTCATGAGGTTTTCATCTGACTGCATATAGATGGTGGCCAAGTCAATGTAGTAACTATTCAGACAGAAAAAAAAGCACTTTTATTTGCAAAGTGAACTGTCAGAATTTAAAAGATTAAAAATAAAGTATATTGACAGCAGAGGCTGTTTCCCATGGATGTACAGCTGAGGCTAATGGCATGTCATTAGTTTTGCAGATATTTGGTCATAAAACAGTATTCCACAAATTGAAACTGCTGTAGAGTAAAGCGATCAACAAAGTTATTTTTTTTTCTGTGTAATTTTCAGTGTTACATTCAAGTTACATTGGTATAATATCCTAACTACAAATTCTAAGTGTTAATAGCAATTGGTGATAATGTTAATAATTAGAATTATAGATAGAATTGTATTCTTAACCCTTGTGCCTCACTTTAAAATATACGTGGAGTTAAGTTTTTTAACCAACATCAGACCTGAGCATATCTAACACATATCCAAAATGATTTTTTGTGTCAGAGTCTGGGATATTTAGATTATTAGCAACAACACTGAGACTGATGCATTACATCAAACATTGTAGTGCTGTTAAAAAATGTTTAAAATTATAGATGCCAGTACCAGTACCCTTAAAGTAATACAGACACCAAGAGAGTACTTCATTTGATACCCGTCATGTGAATGGAGACTGTGTGGGCCACTGGCTAGCTCACTGAGCTGTTAATACAGGTCCATCCTTTGTGTGTGACTACTGGGAGAGCAAATGTTTTTGAAAGGCTTAATGCCTACAAATATGGAATGAAGCAGATTATTTTGTTAGATAAAAATATGTAGTGAAATTTGTAAGTTATTACATCAATCTTTTTTCAATATACATTGACTTTTGGACTTAACAACAATTCCTTTTTCAACACTTAGATTATACACATTTTCGAATTTCAAATTTTGAAATTGTGTTTTTTAAATATTTTAATGTAACTTTTATAATCTATATATCATTGAGTTTTTTGCAGTAGTTGCTTTTTTAAATTCAATTTTCTCTTATTTTTATTGTTCTACACCAAAACAAAGTCCCTGTATGTGAAGTGTACTTGTCAATAAACCAGATTCTGGATCTGAAAAGTAAAGTCCCACCTCTGGCAGTATGTTTGAGCACTCTGCCAGGTGTAATGACTGTGGATGTAGATGTATTGTTTTGACACCACTGATCCAAGTCCACACATGATACTGCTGAGGAGGACGAAGACAACGAAGGGTCCTGAGAAACCGCTCTTCATCATCATCATCATCGTCATCATCACAATTCTGTTGTACAAAAAGCATCATGTTGAACCATGTTGTGCTATTGTTTGTAGTGAGGATAAACACTTGATATCTTATTTCACAGCAGATGAATGAAGTCACAAATCTCTTAATGCATCAGGCAGATTAAAGACCAAAGTGAATACTGTGAGCATTGTTTACTAAAAACAAATGGTTCATTGATTGTAAAAGACCATAAAAAAACACTATTAGACACTAATCAACTTACAACTTTGTCAGCCACCAATGATCAGTGTTGAGTCAGAGTCATTACCTGTCCTGATGCTTGTTTTGTGGTTTCTTGTGCTCGGTGGGAAACTCCTGGTGCTGCTCAGCGAGTCTCCAGCATCCAGCTGAACATCTCACTATTCTGAGTTTCTCATATCGGACCAATCATTTGACTACCAGGCACACTTAAATCAACTCTCAGCTCCCTGTCGCTGCATCTCCAGAAACCATTTGACTGTTGGCAAATGAAGCACAGATTTACCTGCAGACCTGAAACATATAGATATAATTTGCTCAGGAGACATGCAAATAAAACTGCTGCATCATTGTTTGGAGTCCCATCAGGGCATCTTGTAGATGGAAGATTGTTAAAATCAGCAGTTGAGTTACTGTTCTAAATCACTGCTCATGATATATTGAACCACGTGTAACTATACTTTGTTTTTATGAATTTATGATTACATTCATTTTTGAGAGTTGCTGACGATGAAATAAAATCAAAACCCAGTTTGAGTAACACATGAGTCTGATGGCTTAGCAGACAACAAAACACAGCAGAGACAGGATTTTACAACTCTGGGAAGTTAATAGATCACAAAATGATTTTTATCATCAACTGTCTTCACAACCACCAGGTGATATATCAGCCAAGATTAGCTCATTGCAGCGATACTGGTATCAGCATATACTGTAAGTCAGTTTATAAATGATAAGAAATTAAATCCCACAGCAGCGATAATTATTATATGTTACAACTTTAAAATGCCCGGTAGATTTCTTGCTCCCAGCTGTCAATAGCAGAATGGAAAGGATTTGGCCGGAACGTTTTGCCTTGCTATATTTGCGTTTTTTCCAGGGATGTGTCGACCATTTCTTGTAGCTTCCCGTGGATGCGTGTTCATGATCTGGCACCTGGTTATAGAGGTTGATGCCCAGAAACATTCCAAACAGAGCAAAATAAGAAAATACTGGCTACAGGGTCTCTGCAGATACAGACACCACCACACACTTCTGGTGCAACGGTCCTCAACCTTTCCAAGTCACGACCCCAAAAATTAGGTTGGTGTTTGCGACCACCCAGTTGTGTTTAATTTAAAAACTAGTACCTACAGTATAGGCATTGTCCAGTGTGCTCCGGCTAGTGTGGATTATTGATATGTTCCGTGACTTTTTCTCTCCACCCGACCCGCCAGAAACCCGCTGTCAGAAACTCGTGCACGCCTACTTTGAGTCAAACACACTCAATAATGAAATCTTTTCTGAGGCAATTTACCACTGGTACAGGTGATTTACTGAAAAAACATTGCTCAGTCTGAAAGTTGTTTAATATTCTTTTTTTTTTTTTTTTCATCGCCACAACCATCTGGCGACCCCTAGAAATTAACTTGTGACCCCCTTGGGGCACCTGACCCTCAAGTTGAGAACCACAGTTCTAGTGGGTCATAAGTGATGACAGAAAGGAATTATTTTTGGATCAGTCTACACATTGTTCTTTTGGAAAATTTAAGGAAGCCTTAACAAAATGAAGTTGAGTGAAGTTATATCATTGATTTTTCTTAACTATAACACAATCACTCCTAAACCATGAACCAAGTGTTTATTATTGTATGACGACAAAGGTCCCCAAACCTTAATTTTATGTTCATTTTAACCCATTTTGACCCATTTTTTTAAAAATCATCCATCCATCGTCAACCGCTTATCCCGTTAGGGGTCGCGGGGGGCTGGAGCCGATCCCAGCTGGCATTGGGTGAAGGCGGGGTTCACCCTGGGCAGGTCTCCAGTCCATCACAGGGCACATAGAGACAGACAACATATAGACAGACAACCACTCATGCTCACATTCACACCTACGGGCAATTTAGAGTCACCAATTAACCTAAACAGCATGTCTTTGGACTGTGGGAGGAAGCCGGAGTACCCGGAGAAAACCCACGCTTACACGGGGAGAACATGCAAACTCCACACAGAAAAGTCCCAAGCCGGAATCGAACCTGCGACCCTCTTGCTGTGAGGCAACAGCGCTAACCACTGCACCACCGTGCAGTCCATTTTTTAAAAAATATTAATTAATTTAGAGAATGTGCTGTGAAGACATCTCACTCATGGAATGAACATATTTGAGCGGACAATCAGACTGGATCATATATATGAAAAGTTTATTCATTTAGGATGCTTAAATTTAACAGATACTGCAAATATCTCCTGATTGCACTTCTTTCATCTAAATCAAAATGTTCTCCAAAACATTTAAGATAATTAAACAGAATACATTCATAAATAATATTCAGCATAACAGAGAAGAAACCTTCTGCATATAAAGTTTTATTATGCACTGATTTAAACTCTTTGATGCCTTTTACAACTGATATCACAGTGCAAATAAACTCTGAATTACATCTGAAACAAAAAGAAAACGGTCATTAGTCATAAATATTTTCCATCTGTCATATATAGCAGCTCACTTGATTAAGTCTTAGATTTAAAGCATTTTAAACAGTGGGTCCAGCTGCGTTATTTTCTGTTTTTTTTTTTTTTTTTTTTTCTTCCCCAAATGTTAACGGCCACTCAGCCATTATCAAAAAGCAGTGACTTAGGTTATCAAAGTAAGCTAATCAATGAGGTTATGAATAATATGAATGCTAGCACAAATGGAGTCAAAGTTAGATGTGCTAAGGTTGGAAATAACTGAAAAGTTATGTTTGTATTTTTTAAAGTTGGGTTGTATTCATACTCCCATGTTCTGTGAGGTAAAATGAAGAAATAAAATGAAAATGGCGAGGTAAAGGGACTGTGGATAGGAGCAGCAGAAACATTTATTTTAGCCACCTTAAAGAAGTCAGTATCAGTTTAAGTGTACACTGCATTTATAAATGTTCACAGCTTTACCTTGCTGTTAGACACTTTCCAACGGGGAATTGAAGCCATTATATCACCTCAAACCCACCAGACTCCATTGACAAAAACAGTAATTTTACTTCGTAGAACAGGGGAGTTGCTGGTCTACTGCTGCCTTGATCGGTTAGTTTGTTTGTGCAATGCAGTCTCTCTCCAAACTCATCGATACCATAATAGTACAATACTGCTGGTTGGGCAGCGCACTTCGGCATTGGAAACCGACGCACGGAGGCACCTTTAGCCACAGTATGTGATGAACTGGGCTTTCAACTAACTCGAATAGAAATCTATTCTTTATTCGATTGTCAGAGCAAGTGATGTCTTATTAGCACGAGGGTCTGCTCAGGGTGGGCGGCAGTGGAGGTGGATAGGCTAAACAAATAAAGACCTCCAACCAGGAGACCAGTGTTCCTGTACTCCGAAACTAAAAATAACTGGTATCGTCATTAGTCGTTCGTCATGTGAGTTCCCTAACACCTAAGTGGTTTTGTTGCCTAAATCTAACTTCCTGTGCAAATGGAGGTTTATTTTGAAAGGACACTATGCATGTAACAAGCCAATATTGACAATGCTCCGTGGTCCATCAAAAAGTAACACAAGACCCCATGTGGGTCAGTCTTCGATGCTGATGGGCACTGGCCAAGCTGTTGTATTTCTCAAGTTGGGAGTGACAGTATGTTAGTTTGTGTTATTGTGTGATTTCCAGATCCAAACTATCATGAACATCTGTTTCTCCTAACTGGGAGAATCCTGGCCGTCATCAAAATTGCCATATGTAATACTAATAAACTGACCATAATGATGTACAGTATATACAGTATACTGTACATGTAACAGTTTTTGAAGCTTAAACAGATTTACTTTAACCAGAATTTGAATGTTTGGATATGAATACACAAGAAACACCACTGTGAGGCTACACAATGATATTAAAACCTCAAAAGAACAACAACAACAACAATGGACCCAGTCTTTAACTAAAATCTTTGCTGTGGATTAATATTTCAGTTTGCCACGTGACTTTTTTTTTTTTTCTCATTGTAAGTGCTCAGTTTTACTTATTTTAGGTGTTAGTGCTGCACTTTGATGAAAATGCCAAAAAACAATATTTACAAAAAAGTTATCCTGTAGTCATTTGTTGACTTGAATTACTACTTAGTACCATCTAATTACTAAATGAATTCCCTCAAATTAGTTGTTAAGTCACTGTAGCAGTAAGAGCTGAAGTTACAGGTTGTTGTGGTCAGTAAAGAAGGATTGCAGTGTTAGCACCTGTGTTTTGAGATGTTGAATTCTCTCCCTCAGTTTAATGTGTCATCACCTGGGCGGGACATGCTCCTCTCCAGCTGCTTGAAGGATTCTGCCGACAGCATGCGGATCTCGTCCTTTAGCCGGCGGTGGCCGTCCAGGGTCAGGTGCCAAAAACACGACTTCCTCTTGCCGTCTCTGCACAGCTGGTTGCAGGTTTTGCGGAAGCTGTTGTTGAAGCACAGGTTGTGTCGGATGGTGTTCTTCCAGCCATCTGGAGCCGTCTGGAAGAAGGGGAAGTGCTCCCTGAGAAAGGACAGGGAGAAATACTATAAGAGGAATATGGGGTGTCCTGCTGATTAAGTGCCTTCCAATTAATCCTAATAAACAGACCTGCTGTTGTGTGTACTTTATGCAACTATGAAATTCTGACCTGGTGAAGTTGTAAATCTGCTGGACTTTGAGGCTCCCAGTGTGGCTGCTCTTGAGCGCCAAGGCAATGAGGATGCAGTAGTTCACAGGTGGACGAGGCCAGCATCCTGGCTTCAGGGTCTTACTGTCCTGGAAGCGGACAGAAACTCATTAATTACTAACTAATTTGTTCCTCTTACGGTGACAGTTTTCATTTTAACATTTCACAGAGCAGCCAGAATAAACCCATGCAAACTCCACAACTGACAAAGTGTCAGTATATGACAAGTTGGTATGATAACGTGTTGTCATTTTAAGCCAAAACATAGTCTTTTTCCCTCAACTTATAAACCTCCCTAAACCTAAATAAGCTGCTTTTTTTGTGTTCAAAACATTTCATTCATTTTTATAACGTGTTGCTTTAACTTTTGCTTTCGGTTTTATAACATAGTAGCTGTAGCAGGCCCCTACTGACCCACTTCAGTTGCTTAACAACTGATAACACCAATTTCATGGGCTGATAGCAGTCAAATTGGGTGGTCTACTCTAAATACTCATTCATCTCATTCATACACCAATGGCTAAGTTTTCGGGAGCAATTTGGGGCCAAGTGTTTTGCTCAAGGACACATCGATATGACGGAGCAGCCAGAGATCGAATCACCGACCTCCCGATTGGCGGACAACCTGCTCTACCCTCTGAACCACAGCTGCCCCGAAATAGAGTTCCCTATATCCCACTTGAGAAACCTGGAACAGGCCTTGGCCCAGTGTTCTCACCCTGGCCTTCGGAATTCTTCCTTTGCGTTTGTTCTTGGCTGGTCGACAGGAGGCCTCTTCCTTCTTGATCTAATAGTCAAAGATGGTGAGATTACAGTCATGACACTCACTCAGATTGCTTGAATCAGTGCAATGAATCCTGTATTAGTTTTGGTCAAGGAGGTTATGCTTCAACAATGGGATTCACAGTGGAGTGCTAGACCCAAAGTCCAATAATCAGAAGAATGTGACAGGAGCACATTTCAAAACAGAGTACAAAAATACTAGCATTTCACTTGTTTAAATGGCTCACATCACAACACATATGCATATACATGTCTATTGTGACGTGAGCCAATTATACCAGTGAAATGTTAGTATTTTGTCCTCCTTGATTTTTGCAGGATGAAAAACTGCTCCACCTGTCCAAATTTTAGCTAAGCTGCTGGAAACATAATTGACTCAAAAAGATATTACAAAAGATTTCCGCACACTTAGATTTATGCAGTATTTCAATAGATTCTTCAATACCAAACTTTCGGTCTGTCTGACCTTCTTCAGAGCATACGTTATTCAACAAAGGATAGGCTGGTAGAAATAAGCAATCTCATTATTATTGGTAGTATGCAGAACACCTACATTTTTTGAAATAGTGTAATTTGGTTTTGTGTATGATATGTGAAATACTACTGTGATGGCTTTATATGTTTTAAATGTTTGTGTGTATCTTGTTTGAAACACTATTACTGCTATCTTGGCCAGGATAGTCTCAGTGGGACTTATCTGATTAAATGAAGATTTGATACATGATAAAATGTCCACAAACTTCAGCTACCTAATTTGCCTATTGAGTCCTGATTATAACATGGACAAAACTGAGACAAAACCACTATAATACCAGGTGTAAATGCAAATGATCAGATTTAATTTTGCAAATTTCGTACAATATGCAGCTTAAAAATTTCCCTCCGGGGATTAATAACGGTTCATCTTATCTCTTATCTTATCTTAAAAAGGTCGCCAGTTTGTGCATTATGTGTATCCTTGAGGTCTTACTTGCATTTCCTTCCTCATAAAATATTTTCCAAGATATTTTTTTTAAAGTATTTTAAATCCAGCATTGTTTACCTGCTGTTAATTAGCTTAAACTCTTCTTCCCTAACCTTTGTTGGAGCATCGTTTCATTTCTTGGGACATTATCTCCATACGTAGATAGCTGGAATAGTGCAACATCATAGGTGGGAATGTGCATTACATCCAGTGGGCAACCTCCAGGTCTGACAAATGAACACTTTAGTGCCTTAAACTTGCATTCTCTCTAATAGCCAACAGGGGGTGACTTCTCTGGTTGCAAAAAGGAGTCTGATTGTATAGAAGTCTATTTAAAAATGAGCCCGTTTCTCACTTGATTTATTACCTGACTAAACATGGGTTTATGGTCTCAATCTCAGATTTCAGGTTTTCTTCAATACAGCTTGATGTTCATTTAGTAAATTATGGTCCCATTCAAAGTCAAACAGACCATAGAGCAGGGGATGATTTAGGGCGGGGCTACTTTGTGATTGACAAGTCACTACCGTGATGTTGTCCAGTCTGGGAGACAATTTAATTGTAATATTTTGGTTACCTAAAAATTTCTTGTTCAGCATTTGGTTGTGCTTAGCTCCGCCTTCTCGTGCCACCTCTGGTTGCCAAAAAACAACATGGTGACAGCCAAAATGGTGAACTCAGTACAGTAGTAGTAGTAGTAGTAGTAGTAGTGGTAGTCCACAAACTAATCGGTAATGTCACTGTGACTATGTCCACTTCTTATATATAATCTATCATCACGTCCTTGTGCATGACATGACAGTAAAAAAGGGACTCATTCATAGACTGAATAGAAACAGCTTCATGTTACTAGAGATCTAAAACTCCACAGGGAACCTTTTGTAATTGCTGATGTCAGCAGTCTGTGTGTACTGTACCTTGTACTCTGAGGAGGGAAGCAGCTCCTCCTGGAAAGGAGCACCATGGGGAACAGACATGTGGAGCTCTGTGGTGGGGTGACGGGTCTCTGCAAGGTTCAGTACAGGTGTCTGGATTTCCTCAGCAGGTTCACAGTGAGTCTGCAGATCTGTTGTATTTTCTCCGTACTGGATCGGACAGGCGATGTTGGGATTCACCAACAGCCACAGGTTTGGCTTCACAAAGGTGTCTGAAAGACAGAAACACTAGTAGTAGACATTCAAGGTGCAACTACAACCAGGTAAAGGCCTAATCAGTCAGAACAAGAAGAGGTTGCCATTATTTCAGAGTAAACAGAGCTGAAGATTTTAACTTTTAGGCACAGAAAAAGCTTTTTCACCTTAAAAGAAAAAAAAAAAATGACATCCTCCTTCACAAAAGCAGTGGTTAAATGAACTAACATCTGATAGCACTCCTGAAAAGATTTTGTATGGTGTAAGGAGGAAACAAGCAATGTATGAAAAAAAATGTTGTCTAATTAATAGTGCAATACCTCACTAACATTCATTAGAAACATCTTACTTGATTGAATTTCAGTTTATTTTATTATATTTTTCAATTATGAACAGGGGACAAATTTCTTCCATAGCTGGGCTGTGGGAGGTAGGGAGTTCTTTGTCTCTGTGTTTGTCTGTTTTCCATGTGTATTTGTTTATGGAAAATGGCTATGTTGCTTCATTAAAAACATCTTTAAAAAAAGATGGAGAGGACAAAGGTGGCTGAAAACTAGGGTTTCAGAACATTTTCTTTAAAAAAAGGGGGTTGTGAGAGAAGAAATAAATTCAATATTTGTCAAAGAAATAGACATTTTGGGAAATACATGTACGCTTATTTGCTTTCTTGACATGACTAATGAGTGACATGAGATAATTATTAATTAGGCAGACATCAATGTTCTTAGCTAAAGCTCAGCAAGAAAGTCAGGCATCATCTGAAACTAAAAAACTAAGGGATCTACTGGTACCAATCATGTCATAGTGTTGAGGAGGTTAAGTAACACTCCAAACTTACACAAGATTTTGGTGAGGAAAATTGTCGTGTCCATGTTCAAAGGGGTCCCTTCACCTCTGACCTCCAGATATGTGAATGTAAATGGGTTCTGTGGGTACCCACCAGTCTCCCCTTTACAAACATTCCCACTTTATGATAATCACATGCAGTTTGAATCAAGTCAACACACTGACAGCTGTTGTTGCCTGTTGGGCTGCAGTTTGCCATGTTATGATTTGAGCATATTTTTTATGCTAAATGCTGAACCTATGAGGGTTTCTGGACAATATTTTTTGTTTCGTCTTGTTAATTGATTTCTAATAATAAATATATACATGCATTTGCATGAAGCAGCATATTTGCCCACTCCCATGTTGATAAGAGTAATAAAGACTTGACAAAGATCCCTTTAAGGTACATTTTGAACAGATAAAATGTGCTATTAATCAAGATTAACTGTGGACAATAATCATGATTAAATCCTAAATGACAAATGTGTACTGATAAGTTAGTAAGAGAGCATATGCAGGAAACAAAAAGTAGAGAGTAAATCATGCATTAAAGCTTGTCAACCAGACAGGTTGTTGCTGAATCAGACATTAATTGAAAAAGTGTTTTTCTCTCAGCTCACCTGACGTTTTATCGTACCAAATGAATTCATCTTTTCTTCTTGAGGCTCTTGCAGAAGGCCTCTGAACCACGTACTGATCATTCAGTTTGTCATCTGTCATCAGTGATAGATTAAAACACAAACATTAAACACTGACAATCAGCATGTTAACAGTGGATTTGACCTCCAGACTCCATTCACTGTTCCTGAATGTAACATGAAAAAGTTTCTCTAATGATAATGTGTTTTAACTGGTTTTCTGTGCTGTTTGGATTTAATGGGAGTGAGTGAGAATCATCAATAAAGCCAAACACTACAGAGTAAAGAAAAACAGTCACCGTGGCAAAACTGGTCTGTGGTTGTTGCCAGTTTCAGCTCCTTGTCCATGTCCCAGTCCGTCAGGCCCACAGAGCAGTGCAGGTCGAAGAGTCGAGCTTTGGTTTTGAGCTGTAAGGTCATGTCTGTATGTGCTCCCTCTCTGTTCAGTTGAGCAGCTCTGTGATAAGAGCTGCAGGCTGCTGATTCAACAGCTGGAGCTCAATAGCCTGATTAGACTCAATTAAAGCTGAAGAGCTCAGCCTGCCCTGAGTCACTCCTTACAGGGACATACTGTATTTGTAGTTGCAGCTACATTTGAATTGAATACATCTGAATGTGTTTCATACATTAAATGGAATGATAACTCCAATTTTTACTGAGGTTACTGAAACTAGATTGTGTTTAATAAATGAAATAAATCCATGATGTGATCGATGTTCCATACTTGCTACTTGCTGCATTTAGGACAACTCTGAATTTCTGACCTCCTACTAGAAACAGTATGATGGATGTCACTCAAAGTCGAAGTTCCTACTTATGAACTCTGGGCAAATTGATCTACCATGAAGAAGCAGACATTGCCTGACATTGCTAGGGCAACTTATGATTTTTTTTCTTTGTTGATTAATCTGTTGAGTATTTTCTCAATTAATTGATTAGGTTTTTGATCTATAGAGGGTCAGAAAATGTGGATCAGTGTTTCCCAACACCTAAGATGATGTCCTCAAATGTCTTTTGTTCATAACTCAGATATTGAGTTTACTGTCTTAAAGAATGAAAGAAAATATTTATATTTAAGAAGCTGAAATCAGAGAATTTTTAATTTGTTTTCTTAAAAAAAAAATACTCAAACCGATGAATCCAACATCAAAATAGTTGGTGATTAATTTGGAAGTTGACAACTAACTGATTAATCCCTGCAGCTCTAGACATCACATAGCAATGGAAGTGCACAATAGAAATGGCAAACCATCAAGTAAAAAGCAACATTAAAGGAACAGTGTGTAGGATCTGTTGGTGAGGAGGTTGAAGAATACAACTATTCCTGTTTGCCAAGGGTGTTGGAGAGCTATGGTGGCTGATGTGAAAACGCAAATGGCCTGCTCTAGAGCCAGTTGTGTGTGTGTGTGTGTGTGTGTGTGTGTGCATGGGAAGTGAGTGGTGAAGCAAAAGCGAGAGGCTGCAGTGAGAGTAATGTTATCGACTCCGGCACAAGCAGGAAAAGTTAACAGATTTGGTTTGTCTGTTCTGAGCTACTGTAGAAACATGCATGGCAGACTCTGGACCCACTCCTTATGTAGATATGAATGACTCATTAAGCTAGTGAAAACACAACAATTCTTAGTTTCAGGTGATTAGACACTAAAGAAACATACCAATTAATATTACATTCAATTTCTGCCAATAGCTCCCCCTAAATGCTACACACTGGTTCTTTAAGTATACCGTATGCTGCAAGTGTTATTAGGTAGCTGGTTCTGATAAACAGTCTCTGAAAGTTACCTTCTCTGCACTAGTTATTCAGGAAAATGTTAAAAATACCAAAAAAGGTGTCAGCTGCACTGCTGAGAGTTGAGGTGTGTGTATATGACAAAGAAATATTAGTTTGTCAAAGTCAGCCATGTTTTTATTTATATTTGGTGTCAGGCACCTGGAACGTTTGGAGGTCAGAAGTTGGAAATTCCAACCAGAGTTGTCTGGAACACCATATAAGGTCACCTTATGACACCTGAGCTGTCTCCATGACAACTTAAACTCCATTGCTGAAGAACACTGTGAGATGCAGTTAAAAGCTGAAGAAAAAGCTATTAAGTGAACCCTGATTTGTCAAAATGAAAGACTGATTTACTAAAAAACAAGTTCAAAACTGAGTTTCTTTAAATTCAGACGGAAATTTCTGAGACACTGAAACAGGTCTGACAACCTTTGAACATCTGGATTGTCCCACGAGCCCCTGTGACCAGAAAACTCTAATTTTAAAATTAAAATTTAAGGGTCATATTGTTATAATAAGCCATTGTGCGGTTCTGGGGAAAGCAACGTCCGTCCATCAGTCAGTCGCTCCTCCACTTTGGTCCAGACTTAAATATCTCAAAAACTATTGAATGGATTGCCATGAAATTTGCCTCAGGATGAATTGTAATAACTTTGTTGATCCTTTACTTTGTTTAATCACCAAATAGCAGCAAAACTAATGACATATTTAGTGCAAATATATGCTAAACTAAGATGGAAAACATGGTAAACACTAAACTAACAATGTTCTTGAAACGCAGTCAGAGAGCTACAGTGTCATAATCATTTGTATTTTAAACATTTAACCAGACACAGTGTTCTGCTCTCACGTCTACGTCTTCCGTAGTTTTACAACTCACTGACAGCAGAACTGGCAGCAACTGAGGTTTTAAAATTTCTGAAATCACTCCTTCCTACTCTTCAATCATATATAGGTCATTCATATTAGACAGAAATATAATCCCTCCCTACTCTTCTGATAAGACGTTTTCCAATACAGCATCTCTTTCTTTCTACATTTTCAACAAACACAGCAAACTTTTCTTTTCAATTTCTCCAGACCTGCATTAGGGCAGTTTAGTCTATTTATTCTTTTGTCACCTTTACAGTACACATTTCACAAGTAAGAAACAGATCAAAACAGACATAAATCAGTTTTTACAGCATGAAAAAAACAAAATCATAGAATCATCTTTAAATATCTATATATCTTTGTATAGTTTAAACATTAAGTTTGTCTTATACTCACAAGATTTCGCCTCATTCCAGTACGTTCATTTACAGAAACTTGACACAGCAATGGGGACATGACGACTAGAAGCTCCTGTTCAGCTTTAAATATCTAACAATGATCTAGTTAACAGACAGCAGGTCGGGGGCTCACACACTTCACTCAGTTTTGGGTGAAATCCACAGTAATGACCAGACACCAAAACGTAGCACTAAAACAGAAATAAATACAGGTTATGTAAAACCTGGTGGAGTGACGCTGAGCAAAGGAATGTTTTCATGACTGGCTGAAGTTCTACGGTTCTGATTTGGAACCTTTTAACTGATTTTGGTAGGTGATAAATCCAAAACATACAGTACCCTTCACCAGTTCACGAGTCAGTTTTTTTCTGTCGTGGTGGTTGACGCATGAATTGCTGGACTTTTTAAGAATTGCAAATTCTTAAGTGTATTTTGTCAGCCAATGTGTCAGATGGACAGGGCGTGCCACAAAAAACAACACACTGAGCGTCAGGAGGTTTAGACAATCACACGTTTGGAAGTCAAATGAGTTGTCTCCTTTATCCACTGAACAGATAAGGACAAGCCTCAACTAACTCTGTTGACTCATGGGGCTATTTTAAAGCAAAAAACTCTCTATTTAAGTTGATTATGTGATTTAAGCAATAATGAGTCTGGCTGGAACTCACATTGCAACAGGAAATTTGAGTGCTGGGAATCAATTTACACCTGTGGGTGAAGAATGCAGAAAATTTAGCAAACCATCAGAATCTTTAACACCAAGGTGGGACCGGAGACTAAATACATAAGAATGAGTGAAATGATGATGGGAAGAAGGAGGAGGAGAGGGAGGAAGAGAAGGCTCAAAAGATAGGAATATAGTTGTCGATCTTAGCGCGGTGGCGCTGGGCGATGCACTCGGCGATCCACACAATGTTCCTGCACTCCTGCTCCTTCAGCTTGACATAGGCGTAGAAGACACTGAAGTGAAACTGGTTGAGGAAGGCCAGTTTGTTCAGCTTCACCTGTGAGGAGGAAGGAGGAGAGGAAAATCAAGGAGGAAGAGGAGTGTACAAACACCACAAAGCTGCACTCCTAATATCGGCAGATATAAATCACTATCTGTTCATGTGTCTGCCAATACAAAGTAGGGTTGAAGTAATTTAGGAACACCAACTATGTTTTCATGTACAAAATATTCCCTTTTATTGTACTTATTCTGAAAAAAGACAATATTCCTACTAAGCTATTTACACAGCTAAAGACAATGAATATTCCACTACTATTCCTGTTTATATGCAGCCAATTAGCGTAAAACATCCCCATGATAGCTGGGTGATATGGCAAAATCTTCTATCACAATGTTGGTCAGTTCATGTCTTGATAATGATATATTTCATGATTTAGCATCTATATAAGATAAGATAAGATAAGATAAGATATTCCTTTATTGGTCCCACAGTGGAGAAATTCACATATTACAGCAGCAAAGTGGATAGTGCAATAAACAAGAAGCATAGATTTTAAAACAGTATTAATACAAATAAAATAATATATACATAATAGAAAGTAAAGCCAAAAATATGTCCAGCATATCAATAAATAATTGTCCAGTTACTATAATTTGAACAGATGATATAATTGCATGAGTTCTTATTGCACTTATGTCCGGTGAGTTTGTTGTGAATGTGAATGTCGTCTATTGGGAGCAGTGCTGGTTGTGGAGTCTAACAGCTGCAGGCAGGAAGGACCTTCTGTAACGCTCCGTACACTTAGGGTGTAGCAGCCTGTCACTGAAGGAGCTCTCCAGAGCTCTGATGGTGAATGAAATAATAACAAGGCAAAGCCTATTTTTGTATACTCCTGTGTGAACTAAATACTTGACAAATAAAAAGTATTAAGTATTTTCTCATTTTAAGAACATGAGTGCAAAGTGAACACAGTTTAAAGTGAAATCATGGAGGAAAAAAAGAAAGAAATATAGGCCTGGCCTATATTGTGATAGAAACAATATAGAAAAATATATACAATAATTTTTATATTATTTTAATATAACATTTTCCACCTGCAGTCATGTTGCTCCCCTGGTGTTACCTCTCACTGTCACTGCTCTGAAAGTTTTGCAAAACTGTGCTCTTCCAAGCTATCCTTGTAACAGTGATGCACAAGAACTTAGACATAAAAACATTAATGTCCCCAGCTGGACAATCTGTGGTAGAGCACAGTAAATAACAAACACAATACAGACACAATAAAATACAGCGCAAAAGAAAAAACAACAAAAGTCCACGATCATGACTGATCAATAAATACCACATATTTTGCACAACCTTATGTATTCTAATCCCCCCCAGTCTGTGAGTTAATATAAGAATGCTCCTCAAACCTCAATATCGGCATATCAAACGTCTTAATCAGAAAACGCTACATACTGGAATATTACTACATTTTTTACTACTAAAACATCGTCACTGCAAACATTACAGAGTTTGTCCAACAGACACCAACAACTTTGCCAAACTCCAAATATTGTTATCAGTATCTGTCTGAAAATCTAGTATTGGTCGGGTTTCATATACTTGCACCCAGCAGCCATCTGCAAAGATTAGTGACAGCACACCCTGAAACTGCATTTAATGCACCAGAGCAGACACACTAAATGTACAGCCAAATTATTTTTACCGATGAAACCCAAAAATGTGACTGTGATATTACATGAGAAATTGTTCGGCCTCAGGACCCTTAGCGGCCAGTGTATGCAGTTTTGGCTGCTTCATGTTGCGAACATAAATACCTATATTTACTTAAAATTATGCATTTCATGTGTTTCCCACTTTGTCTTCATACAACAGCAAATGTTTTTAGTGTGTGTAGTTTTATGCAGAGCCAGAGCGAAGGAAAGAGAGGAGAAGAAAACAAGCCAGGGAGGGAGCCTGTTAAACCTCTGTTTATTCTCCTCCTCAGTGATCAAGCTGCTGAGCCACAGATGAAAACATTAGATGAAATAAACAAAAGCACAGGTTAATGACAGCAGCTGTGCTGTGAGATCAGCTATAGCATAATATTTAAAATGAGCGATGGCAGAGAAAGTCAGAAGCAACTTGGGCTGCAACTAACAATTATTTTCTCAGTTAATTGATAAGTTATCTGGTCTATAAAATGTCAGAGAGAAAAATGCTGATCAGTGTTTCCCAAAACTTAAAATGACATCATCAAATGTCCTGTGTTGGCCACAGTTCAAAGATATTCAGTTCACTGACACAGAGGAGTAAAAACCAGAAAATATTAACATTTAAGAAACTGGAATCAGAAGTTTGACTTTTCTTTCCCTTAAAAAATTACTCAAATCAATTATCAAAATATTTGGTGTTAATTAATAGTTGGCAACTAATAGATTAATCAGCTCTAGATGCAATGAAAACTGAAAACTGCAGTACTGCAGTGTCAATAGAATTTAGATGTTATTTTGCAGCCCTAATCTAAATAGTTGCAAATGTGTATTTACACTTGTCAAACACACAAAATGTTGCTTTTGAAATGTTTCCGGTGGAAACTGAAGCTATGATACAGCTGTGACTGAGCCAGACGGCGTGTCCGTAAGATGTAGGACAGCTCCACTTGGGTGTAAATGCATGTCTGAATGTGTGTATGCGTTACCTCATGCTCGAAGAAACGGTCCTCCAGTGTTTTGTCGCCTGGGTTGCTGCCGGCACCTTCGAACAGCAGCTTGTACTCCTGAGGACAAGTTCAGACTTATTGACAGTGATTGTGATTAACTTCAGACAGACACTGATAGACACCAACAGGAGGATGAAAAACAGGGACTGGAGAGACACAAGTAAAAAAAGACAAACCGTCTCAGCTTTAAGAATGTCTTCAGATACACTGACTGGGTTTGCCATGAAATCAGAAGATGTCAGTGGTTATATTTTATATCTTAAAGCTGAGGTAATCTCAGCAGGCTGCTGCCTTTTGTACTTACTGGATAGAAATCAGCGACGGCTTTGACCTGCTCGTAATCATCAGCCCGGGCCAACTGAGCAAGGCCTTCTGGATAAAGCTTGCCGCAGTGGGGGAAGAGCTTAGCGCGGTCCTCCTTGGACAGCTCTGTGCCGAACGAGTTGATGGTGATGATGAAGGCTCTCCTGTCCGCCTCAAACTGCAGCAGAGAAGGGAAGATGAGTGGAGTAACAACAAGCCGATACTTTAACCTTTTCCACCAACCCCCCTCTATTTCATTGACCCAATTTTGTCCTATATAGTGGGGTACAGGGAGTATTTAGGGGGAGATAGCAGGCCAAAAGTAGATGTCAAAAAGAAGTGGTGTCCATCATCTGAAAAGTTCTAGTCATAAATTGGAAATTAACACAAATGAATTAATTAAATTGTGAAAGTGTATAAGAGCATAGAAGATTATGACAGAAGTATATGATGGTGATTCCCATGCTCCATTATGTCTCATAAGTAGTTGCTGCAATTTTTGGGTTGATACTATTTGCTACAGAGATTTGGTGCTAAATGTAACCATTTTTTTTAACAACTCGAGAATTGATCATCAGTATTCCCTCCAAAATACCACATGAAGACACCAAGACCTTGAGGAACACCATAGATAAAGCCATGCAGTGATTTGGTATCAAAAACTTTTGACATTTAGAGATTTCTGCAAGAATTGCATTTTTCAGTGATAGCAAGCACTTCTGTTGTGTAAACTGCTCAGAAACCCCCTTATTGTCAATCTAGCTAAGACAGCCATCCATCCTCTGAATACTCTAGGTCTCTTGTTTGTGGCTCTTTATGTTTCATGAGGCTGTGATTAACCTAGAGGTCACAACAGGTCATTTTATACAGTGAGGACAAGTTTCAATAAATAACCTGACTGGACTAACATCATCACACAAGTACAGTTGGGCTAATTGGATCCACAAGAGTCTCAGTTTTCCAGTGACACCCAATGTATGTAATTCTAAGACTGTTTAGGGACCCCAGTAAGTAAAAATATTCAAACACACCATTTTAGAATAGTAGAATATAACACATTTATTCTGCATTCAAAAAACTGCATGTGATTATCATAGTGTCTGTTAAGGGGAGACTCATGAGTACCCATAGAACCCATATTCATTCACATATCTAGAGGTCAGAGGTCAAAGGACCCCTTTGAAAATCGTCATGCTAGTTTTTCCTCGCTAAAATTTAAGCTAGCATGACATGGTTGGTTCCAATGGATTCCTCAGTTTTTCTAGTTTCATGTGTAGCGTCTTCTTCACTCTAGATTGAAAACTGAGCCCAGTGCAACCTCTGAAAGACAGAATAGTGATCGAGATTGTTGAGGGGTTAATAAAATAAAATAAAAAATAAAAAAATAAAATAAATAGCCAGAGGTCCTCCACCAGCTGAGTTTGTATGTTTGTTTTCAGCCTGTAAACAGAGCAGAGACTCACCTCCAGAATAGGACACATGGTGTCAGCCGTGGTTCCTCCAAGGGTGGAGCAGAACTTATAGAAAGCCTCCAGGTATGCCTGAGAAGATATGGTTCAAAATGTAAATTTAGGCAACCAATAAATATAATACATGAACAAAATAATTAAAGAAAAATATATTATTTACTTATAATACATAACTAATTTCAAATGACATTGTCTTGTAATTTACATAACTCCCAAAAATTAATAACATATTTGCAATTGTTAAGTCATTGTTAGTATCTTCATAACTTTTAGCTCTCTTATCATTTTAATCTACTGCCTATTTTCTTTAATATATTTACTGTCTTTTATCTATTGCTGTTATTTCACTTCATCCCGACTTTTAGTCTGTAAACACTCACATTATTAAATATGTTAATGATTATGATGAACATAAGTATTTACCTTGTAAAGTGTGTTACGAATTATTTCAATGTTCATCTCATCCAAGTCCTGTTCAGATATGCAGTCCTGGAAGAACGCAGCTGAAGAGAAAAGAGACAGAATTTACATCAAACCAACAAAAAAGAAATGTTTCTTTACGCTTTGGTGCCATCTGCTGTTCTGCAGGAGACATTACCATTCAGAATTCACACCTGCTTTTATTTACTGTAAATAGCAGGTACTTAACGTGAGGTACACACCCAGGGGCGTGTCCACCAGGATGGCGTTGTAAAGCTCGGCGGGGGTCTGGGCAATGTTGACCGCCTCCATCTGCTCGAAGCTGCCCAGCGGGTGACACTTTGGCACCAGCTCAGAGATGGCGCGCTGGTGGAGGGTGCCCGTGATCAGCAGAATGACGTTATCAATCATATAGCTGTAACTGAAGACACAAGGTGGGGGAGATGGGGTGTCACAACAAAGCAGAGAAGCAAAGTCTATCTATGCTGTGTATGTTCTCAGCATTTCTCCCTTTTGTTTTTGTTAAAAATATTGGACAAGTTTTAGCCCATTAACAGTACATACTGTATGTATATACAGAACACTTTCCATTACTGCCAACTGTTTTTTAAAGCATTTCCATTTACATCAAACCTTCCAGTGACCTGAGTCCATTTTAGTACAGAATAAAAACAATCTGCTGAGACAGGAAGTCGAAGTAAAAACTAATGTACAGCGAGTGTCAGGGTCCAACTCACTGTCTGGGTTCATTTTGCATTTGCAATAATGACTGGTTTGCTGTACATTATCACGCAAATTACAAGTTTACTTACTAAAGAAATACTGTACTTTATACTGTAAATTTCAAGAAATAATATTATTTGATTCTTATTTATTACACTATTGCATTTATATGGAATCCACTTAATAAATCGCAATTCTAAGCATTTTTTGCACTGTGGTTATACAGTATGATGCACCGATTTCTTATATTTTTCATTTTGTATTTTTATTCTTTATTTATTTTACTCTACATATATTGTGTTGTATGTACTGTAGACTTACATGTACATAATTTACATATGCCTTTATTTCTATTTTTGTTATATTTTTTCATACTTACTGTATAAATATAAAAGCAACTGCAACATCCCACTTACCCCCTGGGATCAATAAATTATTTCTGATTCACACAAAGTCTCAAGTTCTCCATCAGCTCTGTCTGTAAGTCTGAATTTTTAGAGAAATATATTTAAGTGTAACAAGACATCCAGAATATTTCAATGCGTTGTACTAATTTTATATGTCCACATGCAAGAATCACTGATGTTAAAGGAAAAGTCTGAACAAGCATATGACAGAATATACTGTGGACAATGAATTTACTGCAACTGTAAAGCTACATTAAAGAAGCTTTTTAGGGAACGTTATGTTTAAGAAGTTATTTCGACATGGCAGTTTCTTGCTTACGTGATGAAGTCCATGAAGCTGGCCAGTGGCTCGTACGACTGGTTCCTCATGTGGCGAAACTCTACCACCATCTTCTCCTTCAGCTTGTCATCGATAACAGACACGGTGAGAGGAGAGGCCTCGTTTGCCAGGAAGCTGCCATAGTCTGTGCTCTGCAGGTGGAGCTTCAGATCTGCAGGGAGACAAGAGCTAATTAGAAAGCCTCGTTCTGACTGGTATTGTTCAGTGTGGAAGAAACTAGTAGGGATGCACTGATCTCACTTTTCTTGATACCGATAGTGATACCTGGGTTTTGGGTATGAGCTGATACAGAGTACCGATCCAATATCAGTGTTTAATTAATAAGCTGTATGCCCCAATGTGTGGAAGTGACTGGAAACATCAGGCTGGACTTGAACATTGCTTTTATAACTTTGTAAAAGACAATATAACAAACACATACATAGATACATATTTAGTAAATTGTTATTTATTATTAAAATAATAAATCGTAGACCAGCAACGGTGAAAAAAAAAATCTTTAAAATGAACAGGAATTACATTTCATGTGTAAACCTTTTTAATGCAGCAACAAATTGGTCAAAATTTAAATATAAATTAACATGTCTATATATAATGTACATAGTATATAAATACAGAATTGAACTTAATAGTGTGGCCCCATTTTCACCGATAGCTGCTCCAGCTATGTGGATCACCCCCAGAAACTAGAGCCAATTCTGATTTCTGATTTTATAAAAAAAAAAAAAAAAAAAAAGTCTGACCTGCCGATTATAATTTGTGCTGATTTTCTTTCTTTCTCAGACCTATAATTGACAGCAAACTTAAACATTTTTGTACTCTGGCTTCCTCCCACAGTCCAAAGACATGCAATTTAGGTTAATTGATGACTCTAAATTGCCTGTAGGTGTGGATGTGAGCGTGAATGGCTGTCTGTCTATATGTTGTCTGTCTCTATGTGCCCTGCGATGGACTGGCAAACTGTCAAGGGTGACTGGACCTTCTCTCACTCAAACAAATTTCAAAATATTTTTTATTTACTCAGGTTACTGGGTAAATAAGGAAGCCAGGAAGCCACTGGTTTTAATTTCACTACATTATGAAATAGGTGGGAATCACCAGAGGCCTCATGATACAATATCATCGCAATACTTAAATCACAACAAGATCTGATAAATATTTTGCAATATGATGAGTATTGAGATAAGCTGTAACACGTCACGTTATGTTACATTTTTTCAACTGCAAATTATACAGTTTGTCAGTTTTGTTTAAGAAGATATAGTTTTCACTCTTCATCTTACTGTTTTCATTCACGTACTGTATCTTTAGGTCAGAGGTCAAGGGACCTCTTTGAAAATGGCCATGCCAGTTTTTCCTTATCAAAATTTAACTAAACCTTGGTGGGTTATTTAGCTTTCTTTCCGACAAGCTAACATGATCAATTCCTTAGATGTTCTAGTTCATATAATACCAATATCTTCACCCTAGCTTTAAGACTGAAACTGCAACAACCGCTGAGAATAAAATGCACTTTGTCCAGACTTGATATTACTTTAATTGCACACAACATCATAGTGAATATCATGTTTTTGTTGAAGTTACATTACTGTTGTGTGGTAATACAGAGTGTTTACATGAATTTGCACTTACAACTGCATAATGACTGCAACAATACCATAAATACCAGCAGGCCACATGACTGCTGAAGTCTTGAACTCATCACTTGACACTTAACCGTTATACGACTTCTAATTCCTGTTTATACCTGCACACAAAGCAGTATTTCACCCAGTCTATTTTACAGTTTATTCATTTTATCACTACAACACCAGTCTACCACATCAGTATAACACTACTGGGTTTTGATGCTGTACAGTAATTAATAAAGCCAAAGAGCAGGAAATATGTGTTTATAAATACTGTTTGGAAAATGGTTGACAGTATTGCAGTACTGGAAAGTAACCTCGTATATTTACTCAAGTATAGTACTAAAGTACAAGTTTGCCACACTTGTACTTTACTTCAGTATGTCCATTTTATGCTACCTTCTATTTTGGATGCAAGTATTGCACTTTTTACTCAACTACATTTCTTTGATAGCTTTAGTTACTCTGCCGATTTTTAATACAAAATATAAACCTGACCAATACATTATGATATATTATTACAAGTTAAGCTACCCAGGAGTATATAAAGTAATTAAAATTAGCTCCACCGTTTCCAGCTGTAATATTAGTGATGAACACATTAATGGATCAATAATTATAATTCAGTGATGTAATATATAATTCTGAAACGGGCCATTCTGCATAATGAGTCATTTTTCCTTTAGTGCTGACATTTACTAATGTATTTTAACTTTTAACTGAAAATGCAGGACTTCTACTCCTAACAGAATGTTTTAGACGATAGTATTGCTACTATAACTGAGGTAAATATTCTGAATATATATTCTAAATACCTCTTCTCCCACTGCAGTATTGTGAAGTGTATAAGTGTAGTAATAATCACTGGTATAACCCTTTTACAGACTCTTTCACGCATGTCACATTTCTGCCATAAAATCTCAGTTACATTTATGTTTACCAGGAAAAGGTCACAAGTAGTCACTTTAATCGTTAATGACCATAATAAAGTGGGAGAGTGTTAGTATAATAAGACTTTTATAAAGCTAATGCGACATACCATTTGATCAGAACTGTCGTCTTCCTGTCGTAATTTCCCTTCCGCTAAAAAACCCATCATTGATCAACAGACGGTAAACCACTTAGCTATGTTTGCTTAGCTTATGTTAGCATTATGTTAGCTACCTAGCTAGCTAGGATTTACAGGATTTACACAAACACATTTCGAACATCATTTCGCTTTTACTCTCAGGAAATCGTCAACGTTAACCTTGATGAATAGCACTGGGTGGCAATAATGCAAAGAG
Source organism: Pterois miles (assembly GCA_947000775.1). Classification (NCBI taxonomy): domain Eukaryota; kingdom Metazoa; phylum Chordata; class Actinopteri; order Perciformes; family Scorpaenidae; genus Pterois; species Pterois miles. The sequence continues at coordinate 4,782,198 of CAMQGK010000479.1, read as the reverse complement.
TGTTGGTTAGTTAGATTGAAAGCATCATCATCGTTGAAGTAACCCGAGTTAACTAGCTTTGAGACTGACAGCTTGCGTTAGCTAATTGTATTAGCCCTATCGACTAGCTATTAGCCGTTAGCTAGCATCTGGTTTAACTCACCTTCCAGGGTCTCACACTGAACGAGGTTTAAATAATCCGCTTGGGACAGTATTCCGGCTTTAAATCCCCTAACCAGCCCCTCCAGGTACCCGTTATCAACGTTAAAATACAGCTCGGAGAAAGGCATCCTGTCTGACCGTCAGATCCGTCTCTGCCGATAGCGAACAGTCACACTCCGACTAGTTAGCGTTAGCGTCAGCTGACTGAACCATGTGACCGTCACCTGACCTGTCATCTGCTCGTGCGGGGACTCGTGTGCGCGCATTCGCAATTTGCAAGCGTGTCCATCCAATCTGAAGCTGTACCTTAAACTGAGAGAAAAGCTCTACTATCTACTATGAATAATACAAAACGTAGCGCCTCTTGTGCAAAGAGTGAAAGTGAGGATGACAATACGTAAGAGATGGCCGTTAGCTAATGTTAGGAATTAACATCAGGTAAGGTAAGTTTATACACTGCATAGCTATTTATATAGTTCACTTCCAACGCAAAGACAATTAAAGAGCTTCACATAAGCATGCATGTACAAAATAAATAAAACACAAAAATATATCTCTATCTCTCTCTCTCTCTCTCTCTCTCTATATATATATATATATATATATATATATATATATATTGTGTGTGTGTGTGTGTGTGTGTGTGTGTGTGTGTGTGTGTGTGTGTGTGTGTGTGTGTGTGTGTATGCACATGTATATATATGTATATATACACATAGATTGAGGGCTGGATTCCAAATCACACTGAAAATATTAAAAAACATGAAATCACAGGCTGATCCAACTCACAGCAACTCATAATGTGACTTAGTACTGTGTTTGGCCCCCGCCTGCCTGTATAAGATAAGATAAGATAAGATGAACCTTTATTAATCCCCAGAGGGAAATTCGGGTGTCATAGCAGCAGCAACAACAGTACAGATGAATACAATAAGTAAAAGTAAAAGAGAAGGTGCAATGAAGGAAAAGAAGTATGCATAATCGACAACCACTGGGCATACTCCTGATGAGTTAGCAGATGGTGTCCTGGGGATCTCCTCCCAGACCTGGATCAGGGTATCAGTGAGTCAGTGGTGGTACTTGGATGCACTGATACATAACATCCTATAGCTGCTCATTCGGATTTAGGTCAGGGGAACGTGAGGGCCAGTCAGTGGCATCGCTGCCTTCATCATCCAGGAACTGCTTACACATTCTGGCCACATGAGGCTGGGCATTGTCCTGCACCAGGAGGAACTCAGGGCCCACTGCACCACTGTAAGGTCTGACTATCTCTGGGATTTAAGAGCAAACACAAAAAAACACAGCAACAACAAAATAAAAGTACTAAAATCGCAATATAAAAGCATAGAAATTAAAATAATAAACCTATAAAACTAGAAACAGGTAAAATCAGGGAAGGCAGTGACTCAGCCTGGAACAGATCTCAAAGTACAAGCAGAGGCGTATAGGGATAAAAGATCAGAGATATATTGAGGAATGAGGCCATTTAGACCATTGATACTATTCTAAAATGTACTGGAAGACAATGTTTAGAGACTAAAACCAGTGTGTTCAGATTTAAAGCTGTTTATGTCATGCTATGTGTATTAGATGCATATAAAATATGATGTTAACAGTAATATGATGGGTCAGCTTATATTTGCATTTGTTTCCATTGAGGAAACATAGTTGGGGGCGGCAGTAGCTCAGTCTGTAAGGACTTGGGTTAGGACGCGGACGTCACGGGTTCAAGACCCCCATGGACCAAGACCAACTGGTTGCTGGAGAGGTGCCAGTTTACCTCTTGGGCACTGCCGAGGTGCCCCTGAGCAAGGCACCAAACCCCCAACTGCTCTGGGCGCTTGTCAGGAGCAGCCCCATCACTCTGAAATCTCTCCATTGACGCATGTATATGTACTGTGTGTGAAAAACAGAGTGTAAAACTGAATTTCCCCACTGTGGGACTAATAAAGGAATATCTTTCTTTCTTTCTTTCTTAACTTTTTGATTTGATGCGTTGGGTTAGAAATATATGTAGAAATGATTGGTCTGATTTAAAAACAAAGCTGTTCAGAACATTTTTTATCATTTGTCCCTGCTATTTTTATGATGGCTTCATGTGTCATTTGTTTACAGTTGTGCTCAAGAGTTTACATACCCTGGCAGAATTTATGATTTCTTTGCCATTTTTCAGAGAATATAAATGATAACACAAAAGCAGAAGTTTCTGTTGTCATTATAATTTAAAAAGAGTAAACACAGTTGTTTGACAATAAATGGCTTCACCCAACCACTAACCATGAGTGGAAAAAAAGTTTTGTGTTATCATTCATATTCTCTGAAAAATGGCCGAGAATTCATAAATTCTGCCAGGGTATGTAAACTTTTGAGCACAACTGTCCACAAAGGCTGCACTGACAATAAATACACACTAGATGGCTCTATAGCAAATCAAGAAAATAGTAACACCACAGACAGTGAATGTTTGTGTCTGAATAGGAGTTACTGGAGTTAACTGAGGGGATGTCATGCAGACCTGGAACATGAAAGTCTTTGCAACAGTAGTCTTGATAGTCCACAAAACCATTTGGACTTGTAGACACATTACTATACTTGTGAGGACCCTGCCCCTAACCTTAACTTTAATATAATTCTTTACTTTTAACCCTAAAACAAGTCAAACCACCCTCTGAAGAAGTGAGATCAGACAAAATGTCCCCACAAAGCATATTAATCTAATTCGCTGGTTCCCAACCTGGGGGGTCCCAACCCCACTTGAAGTCATCAAAGCTTAACAGGACGTTGCAAGGCCTTCTTGATTTTAAGGGGTGTAAGACTGTGGAAAAAAATAGTTAGGCTATATTGCAGCATTTCATAAATATCTGTGAAGAAAAGTTGTTCTGTACTGCTATTGTTATGTATTGAATATATTATGAAATATCCACAAGATAATGATTATAATCCCTGTAGATTAAATAGGCATATACTGTGCATATATATATATATATATATATATATATGTGTGTGTGTGTGTGTGTGTGTGTGTGTGTGTGTGTGTGTGTGTGTGTGTGTGTGATACCGTATATTACTACATTTTCACTGTAAAAGAATAAGCCCAATCATATTATTTTTTTCCTAAACCTAAGTGGTTTTGTTGCCTAAATCTAAGGAAGTTTTTTTGTTAAACTGAACTTTAAGCACCTGTTTACTGTCACTGAAAAGTGAGGCCAAGCGGTCTGACAAAGCATCAGTGTGTGACGAGTTAGGATGAGAACATATTGGAGGTTGGGAGCATTTCTATTGCCACTGCACATCTCTCAACATGTCGATGGCTGGAACCAGCAGTGCAGAGCGACAGCCACGAGCTAGCCGGTGGGTTACACTGGCTAGCTCATTGGCTAGTTTTGAATTTTACATTACAAATCTTTCAAGGCTGTTTTCTTAAAACATGTCTTTTTCTGACGCCAAGCCAGATATCTCCATCATTCCTATCTTCTGAAGGTTTTACAGTGGGGTTTGTTCATTTATCATTCATAGCCTGATATACACAACATTTATTCTGAAAAATAAAAGATGGTGGCTGTTTATGGCTGTTGACAGTATTTTCTGATTCATGGAGTGATGCAACAGAGATATATAAAACCCATCTGAAAAATCCTTTAACTCTAATATGTCAACAAAATGAAACAAGAATATTAAACCTGACTTTTGTTCAGATCTGTGTTCCAGAAATGTATGTAAATTAGCATATATTTAATAAGATAATGCAGAATTTGCATATTTTTATATGAACACTCAGAATACTTGTAATAGAAAAAAATTGTGGGGGAAAACTGGAGAAGTTTTATGGTGATATTAATTACATTTTCTTTTACATTGTTCACTTGTAGTATCTCGTCTTAGAGCCAAGGTCATGTCATACACCACAGCTTCTGTTGCTCTCAGTGTTTTTGTCACAGACATTATGCAACATTCATTCTGATCTACACATAGAAGCCAAAAGCTGAATGTACTTGTCCTCTGCGTTATTTTTACCACAGCTGAGATGTAGGCCTACAACAGTGGTTCCCAACGTTTTGCCTTCAGGGACCCTTTTTCAATCATTGAGTAAATGGATGACCCCTGGTGAAATGATTTTATGGATATTTCATATTATATTCAATGCATAACAATAACAGTACAGAACAGCTAATAAACTGTATGATTAACCCTAATTGTGAACACATTTACTGCAGGAAGTTTGTGTAAAACAAGCTATTTGAATGAATTTTAAGCCTGTGAATGTTGCATCAGAGATGTTTTTTTCTGTTATTTTTAGGGACTTTTGATACAATTCTATGTCTGTATTATATATGTTTTTTAATCTTTAACAGTCATTCATTCTTAATAGGCTTCTTTTTTTGACAATTCAATGGGTTTATTTCCTGACGCTTGGCCATTGCTCTATTAGCTCTTGGTTGTTTTAACTGCATACTTTTATAACACAGGACAAGAGTTTTTAGCTTAGATCAAGATGGGCAAGTTGACACAGCATTGCAGTCGCTGCAGTCAGTGTTTGGATGTTTATCTGAATGTGTAAAGAGCTTTAAGTGGTTGGAAGACTAGAAAGGCACTGAATAAATGCAGGTCCAAGTCCATCTTAAAGAATAATCCAGACTTGAATACCAAAATAACAATTTCATTTATTTTTTACACAAAAAAATAAAGAATTGTTGAGATATAAGATAGTTGTATATTTCCTAAAAAGTTGTCCTACACCCCTTAAAATCAAGAAGGCCTAACAACTGCCCATGAAGCTTTGGCAGCCCCTAATGGGAGACTCCCAGGTTCGAAACCAGAGGCCTGCAGCATAAAAACAGATTTGTAAGGACTTTTCAGATTTGTGGACTATGTTCTTTGTCTGTATATGAGTGTCAGTGTAGTTTATCGAGGCTCTCCTGCTGTTTGTTTGGAGTAAAGCCTGCTCTGAGAGGTGTGGATATTGTTGAAGCGTTTGACCAGTGTTTCAGTCTATTACAAACTTTTTAGCCTTCTTTTCTAAGTACATTGTATATGTAACAAAACTTTGTCCATAGTTGGTTAGCTTTCAGCATTTTGATTACTTTTTCAAACTGATTTACTTTACTTGAAAAGAAGTATTTTGTGTACAGTCTCTTTACATCAGAGCAGACTGAGTTAAGTTACACTGATTCAATAAGAGTAATGATTATTTATGATTGAATGTCTGAAAAAAACATAGACACACATTTGACTTGGAAATTTTTACAACTTTATTTGGTATTTGTACAAAAAGTGTGATATAAACATATATACAGCACATAATACAACATACTTATTAAAGAAATTCATATAAATTATTAACGAAATAGCTACTTTTTTCAATAAACAACTCTATTCAAGGTAAAAGTAACTCAATATTCTTGGCATAAAATTTCCATACAAAATTGTACAAAATACTGTACAATTGAACAAAGCTGTGCAAAACAGCAAATTGTGTCTCAGAATCAGATCCTGTACAGTGCGCATGCGCTCAGGAAGCAACAAACTTGAGTGAAAGTTGTTTTTTGAACAATGACATTTATGGGGTTCTCTTTCAGGCCGGCAGCTTATTACAAATCTGATCACAGTCTCATATGAAAACAAAATACGGATTATAATCTCTATATTTTTAAATAAATTAAGATACTGTTATTTCTTCATCGTCTGACTCTGAGAAGTCCGAGTGCTTACTGGAAAGACACGGAGAGGAGATGCTGGACCCCGCCCTCATTTTCTCTCTCCCAAACTCTTCTTCCTCGTCCTCCTCCTCAGCTGACGACTTCTTGCCCACATCGCTGAGGTCCGGGTGCGGGTTGGCTTTGGTGGGCAGCGTCTGCTCGCGGCAGCCACCGGATGACAGCAGCTCTCGCTCCTTGGAGTTCCTCCACTTCATTCTCCGGTTCTGGAACCAGATTTTCACCTTAAGACAGGGAGAGAACAGTGAGTGAAAAGAGTCTGCGTCAGGTGCAGTGGAATGCGTCTTTACGCACAAATTACGCACGACATATTGGCCCTTTTAAGCACTTTTTAAGTTTTACCTGTGAGTCTTTTAGGCCCAGTTTAGAGGCCAGCTTCTTCCTGTCGGGCTTGCTGATGTATTTTTGTTTCTGGAACATTTTCTCTAAGGCCTTGCGCTGCACATCTGAGAAGACCGCCCTCCTCAGCATCCCTCTCCGGGGTTTCCCTCTAGCAGCCAGGGGCCACGAAAAGGTCCCGGGAATGGGGACAACGGATGAGGATGCTACAATACAAACATAGAAGAGACATTGGAACCCGTTAGCGTTGTTTTCTTTGCCAAAATCTGTTTGCAGAGAAGAAATGATACTTCAAACAATGTTGCAGCCACAAATAACCAAACTAAGAAATGTTAAATGTCTTACAGCTTTATAAAACCACTCAGGCATCGATATGAATATAATGATTTCTATTTAAACCCATACTTTTCAACCGGTTGTTATTGGAAGTTTCTTCCATTTGGAGCTGTGCAATACGTCTCCGTTTTGAGTGAAATGGCACGAGGTGACTAATTAGCACATTGGCCGGTCCCCAACCGCATTGGTATGGTAAAGAGGTAGCATATCTTTTAAGGAACCCTGTGAGGGCGGATAGAGGAGTTAATAAACCGTGAACGGTAATTGTGTAGTAATGAACTAACGCAGAAAAGACTCTGGACAGGCGGCGAAGGCCATATATTATCGCAACAAAAGGAGATTTACACTTTCAAACTAAACACAACTGCATACCAGAATACTGATGCCAGGAGGGGGGAGTGAAGAGTGGGGGGGAGTGAAGAGTGGAGGGGAATGGCGCTTTTTTCTTCTTCATGCCTTCAAATCATTTTCATTAAATGAACACGAAAAGCTATTCAGGACGCGGGAGTTGTTTTGTTGAGACATTCAGTTGAGTCCATGAAAAGATCTCCATTATGATTTGTCTGAATGAATGCACGGACTAGCGACTTTATAGACTTTTCTAAGAGATTATTCTTTCTCTCGGCTCGTTGATTGGCCCTCTTGGGGAATAAACGTTTAGGACACAGGGAGAGAATACTGGAGGTCAGTGGTAACCTATCCTATGGGCCGTGTAGCACGCAGGGACTAACTTTCCCCAGCTTGGATGCAGTTTTAAACTCTCTTTTCTTCATCTCACACCGTGTGAAACACTTTTCCTGTTTGCACATTGCTAACTGGACGTCCTCCTGACAGTATCTGCCCTGTGGCCGCAGAAGAATCAGGAACAACGACGCACTATGTGGTCTTGTGAGAATATTGAAAACACTCAATAGCGCCTAATAGGGAAATTAGTGCATGACTGGTTCACGCCTTTGCCCCCACCCCCCCCTCGCCCCCGGTAAAAGTCACTCTTCGGGGTGTGTGGGTGGTTCGCCCGGTGGGAGCTGACCAAATTGGTCACGGTGCTGAAAGCTTTGTTGCCCGCCATGGCAGTCCGGTGGCCCCCCGGGCTCTGTGGGAAAACGCGGGGCCGGAAAATACCAAAACGCCCCCAAAGGAAAGCAAGGGGGAATATAACTCGCCACCCCGCCTCAAATTTAGAGCGTGACGATTTGGGATAATTGGTTAATTAGGGGGTGGGTGGGTGGGTCCGGTTGGGGGCAGAGCTCCCCATTAATAAGACAGTGATTTCTTCTTTACTGGTAAAAAATATATGACAGGATGCGAGAGTGTTTTACATTTAAAAGCAATTAGTTGAGGCAGGATTCTAAAGGCTGAAGAGAGGTGGCTCTATAGAGGAGAAGTGCGTATAAAAGTTATGCCTACCTGGTAAATAAGGTGTCCTGAATATGGGGTGAAAGGTTCCGTCAAAGCAGGGGATGGGGAAGGTCTTGGAGTGCAGGCTGTGGAGTGCAGGGTGTGAGGACGCTGTGGAAGAACATCATATGTTAAAAATCATTCCTGGATGACGCAAATGAATCTAAAACCAACACAGAGTCCCGTCTACTCACCGGTCTTTGGTGAAGGTGCGAGGATGGCGCTCACTCCAAACTTGAGAAAAGTTGGGTCCTTGTTGCTAGACACCGACATTTTCGGCGAGCACGATTCGCGCGTCACCGCGGTGGTCGTGGCAACCGCGCGCTCCGCGGGCGCGCCGCTGAAGGACGCGGTGGTGGTGGTGGCTGTGGGCAGCGAGGCGCACGCCGATGGGACAGTCCGGTTAACGTAGGCGGCGGGCCGGCTTATCCGCAGCAGGTCCTCCACTAGAAAGCTGGAATGGGTCGGGAAGGCGGACGGCAGGGTGTGATGGAGCGGCAGAGCAGCTGCGGGCCGGTACAGCCCCGGATAGAAGGCAGAAGGCGCGAGCACGCTTGGGATCATCATGGTCCCGGTTTTAGAATATCAGTGTGAAATGTGAGCTACTCCTCGTGTCAGCTGGGAGAGAATCAGTCGTGTGAATGGCTGCTTACTCCTCTGGTTTCCTCACTCTGGGGAGAGGAGTTTTATAGCAGTCTGCCCCCCTCGGCCGTCCGCTCGGGGCTGACAGCCTCAACAATGGGGCTCAACAAAGTTCTCCACATGGGTCGCTTTCATGCCGCATCCCCCGGCACGCTGATTGGCCGGAGGACGCAATTTATGATTGCATTAGACTTCATAAGCAAGCAACACACAATGTCCCCACCACAAAAGAGGCCCAGTCATCAATTTTGCATGTTGACCACTTTCCTTTCAGTTTGTTTTGTTTGGCAGAGGCAAGCTGCCTAATTAAAGAGCAATCTTTACAGATCCATTCATTATAGGAGGACTTTTAACGAGCACCCAAGAAAAAGATACTTTATTCTTCCCATTCAATGTCTCTGAAGAGCAGAATATACAAAATTCAGCCAACTCGTTAAAAATGTAAAAATATTCTTTTATTCTATTTTCAGTGCATCGAAATTAAACACATAAAGGCTGATAAAAGTAAACTATAATACGTTTAATATAATATATTTCTTGTTAAATCTACAATTTCTAACCTGCAGCATATCAAATGTAAATCAGTTTTAGGGTTTCATAGGATTCTCAACACTCAATCTGGCCCTCGTCATGGAATAATGTCTTAAACGGATTTCTGCTATCAAAACGCTTTAACAGATGTGTTAAATATCACTCGTCTTTTTTTTGTTGCACAGGCTCCATTCAGTGCGCGGAGCCGCAGCTCAGTGCGCACAGGAGAAGTGTGCGGCCTGAGCCGTGCGCTCCTGATCCTGTTAACCATGAACTAACTGTCACCCTCAGCTGCGGAGGAGGCGCCCCTCGGCCTTTCTCTCCTTCCTTCTCTCCGCTTCAAAAAAAGCCCAGAGGAATAAAAAAGCTTTATTTCTAAAGACGGTTTTGTTCTGCTATTTTAACCGGCTGAATAAAAGTGCATCTGTGATTTGATTTAAAACGCATTCATATGAGCGGACACTGAGACCCCATATAAAACTCTTATTAAAGCGACTTGGAACCTGATAGTCGTGTTCTGTCAGCTTTGTCCCTGAAAACCCGTTAAAGCAAAGCAATCAGGCGAAAATGCGTCCCAGAACCAAAGAGGGGAAAAAACGCCTAATTGTTGTCAGTTTGAAACACAATTAAAATAAGAAATATAATAAAACAATCTGGAAGTTTGAATTAGATAAATTGGATTGGATTAGATTGATTAAAATCAATCAAGAAACCAAACAAACATTTTTTAAATACAAGATTTAGTGTTAATCTGTATTTTATTGTCATTTATGCCTTTTGTCAGATTTCAAGTTAGTATTCGTAATTATTTTTTATTTGTATGTATTTTTCATTATTTAGTTTTTTTCTTTTACATTAGATATGTTTTGCTCTGTTTTTTACACTCTTTCCCACAAAAACAACGTGATATCCCTTTATGGATGTGAGTCCTTGCGCAGTTATTATTGTGTGCTCGTGATTATGAAGATGATCAAATATATAACCAATAATATAAATTCGGATTATATATATTACTTTTGATTATTTTTTCTTTTTATATTTTAATATAATTTAATAAAAATAAACTAAAGAAGAAAGGCTCTGTGTTAATTTAAAGTGAGCGTAAACTTTTATTCACTCTGAAGGTCAGTTTACGCACACGGCTTGTCCAAATTAGTGCGTCAGTGACATTTCTGTTTCAAGTAAACCAGCCAGTCAGTTTGCATCATTTGGGCTCAGCTCAAATAACGATAAGTGGTTCGACATCAATCTAATATAAACTGGTCACAATCCGATAATTAAAAGGGAACGCCTCCGTGAAATGGTCCTTTGGAGAGAGTCAGCGCTCATCGGAGGTGCTTCTGCTTTATGAGCGTATGCAGGACGCACAAACAGGCGTTAACGCATCACAGCTACACCTCCGCTAAGTAACGAGACCTTCAAAGCTTTTTTATGAGCCCGTGTTCCTTTAGCCTACTTCTGGGCCGCCCGAAATCCTCCTTTTGTGAGCGGTAAGCAGATGGTTAGCAGGAAGCATAGGCTGCTCTGGATGACCGAGACTAATTTCTACGAGCTTTGCAAGCTTGCCACGTCGCCCGCTCCTTTACCAGGCCGAGTAAAAACAGCTGGCTGCGGCTGAAATAAGGCCATTAAAAGCACATCTCTGGAATATTCCCCCCGTTCCCTTGTTAAAGACCCATCATTTTATCATAATCTTTGCGTTCACTGTTAAAATTTACATGGTATTGTGAGGTAATTTGTAACATTTTTCTAGCACATCACCACCAGGTCCAATACGTTTAGTACAAATTATTATTGCCTGATGCTTAATTATTACCATTTTATCAGATCAATGTATTAATAATTGTACTCTTCCAATCTTACAATATTCAAGGTGGTATTTCAGTGTTTTATATATTTAATAGTCACACTGACACCACCTCATTATGTTTATGGTCACTTATGGTAGAGGATCCCCATAGGGATCACCTACTGATGCTTATCATTTATGGTCCTTAAACAGAAAGGATTACTCATTTTAACTATTTATTATGTAATGCAGGAATTACCAAAAGACCACACTTAAATTTAGAATATTCCTAAATAAATTTCCAACAAAATGTTTGTACAATAAAGCTGTACAATATATACACTATATGTGAATATTATCGGATTGTTGTGTTTTTTCCGACAGGGCCCTGCAACCAGTTTACCAAACAGATGAACTTAACCATTGTCTTGGCTCTCTTTCTGCTTCGTTAAGTGAAAGGGGCTGAGTAAATATGTTACCCATGCATGAGAGGCTCTCTATGGGCCGCCCCATTGTGCCGCGGGTCCGACAGGTGGTTAACTGTTTATTATTCCCTCTTTATTTATTAGTGACGTGGACGCACCGAGGAAAAGGGGAACTCCCCATCTTTTCACTAAACGGGGGGATGAACAGATTGTGCTGACTGGTTGCAGTCTCGTATATGACAGCGGTCACCAGTCCATCCATCTCTAAGCCTTGCAGCCATTCAGCCTGCATCCAACTCCAGCAAGGTTTGGTAAATTAAAAGTATTTGTTTCAGTTAACACATCCATCCTGGCACATGCAGACATTTTCTGTTGAATTAAATGACAAATAACTTACTTTCAATACTTTTTCGGATATCATAGAAAATTGATATTACATATTATTTACATAAACAGAAAGACAAACCACTACTGAATACCCATACATACTAGAAGTCTCTAAAAACACTACAAGGATATTGTAATATTGTCAATATTGTTATTAATAGGGCTTTAAAAAGTTAATAAAATGAATAAGAAATAAAGTTGACAGACATCAAATGTCATCAAGTAATAATTTCCTTTACTTATTTCAATTTTATGATTATTTTATATTTAATTATGCTTATTTGAAAGTTATAGAGGAGAGCGGGGTAGGTTGGGACACTATTGTATCAACACCAAAGAACCCTCCATTACTCACAGACTACTTGAACAGTAATGAAAATTATTTGATCCCTGAACAGAAACAGGTGTCTGATAACAATTTATCAAGTTTTATAGAAACCCAACCCAAACGTGAGAGGCACAATTTTATTAAATGTGCAAGGAGTGCATTTTCTCAAAATTCTGCTTCCCCAAGTCGGTTGGGATGCCTTTAAATTGAAAGAACTGCAGTCTTAGTTTGAACACCTGATATCTCAGCCCAAATGCGCCACAGTTTGTGAAATAATCATGAAATTTTATGTTTTTGTTTGTGCACATAGACACAAATTGGTCCCTGAAATCTTGCGGATGCCATTTCATCCATCATTTCATTGCATGTTTGTTTGTTTGTTTTTTTGTTTTTTTTTTTAGATTACATGTATCATGCACTACTGTCAGGATATGGTGACCTTTTCTGAAAATATATTTTTAAAATCATATTTGCTTCTACCCACTGCAGCTTTAAGTTATACCACTTCCGTAGTTATTGTAGCCCAAACTGCAATCTTTTCCTAAACCTAAGTAGTTTTGCTGCCTAAGCCTAACCAAGCTGATCTATTCCTAAACTGTACTAAGTAACTTTATTTTGAAAAGACTGGAGCGGAAATTGACACCTGTCTTGCGGTGCTGGACATGTGTAGGAAAATGCATGAAAAATACATTGCTGAATGTTGTGCTTGAAGTCACAGAAGAGGGAAATGCGTGTCAATGTACACAAATCAAATCGATTCAATTTCGTGACATTTCATGAACTGCTGTGACACTGCGTTGCATTTTCTTTTTATTGACACATTCAGGCACTGCAACATCTTCCTAAATAATGGATCTAATAGGCTGCCCTTCAGCCCTCTCCCTCACCTCTCAATCATCTCATACACTTGTAAGTAGTTTGCAGTCTAATCCTATCCACGTCGATCTTTCCCTAAACCCAAGTAGTATTATTTTGAAAAGACTGGAGCAGGTAGTGACACATTCATCACATGTTGCTGGACATTCATAGGAAAATGCCATGAAAAAAGGGAATTTGTGCCTATGTACACAAATCAAATAGATTAAATTTTGTGACTGTGCAATGGTATAGCTAAAAAGACAGAGTCCCAATTATTATTACTAAAAACAAGACAATAATATGAGTATAACACTCAGAAAGGAGCCCTTTGATATAACATGACATTTTGATACTTAATGTTGGTGCTAATATGTCCATATGTCACTAAAAGTAAAGTAAAATGTACCTGCAATGAAGCATATTCTCATGTAGCATTGCTTAAGTGAAGTTTCTGAACACGTCTGCCTCCATTACACTTTATTTTTCAGATTTGAGTCCATGGTGCCTTCAAATGTCACAGTTCGTCCAATGAATCCTCGTCTCCTGCCATGTGAAGTTAACCAAACAACTATTTCAGCGGATTCAGTTTGTGACCGGGCTTCACCTCAGCGTTGGCTCCCACTTGGGGTGTTTTGGCCGCGGCTTCACCTCGGCTCGCTGGCGGCACTGAAAGTTCCTGCAGCATCTGGCGCAGGCGCCGCAAAAGCCCTGCTCAACACTGAGCGAATTAGCAATGCCACAAGATTCAGAAGAGCAGTGACAAGCATTAAATTGATATTAACTTTGTATTAAACATGGGCCCCTCCCTCTTCCCCAAATGGACTGGAGCCATCGGTGCACAAAGCGCTCTGTATGAACTCTGGCTGCACCTGTTCCCCCTCTCTTGGCCATGGGAGTTCAACTTCTTAGTTTCACCCCAGGCTCTTTCTTTCATCTGCTTCACCCCACTCTGAATTCTTTGAGTTGGACTTTTGTCATCATTTGTGATCTCATCTTCACCTCCCACATTTACAACTCATCACGTCACATCATTAAGAACATGCATTTACATTTTCATTAACCGTCCAAACATAAGTTCCACTTTCAAAGAAAGTTTATTGCTCTTTCTGGTCCAGACTGGGACACTTTCCTCCCCTTTTTGCTGCTCATTTATTTGCAGTTGTCAGTATGGATGTCGAGTGGCGTCCTAATCCTCTTAAAGTGCATGTTGGTACAGTTTGCATATCATTTTCTCATCTCGGAGAAAGGCCACAACCCTCTCTATTCACTGGGATTCCCTGTCCTCTTTCAGTACAGCCACAGCCAACAGCATTAGCATAATCTGACAACCAATACCATTGTCTGTGACCTTGTATGCAAAGTTAATTGCTCATTAATACCAGACAAAACAGAGGGGTGCAGAGGAAACACAGTAGTCCTCTAAATCCCTGTTTTAGAAGGGGACAGCAGGCAGGTGGAACATCCTCCACTGGCTCATTATACTCCACCTGAAATCATTACAATTTATAATAAATCTGAGTTTCTGATAAAAAAAAAATACCATATGTAATATTTCTATATATAATATATATATAATGTAATGCTATGTAAGTAGTTGTTGTTTATCCAACCTTTTTAGTCTTAACAATAATCTGGCAGTATTAAGTCCACACACACACACAAAGACTCACGCACACACTCCCTCAAACGCATATACGATTTGTCACAGTGGCTCAGTGTTAATCAATTGCAAATGTTTCTCTCTGCGAGTTTAATCTCATCTCTACATTAGTTTCACGGATGCGGGGCGATTTGCAAGAAGGAGCCTCCACTTCGACCCCCACCCCGAGCACCTGGCAATCTTTTTGGGTGTAGCGTCATGTAAACACCCACTGCTCCAACGGGTGCCCCGTCTGAGGACCCAAAGCGTCGCCGCGCAGCACGGAAAAGAAGGCCAGGCTGTGTGGTTGTCAACACCGGTTTAGCTTAGGAGTCCCGTTGTGACATTAGTGGTGACTCTCCCAGTTGGGCCGACCTTCAGTCCTTGTTTGATATAGATATAGCCACTAATATCTGATTATTAAGGAATGAACAGGCACTAGAGAGGGTTCAGAAGGCCACCACATGCAGCTGCCTAATACTGTCTTTGTGCTCTGCAGAGCTGCAAAGCCGGCAAGGACAGATAGATAAAAAAGTATAATAAAATTTGTAGATTTTTTCAGCTCTGTGCACCGTAAGTGACTATGAAATGAGGACATGCTACTTGCTTTAGTCCTGCACAGTGAAAGACATCCATGAAAATGTGCAATTTAAGGTTTTTCATGTTTCCATGAAAAGGCTAAAACTTGATTATTTTTACAACTCTGGTCAGGAGGTTTGTTGTTTACTGGGACTGGAAGCGAAGGAGTGTGTGTATGTATGTGGGAGGGGTAGCTGTGCAGAGCAGTTGAAGAAGAAGAAGGTATGAATGGGGAAAGAAGGGGCTTGGGTGGAGGAGGGGATGCTTGACGGACTTCACTGCCTGTTGGCCCTGCAGCATTGATGCCGTGTTGGCCATATAATCGGATTGCCAGTGGGTGAAAGTGAGCCCGGGTGCTTATGTCAGTTTGCGTCTCGTCAAGCTGAATAATACGCATGGCCAGGGAGTGAAGCGGACGCTTGCCATTGAGGGCTCTCAGTGCTTGTGGCTAAGCATTTCTAAAAGAGAGAAAAAGCCTCATTGGATTCATATATAATTCTCACTCAAGCGTTTTGAAGCATTTGCATAACAGGAGGAAACCAGTGATCTTTTCAGTGCTGTTGCTGCTCCTGCTGCACAAGTGTGTGTTTGCATGTGCCACTGTGTGTGTGTGTGTGTGTGTGTGTGTGTGTGTGTGTGTGTGTGTGTGTGTGTGTGTGTGAGAGAGAGAGAGAGAGAGAGAGAGAGAGAGAGAGAGAGAGAGAGAGAGAGTGTGCGTGTGTGTGTGTGTGTGTGTGTGTGTGTGTGTGTGTAATTGAAAAAGCCCTAGCTGAGCCCTGCATAAACAAGGCTGGACACGGTTCTTGCACTTGGCCTCTCACGATTAATCGAAGATCAACAACAAAACGATAGAACATTTAGCTTTTTTCAAATTCACATTGAGGTAAAAAAACAGAGCTGGGAGCAAGAGTTCAGTGTTTATGTTGTCATGAATGAACATGACCAAAGAAAACACTGCCGACCTCCACATTCTGTGGATTTTATCTGAAAAGTTTCAAGGACAGTAGATAATGGATTCTTCTCTGATACTATATTTCAAGTGTTCTTTTAAATCAGCCAAGTCTCCTGTTGAGTTTGGCCTGTATGGAAATGACTGAAATTCCCTTTAAAACATTATACAGTAGATGCTTTGTCCAAAAATACTTGAATGTTCAAATCCCTTCCTAAGCATTATCATCATGTGTTGTTTTTAGCCCATTATCATATCAAGACAACAACAATTTTTTTATTATTGTTTCTCTGTTTCATTTCAAATTAAAGCTCCCCTCCAGCCTGTCACTTCCTGTTTTTTGGTCAATGTTCTTTCTCAAACAAGACAAGACAAGAATGCAACCTAAGCAAGTGTTTGTGTTTAATTCACAACATTAAGCATGTGCTTACTGCAACCAAAAAGTGATGTCGAGGGGTCTAACAAAGCGTTAGTATGTGATGAGTTGGGATGAGGATATCTTGACAGTACTATAATCTTATCTTGTTCAATCTAAACATGAACACAACATGGAATCAACTTCAAACTTTACATACAAAATGCCCACATATAGAACCATTTTCACACACATTTTTCATGGTCCTAAGTATGAATCCACATCACCTTTTTGGCATCTCAAAAAGGCAACAAGGTGCAACCTTGGCTTATTATACTTGCCATACATCTCATTCTGTTAATGTTGGATACCCTGAAAGTTACAAAATGTGCAAATGTCTGAAAACAGTTTGACTGCACTGTACTGTATATCCTTATCTAGTATCTACATTTGTTGTACAATCAGAGCTGATAAATCAAACATCCACTGATGAAGCTGTGACAGCAGCCACACCTCAGTGTGAGGTGGCAGCTTGCTGGTGGCCAGCAGCTGAAGCTGACAGGGCCACCGCAGTTCTCTTCAACCCGGATGTGGACCATCAGCCGGTCCATTTACCCTGTTGAAATTCTATGAGGCATGATGACCATCAGGATGGTCAGGGTCTTTGGTCATACAGACAGCAGTAATGTGGTCTGACTTTCCAAACCAGACCCCCCAGGTCTGATTCAAAGTGCTGTATCTCAAAGTCACATTCAGCCATTTGGAGCCATTGGCCTGTGCTGCTTCTCAGTCCCAGTGTGGCCTGGAATTGATCCCATCATTGCATTATGGGGGATCTAACAGGCCCTAGGTGAGATGACCTCCATGCCACCAGGTCTTTAACTCCCTTTTTCTGCTTGTCAGTTCTCCAAACCATCACTCGTCTATCCTTTTCACCATCTCCTGCAGTCCATTTCCCCCTTCATTCTCCTTCACTCCCCCTCTCTCCTCCAGTTTAGCAGTCATGTTGAACTCAAAGCCGCTTCAGCTTAATGAGCAAGAAATAACAGTTCATCCACATCAGAGACATGGTGGAGTACTTTCATGTTTTTTTCTCCTGGCTATCAGTTGAGTGAACAAAGAGACAACAGGATTCAAATTCGCCTGTCATGATGAACTCATGACCAGGATGTGGGCCACCAGAAACAACATGGAAGAAGAGGCATATCTCTTTTCTAAAAACATTAAGACACGGTATAGTAGATTGTTGACGTCTGCAAATCTTGAATCTTCAACTCTTCCATTCATCTTCCATTCACAGTTATTCAAAGCTGCATTGGGGTCTATTGCAGACTTTGTATATTATCTTTGGCTGGAGAGTCATCCTAGAGACCTCTTGTACTTGTACAAAAGCCAAATGGGACGAGCAGGGGGAAGGGTCACCTATTGCAGAGTGACCTCTGCTCTGCAGGGCCAAATGATAAGACACTTAAGGTCAAGGAGAGCACAATGGCCCGAGAGAGAGTCCACTCCACAGACAATAAGCCACAGACCAGGAATTTGAAACTTTTCACTTGGCTTCAGAGAATCACTTGCGGTAAAGCTTTCATTCTCCTTTCGTTTGGTAAAATATAAGCCAGATTAAGGATGGAAGGAGCTCAGCCTGCTCCTTCAGCTCTGTTTCAGTATCATTACTCTGCAGAGCCAGAGAGCCCCAGCCCCTACAATTTTAGACGTACACATGCATGACTTCAAGAACCAAGGACTCACTGTTTTAGACGTACACATGCATGACTTTAAGAACCACAGACCCACAGTTTATATTTACATATATATATGATGCCTTGTTGGGTATTACATCACTGAGAAATGCTAGACATAACATTAAAATATAATTTTAGTCAATGCTGCATTTCAAAATAACATTGGCTTATTAATTATTAATTCATTTGCACAAACAAATATTGTTCACTGCACCACCATTGTCATTTGTTGATGTTTACACTGGTGTATGCGTACATCTAGAACTCTGGCTGTTGAAGCCACGCTTGTGTATGTCTGAAATTGTGGGTCTGCAGGGCTGGGGCCGGGCTCTGGAAGATGTGAAAATTTAACAAGTGATCTATATTGTTTGCCCCGACACACACACACACACACACACACACACACACACACACACACACACACACACACACACACACACACACACACACACACACACACACACACAGTCTTTGGTTCCAGATGTCTTACTTTCTAGTTTTCATGGGACAGTGTGATATTCACTGGCTATGGTTCTTGTAGAATGTTTTCCCATCATCTTGCCTGTGGTTTGCTAGATCATTGCAGTCTTTTTTTGAGGCAGATAAAGTGGGACAAGCAGAGACTAATTGATCAAGGGAGAAGCAAATCTCAGTGTCACAGTCTGGGAGTCCAACCCTATTAGCTTTACGACGTGTGTCCAACCAGCGCAGCCATGGACAGAGCTCTCACAATCTCCAAGATCCCAGCAGATGGATGGGAAATTATAGCTGCCATTTGTTGTTAGAGACAGACACATAGTTTTACTCCTTGAAGTAAATCTGTGGCAATCTTTCATGCAATCTGAGAAACTGACATTTCAGCATGTTTGCTGAAAAAATGACTTTATTCCGTATATGGATATATATGGATGTTTGCAGCTTGTGAGTAATAGTCTGTGAAAGGAGGATGAGATATGACAAACAGGTGATCACAAAATAATGAAAAATTTACTGAATAATGACACATATGTTCTGATTTAGGATTAGAGATAACAGGCTGTCTCCTGAGTTCAGGGATCACGGCTGCATTCACATGCAAAAAGACACTTAAATACACACACACACACACACACACTATGAAGTTAATGTTTTTACTCCTCTTTCATGTGAAAATTAATTTTTAATGACCGGCAAGCACAAAAATGCCAATTCACAATCAGCCATTTCCCACCAAAAATTAACGACAACGGCATCAATGGCATGCAAAAAACAAATTAATAAAAGCATCGTCAATTAATTCGCTACAAAAGGAGTAGAATGACGAGTGCATGAGAGCAAGAGACAGTTGGCGAAGGGTTGCCAGTTGAGAAAGCTCTATTCAGCCTCCCTGAGGTCCTTCATACTCACAGAGGAGATGACAAAGAGCACCAGTTAATTAGCAAGAAGTAGCATCTCAAGGAGGACTGAGAAGAAAACCTCCATTCACTCTCTCTGCTCACCTCTCGCTTATGAGAAAGACTGAAGGGTTGGGAGGAGGAGGAGGAGTGGGGAGCCCGGCTGCCTGCATGGGGCTGCTTTGCTTGATTTAATTTGGACAGTCATTCCTTTAATTTGCAAGGTCATTGTATCTAACTTGGAGTTTCTATTGAGGCCGGCGAACAAGTGAAGGCCTTGGAGTGCAAGTCAACGATGTCTCCCTTCTGTCTGCTGGAAGAGATGTGGCTGCGGTGGACGAAAGAAGATGAGGAGGATGAAGTGAATGAGGGGGATTTGGAGAGAAGATGAAGTTTTAATTAAAACACTTCTCTGTTTCTAAGCAGACTAATTTAAGCCATAGTTCCTCACAAGTGTATGAGACGATTGAAACAGAGGTGAGGGAGAGGGCTGGAGGGCAGCCTATATTAGATCTATTGTTGAGGAAGATTTTGAAGCGCCTGAATGTGTCATTAAAAAGAAAATAACAGATGGAAAAAAAAGACAAGTTGGCCTACTTTCCCTCCATAAAAAAGAACTGAACAAAATCTTAGAAAATGCACCATGCAGAGTTTGATTTCACAATGTACAAAAGCAAGTAAACTGGATGCATTTTTGTGGTAAAAGTGCAGATTAGCTGCAGTGTTAACACATAAATATGTCACTATCAGAGTTAGTGATGTAGAATAAAAAGTGACAAATACTGCTTATGGCGAGCGGGAGGGGAGGTGGATGCGTCCAACAAACAGGAATTTCAACCAGGAGACCAGTGTTTTGTAAGTTACATTTGTGATGTTTGTAACATGTTTTTTAGTGATGTTAGAGATGTGTTTTTAGTGACATTCGTGATGTGTTTGTAGTGACATTCATGACGTATTTTTTAGTGATGTGTGTGATGTGTTTTTTAGTGACATGTCAAGCATGTTTTTTGTTCTTCCACTGTGTTGGTTCTGTATGTATTTTGCTTTGTTTACTTATTTTAAGGCCAAGTATGATGTTTTCCAAAACCCGAGACAGTGGTTTTGTTGCACTAAACCTAAGTGAGATGACATTTTAATTAGGCACTTTACTGTTTCTAAGCAGATTAATTTAAGTCATACTTCCCCACAAGTGTATGAGATGACTGAAACAGAGGTGAGGGAGAGGGCTGGAGGGCAGCTTATATTAAATCTATTGTTGAGGAAGATTGTGAAGTACCCGAATGTGTCATTAAAATGAAAATGCAACAGTCTCACAGCAGTTTGGGAAATATGTAGTTATGAAATTTAATCAGTTTGATTTGTGTATATAGACCCAAACACTAATTTCCTTTTTTTTGTGACATTCAGCACCACAATATATTCTTCATGCACTTTCCTATGAATGTCTGGCAGCATGTGATGCACATGTCAATTTCCACAACAAGGCTTAAAAAAAGATTGCAGTTTGGGTTAAAATAACACTAGAAGTGTTGTAACGTATGGAAGTCACATGACAAAAACTACTTGGTTATGTGGTTAGGTTTAGGAAAAGATCATGGTTAGGGTTAAAATAACCCCATAAGGATCCAGAAGTTGTATGACAAATAAAGCAACTTTGACTTGTGGTTTCACACAGGAAATGTTGGTCTTCTTGGTGAAACTCTGACCTCCTACCTATGCAGCTCTCTATACGTCCTGATTCACAGTTACATGGATTACATATGAATTGATTTCTTGCTGACCATCTCAAAACAAATTTGAAAGGCATGTCTATGTATATGAATTAAAACATTAAATTTCGTGGCTGGAAAATGACAGCAGGAGAAAAAAAGAAGTAATCAGTTTGTCTACTTCCCTCTGTAAAAAGTACCGAACAAAATCTAAGAAGTTACACAAGAGGTTGATTTCAAAATGTACTAAAGCAGATAAACTGAATGATATTTTGTAATGAAAGTGAAGATTATGAAATAATCTAAAGACCCGAGGAATTAGCATTTACCATCGCACCAGGAGCAGAAGGGCAACAGCTTGCAAATAAATCTCTGATAGAGGGAACCTGGCTGGTTTAAATGCTGTTATTGTTTCACTTGTTTAAATGGAGGCCTGATCACAGCAAAGAGCTCCCCAAAGCCCACAGGCTGAGGTACAGACAAAGGTGGGCCTGCCTGTGCTGAGGTCCCAGAGGACCGAGGAATATGCAAAGCCCTGCACCTCCACACTGAGGCTGAATTTGAATGGCTTAAACCAGGCTGCACCATAAGGAAGCAACATTCAGGTCCTCTACCCACTTGGCTTTACATATAAAGGTTAGAAAATGTAAATGTATGACAGTGACTGGGGTTTAAGAATGGAAATGTGAGTAGTGTCACTGTTGAGAAAGGGGAAGGCTAATTAACAGTCAAACAAATAAAACATTAATGAATCACTGTAAAACTATTAAAAATTAAAATCGTTTTAAATTCCCCATGTACGTAAGAGAAAGGAGCATATGCAAAAAAATAATGTGAGAGTTGAGGTCATTGGCTGTGACAGACAGTGTCAATCAAACCACTGTGTGGAAAGCCTCACCGCCCAGGTCTCTGAGGGCACACTGACTCTGTTCATCCTCACTCCACAGTTCTACACTGTTGAGATGACCACATGGGAGCTGAGCTGCATTCAAAATACCTAAAATATAATTAGGCTCTTTCCTGTGTGTTACTCTACAGAGCACATCAATCAGCAGAATAATTCTTCTGCTCTTTATTCATTTTCTCCATCATCTGGAAGCTGTTTTGTCTTTCGCTAAACTGCAGTAGAGAAAGTTGTGCAACTATAGAAATATAGAGTGATGCAGGAGTGAGAGTCCTAAAACCCAGAAATGATTATAGCATTTTAGCACTTCTGATTCCTTTGTCTCAACAATAATGTTATTTGAATGGGTTTTTAGTTAGACGCTTGAAATAAGGTCTGTGGTTAACACAAGATGAAGAGAATTATCATTTTGCTCTGCAATATAAAATTTGTCAAAGTTTTTATAATGTCATAAAACACATGGCAGGTAAGTTGCTAACAAGTTGCTACATGATATTACAATACATCACCACACTGACTCGTCTGCCTTTACAGCCTACCCCTCAGTTCTGCAAATCGCATTCACACTTCCCAAATCAAAAAAACTGGTGTTCATTTGCAGAGATCATCTTGCTAAAGAAAATGTATAAGAATCACAAACTTTGTTCATTTATTTCTAAAATAATCCAAAACCCAGTGGAAAAATCTTATTGGCTTTTTGTCAAGGGAACCAGGGCGACACTAACTTCTGGGTTGCTTACAAAAATGTGTCATTCATGCAGTACTCTATATTTCATTATGAGTAATGTTCCATTAAAAGAAAAATTCAAAAAGTGAAATATCAAGTATTCGGGCATCAGAAAAAGAAACAATCATAATGAGAGATGCTCAGAGAGATGAAAATAAAAGTCCCCAATCTGTAAAAACACCCTTCATATCTTATTTTGGAGATTTTCCTCTTTTCAGATCAGGCAAAGGATTTTCCTTCTCTCGTTGGATAATTAAGAAATCAACAGTGTCAATTGTTTGAGCAAATCCCCAACAATGTTGACTTTCAAGTGACAAAGCCCTCTAGCGGCCATAGTAATTGTAGTGTGAGGTTAAAGAGCCACAAGGTCGGGGTGGATGGATGGGTCGACAGAACACTAAAGATTGTTGTTCATTTCCTGTTTCCTAGCAGCAGTGAACCATAATTATGTTGTTATTACTGTAGCCAGGATGCGAATTTCCCATATCTTACCTACAGAGAACATATCAGGAAGAGCACACTCAGTGCTTGTGAACGTATATTTTGGTATCTGGAGGTGAAATAAGATAACCCAGTCAGTTTTTTGTGGGCTGCCCATATCAGAAAACAGGATTCCGCCTTTCAGATTTGGCTCCCCTTCCTCTGTCAGAATATACTACCTACAGCTTGAGAACTACCTTTGCAAAGGTGCACCACATTTTTCTCTCAAGCCAGACTGGACATTTTCAGGAGAAGGTCTAAAAGAGTAGGGTGCTTAAACAGAGTCTTTCAGAGGGAGAATACAGGTATATGCACATAGACACTATGAGAAAAAAAAATAATGTGTTTTTTGAATATTAAAGCATGTAAACATGTTTTAAAAGAAAGCCAAAATACAAGTATGAACCTGAAAATGAGCATAATATGTTTCCTCTGATAAAATACATTAAAACGTAATTAACCCAAACCATGATCCCTTCCTTGACTAAGTCATGTTTGTGCCTAAACTAAACCAAAGATTATTGAGAAAACCCTTCTGAGATTTTTTTCTCCAACAACAGAAATATTTTCACGTTGAGTGGAAAGTCTGAAACTGCAACGTAACTACCACCTCACACCAAATTCACATCATTCAGCGATGAAATGCAGCTCGTTGTAATTCTTATATTTTTCATGCTACAATGTGTTTCAGGCAGGAGGAAATTCTTTGTAACACAGGTCAACATGTCACTACAGTCTCACATGCTGCTGTGGTTACTCTCTGGTCGTACATTGCCACTAAAAGTTCAACTTTTCCCAACTTTTAGATCGGCCATCGCCACAGAATCAAATGGCTGCAGCACTTCATACATTACATGGCAGCTCCCATGGCCACAGGCTGCACTTCACCACTGCTCTGATGTGAACTTAGTGTTAAGCATCATATAAAGGTTCAATACTGCTCACTGAAATGGAGGAGTAGCTGCTCACAATGTAAAGTATGTAGGCTACCTCAAAACTGTATTCCTACAAGGGGTGTCCTCGCCCACGAAATTCCTAGTCAGCTAAAATTCAAAATATTTTGTCAATTAATCGATTTGCTTTAATCGACAGATCTGTAAAAGAGTCTGTAAAAGTGGAGTCTCTCCACAAAGAATAACACAAAAGCACCACTTTAAATCTTGTCTTCACCAGAGATGTGCTCATAAGTTTCTTAGAAATAGGTAAATAAGCATGAAAAAACTATTTTAAACATGACTAAATCTAAATCTTAGTCAAGACCAAAGCAACTGTTCAGTCAACTAATCGACTAACAGGGGGCAGCCCTTGTTCCTACAGTGCTTGGTAACATAGTAAATGTATTAAGTAACTTCCCACGTCTGACCAGTCAGGATGAATTAGTTGGCTCATCCTGTCGTGTCAGTAAGTGTCAGATGGATTCTTCCTGCATCCAGGAAACTGCTGACAGGAGCCCCGACAGTGTTAACTAGGGCCTTTAGAGACGCAGGCTAATGGTTAGCTTGCCAGGATAACATTGCTGTTTCAGCATGTGTCCCTTTCATGTTGTTGACAGGAAGGAAGACGACTGACAGAGTGCAGCACTTCTGTTTCCTGCCACTGCTTAACCTGATCAGCTGTCAAACTTTAAAGAGGTTTAAAGAGCAAAATGAACAGTGGAAGTTAAGTGCTGTTGACAAATCTCTAATTTGAGATCATTGATATGATGTCCTTCTTGTAGTGTTACTTCAGGAGTAAATTAATCCTAAAAGTGTTTTGATTTGTCATGAATATCCAAATAGCGGCATTGCAACCACAGTGGCCAATATGGAAATGTTGACTGTCCACTTTGTGAGTCATGAACGTTTGTAAGCATGAAAAGGTTGAGAGAAAGGCTTTTTTCTGGAGAGGTGTGGAAGACTTTTTTGGGGGAAGAGGAGGGTTTCAGGGGTTGTGCTCAAATCCCCAGAAGATTCAAAGTGAGAGAGTAGAAGGGGTGGATCTGCTAGAGGAGGAGGAGGGTGATGTATGGAAGCGTAAGAGTAAGAGTTTATTCACTGGTGTCTGAGGGAGCCTTTCAGAGCCACTGAGTGAGTCTCTATAGCGGGGCAATCAACCATAGGACTAGGAGGCTTTATCTCTAAAATACAACCCCACCTCCACCACCCCACTCCACCCTTCAAACACACACACACACACACTCTGGTACCTGTGAGAGCCTCTCATGTGCGGCTAAGGGTGCCATTGAGGGAGACAGGAGGGAGAATGGCCCGTGAGAGACAAACAATCCTGAGGAGTCTATCATTCTGTGTGGTGTTGTCTTAGGGCCTGAATAGAGCCAGTATGACCTGCCCACCACCTCCTCCTCCTCCTGTCTTCTCCATCAACCCCTCCTATCTGCTGCCAGCCGCTCCACCACTACCACCACCCAGCATCCCCTGCAGCTGTCCTGCCAATAAACGCCTTATCGTCAGCTTCACTTCCAAACAAGTGACTATCTCTTCCAGCCTGGGTTCGTCCAAAACAAATTACTAATTCAATTTGTTTTTCATGATGGTCAGCACTAAATTCATTAGGGTTTTATCCATGTAATTGTGAAACAGGGAGTAGGGAGGAGGTTGTGGTGGATGACTGGGTCAAAAAACACAGGACTATGAAACGAGAGGTCAAAGATGATTTATTTGTCACTTAACATCCACACATAAGTTACAGCACTTCCAGAGGTATTTTAACCCAAAACACAATCTTTTCCTAAACATAATATAACATAGCTCAGTAGTTTTCTTGCCAAAACCTAACCAAGTTGATCTATTCCCAAACCAAAAATATGTTGAAAATGGGAAATTCATGTCTATGTGCATGAATCAAATAGATTAAATTTTGTGGCTATTACACAAACAGTCATGAGACTGTGTTGCAATAACAGATTTTTCACTACACAGACCGAAGGAATTCACAATTACAATATTATCACAGCATCTAAAGAAAATTTGAAGTAATAATAATAATATGCTATCAGTCAAATTCATTTTCTCATTTCATTTCTTCATCTTTTTTTTCACAGGGTGAAAAATATGACTTCATTACCAAGGTTGGAATTAAAATAAAAAAAGACTATAAGCTACCAGTCCCCAGAGTTAATTGTTTGAGTGATGGAGAAGGGTTAGGACCATATAAGTGTATAACTATACTCCTTTTCAGATTTCATTTATGTTGATTATTTATGTTGTTTAGGAGAATTTGATCATTTGTTAATTTTATTTGTTATTGTTTTATCACTTGTTTGTTACATGTTTGAAATAACAATAAAGTTAAACGGAATGTTTTTCACAGTCCACTCATATCTCCCACCATGAATCCCAATTAGTATTTGACTGTGTGAAAATAATTGTTAAATACATGCATGATAGGCTTATTGCTTGTTTTCATGAGCGGCAAAATGGTGCATTGTTTTGAATGCTGCTGCTGCAAGGAATTATAGAAAAAGGACGGTCCAGTGTATCCTCTGCTAAAGGAGAGAAGAAAGGAAGCACCTTTCTTCAGCATTTAGAGAATTCGACCTGCTCTTCATCATCATCATGGCTGCTACTTCCGGGTCATTTCACTCAGTTTGGAACCAGTTTGGAATTCGATCGCAGCCCAAATTTCCATCGGGCAGAGACCCCTCCATCAAGCTCCACTGTGTGGGAAAGGCAGGAGGACCATGACTCATCCAAACATATGGTCCTCTGATTCCCTCTGCTGAGCTGTCTGTAGCATCTGTTGCCAAGAGCAGCATACAGACAGACACTGTGACCAACAGCATTGTGTAGATGTGTGTGTTAGTGTAAATGACACTAGAGGAGAAGGCCAGGGGAGCACCCAGGGCTGGGTGCAGGGGTACAGGGAGGGAACAGAGCTGGTGGCCGCTGGGGTAAGGTGGGGGGTACGAGGGCACCAGAAGGGCGTAAACAGAAAGGCAGAGAATACAGTCATTACCCACCCAGGGCTATTCCTCTCTGGCCCATTAGCTGCTGGCGGCCGTGACCAATTGGGTTTTGTCGCTCCTAGCAGGGTCATCCAGTGGTGGTCTGGGCCTTTTCTATATTGGACGCTCACTCAGCCGTCCTCACACAAAACCTTTAAGAGGGAAAGAAATTCTCTCCCTGACTCTCTCTCCTCTCCCTCTCGGTTTAAAAAGACCCAGTCAGGCAAGAAAGAGAAAGAGTGAAAAGTGATCATGAAAAGAGATTTGTTGCGATGTGAGGCGTGCAGGGAAGTGATCGTTTAGCCACACGTGGGGTGAAGGGACTCCATGGCGGTGGGTCTTGTTAACCCTCTTGACTCGTATGCCAGAACCCAAATCAAATTGTTCTGTGCCTCAAAGTCTGAGGACGTGGTTCCTTGTGGGAAAAGCTTCACGACTTCACAACTGGCGGTGTGTGTAATTTTCAAAGTGCAAAGGAGGAATTTGAATGGGCCATAGCAGATTATCCAGTGTGTATGAACACTGATCCTTGAACCCCAATGGTTAAAATGATGAAACAGGAAGGCTGTTTCTCTGCAGTTTGATTCCTTGTGGTGGCTCAACAGAAGCAGGTGCTGGAGAGGTGACAAAAGCCAGAGGTTAATCTCTAAAGAAGCATTAATTTCATTTATCTGATTCCCTTAATGAAACAAAGCCCTCTCTTCCATTCTTTAAAAGCTCAAACATCTAGTTCATTGAAGAATTTTATGCTTCTCTAGCAGCTGAAAGATTCTTGACTTTCAACAGAAAAGCTCAAAAACACACAGTTCCACATTTTGGAGATTTCAGATTTTCATGCAGGGATTGGTGCCATTAAAAAATAATTGTGTGTACATATATGCATATTCCATATGAGTTGTGTATGTCTGCCTGTGTGTGGGTGTTTTTTTTTTTTTTTTTTTTTTTTGTCCAGTCCGAAGCTGAATAAAAGGCCAGTTAGCCACCTAGCGGGCTGCTAATTCTCCATGTCAAATACAATGGCTGCAATTATATGGTAATCAGTGTTGGTGGCTCATACCTTTCTGCTGCTTTCTGAGAGTGTGTGTCTGGCCAAGCTGCTCCTCAGGGACACGTTTAGTCACGGCTTATTATTGACCCATTAGACGCCCGTCCCACTGCCAGAAAGAAACCAGTCGGCTCACAGGCCGCGCTGCATTCACTGAACAACAATAACGAGAGGCAGACTGAAAATGAAGTTAATCATTTTGTTATCTATGGACAAAATGAATGAACTCATCGATGCCAAACTTCAGATCTTTAAAGGAACATCCCAGTGGGTTTTACTCTGTAACTAACCATAAATGTGAATATTTTCTGGTTTCTTTACTCCTCTGTGACAGTAAACTGAATGTCTTTGAGTTGTGGACAAAACAAGACATGTGAGGATGTTCTCTTGAAAACACTGATCGACATTTTTCACCATTTTCTGACATTTTATAGAACAAAGAACCAAACAATGAGCAAAATAATCAACAGATTAATCAATGATGAAAATAATCATTAGTTGCAGCCCTGTACTTTACTTTTTCTTGCTTGCTTATAACTTAAAGTATAACTTTCAACTGCAACCCTACTTTCCCGGTTTTTGTGTCTACCTTAATAATAAGGACATACTGTACATTTATGAAGGAGAGTTTGCTGTCTTGGAGTACAGAAAGTGTAGCTTTTAAAGTATGTGGAGCTGCAATGATTTATCAGTTAGTTGTTAATTATTAAATAAGTTGCCAACTATTTCGAAAGAAGAAAGAAAGAGTAAAAAAGTCAAATGTGAATATTTTCTGGTTTCTTGACTTGTCTATGACCTGTGGAATTGTGGACAAAACAAGACATTTGAGGATGCTGTCTTGAGCTTTGAGAAACATTTTTTTTTTTTTTTATGGTTTTCAGACATTTTATAGACCAAACAACTACAACGATTTATCAAGAAAGTAATCAACAGATTAACTAAAAATGAAAATAACCATTGTAGCCCTATTTTCAGTGTATTACGACTTAACACCAGCTCAAATTGTGTGAACCTCCTCTTGGTCAGAGGAGGAATGGACCTGGAATTTTTAACCAGAAGAGTTCAGTGAAAGTGATTTTCTGCTTGATGTTAAGTCACTATTTATTAACAATATTAATTTGACAGTAAAATAAATATCTTTGAGTTGTGAAAAAACAAGTTATTTGGACACCACCATTCACCATTTTCTGACATTTTCTGGACCAAAGAACTAATCACTTGATCGAGGAAATAATCAAGCGATTAATTGACAGTGAAAATAACTGTTAGTTGCAGCCCCACTTGTTTTTGTTGCACTTGAGAATGAACTGTTTAGTTAAAACAGATTATCATGCAAAGCACATTCATAACACTACGCAAGCCCTGTGAAGATATTCTCTTTCAAAACATGTCCTCTCTTTGTCGCCTCTTCTCTTCGTCATATAATCGACAAATGTGTTGTTTTGATATAATCCCCCAGATCTGTCAACTCTGAAGCTTGCCCTCTGCTCCCCCACAACACACCCACACAGACCCCTCTGCCACCTCCTCTCCAGTCCCCACCCCTGCAAAGCAAAGCTCTCTTTGTTAACCTAATGTGCTTTTACCAGTTGCTTTCTGCCAGGGAGACATCTGCTGTGTGCAACCAGTCAATATTGTGAGGACAGTTCAAAGCGGCCAGTTCATTATCTGTGTCAGCTTAACAACCCAAAGGTAGCGGTCTAAGGGACACAGGGAGGAGGAGGAGGAGAAGGGGGAGGAGGAGAGAAGGGGGATACAATGTGTGAGGACACAATAGACTCCTCATTAACCAGTGATTTATCATGATAGGATGCCCAGTTCAACCTTTGCCCCCCCCGCATGTGCATGCCCCCCCCACACACACACACACACGCAAGCACACACACACGCAAGCACGCACACACACACACCTCTAGAAAAAGAAAAGATCTTATTGTTGGAAAAAAAGAAGAGGACTATGAAAGTGGAGTTGAAAGTGAAATGATATAGTTAAAATGTCTAATGAAAAGTAAAAGTCTGCTGAAGTGTGTCCTTTTTGAGTGTGTGTGAGAACAAACATCTGTGCTTTTCAGTTTTTTTAATAGTGAAACTAATAAAAAAAAGTAGAAGCCGGTAACTTTCTCTTATTGTTTGCTGCTTTGATTTCATTATGCTCCTATCTCAGACTTTTTGCAGTTTTTGACTTTTGACAGATGGATAAATTCTCCCTCCACTATTTTGTTAGAAAAGCGAGCGGCCCAACTTTATTAAACATTACACACAATCTAATTCGCACCGTAAAAATCAGCCTTGCAACAGACACGCCCTCCCTTTCCTTAGAGGCTTTATGAAAGTCAAATCTCTGGGCTCATGATGATATCATACATGTCAGAAAGCCTCTAAAAGATGCTCCATGCATGCATATGCAAGGAGATCATAGTCCATCCTCGGCCGCTCTGCCCTCTCAGTGCCAGAGCCTCTTCCTACACATAAAGGCTGTATAATGAGCGTTTAATGTATGGCTTCTCAAAATGCAAGAGAAAAGGGAATATTCAACGTGGCCCATGTGGTGGTTTTGTAAAGCTGCTGCAGGAACACACCTCTTTTCACTTTCTCCTTTTCCATCCTTTCCATGCAAACCCCCCTTGCTCCCCTCCCTTTCTGAATCCATTTGCTTAAATCAATCTCACAGGAGGCGGTCGTGGATAATGTACCAGCCAGGGTTTGTAAACCGTTTTGTTAACAATGCATTCTGAAAAGAAAAGAAAAGAGGAGAGAGACAGAGAGAGTGAGAGAAGGAGAGAGGCAGAAACGGGCAGAAGGGTGCTGAAAGAGGAACAGTTGGGTGGGTGTGGTGCACTGCGCTGTTTTGGACAGGCCCCGTCGACTGGTGACACCCCTGTCCCATCTCCTCCTCCCTCAGCTAAAGCCTGCATCCGCCTCAATTCGGTCCAGTCCTTGCTTTAGTCACACCACCTGCCTTCACCATTCTTCACCATACACCCACCCGTCCCCTGACAGGACGAACAGACGGCATAAACCCCCGTAACTCAGCCTAAGCACCCCGCTCACACACACATTTGCTAAGTATACACAGTGACAGGGTAGTGTTCCCTTTATAGGATTAGAGTGATCAATAACGAGCAATGAGAGACGATCATTGTCAGTTTCTCAGTCAAGTCATTAGGGGACACGTGACTACTAGTCTGACCAGATGAGTGTAGGAATCATACAAACAGTACATTTGTACAATTTGTTTTCACCTTTAAACTCACATGGGAGTGTGAGCGCTACTTGAAAACTCAGCTTGCTACTCTACATTGCCAAGAGATTTTACATCCTAATAATGATGCCAGATCAGGATGAGAGGTTAGCTTTTTATGTTAACTTTTAATGATTTTATACATATTTTTGAAACTTACAACTGAACGTAACAGAAAAAGCAAGTTGAATTTAGAGAAAGTCATTCCACTGAGGATTTTTGACATAGAAGTGCTTGCCTGCAGATAACTTCTGTAAAAGCTTTTCAGTGTCATGGTTGAATATTTAGATGATTTTGAGTACACAGATTAGGGCAGCATGATTATAGCAGAATGACAGTCAAGATTATTTTGCTCAATATTATACAAAAATTTTAGGGACAAAATATTTTTATTCCACTTTCACATTTAAATAAACATAGCACTGCTTTCACTTCCACATTGTGTTAAATTCCTGCTAATGTACAAATCTTTGCATCAAAATCAGACTTAATGTTTATGTTTATGTTTTTGTGTCGTTGTTCTGTGAAGCAATAATGTAGCACAAGACAATTTTCCCTAACGGGACAATAAAGTTTATCCTGACCCTGACCCTGAATGTAATTCTTCTTCAGATGAATTCAGTGTATTTTCGTTTTACCTGTCCGCTCTCTGTTGTATATCACTCTTTGACTCTGGACTGCAGCCGCAACATTCAGGAAAGTTTATCACAGGCTGCCGCTGCAGTGTGAGCGCACAGTAGCATGGTGGCTCCACAAAAGTGAAGCCAAAAGATTTTGATCACCCCCAGGCAGCTTTCTATGGGAGAAGCAAACACAAGTGTCAATATCATAGTCATTCATGTTCATTAAATTATTTAGTCTGAAGAAGAGCTTTAGCTCAAAATGTGACTAAAATGTGCCAGTAAATTGCACTTGTATCTTGCAAAAGAGATATTGATCTCTATGTGATTTTTTCATGACTTAATGAATAAATAAGATAAATAATAGGATGAATAAACTTGCAAAGCTGCAGCCTTTGTAGCAGTTTGTATTTATCGTTTGCTTTGTTGAGTTTGGTTTATTTGAGTAGTGCAGAGTAAATTAATAAACACACATGGTACAAAAAAATGCAAGAATTAGACAAAAATTCATCTGTAATCTCTCATCAAAGCTTCCCAAATGCATGAAAAGCAGAAACAAAAACAGGGCATGCAGTTTAAATGTTGGAAAAGGACACATGGTTGTTAAAAGGTGTAGAAGCAGGACAGGTATCAGCACCAAAATTCATTTGTTTTACCTGTGTAAGAAAATGCAATGTGAACTTTGTTTAGCAGCAAACTTGGCAATGCCAGATGTTGGACTTTCCAAAAACTTAACAAACACAAGACTGAAGACCCCAAATATATTAGGCCCTGATACACCAAGTCAACAGCCGGCCGTCAGACAGTTTGAGACTGTCGTTCGATCTAATTTTTGTAGTGTGTCCCGCATCCTTGGCGCTAGTCTGCTTGTGTCAGATTATTTTTTGGCTGATTCAGCATGTTCAGTCTTCATGTTCCCTTTCTGAAAGATGAATACACACGAATACACACTACCGTCACCTGCTGGTGTGGAGAGTTATTTCATATCACGCAGGCGCAGAACATACAGTACATGCTAACTGGCTGTCAGGTGTGGTTTACGCGGTGTTTTTGAAATGCAACTTGTCAGCCAAGACAAAGACGACCTGGGGCAGTGTAACAGGAGGGATTCATCGCCACTAGTTCTTTGATGTCGGTTTGGTCTGTCTGGACCTCAAGCTTCCAACTTGTAATTTGATTTTGCATGCTTACCTCTTCTACAAAAGCCTTTCCTTCTAGCGTGAATCAAGTTGCAAAGTTCCAGAAGTTTGAAGGAGAGCAAGTATAAACACAACAAGGCTGTAAAGGGAAACACATTTATGCTGTGCATTGTCAGAGTCTACCATTGTGCACTGTATAATAAAACAACTAAATTGTATCATTTTGACTCAAAATGGAGTTTTATTACAGTAATGAAATATGATAATAACAAATAAGATCAACAAAAATAATAATAACATGATGAAAAAATAATTAATAAGTACAAAAACAACACTCCACTTTATAATTTTTGACCATGTTTATATTTAATGTACATTAAATATATATTTATTTTATATATTATTATATTATATATTATATATATTATATTATATATTTATTATATTTTATATTTAATGTACATTAAATATAAACATGGTCAAAAATTATAAAGTGGAGTGTTGTTTTTGTTGCATTAAGGCCTTGTCTTTTAAAAACAATTCAGAAAAAAGACAACCACAGCATTTTATGAAGTTTTTATGGGCACTGCTTTAACACAGCTCAGCTGAACCCAGTACGCTGGGTAAAAGAGGTTAAGCAAGGGGTCAGTTGCTGCAGTACAAGTTAGGAGTGACACATCCCATCAGCAGGGACCTGTTCCTTCATGTCCTCTATGCCAAGCTACTTTGCCTATCAAAGCCCCTTTTAGCCTGAGGAAGCCTGGGCCAGTTTGACACCATATTCCCACGGGTCCCTCTAAGATCTCCACCAAAGCACCCATTACTGGATCATAAGCTTCAGAATCAGGCCATACTGGACAGGAATCCCCAGTAGAGTCTAGCAGATCAGGGCTGATTTGCAACATAAGCCCCCCTGTGATTGCCCATTAGCCACTGTCCCCTCTGACAGCAGCTAGCAGGGTAGCATGTGTAGCTCTAACCAGCTACTGTGCTCTGCCATTGAAGGTTCACTGCCATTACTCTCTCTAATTGGCTGTGAGGGGTATTAGGAGAGGTCGTGGCTTCAGGGAATTGATAGTGACATCTGATCTGATGTCCACTTAAAATGAAGACGATGTTGAGTCATAGTGTGCTGACAGAAGAGGATCCCCTGGGATGCAACTTAGGATCTGATGATTGATGGGTTATTATAATACAAGCCCCCTGTGTCAACAATCATTTTACTTTACGTTCATTTTTTTGGTCCACACCACAGTTTAAATTTTCACTGCAGTTTTACATTTCGTTTGTTTATATTTGTTGTGACCAATTAAAATTGAGCCAGGATATGTAAACTAATTTGAAATGATTCAAAATTAACCTATACTTAGACAGCATTTCTAGTTATTCTGTCCACATGTTGCAGTAAAATATGTATGAATGATAATGATAATGCACAAGGCATTTAGCATGCAATACATGCAGTCAGTGCTGTGTCATAGTTGGGGGCATGGTTTAGGGTGGAGTCATCATGGAGGAAAACAAAATGTTCCCCTGCGCGGATATGCCGGGAAAGCACGTTTTGCAACACTGTACATTTAAGTGCAAAAGTGCCATGTCTTATAGAGGCCTTGTCCTCGACAAAGAATGTTACATGTAAAAATTACAGACAGAATCAAAGTCGATTATTGTCCATAATTGTCCAAAAGACTGGACTAATGATCCAATTAAATGGCCCCAAGTGTCATTCCCAGATATTTTCTGCTATCTGGTTGGTCATTGGAAACTCACAACTTCTTCACCAGTTGATAATCCATCACAAAATGTCTAGGTCAGACACTAATCTGTTTTGTTGTTATGTGAAGTCTCATTGGACCTGGGTTGCTGTACATTTCTGGCTTTCTCATATCCAGTGCTTAAAGTGGAAAAAAATAAGGGCCTTATTCACATGTTGTTGTCAGCCAGTATCTGCAATCTCTTGTGACTTATTCCTATTTATTAATTATTTCTTTAAGCATGTTAAACTGCATCAGTTCTAATCAGCTGACTTTATCGTTGTACTTGGGCTATGCATCTTCTATAGAAGGCCTATAATACTCATACTCAGTGTTCCTGACAGGATGCTCCAACATATTATGCAGCAGGATAAATACATTCTCAATATGTACAGTGAATAAGAAATAATAGGAGATATTGAAAATTTGAATGTTTTTAACCAGACCAGATTCAGAAAAAACATAAATTAAGTTTCATTAATGGTGTAATGGGGTAATCATCTTGAACACTTGAATAGCCCTTATTTAAATCATTAGGTCCTAAAAGTTGTAAAATGCACTAATCTTCCTCCATTCATGTGAATGAGACCCAGGCGGAGTCTGGATCGAGGGCTGGGAGGTGGAGTTAAAGGAAACGCTGCTGCGGGATCACCAGATGATGCAGGTACTTTATCACTTGGCAGTTGAGCCATTTTGGCTTCATGAGCCACTAAGCAACTCTCACAGGGAGCCAGCCTACAACGCTGTATCTAGATCTCTTCATACATCCATGGATCATGCAGACCACATTCAGAGGTGGTCTGGGCCACATATGGCCACATTCTCTGCGTCGCAGCACAGAAACAGCTTCTGCGCTCTACTGTATTCTGTCAATATAACTGTATTTTATTAAAATATATCGCATCTATAGGCTACATAATCTACAGATTATCGGACTAGGCACAGGAAGTACTTTATTATCATGCTGTCAGAGAAGTGTGTTTTTGTTCCATTGCTGTGCACAGAGCTGACACATGCTCCCCATTGCTCTCATCTCTGCCTCTCTGAAGCTCTGTACCCTACTGTTGTCTGGCAAAGCCAGAGGTGCCGGCAGCATGGAGGTCCCCAAAGACCAGCAGTACAATAAGAAGTGAAAAGTGAGATCAGATCACAAGCGGTCACTGGAGATGCATGTGGAGACACATTCTGATGCTAGGTGTGAACAGACATACTTAGAGCTGCCGACTTGTGTTCAGATCACTCAGGACATGTTAATACCAGGTCTGAACAGAGTAACCTTTCTATTTTCAGCTTTTGGTCTGAGACAAGCCAGTCACCACTGAACTTTCATTAGTTGTCAGTCTGATATTTATGCTTCTTTACTTTAACAAAACATTTATTTTCATCCTCAGCTTCTTTAGGAAAGACTCAAGTAGTAAACATCTGAGAGACGTTGCATGGATCTAGTGCTGCAGACAATAGTAAGGTCCACCCTGCATTCTTTTCTCCATCCTGCATTCTTAAAAACTACTGTATATTAATTCATCATACCTGTTAGGTTGTGACAACTGGAGCAGCAAGAAACACCTGATTTAACTTAGGTCCACCACCAGAGACCACAACTGATCCACTCTGAGCCTCTCTAAATACCCACAATCAGTCAGAACAGAGCAACACAAGAGCCAAGCTGCTCACAGTGTGTTCGCATGTGGTCTGCAGATCAGAGCACGCAGACACCGAGTGTGGTCCATCAACAGCTCTTCCTAATCAACCCCAGAGACCCGGGCCTTTTAGCCGCCAGCCCTCTACACGTCTTGCTGTGTTTACACACATTGATTAGTTTCGTAAGTGTACAGAATGTCCCGAGGACGGTGATCTCTGAATCAGTGTGCCCCTCAGTCCCGTCCTTTATCTTCCCATCCCTCCGTCACAAAAGCCAGAGATCCTCTTGGAAGCGGTGACAGAAATTAGGGGATCAGAGTTGGCCAACTCCTGTGCAAACAGACTGAGCTAATGGACCAGCCGCTTTCTCCTCCCCTCAAATTATTAGCAGAGCGAGGGAATGTAGCCAGTCCTGTCATGATGTTAATGCAAAAGCTCACTAATCCCTTACACACACACAGTGGCTTCTCACTTTCCTTGATACACACACGGCTACTGGGTAATCACTCCACCACCCAGGCAGTGGGAGAGGATGGGAGCGTAAAGGAATGAGACTGAAAGTGAACACATAAAAATGGCGGAGGGGTTGCTAGGGGCCTGCAAAATGATCTAGCTTTGCGAGATGTGACAAAGATGATAAAGAAGCAGAGGATCCAGGACATGGTTCAGAATGAATCTTGAACTTTTTGACGATGTTTTGATTTGACATGATTTCATTTTCATCGATGGCAAGCCATTTTAACATTTAATACCTAAGCTTGACTGTCCAAAATTAACATTAGAGATATCTACAATTGCCCAACAAAGCATCTGAACAGTGTCAGCAGAAGCTTTTGCTAACTTGGATAGTTTGGTAAGTTGGAAAGATATTCACAGATTCAAACTTTCCTGATCAATAACTCATAATAGAAACATCGTTAAAACACAAACAACGTCTCTTTCTAACCACAGTGAGGTAGACAACAAGCTAAAACCTCATTATAATCATAACAAGCCGTCCTCCGAGCTGGATACATAACATTGGTCTATTTTTGCAGCCAGCTGGGAGATGTGTGGTCATCACTTTAGGTTTAGGCAATAAAACCACTTTGTTAGGTTTAGGCAAAAACAACATGGTTGGGCTTAAAACTACTAAGCTTGTAAAGTGAAAATCACACAGAAGAGCTGATTCTAACATGAAAGTGAAACTTAATGCATGGGTTACACAGTGCTCTCCTGAATGAAAGCCTTGAGTCTTTTCGCTCTTTAAACTACATCACCACACTACTGTACATTACTCCTGGCACACTTTCCCTGAGTGTTTATTGTTGCCACGTTTGGGTTTACATTGTAGTTAATGGAAAACCCAATGTCATACAGGTGCTAAAGGGTGCCTTGTGCATTGGTATCACACTCTGACGGCCATGACAAAGCCTCGATATTTGACGCCCTGGGAATGACAACAAGCTACATGATTAACCTCGTGAAAAAGGTTTTGAGCTCTGAATGGTGTGGGATTTCCTTTTTTGGTTCTTTTATCCTTAAGTTTTCTGTCATAATATGCTTCAAGATATATAACTATAACATAACTATGAGCCCTTGAATTTCACAAAATAAGATGTTGGAAGTCTTCAAAAAAGTCTTAAGGGGGAACCTGACACACACGGGTACACACAGGTAACCCAATACAAAATCTTCCTCCTCATATAGCATTATAAGCATATAATAAGCAAGACATTACAAGACATTCTGTTTGTCATGAGGATGTATTTTAGCCTTTTCATTTGCCATTTTGTGCCATGCAATTAAACTATGATTATGTCCACAGTTAGGTTGAGGCAACAAATCCACTTAGTTAGGTTTGGGAAAAATGTCATGGCTGGGCTTAAAATGAGCTCTTTAACTAAGTAAAATGCATATGGAAATAAAGTAACAAGTACAAAGAACATTCACAAACATCACTAAAAAACACATGGCAAATGTGATTAACGTAATTTACAAGACAAAACACTGTGTGTGTTGGATCCATCCACCACCCCACCCACCATAAGTGGTCTTTCTCGCCTTTTACTCTTGGTCATCGTTTACACTGGATTGGACTCAGTAAAGACTTCATGTGTACAAATGCACCAAAAACAAGAAAGTTGTTTGTTTTATTGATTTCACTTTTTTTTTCTTGAAGTTTGCTGTTGTGATGTGTTTGATTGAAAAAGTCTTTGGACTCTTTAGGGGGAACTTGATGCACATGTGAACATACAGGTAGGGGTAACCCAATACAAACTCTTCCTCCTCCTCTGCATCAATACCTCCCTGCTGAATCCTGTCTCCTCCAGGTTTAGGTTGGCAACAGCTGGCTGAAGCAGAATATGCTAATGCCAGTTCTTGGGAGGAGTACTTTAGGCTTATGAGGGATTAGCGCTTGTTGGCCAGCCCTGACTCCCTGCTGAGCGAGCACGCTAATACAGGTGTTAGTAAACTGGCATTAGACTCCAGCTAATTAGCTTCCATTCACACAGTGATTGCCCAGCCAGCTCTGCCATTTGTAGTGGTGTTTGCTCATCGGCAGGGAGGTCTCTGTGCTGTGGTGGGTCTGTTATGATCCGACATGATCTCCCTTCTCCCTTCTTTCACTCTCCCTGTAGGCCACTGGACAGCAGGGCCCATCCAAGAGATTCAGCTGGTTTTAGAGAGCAAAGCCAGCAGCATCACACTGAGACAGTAGCCATCATTAAGCAAGTTTGTTTTTCTCACTTTGGCTGTTCTTCCTCTCTAAGTCTACATTTCCTGATATCTGAGACAGTCTTGTATATTATTATCATATGATAAATGATAAACTTTGAAAAGGTAACTTTCAGCGCCTCAGACATTAATCAGTTTTGTGTGTCAGTACAGTCGATCACTCAATAAAGTTGTTGTCATTAAAGGGACAGTTTGGATGTTTTAAAGTGAGCTTGTATGAGGTATTTATCCATTGTCAGAGTTTGGAGAAACAGACCAGCCCGGGAGCAAAGCAATATTACTGCTTTGGATGGAGGCAGCAGCAAAACAAGTTTTAGACACTTAAAAATATCTGCATCAATTTAAGTGAACTCTATATTTAGTGTATTTTCACTACTTTATCTTGCCATCAAACAGCCCTTTCCGACGGGGAACTGAACTTATCTATGCGCTCTCCAAAGTCAGCACACTCAAACAAAAACAGTATAGATCACGCTTTCAGTTCAGTTACCTGTTGGAAAATATTCAAAATTTAGCGGGATTGAAAATCCAACATATTCTCTTAGAATGGTTTGTACATCTTATGAAAAGTTGTTTCTCATTTTTTGTGCGTTCTCCTAAGAATGTCCAGCAACACATGTCCATTTCTGCTTGTTACATACATACAGTCTTTTCAAATTAAAGTTTTGTCTTCATTTCTTAGGTTTAGGAATATATTATGATTTGGGTTAAAATAACTACAGATGTGGTTACTTAAGTACAGAAGTTACATAGTAGGGCTGCAACTAATGATTACTTTCATTGTTGATTAATCTGTTGATTTTTTTCTGGATTAATCAATTAGTTGTTTGGTCTATAAAATGTCAGGAAAAATGTTGATTGGTGTTTCCCAGAGCCCAAGCTGACGTCCTCACATATCAGTTTACTGTCATAGAGGAGTGAAGAAACCAGAAAATATTCACATTTAAGAAGCTGCAATCAGAGAATTGTTTTCTTAAAAAAAATACAAAAAGTGATTTATCAACTATCAAAAAACGTGAGTGATTAATTTAATAGTTGTCAACTTATTGATTAATTGTTGCAGCACTATGACAAATAAATCAATGTTGACTACAGGACACAAACAAGGGTCTCTGGGGGGAAAGTCTGGTGATGATTATTTGGTATAAATAAAAACAGATTTTGTGGGATATATACACATTACAATGCATTACTTTTGTAGGTATAGCTACAAACAGTGCATGAGAAGAGCCAACAAAGTCAGAAACTGTTCTTAACCCAAACACATGAAAAACATCAAAACTGATGTAATTATGAGGTTTTCTACATTTTTTATCTCCCAGAGAAACAAAGTAATCTGATTTCTGCAAAACAGCAAAACTGTAGTTGGTCTGAGTTCCATGCATATTGTGCCATTGCTGTTTATTATAATTGCTCCATGTTTGCATGTGTGATGAACAAAATGAATTTAGGTGGAAGACAGGAATAGAATGATGGGTATTACGTGCCCTACGCTGTCGCTGGATGTGGGAAAGAGACTAAAGGTTAGTTGGTTGACATTCCCAAAGCCATTCTGCCTGGGATGTCGGCAGTTCAAAGGAGTCATTAAGCTTCACCCGTCCTGCCACAAAGGGGAGATTTAAGACAGCAAATAGATCTGATAGTGAAAACTCAAAGCCAAACACAAATATCCACTAAGAGGCTTTGGTGTATCATGCTATTATTACCCATACAACACCGAGCAGATCTAACTGTTTCAAGTTTAATTTTCTCCTGGGAAACTCTCAACATAACTGATAATCTGTCCTTTTCATGTCACCCATTGAGATAAATTTTGTGCGAAATACTGATAAACAGTCATAATATTGACATTTCATTAGGCCTTGGTGGTCCTAAACATCATCTACCAACCCTCCTGTTATTCCCGGGAGAATCTCGTTTTTCATTGCCTTCTCCCCCTTTCCTCCTGGGTTCATACTTCTCCCATATTTCTCCAATTTATGATAAACATATAAACCTTTTTTTCCTTGTTGTTATCTCAACTTGTTTCTGGCGCTGTACAACATGTATAAGTCCTACTGTTTCCACACAGTCGACAATACAGCTACACCAAATATCATTTCCCAGTAAAGAAGATGCTCGCGACACAACTTGGTTTGAACTTGGTTTTGCACTCAAAGTTGGGCTTCGCTCAACACAGCGAAAAGCTGTCAAGGTGTGGCACAAGTCACTGGAAATAACAGCTTTCAGGGCGCAATGGTGCCATGCATTGTGTCTGAAAGGACCTTCAGTGAGAGAGAGAAGGACAGGGAAATAGTGAGAACTAAGACAAAGAAATACTCAAGCAGGGGCAAGGTGTAGAAATCCTCCCATTTTTGAGGTGTCAAGGTCAGCGAGTATGGTCCTAAACTCTGAGTTAAAATATGATTTGACTGAAATCAAAGAAAATATAAACAAACTATATATC
This sequence comes from Pterois miles, assembly GCA_947000775.1. Taxonomy (NCBI): domain Eukaryota; kingdom Metazoa; phylum Chordata; class Actinopteri; order Perciformes; family Scorpaenidae; genus Pterois; species Pterois miles. The sequence continues at coordinate 4,740,303 of CAMQGK010000479.1, read as the reverse complement.
TGAACTATATCTAATACTGAAAAAGACCCTAACTAATATTAGCATAACTTCCAACGACAGAGAAAATCTCCTGTCAGTTAGCTGACCGACTTTAACAAAGCCATACTGATGAAAAGAAGCAGCCAATACACATCCATTCAGACAAGGGTTTAGCTCAGCAGTAGAACAAAGTCTGTGCTACACTTGGTGAGGAAACACCTGTCAGTAGATGTGTCGCAAGACCATGTTTGTGGGGAAAAAAGCAGACTTTGGTTTCAGAGTTGCTGATCAAAGTACATGATAGAGTGTGGTCTGTAACAACTTTCAGCAGGTGCTTACAAACAAGAGGAGATATTTGTATGAAAATAAAGCATGAGCTGGTCAAAGTAACCAATGGTGTGATGGTCTATAATTTGATTATTTCAAATTGTTCAAACATTTGACTGCCAGAATTGACTTCAAATGTCCTTTTCTGGTGTCTTGATCCTCATGCAACAATTCATATGATATCTTATGAAAAGTTATTCCTTATTTTTTTTGGGTATTTTCCTGCAAATGTCCAGCAATTTCCACTCATTACATAATTTTCAAAATAAACTTCCATCTTCACAAGAAACAACTTGATTAGGTTTAGGCAACAAAACTACTTAAGTTAAGGAAACGATCCAGGTTTGGGTTAAAATACTATAGAATAGACATTACTTATGTAAGTAACAAATAAAACAATGATGACCTCGAGTTTCACACAGGGTATAAAAAATTGACCTCCTAGATGAAAGTCTGGGAGTTTTGATTCACCCATCAATCCTGATCTCCTCCCTATGTAGCGTTTGTCACTTGTAATACTTCCTGGTTCACTTCCTCGTACAAATTGATTTTGTTGGATATATACAAATTACAGTGCATTACTTTTCATAGATCTCTGTGGTCGGACACTGTGGTCAGTTCTTTTACCTGAATGGTCTGGAAGCTCATTTTGCTGAACTTGTTTGACTGATATTGGTTATCAACAAGCAAAACTCATCAAACTGGTCATATACTAATAGGCTAAGAGTACAAGTGTATTCAGGTGACATGGCAACAGTTTTGTTTGTTATTCAGGAAACTTGCACTTTGATGTTGACCTGATTTGAGACTTCCATACAACCAGAGGAGTCGCCTCTGAAAGTCTATGAGAAATTGAGCCTAATTCTCACTTGATTTATTACCTCAGTAAACATTGTAAACATGAGTTTATGTTCTCAATCACTAGTTTCATTTAGAAGCAAATAGACCATAAAACAGGGGATGCTTTAGGGCAGGGCTACCTTATGATTGACAGGTTGCTATTACATTATTGTCCAGTCTGGGAGTTAGAACTTTAACTCTTTCGCGTTTTTTTCAGTTCATCCAAGTTAATTGTAACATTTTGGTTGCCTGAAAATATCTTATTTTTATTGTACTGAGCTCCACCTTCTTGTGTTATTTCAGGTTGCAGAAAAAACAAGATGGCGACAAAATGCCAAAATCGTTGCTTCAAAACATCCACTGTTATATACAGTATGGACCAGATACACTCTAAAATGGAAACGGACAGCGGATGTGCATGTGGCTGTGAATATGTTGTTGGTGCAGGGCTGCGGACCCTCACAGGCATGTAGAAAGTGTGATCTGGGCTTCAGACTGGTTTAAAAATAAAAAAAACCCAGAATGTTTTTTACCTCACTTACCTCAGAATGACAATGCTGCTTTCCAGCGCTGGCGCTGTGCAGACATGTTGTAATGAAACGGACAATTTGATGATAGATAGTATTGCTTTTTACTATTTTCTGTACAGTTTAAAATGTAAGGCAGTATGAGTGCAGGGCAGCATTAGACTGAAAAAGTTAAAGTACTTTTAGCTTTTTAGCTTTTTTTTAACTGTGTGGAAAAAAATAAAAGCTTTTCAGATTCAAATAGCAACTGCGTCAATAAAGTAGGTACAAATGCTAGTGTAGGTTATCTGAGGCCACTTCAATTTAAGTTCAGTGACACGATGCACCTGAAGTTGCATCCATAACTCACACAAGGCATCTTGGGGACTAGGAATAAGGTGGATAGAGTGCTACAGGAATAAGTTCTAAAACCCAGAAATGAATTAGCATTTGTGAAATCCTGAAAAGTTAATTTCATATTTCATCCTGTAAAGTTTGTGTTATGAAATGTGAAGTCTTATTTAAATGCACAAATGAGGAAAACACACTAGTGAAATAGGCAAATGACAAAATGTAAAAGTCAGCAGCAGGTTGGCCAGATGTGCAAGTGTAGTCTTATCTCTACCTGCAGGAGCTGCCAGGTCCCCCAGACTCTTCTTAGGACCTTCTATTGAAAAACACTGATAATCTGTTTGCTCCTGTAATGAACCCATTGTTCCTCAGAGGAGGGAAAGCAGGTCTCATTGCTGCTTAGCTGTGGCTCTTTGAGCAGGAAAGCTTCTCTGAGCACCAGATACAAACATAATGTGAAGGTCTGAGCCTCGAGTCTGAGCCTGCAACAAAGCCATGAGCATGAGGAAGACCCTGAGCCGCTGTCCTACTGTGGAGTTACTTTGTTGTACCACTTTTTTACCATCATCAGAGGATCTGGCAGCTGGCATGGCCTTTTTAACCACTCAAACTTTACATTTCCTTTTAAGTTTAAGTCCTTTAAATTGAGACGCAATTGCTTGCACACAAGGGCATTAATATTATGATTATATATGATAACATTTAAAAGAAACAAGGACTTGATTTTTGTTGTATATATGTATGCTTGTTATGGTAGAACAAAAAGTCCAATTGAATATATACAATACCACAAAACTGTTGAAAATCTGCTTAAAATACAATAATACAAAATCTAGCTGAAAATCTTATTGTAAAAATTATGTTAAAATTTGCAACACAACCACTCTGGTTTACCAAGTTCTTTCTTTTTTGATACGTGTGCACTGAACAAAAATATAAATGCAATACTTTTGTTTTTGTTCCCACTTTTTATGTGCTGAAGTCAAACATATAAGACTTTTTCTATGTACACAAAATGCCTATTTCTCTCAAATATTGTTCATAAATTTGTCTAACTCTGTATTAGGGACCACTTCTCCTTTGCCAAAATAATCCACCCACCTCACAAGTGTGGCATATCAAGATGCTGATTAGACAGCAAGTATTCCTTTTTACTTTGTATTGATTTATTTGTTTATTATTTTGTTTAATCTTGTGAGATTAAAGTCTCTTTTTCAAAGAACACCTTCCAGGATACTGTAGCACAAAACACACCATCTTTATAAAATAAAGCATGCCAAGAGACGACATGGGCAAATGAAAATAGTCCGTTACAACCAGTACATAACACAAAATCCAGTTTAGGAATTACTGCACTCTGTAGTTACACAGCTACTCTGGTTACTTTCTAAAAACTAAAAGAGGATCTTACTGATAGTAAACTACAGCAATTGGCATCTATTTAGAGAGGGAAACAAATACATGTACCAATGCATGTGGAGGTGACATCTGGGCAAAAATTACTTTCAACTGATATATTCCTTTTAAAACATCTATAGTATATTTTTCAGTAAAAATTTGTACAAACAAAAAATTGAGCCTTGTGTATATTATGTACCTGCTTGTTCTGTCTTTAACAAGCTAAAACTAAATTAATCTTACAAAACATGATCTACGTTCAACCAAATAACTGCAAAAAGAAAACTTTTTTTCATTTTGCTTTTTTACTGATAAAACTGACCCGTACCAAGTTGACCATGAGCACACTGAAATATTCATGGATCTGTTATCATTTCGATGATAAAACACATTGGAGATTAATTACCATTGAAATGTATGACAATAAATGGATATCTGAGCAGGAGGTCATAGGAAAAGCAAAAAGCATCATCTTGACTATTGTTCGCACCAGCTGCATCAGCAGACACAGCAACAAATAATGGCAAAAGTCGGCTCTAATGATAGAGACTCCTCACCACCATCGTATGCTGCATCTTGATCAGACAGTGTCCGTCTAATTGAGCTAATCCCCACTTAAGGATCAGCACCGTCCCCTGAGGTCTGACCCTCCACCCAGCCTGTCTCCTGCTCCCACTGTCTCGGCTTAAACCTCCCGTCCCCTCTGTGGCTCATGTGGACTGCAAAGCTGTTTATTGGGAGACAATGAGCAGCAGATTGTGCTGTCAGGCTCCATTAATTTCCATGATTAGCATCACACTCCAGAGTCTGTGGAATCGGGGTCCTAATCCTTAAGCCATGCTTGTGTACAGTATGTGTGCGTGTGTGATATGCGTATATGTAGGCATCCATCTATACACGTGTTTCATTTGGAAACATCCTTAAAATTCAATTCATATCAGGCTGTTTTACAAAATTTCAGCGTCTGCTTCAAGGAAATAAAAATTAAAAATTATATATCATGTGCAGCGATTAGAGCTTGTCAGTCGATTAAAATATTTAATCACGATTAATCGCATGATTGCCCATAATCTTGATTAATCACAAATCATTTTTTATCCGTTCAAAATGTACCTTAAAGGGAGACTTCTCAAGTATTAAGCAACATGGGGGTGGGTAAATTTGCTGCTTTATGCACATATACTGTATGGAAATGTTTATTAGTATAAGTTAATTAACACCACAAAACAATGACAGATATTGTCCAGAAACCCTCACAGGTACTGCATTTAGCATAAAAAATATGCTCAAATCATAACATGGCAAACTGCAGCCCAACAGGTAACAACAGCTGTCAGTGTGTCAGAGTGCTGACTTGACTATGATTTGTCCCAAACTGTATGAGATTCATAAAGTGGGTATGTCTGTAAAGGGGACACACATGGGTACCCATAGAACCCATTTTCATTCGTATATCTGGAGGTCAGAGGTCAATGGACTTTTTTTTTTTTTTTTAATTTAGCAGATGTTTGTAGTGTTATTTAACCTCCTTCACAGCAAGCTAGTATGAGAGGGTTGGTACCGATGGATTCCTCAGGTTTTCATATAGTTTTATATAATGCCAGTATCTTTAAATGTGAGCCACTAAAATCTCTGAAAGATCAATTGCGTTGATGTGTTAAAGAAATTTGTGTCATAATAACAAATTTGCATTATTGCATTTACTTTGTCAGCCCTAGTAGCAATATATAACAATATAAAAATGTATATATAAAGATCACAGAGCCCAAAAAATGCTGAAAATACTAACTGTGATCAGTTGTGACTCCTGAAATGTGCTCATTTTTGTTAAATGTCAATCAAATGTCATCAGTTAGCACTGTCAGAAGTCTCCACTGCTGCCTGGAAATGCTAACACACTTACAGTCTTAAAACTGCGCTCGAGCAGAAATCTGAGGAGGTTGGAACTCCCACATACTAGAAGTGTTGTGGGAATTTTGACCTCTTCAGACTGTTTCGCTTCTTCATACACTTTGGAGGTAGGTGAAGTTGTGCCGGAACCCCACACTCTGCCTCCACAGCAGAAACCTAAAATCAGTTTCTGTAAAGATGTTTAAAATTGGAGTTTGTGGCCAACTGAAGAAGTTAGAGACCATGTTCAGACATGTGCTCTTCATATTTATGAATACATTCTCATCTACATGTTTGTATTCCTCAATTTATTTAAGTTTTATTCTATTAAAGGCTGATACATAGTATGTCCTATAGGTGTATTTATTAATGTGGAATTAACATTTATATATTATGTGTATTTCATATATGACCAGGGACAAAAGATAAAATATATACAGTAAGTATATTTAGTGCAGTATATTTATTGTCTAATGTCCGTCTTAAATAAACTAATAAATTTAAAAAAATCCTTTATCATTTGCATTTTACACTAAAAGCTATAAGAAAATTAAGGTCCAAAAACCATTTGAAAAAAGTCAAAATGGAGTCAGGCAAAAATCAGGGTCTTTAATACAGGCAATCTTTGGTACACGATAAGGCAGATAACAGGCAACAGTACCAAAAAACGGCAGGCAAAAAACAGGGTCAAAAATGCATGCAAACCGGAAGTGAAGTGACCTGAAATGAGAAGGGAAGTTAGAATACAAAATAAAACAGGAAGTGAAAACACAGAACATGCAAACACCAAAACAAAACCTAAGTCCTCCAATCCCTTACAGTTGGGTGCACATTGACAGACAAATGAATAAGGACTTTTGTACAGCCATAGTTGTTTTTACTTCCAATTTAGTTACAAATATCATAAATGCATTGATCCATAAACCCGGAGTCATGTATAGTATTGAACTGTAACAGGGGTTAATGCTAATATTATTTTTTTTTCTTGCTTGGTCGGGCAAGTGGATCAGAAATTTACTTGCCCAAAGTCAATTTTTACTAGTCCCTGTACAAAAATGCCAATCAACTAAACTCCTGTTTCCAGAACAACTGAAATGTTCACTTGCACTTCAGCTCATAAATGTTGTCTTTACCTGCTGCCATTTTCTCCCAAGTGCCCGATCTGTACTGTGCATGTGCAATTCTCAACAGAGATGAGAAGGAAGCAAAATCACTCACTCTCATTAGTGACTTCCATCATCGATTTTGGAAACAAATGATGTGTTAAATTCTTGTATTACTACTTGCCCAGTTGTTCAAGTGAGTTTTTAGATTTGCTGGCCTGATGTGGGATCCCACCTGCCATAGGCAAGCAGGCAAGCCTTATTGAGCCTTTTAAAAAGTTTGTTAATTTTTCTGTGACTAAATATAATACTGTATAGTTGAGATTAAAATAAACATCCCTGGTTCAGCTGACACTTTTCTTTGCTCTGTAGCATCCAGGTTGGAGATTTATTGTTAGTGCATTTCAGCGTCAACTGCAGAAATTACATGTGACACATGACACAGTTTTGGTGTGAAGAAGCTGTCCTACTACAGTATATCTGTGTTTCTTATCAGGTGCAAAACCATCAACATTAGCCAGTGCCTAAATGTATTATGATACTATTGGCATTTGACAGCACCAACTTTAAAGAGTGATATCACTTTTGCTCTACTGTTTTTCACCTGTATCGGTAGTAAAAGTCTCAGAGAAACACACATTTTTCATTGTGTGAAGATATTAGGGGTGGTAAAAAAAAAAAAAAATCGATTCACCTATGTATGGCGATTTTTAAAATTTATTTTGAAATCTATTTTGTAATGCCAGAATCGATATATTTGTGTTCATTTGAGTCTATGTGGATGTAGAAGAAAGTTATTACTATTATTGTTATAGTCAGAGTAACGTGACATCATATCTCTTCCATATCCGTCACTCAAAACAAACAGTAGCCAGCTGTAGAAAGCAGAAACACACAAATATGACAGAGCAGAAAATGATGGCTGGTCAGCATGGTTAAGACCTGCACCCTCCCATGTTAAATCCAGAGTGGTAAGCATACATACATACCTACTACACATACAGTAAAGTATGGAAACACTTTGGGTTTCACACGTTGCAGGAAAAGCAGAGCTAGACATCACGGCTAAAGCTACATGCTAACTCTGTCGCGGTAACGTGCAGTCGAACCGGACGTCACTTTCATCTCCGTGGTCAAATGGGCCGACACTACAACTGTAGAGCACTCATATACCGACATTTATGTTAAATGCATTCAAACGGCTCCGATGGAGCTGACCGTGGATGGATAAAGAGAACGGAGGTGACGGAGAGCTAGAGACCACCTTGAAGAAGTTAGAGGAAGTAGACGTGTAGTAGCTGTGTGACTATTTTACTGTATAGGCAACATACATCTATGAAAATAAGATTGATTGGATTATATTCACGAGAAGAATAAAACGTTGCACCTCCCTTATAAATTAAAAAGAAAAATACCATTAATTTGTGAGGGAAAGGTCTTTATTCCTTGTTTTTTGAGGTGCTGGAAAAAAATAATAAATTATTTTCTGACAATTTGACTTCAGGACATCTCTGACTACATATTTGCTGAAAATCAAACATTTTTACTGCATTAATTTCGATATATTCTGGTATTTCCAAAGTAAAATTCCCTATTTTATTCCCATTGTGTTATATAGTAGTTAACAACTTAAATAAATTGTAATATCGAATCGCAGTACTGAAAAACTGCAATGCAAGTCCAATTGGCACCCAAGTATTGTGATAATAATGAATCTGGAGATATGTGTACCATCCCAGCCCTAGAAAATATTAAACATTGGTCTCAACTTCAATGCATCACTAATTCATATCACAGGTAACAGCAGTATGAAATGTTTGAATTATTATTTCACATCCACTGTTGTAAGAGCTAATCCTGTCTGAATGGTACTTCAGGTAAAGCAATGATAGAGACATCAAACATTATGCAATGCTGAGGAAAGGCAGGAGGGACTGTGACTGAGGTATATACAATGTGAAAAAGCCAATGAAAACCAAGTCTTTATGATCCATATGTGCTTTAGTGCAGGATAATCAATGGTCAAACGCAACTGACCACTGACCACTATTGGTATTTCCACCTCCAGCAGCGGAGCTCTAAAAGGAAATTGAACCACGTATCTGCCACGCACCCACTGAGGCATAAGCCTTCTTACTCCAACTTCCTGTCTGATCAATGTGAGAAACAATGACTCAACAGGTGCGACAGACAGGAGCCCAGTGGTAGCTTTCCTCCCCACCGCTAGGCCTAATTAGCACCCGCGGCTAAGGAACAAAGAGGCGACATTTCATTTCAGCAGAGTGCCAGTTTAAGGCCTCTTCTCTCAACCTCAGCCTCTTTTCTTTCTGTCTCTTACTGCTGACATCTTTAAAGGATCATCCCTGGCTCCATCATATTCTATTAGATTGGGTCGATGCCTTGTGTTCGAAGTGGCAGGGGTGTTAAAAACATGGGGTGTTGATGAATTCATTGCATGTGACTGGACTTACTTTCTTTGTGTGGAGGTTTTGGCTAATGAAACCCCCTGAAGGTTTGACAAAAGGCAAAGACATTTTTCAGGGTTCGGTTTGCACTCCGGCTCCAGACTGGATTTCCTGAACAAATTACACACAAGTGCTGCCATCCTGGACAACTTTTCAACTTATTTAGAAAGAAAAGACCCAATGTATCCTAAAGTTAGAAAGCCTTTCATTATTTTTTTTTTAAAATACAGCTCCTGATATGTAAATGGTTTTCATCAGTGTAAGGACGGAGAGCCTTTCCCTTTCACCTCATTGCTGTGGGACCCTGTTTTCTGTACAATATTTAACATCAGATGCTTTTCTTCAACATCTTATCAGCTTTTTTTCCCACAATTTTAGTACATTAAAACATCTATAGAATCTTCCTCAAATTAGGCCATCACACATATTTTGAAAGTGTATTTATTTGAAACTTATGAAAAAGAAGCTCTTGTTTTCAACAGCGTGAACTCACCAGCTTGCAAGAGACCACACAGGCTGAACAGCAGCTTGCATTTAGCTTTGTGAGATGACAGAGGTTACAATGAGTTTTAAATGTTGAGGTTCATAGTTTTCTTTTAGGTCTGAATCTCCATCTGCTTCAAGAGAGCTGTATGTAAGATATTTGTATTTTGACCTGGGTTGTTGGTACAATCATGTCCTTGGTCTACAAGGGCTGATCCAGTCCAATGGAGCTATTATAAATGCTGCAACTTCAAATGAAGAGGACAGACTGGCATTAAAGCTGCAGTAGAATAGGAGCAAATATGATTTTAAAAAGTTATTTTAAGAAAACGGTCACTATATTCTGACAGTAGTTCATGAGACAGATCATCTGAAATAAATCATGTTCCTCTGTGTCCTCTGGTGCTCCTAATGGCATCTCCAAGATTTCACAGACCGGAGGAAAGCAACCAATCAGAGCCAAGCTAGAGTCCGCTGTCTCTGAGCAGCTGTCAGTCACTAGTGAATTCTGATGAAATGGTCAAACTAGGCAGCACTGATCAAATTTGAATCAATATTCTGTTATTGTAATGTCTATTTCTGTTAAAATGTTGTCAGAAACGTCTTGTAGTTACCATTTAGCTGTAAAATGAGTGTGTGACCTTGCTGCCATGTTGAGATCAGTTGAGTAAATACCAAGCACTGCCCACCAGTTTACTCAACAGTATACTGATTGACAGCTGCCTCCATTGAATCAACAACCAATAGGAATGCTCTCTTTCTGAAATGGCCTGTGACTGGTCTCCTGTCATGAGCTAGATTTTCTAAAGCCTGAAAACAGAGCCATGAGGAGGTGCACTTGAATGACAATATGCTGAAAGATTCTAATGGATTTTTTTCCCAATGATGCCAAAAAATATTCTGCCTACTTACACTTTAATTTTTTTTTTCTGCCAGTGTTTGAAGTTAGCACTGAAAATCCTTAACTTACAACTTAAGTTTTGGTTAGTTCCTGCAACTGGACAAGCAAAGCTCTCTGCATTGGTTGAGTGTCGTAAGCAGGGGCGATGGGAGTGCTCTAACAGAGGATTTCTACACTATGGTATTGCATTAAACTTAAGTAAAATATCTTAGTTTTTCCACCACTCAACAACATCCCAGTATCATCCACATCTCAATAACCAAAAGCACAGAAAGATGCTAAACTGTCTTAATGATAGACTCTATGGTCTCAACTCTGAAGACTTTGGGGAAAAATGGAAAAAAACAATGAAGATGGTAGAATTAATTCAATCTGTTTAAGAAGGGGATGGGCTACAATTTGATACCTTTCTACAAAATAAAACAGACAAAAAGGCATGAATTGTGTAAATCATTTTAATTTCTTTATTTATTTATCCTGTAACATGCCAGGACGGTCCCACTGAGATATAAGATCTCTCCTTCCAGGGAGTCTTGGTCAAGACATAAGCAGTTTCATATAAAAATAATTTCACATTAGGAATCATACAATACACAGGAAATAATAAGAGGCATACAGGCCCTACCAGCAATAACATATTCCAACCTGAGTCAATGATTATATGAAACAGCAACATGTTTCCCTCAGCCAGTTAAGACTAAAACTATTCAAAGAAGCAAGTACTTCTAAGGTAAGGATATTTAGCAACTCATTTCATGCCCAGGGTGAATAAAAACAGAAAGCAGTTCACCAAGCTGTGAGTGTAACCTGGAGACATTTAAAAAAATCCAATTAGCAGGCAGTGCAACAGTTACAAGGACAAAAGGAGATATACTGTAAGCCGGTAGTTAGCCTAACAATGCCTTGGCAAAAATAGCAACATGTGCATTTTTCTCCTCTTGGATGACCCTAAAGATTCATAGAGAATGCAGTGGTGAGTGCATGTGTGATTCTGATTTATTACAAAAAGACTACTAAATGATGTTTATGCACATACAGAATTGCAAAATGTCCTGTTATGGTCATACAAAGATAGAATCCCACTTTACATAAATATTTCTATTATCCACTACAGTAGATAGTACAGAGTACAAGTACAGATTTGTATTATTGATTTAATTTAGGAAGATAATGATGGTGAGCATGAAACCTTGAATGACTTAGATTACAATTAAGTTCACTATGGGGTAACATTAAATAAGCAGCTAAGTACTACAGGTGGATTCAAATGATGTTGTAGCTTCATGGGCCACAATTTAGACACTAGAGTAAGTGAAAACTAATACAGAATGTCATATAGACTCTATAAAGTAATAATTCTCAAAGTGGGGTCTGTGGGGCCCCCCAGGAGTGTGCAAAAATAATTAGCTATAAATTAAAAAAATGTGCTGTGTCATTAAAAAGTGCATATCTACAGTTGGTGACCATTTGTGCCAATTAAACAAGAATTTGTGCCTGTTACTCCCACCCACGTTAGCGTTGGGCCAATACAACTGATGCAGCACACAGCAATAAGTTTATTGTTTTAAAGTTGAAGCACTTACTGAAAGTCACCGTTAGACTAAGTTAAAATGTCCGGATTTATTAGGACTATGCTAGTCTTGCTACTGTTCATTTTATGAAAGTCTTTAAAATCAGTTACTTGACATATAGGCTAAAATTGTTGTCAAGCTGAGTCCAAATACAATTTTAATAAAACACGCTCTTGTCTAAAAGGTATGTAAGTTGTATTGACATTCAATAACATTGTACATTTTCCTGCTGTGGGACAAATAATGTGGGACCTTTGATAGAGTAGCTAACTATTCAAGTATGTGAGTTTGTAAATGGATGTCGATGTGAATTTATCCATCCATCCATCCATCCATCTTCAACCGCTTGTCCCGTTAGGGGTCGCAGGGGGGCTGGAGCCAATCCCAGCTGGCACTGGGCGAAGGCGGGGTACACCCTGTACAGGTCACCAGTGCATCGCAGGGCTGACACATAGAGACAACTATTCATGCTCACATGCACACCTACGGGCAATTTAGAGTCAACAGTTAACCTAAACTGCATGTCTTTGGACTGTTGAAGGAAGCCGGAGAACCCAGAGTAAATCCACGCTAACACAGGGAGAACATACAAACTCCACACAGAAGAGCCCCAAGCCGGATTCGAACCTGTTAACCTCTTGCTGTGAGTGCTAACCACTGCACTTGATATGAATTTACTTCAAGAATTTTGTATATTTTTGTAATCACAAAACATTTTTTGTCATCATAAAGCATCTAGTCAAATAGCCAAAGGAGGAAGTCTCTTTTTGTAATTCATAAATCAGCGAAGTACTATCAGTATATCTATAGTATAGTTTAGTACAAAATAAAACTTAGATGAAAATTAGTGGTGCACTTAAAGTTTACTATTCTTACATTTAAAGTAAACTTAAAAGTACATTTTTTTAAACTAAAAAGTGAGTCAATTTAGTCCCAAGAATAAGTGAAGTAGTACACTTACTACATAAAGTAAACTTGGGGGAAATATTCTTGAACTTTACTTAAGTATACTTCATAAAATAAACTGGAAGTACACTACTTTTTTGAAAGCGATAGCAAAGACAATGAAATGTTAACCTGCACTTGACCCACGAGTGCACGTGTTGACAGCAAACAGCCCTGTGATGACAGCCTTTCCTGCTGTCTGCACAGCCAGTCGGATAAAAGCCAGATTTTAGAAAAGCGTCTGTCTTGTAGTGGTTTGACTTTTCAAAACTAGAGCCGATGAATATGTGGGACATTGTCTCAGTATGTGGAACGTGGTACAAGGGATAACAATGCTGCAGTCCCTCATAAAGTGAGACACCTGATTACCCTAGTGTTAAGTATTTGCCTATAATAATCTACAAATAGTTCCAATGGCACCTACAAGTAAAAGTGGTAAAGATAAAACATAAAGATGAAAGACAAAATCAGAGTTATGATTAAGAGGGGGTCCTTGTTGTCCCCTGTAACGAGTCCCTGGCCCCAACATGTTGAGAACCCCTGATTATAGCTATCAAACGGTTTGCTTTAAATTTCAAGTGCGCATGCGCTGTCAGTGGTTTACAATGACGGTGAGACCGAGGCGTGTTGAAGTGAAAGCGTCTCTCTCCCTTTCAGTTGAATGTACCATCATATCATATACCAAATAGATTAAATATAGTTAAGTTTTGCTGTGACTCGTGCCGTCTATCGTTGACGGTGACGACCATTTCTGTTTTTTTCTTCAGGCTATCGACGGAGCAGCTAGAGAGCACCGTTCGTTCGTAAAGATGCAGCAACCAGGAAGTGTTCCAGCAATTTAATCGTTGCTGCTAGCAATGTCTGTTATGAAACTACTGGGCACCACCCTAGGAAAAGCGACCGGGCTCATAACTGTCATAATTGTTGTCATTGCGGCGGTTCTGAATTTTTTCGACGACCCTGATCCGGTTAAATACATCAGGTAACGAGCAGTGGAGATCTGTGTTAGCTTCTGCCAGCTGGACTCTGCACATTCAAGCGTTATAATTAGAGGCTAACACTAGGAAACATACTTGTAACGTAACCTGAACGTAACGTTAGCTAAATGCGAGTAACGTTAATATATATTTCAGTGTTCGCTACAGCGGTCCCAGACCTGTGGACTACCAGTATAAACGTCAGAGATAAACAATGATTTTATTTAACCCAGGGACGTTCCTCCCTGGGTCGTCTTCGGTGATCAAATCAAGCCCCTTTACGAAATGGGTGCATTTAAGGTTCCCTTTGTTTTTAGAAAACGTACTCCCCTTGTAAAACAAAAGTATGACTGGATTCCGAATTGCATGCATGTTTTCATAAATTCGTCACAAATTGCTTCCACTACATACCAAGTTACCAGTTTATACACTCGAGTCTAACTTACTGCAATTTCTTCTCTGTCCTCTTAACACCAAACTAGCTGCCGTCTGAGGATAGCATTTCATGGCAGTGCCACACCTGTAACTGCAAAATGAATTTCCTAATTGTCCAGAGACTTATGCAAAAGTATGCCTTATGCCAAGATAATAAATAATATTTGCATAGCATGTTTCACATTTGCCCACTTTGCCTGCATATAATAAACGTTTGTTTGACTTTGGCATTACCTGCAGTCAATCTGCCTTTTCACACAGCATGGCTGAGGACATGAAGACTCTTGAGGAAAACTTCAAGCAGCAAAATAAAAGCTGTTTCATCCTTGGCGCCTCCGGGGAAACAGGCACAGTGTTGCTTCAGGAGCTGCTGGGGCGCAACATCTTCTCCAAGATCACTCTTATTGGAAGAAGGCAGCTCACCTTTGAGGACAAATCATATGAAAACGTGGTTAGTGGGTAGTCAGTTGACTTCCATAACCTGAGACTGATCATGTTGAGATTGACTGTTTGTTTAGAAGAAGAAGAAGAAGATATTCCTTTATTAGTCCCGCTAGGGGAAATTCAATTTTTTCACTCTGTTAACTTATACACACACATGCACAAACAGGTCCATATACATGCAACAATTGGAGAGGTGTCAGAGTGATGGGGCTGCTCCTGACAAGCGCCCCGAGCAGTTGGGGGTTTGGTGCCTTGTTTAACACTGTGTTTCTATGCCTCCAGGTACAAGAGGTGGTGGACTTTGAGAAGCTTGATGATTATGCTGCAGCCTTCCAGGGACATGATGTTGGCTACTGCTGCCTGGGAACAACCAAAGCAAAAGCAGGGACTGTAAGTTAAATGTTTTAAATCCAACATGGGTTCCTTACTGGTGAATCAAACAAAATTTTACTGTTGTGCTGTAGCACAAAATTACCAAAATACAGTATACAGTATCTGTTGGGATTTGATGAGATTGTTGGTCAGTTGCAAAGAGTCTTTACCATGTCTTTACCACTGGCGCACAAGACTGATAAACTGGCTGGGCCAACACATCTGCCAATATTTGCTCATCAAAATACATTCAACCAATAAGTAGCAAGAGCTTTCAGGACAGAATGCTAAAAACATGTTTGAGTTAATTTGGTAACAGCAGTACAATTACATACTGTAGTTTGGCTCTCCAAGGACTGGCAAGTATTGCCAACTATAAAATGTCCTGCTGTGGACATAGCTTGGTTACAACTCTTAAAAAAACAAATTTAAGGGATCCTTATCAAAAATGTTTATCTATCTTATGAGTTTATGTTAAAAATATCCTCCTTTTGTTGTATCAAAGCATTATTTAGCCCATTCTACTGTCTGGTTCCACCTGCTTCTTTAATATGTTATCCACGATGAACTGGGCCAAACTCACAAGCATATCCAACACTGCTGCCAGGATAATTGGTCTCTGCACACCCAACATTGCAGAGCTAAACAAGGGCCATTGGCCATAAGGCCATTGCACGCATTGCAAACTCAGTAGAACAGGACATCCATAGATATAAATCAGTTCTTTATGACATCACACACCCACTCAACCACCACCTCACCCTACTGAGCGCAGGTACAGAGGACTGAGGTGAAGAAGGCAAAGTAGGGACGATCACATCGAGTATGATCCAGCTTTTCAGCCCTGATACCAATAGCGATACCCGGGCTTTGGGTATGGGCCGGCACAAGAACACTCACAGGAAGTGATGATGTACATTACATTTCAGTGTGCATGAAAAGATACATAGTACTGTTTATTCACACAAAGTATGTTGAACGATAGTACACATATTGTGTTAAAAAATCACAAGGTAAAAATATTGTCATGTTTGTCCTGTTTAGTCAAACTCATTGTTTACACATTCTCAGGTATTAAGAGGTGGTGCTGTGATAGATTTTGGCAATTTTTCACTTTTTTTACGTATCTGTAAAAGAACTCAATAGAAGAAGAAGAAGAAGAAGAAGATCTACCTTTATTAGTCCCACAATGGGGAAATTCAATTTACACTCTGTTAAACTCATACATGGTACATGCAGACCTGAAACACACATACATGTATTAATGGAGAGACGTCAGAGTGATGGGGCTGCTCCTGACAAGCGCCCCGAGCCGTTGGGGGTTTGGTGCCTTGCTCAGGGGCACCTCGGCAGTGCCCAAGAGGTAAACTGGCACCTCTCCAGCTACCAGTTCACACTCAGTTTTTGGTCCATGTCGGGACTTGAACCGGTGACCCTCCGGTTCCCAAGCCAACTCCCTACAGACTGAGCTACTGCCGCCCCCAATATGATAATTTTGTCACAATATTATTATATAAAAAGATGATAAACAATAGGTTTAAGATATAATATATAGGGCTGTCAATCACTTAAAATATTTAATCACATGATTGTCCATAGTTAATTATTATTAATCACACATTTTATATCTGTTCAAAATGTTCTTTAAAGGGAGATTTATCAAGTACTTAATACTCTTATCAACATGGGAGTGGGTAAATATGCTGCTTTATGCAAATGTATATATATATATATATATATATATATTTATTATTGGAAATCAATTAACAACACAAAACAATGACAAATATTGTCCAGAAACCCTCACAGGTACTGACTTTAGCATAAAAATATGGTCAAATCATAACATGGCAAAGCTGCAGCCCAACAGGCAACAACAGCTGTCAGTGTCACATGACTTGCCCCAAACTGCTTGTGATTATCAGAAAGTGGGTATGTCTGTAAAGGGGAGACTGGTGGGTACCCATAGAACTGACTTTCCTTAGGTTTTATAGTTTCATGATACCAGCATCTTCACTCTAGATTTAAAACTGAACAAATTGTGTTAATGCATTAAAATGCGTGAATGCATTATTAGATGTTATTATCGCATTAACTTTGGCAGCCGTAATAATATTATAATGATACATTATTTATTCACATTATTTGAATGATCATTTGAACTTTTATATGATTTTTTAAATGTTGTCAACTACAGGAAAGCTGTGGCAGACACCTCTCAGTGTCAACATGCTGTCAAAATAATATTTTTCCCTCTAATTTCAGGAAGGATTCATCCGCGTTGATCATGACTACGTTCTAAAGTCAGCAGAACTCGCCAAGGCAGGAGGCTGCACACAGTTCCACCTGGAGTCCTCCAGAGGAGCCGACAAAAACAGCAACTTCCTCTACCTCAAAGTCAAGGTATTTATATTTCCATCCTCTACAGCATGCCGCATAATGAGGTCTTCTTTTTCATAGCTAAAGCTTCCCTGTGTCTCATTAAGTAAGGACCTTGGACAGTCACTGAAAGAGTAACATGAAATGCATTGTCTTCTTCCAGGGACAAGTGGAAGCTGAGATTGAGTTACTGGGTTTTGACAGATATGCCATTTACAGACCAGGGTGAGTCATTTACTTTTTTTTTACTTTTTACTTTTACTTCTTACTTTTTTCGACTTTCAAATTCACCATGAGAGACAAGAAAAATTGGCCCCAAACTAAAAATGTATACATACATTAATGCATTCTGTACCACAGAAGTTTTGTGTATAGTCAAACTGTTGAGAATCCTACCAATATTAGCAAAGACTTGCCTTAAAATGAGCATGTACTTTTAACTGAATAAGTTATGAATGTTATTATCTCAACCCACTACAGGAAATGACACCAAAACACATTAGAATGTGGGGATCGATAATGACATCCGATAGCTGCTGGTAGTTTATAATGCAAAGGGATGCTGAGCAGAACAAATCTGGGCTGATGTTCATATTCATCCATATAATACATTCTTAGTTCAACACTAGAGAAAAAGAGCTTTACATTATGCTTTATTAATGTTTCAGCGACTGTGATCAAGGTTGTTTTGACTCCCCTGGTGCTAACTTGGCAGTTTGACAGGTTACCAAAACTCCATCCAGTTAACAAGGCATGTGTGGCACCATGTAACTTTGGTTTAAAGTCATGGATGGATCATAATAATGTGAGTGTGAAATTATAATGTGCCAAATACAAAATGATAACAAAGTAATTGTGGTACAGACCATGAAAAAGATTTGAAATACGCTGTTTCACATGATGCAAATTATTGATTATTCTTGATTGCACTACTCTGCCGAAGTATTTTACAAAGGGTCAGTGCTGTTAATCGCCCCATTGGAGAAAATAAAATGATGCCAAATCTGCTGTATGATGTGGTTGTTTACCATTAAAGCTACAGTTCTTAGCATTTCTTAGCAATCATTTATATACCTTTTAGTCAGTTTTGCTCAAACTGACATCAAACACTATGTCCTGACAGTAATACACAAGATAGATAATCTGTGAAAAAAAAGCAAGTTCCTCTGCTTCCATTCAGTGCTCCTAATGGCATTTGCAAGATTCAACCCACCCAAAGAAAAACAGCAAATCAGAACTGACCAGTCTCTAAAGCAGCTGTCAATCACTGCTTGCCAAACTCTCCAGTCAAACTAGGCAGTGCTGATCAAATATGAATCAATATTCTGTTACTGTAATGACTATTTTTCTACTCAAATGTGTTCAGAAATATCTTGTAGTGCAATATGATTAAGTTTGATCCGGGCTGGTGGGCGGTGTTTGGTTTTAGCTGGACTGTTTTCAACATGGCTGCCGGGTCACAAACTTTCTCATTTTACAGCTAAACAGTAGCTACAAGATGTTTCTGAGAACATTTGAGGAGAGAAGTAGTCATTACAGCAACAGAATATTGATTCATATTTGATCAGCGCTGCCTAGTTTGACCGTTTGATTTACCAGCAGTGATTGACAGCTGCATTAGAGACAACCTCGGCTCTGATTGGTTGTTTTTCTTCGAGCAAGGTGGAATTTTGCAAATGCTATTAGGAGCACTAACAACAGACAGAGGGCCATGATTTCTTTCACAGCGTATCTGCCTCATGTACTACTGTATATGATGACATTTTGAGCAAACATGATAAAAAGTTATTTTTATAAAAGTTACTACTGCAGCTTTAAATAAACTGATCCAACCCAGTACAATCTCTAAATTATCAATACCTTTGTGTTTTTCTCCAACAGGGTTTTGTTAGTAGATAGGCAGGAGAGTCGGCCTGCTGAGTGGATGGCCAGGAAATTCTTAGGTGCTTTTTCTGCGGTGTGTTCTACGCCATTGTCCATCCCAATCCAAGCGGTGGCAAAAGCGATGGTGTCAAACACTCTGCTTCAACCTGAGCAGAAGACGGAGGTCCTGGAAAACAAAGCCATCGCCACTCTGGGAAAGAGTGCAGGGAAATAGAGAGAGCAGGAAATATACTCAGGTGAGAAAAATATTTCCCATTTACACTGATAAATTCAAGCATGGTTTCCTGGCATGGGACTGACCCATGTTGGCCTCCTTTACACCTGTCTGATGACTACATGGATGTCAATCCATTTACATTAGACACAGGACACCGGTGAGGCAATGAATCACACAAATGTGTGTCTGTTGTCTACACACTATCAATCCTGTTTTAAGGAAGGAACATACATCAGCAGTGGGTAGAAATGGAGCAAATATGATTCAGAAAAGTTTTTTTTATAAAACAGTCACTATATCCTGACAGTAATTCATGAGACAGGTAATCTTAAAAAATCATGTGCCTCTGTGTCCTCCAGTGCTCCTAATGACATACAGACCCAGAGGAAAACAACCAATCAGAGCTGATCTGGAGTCTGCCATCGCTGAGCAGCTGTCAATCACTCACAAACTCTGATGAAACGGTCAAAATAGGCAGCGCTGATCAAATATGAATCAATATTCTGTTACTGTAATGCCTATTTCTCTCCTCAAATGTTGTCAGAAACATCTTGTAGTTACTGTTTAGCTGTAAAATGAGAAAGTTCGTGACATGGCAGCCATGTTGAGATCAATTCTTCAGGAATTCTTAATAGCAACGCTTTCTCTGAAATGACCTGTGATTGGTCAAACTCTCCTGACACAGGCTAGATTGTTTTATAGCCTGTAAACAGAGCCATGAGGAGGTGGAGAAGTCTAGTTTTCTCTCAGAACACTTGAGTTACAATTTGATGAAAGACTGGGATTTTTGCCCAATGATACCAAAAACTTTCTGCCTACTGATGCTTTAATATTAATCCATTATTCCTGTAAACTTAAGAGACTTAAATGATAGACAAAATTTGCCACCTTTTATGTTGATGGTAAATGTAGTTAACTGAAGCAATAATTTCCTCAGTGTGTGCCATATTTACTGAGAATTCACCTACTCACAGAGTTGTGCTGCAGTGCCTACATATACAAGGATGCATTGCACATAAGCTTCTGACGCCCATGCTTCCCTGCCGGTCATATCTTCTTGCACAGCTAATACAACTGCAGCCTTGGCCTCTCTCTGCTGTATTTCTTATACTGTCTTATACTCTGGCTTGAGTAAAATACTGTTCAATAACTAAATCAGCCAAACACTGTAAAAAGTATTTCTCCATAACAACTTCTGTATTCAGTTTTTTATCATTCAACCAAATCAAACAATAGCCAGCCATAGTGACCAGAAACGAGCAGATATGACAAAGCAGAAAACTGCGAAGGGTCCACATGGATATGATAATGTTAAATCCAGTGTGGTAACCACTACACATCCAGTAAAGAATGGAAACACTTTGGGTTTCACACATTGCAGGAAAAGCAGAGTTAGACATCACAGCTAAAGCTGCATGCTAACTCTGTCATGGACAGGAAACATGATCATATGTGGTAACGTGTGGACAAACTGGCTATCACTCATCTCTATGGTCAAATGGGCCGACGCTACAACTCTAGAGCACCCACATTTTATATATATATATATATATATATATATATATATATATATATATATATATATACATACACATATTGAATCAGCACCCACCTGGAATTGGGAAGTGTGTCATCCCAGCCCTATATGCACTATGGAAATTATTGCTTCAATCGACTACATTTACCACCCACACTGATTGGACAGCCACATAACAGGTGGTGAATTCTCCAGTTGGAAATTTTGGGGCTCAGAATAAAGGAGTTTTAAAGTCCTGACCAAGATGATCACTACTTTATATAGTTTTCATACCAAGCTAACATTTTAGTTCAAAGTTCACTGTGACTGTGTGTGTGAATTGTGTCTCCAAACTGTTGATTTTTATTTTCTCTTTTCAGGTAACTTCAGCGGCTATACAGAGACGACTACATATACTGCAAACACTATTCACATCATCATCATAATGTCAAAGTACTGTGGTGGGTCTGCTAGATTCTTTATGGAGAAAACAACCTGTAAAGCTAACGAAAATATTTAACCTTGAAATTGTATTTGGATTGTAATTGAATGATATTTTAATATTTTCATCAGGGAACTATTACTAGGCTTTTTGATGTGCACCTTTTGTTCTCTGCCTTAAAATAAATGCTTGAGTTTTTATTAAATAACTATAAATATTTAACTGTGTTTGATGCCGATTCGCCAACCATTGAAGATATGAAGTGTTTTTCATAGTGTTTCTACCAATTTAAAGTCTTAACTGCTAAACAGACAGTTTGATTTTGATGATGACACATTTGAACCTGTTTTTTTAAAGACAAAAATCATCTTGGAACTAAGTTAAATTATGCCTGTGCTGGCTGTGATGTCAAATATCCAGAATATTATATAAACCTTTAAAACATGTTTATTCATGTATATTAAAATGTTAAATGAAGGTACACTGATCAGAATAAGAATGAGACCAAATAATGTAACTGATGTTCCTGCTAAATTATAAATATACAGTATTAACACATTTAAAATTCAGTTTTATTTAATTTAATTAGTTTTATTTCTTTTTTGTATTTTTCAATTTTCGTCTATGTGAAGCACTTCAAATGGCCTTTGTGTTTGAGCTATGATATTCAAATAAACTTTCCTTCTGTGTCCATGATGTAGCAGCACCCCCTTGTGACTGAATAGGGTTTCACTCATTGGGCTCAAAAGACTTCTATGATATGGATTCCTTCTCATCCAGAAATCTGTGATTAATGTGTTTTATTTTAATTTATTTTTTTTAATCCCCCACACAATAGACAAAGCTGTCAACATGCCATCTCAGCAGGTGACCTACTATACCAATGGTCGCACTAGTGGTCGTCTGTAGGATCTCAAACACGGTTTCCTTGCGACCAGAGAATTAAATTTCATGATAATATTGTGTTGATAAACCCGCTGATGCTTAAAATTCTGAATAAATGGGGAAGAAACAGTGGTGATGCCATGAAAACATGCTTCCCAGGGTGATATTTTAGATGTGAAATACTTGATGCTCAACTCTGGTAGACATTTTGACGTGTCACAGAAGGAAAAACGGGTGTAAATGATAAAATGAATGAGGGTTAACTGCCTCACTGCCACGGCTTACTGGGACGCTACAATATAGAAGTGTCATTTAAAAAAAGCATAGTAGACAAAAGATGTTCAAAGAGAAATAGGTGTAAAACATGAAGTTATGGATAAAGTATTCTGCAAGAAGTCAATTAACGGTATTATTAATACTCATAGAAAGTCTCATTTTAAGCACAAGAAAAAAATACCAGCTGAATAACACAAACAATATACAGTGTCTTTTATGCTGATCAGTCATTTCTGAGAACAAAAGTCCTTTTTCCCCTTTTTCTTTTCTATTTTCTGCTGTTATTGTAATAAATGACAATAGGATCCCATCTCATGACATTGTCCAAATAAACTTTTTTTTTTTTTTTTAGCTAAGCAGCTTTGGTTTATTTGTGGCTAAATCCATAAGTCTATTTGCAAGACAGCCAATCCTTGTAGTTGTTTTCTATATGATAAAATAAAAAGAAAATACTGAGAATGAGCTGTCAATCTTTTGTGATCCAAAATATAAAAATGTTGGTCCTAACATGGCAAAAATAAATATGGCCCCAACACAGTATACTGCACATTTCAACAAAGTGCAGAAACATCATTTGACACCCAAGAAGTGATATTGAGCAGGACAATTTACCTCAAATTAATACCCATACTACCATTCTATTTAGTATGTACTGTAATTTAGCCATCCATCTATTAACTGTAACAGCTTATCCCATTCAGGGTCATGAGGGGGCTAGAGCATTGGTGAAAGTGGGGTAGATGACCAGACCTCAGGGCTGCTCACATTCACACCTACAGGAAATTTAAAGTCAGCAGTGAACCTAAACTGCATGTCTTTGGACTGTGGAAGGAAACTGGAGAATGCGCAGAAAACCCACGCTAACACAGGGAGAACATGCAAACTCTACACAGAAGTACCATACTAATTTAGTACTTATATTTCTTTACATATATTATGTTTATATTGCACCATTATGTACACATTTATGTATTGTACATAATATACATGTTTCATACTCATTTATTTATATTTTATTTATTTATTTTACATTGCTTTATGTTTATATAAGAGTAACTGTAACCCAAATTTCAGCATGCAGTATGCCAAAAATACCAGGAGAATGAAAAGACAAGATATCAAGCATCATTTCATTGGGGGTACAACACATGCATGGTAAAATCTGGTCAGCACGACACAAATTGAGTCAATACCACATGACCGCAGCTTCAGTTACAAAAAGCATGTAGCACAAGACCATGTCCCAGCCTCTTTCAATAGGCCTTGAAAAATGCCAGGATGTCATACAGTATATTGCAGCATGTAAGCCAGCATGCTTTTCTGGCTATTTTGACACACATTTCAAACATATATACAGTATGAGCAGGGGGTCAAAGTTCAAGGTGCAATTTTATTACAAAGTATTATGTCCATTTGTATGCATACTGCATGCAACAGTACATACTGTGTAAGGGTAGCTGCAGTAGCTTCTCTTCTTCCTGCAGCTTTGGGGCTTGCCATCCTGGCCATGCAGCAATTAGTCCAAAATGAGGAACAGCTGAACTGATCGGCCCTCACTACCTAGAGTTTAGAAATGAGGGTGTGGAGCTAACACAACTAACAGGTTAGTTGTAGCAGAGAGTTGTTGGGTTGGGTCTGCTGAAAGAAAGCATAACAATGAGCCCTGCAGACTGTTTGAGGTAAATTGTCCTGTTCAGTGTCACCTTTGATTGCAGCTAGCTGAAAACTTATTGCAATCTAAATACATTAGAAGTGTATGATCTTAATATATTTCCCTCTTTACTCTGCAGACTGTTCATACTTCTCTTTTGGCTGCTGGTTGGTGATGTAAATTGTGAGAATACCCACAGAGGTACGGCATGATATGTAGGGGTGTAAGAAACTATCGATACACATGAGTATCATGAAATTATGTTTTGTAATACTGTATAGTTTCTCCAAAACACTATATTGACTTTTAATTAACCTCTTAAAAATCTGACAGCCTGCTGGTAGACCTGGTCGCTATTCTATGTTTCGGACGTTGTAGCGGCTCAGTTTTAAAGCTAGTGAAAGTGAAGATAATGCTCCAAAGTTACACAAAATTTTGGTGAGGAAAAACTGCCCTGGTCATTTTCAAAGGGGTCCCTTGACCTCTGACCTCTAGATATGTGAATGAAAATGAGTTCTATGGGTTTTACGAGTCTCTCCTTTACAGACATGTCCACTTTATGATAATCACATGTAGTTTTTTGCATGCAATATAAATGTGTTATTTTCACCTTTTTGAACAAGGTGTATCTGAATATGTCTGTATATCGGGGTCTCTAAACAGTCTTGGAATTGCATAAATTGGATATCACTGTAAAGCTGAGACTCTTGTGTATAAATGAGCCCAACTGTATTCATGTGTAATGTTATTCCCTAACCATTTCACTTCAGTAGGTAGCCATTTCACATAGTGACTTTTTTACTTATTTTATACATATGGTGGTGTATCTTTATACTATGACAGTTTTCCTAAAATTGGATTTGAAAAAAATGTATTACCTAAATACAGTATATCTCATTATATTGAATACCCCTTATCATGATACATATATCATCATCATCATATACAATTTTACCTTAAATACACTTTACTTAAATATACTTTACTATAGAATAATATGTACAGTATCTGTGTTTTATTTCAATAGGTTATGTACGACATGTCCAGGCCCCAATGGGAGTCCACAATGGCAATAGACACCATAAAAGATGGAGAGAACCACCTGTTGCCAGGAATCCTACAGCTGGTTACAAGACATCAAGTGTGGACAGAGGGAAAAGTGACAACATTTACCCTGCTCAAGAGGAACACACCACAGAATCCTCCCAAATTCAAAGCCATTATTTGTATCCTGTTATTCCTGAAACACAAAATATCAATTTTCCAAAAAGCCATTTAAAATCTGGTTTCACCTCAGCCTCAGCTGCTCAAGGACAAAGTAATGTGGTGTACGACTGCAAGAAGACACATCAGGAAAACTCTGATTCTGTTTCACCCCGTATTGATCATACCAGGACTAAATCAACAGGAAGTTTTCCACCTGTTCAGGTAGACAAAGCTCCAGTACGCTTTGGACCCAACAACAGAAGGGCCCCCATCTATTCACACAGCAGTAAATCAAGTCCAAATATTCCAGCCACCATGTCCAGTCTGAAGTCTCAAAAGATTCACGTTCTCCCCAAAAGCTTTAATCACAGCAGAACAACCTTGTTGCAAAGTGTTTTCAAACCCAGCAAACCCAGCGAGAAGAAGACCGACTCCATAGTGAAGGGACATCCCCCTGGAAATGTTGATACACAGATGTCTTCTCCAATATGGAGTCCCAGGGGCTACAGCAGTGGTGTGACATCTGAGGCAAAAGGATACACGCATGTCCGCCGCCTCAAGCCTGGCTTTGACAAAACACAGCTCCAAGCTACTGCACGTAGAAAGTTTTTGGAAACAGGTTTTCCAAAAGCGAATCAGGCTCGTTATAACCATGGTCTGGGTCTTTCAGCAACAAGTGAAAGGCAGCTAAATCTCAATTACAATTCCAGAGGAAGTCATTTCAGCAGTTGGCATCCTCCACCACCAGGCAGAACACAAACTCATGTCCAAGGCAAATTCAAACCTTTCCAAACACGTCTTACGAATGACGCAGTCCCTGCTGACACTCATTCAGACAGTGAAATGGGTTCGACTCAGACATTTGCAGGGACAACCCCTCCCCCTGGTTTGAACTCCACAGGTATTGCTTCACCAGTCACTGGAGACTGGAGCACGAAGACTCCTTCACCCACGCAGACAGCAGGCCGAGATCCAGAAGTTGTACCTCAAGCATCAAACCATGAGGGCCAGTTTGAAAGTTCAGAAGTTGGATCTTCCTTGGAGCAAAACAAACCATTTACAGTTTCTCCTTCGAAGAGATCAGAAGAGAAAGAGAGAAAACATCATGGGGTTGTCTCAGGTTTTCTAGAAACAAATTAGTCTGGAGTTTGAACTGACCTGCCAGATGCTGATTGGTGGCAACACTAGCAAGAGGGTAAGACTTTACAATTAAACATAGGGCTGCACAATTATGGTCAAGATGATAGATGATGACTTTTTTTTATTAACATTGAGATCAGGATTGTTTATCATAATTATTCATTGATTTTAGGGATAAATTATTCTAATTGCAGTTTTACACTGAAATAAAGAGCACTGTTTTTACATCCATATTGTGCTACACATTCCTGCTAAATATTTGCATCAAAATAAGATTTGTCCTTATTCACAGTGCATCTCCTAGAAGCAAAATAAAACTGCCAATTTTCACCCAAAATTAAATCAACAGCACTGTTTTCATATTCAAGTGCTACTTTCCTGATAAGTAACAAATCTTTGCTTCAAAATCGGACTTAAAATTATGTTCTTCACCTGAATTGAGTGTGATTTAATTTCATTATTTTTCTACTAGTAATACAGTATTTTACTCTTCTATTCTGGACAGCAGCCACAACGTTAAGGAAAATGTTTCACTCTGTGGTATGACAGTTCCCCAGAAGTGAAGCCAAAACATCCTGAATGTCTCCTGGTGGCTGGCTGTTAGCTAAGGAAGCGCTTGATTTGATATACGGTAGCGTTTTCTATGAGCGGAGCACACATTTTAAACATCAATACGACAGTCAGTCCTGTTCATTTTAATTGTGGGCAGCCAAAATTGTGATCATTAATATTCAATTAATTGTGCAGCCCTAGTTAAACAGATGCATTTTAACAACTTATCTATATTTGTATATGTATTTCTGAAAGCCAGAGCTGTCATGGTCAGTGATTAAATAACTTAACTAACATTTTCCCTCTTCAGATTTTAAACCCACTGGGTGCTCGGCTGCTTATCCAGAAAGGGTCTGACTTTGAATAAATAATATTTAAAACTTTGCTTAACTTTTGTTAACTTCTGTTTTCTCTTTATAGAATGGCTTTGCTCCTACAGTAGTACACCATAAATCAGAGCTGATCAGAAAAAGGTTTTGGGATTACACATAAGGGCATCTGGAGTATATGTTTAAAATGTCAATTATTGTAATCAAAGTGGGTGTCAGTTGATTTTTAAATAAACAGCAAACATGCAAAACATTCATGGTAACTTGTTGTAGCTTGATGTTATGATAAAGCTGTCATCATAACAGCTGATAGACCTTTCTGTTGTAAGGGCAACAGCTTTGGTCTGGGCTCGAAAAGTCCAAAAATGACATCCTAAAGTCTTTTCCTAACCACTTTTCCTTGACCTTGATTGAAAAGGTCATGAGGTCAAGGAACAATATGAAGAGTTCATAAGGATTTAGGAAAAGACAACAGTGGTGTTCAGAGAATCCAACTGCACTTACACTGGGCTCCATGATTATGATGCGATGGTGGTGGATGTTAGTGATGCAAGCAGATGCGCCGTGGTGAAACAATGTTCCAGAGATGGACTACAAAAAGTTCATGATCACACTGTGCGTTCTTATATAGCCCCTTCAGCGAGAGACTGCTTCACCTGCGATGTGTGAACAAGAGACACCTCAGGTCCTTCTGCTGCCGGAACACTATACATACAGTATAATAAAGGATTATCTGACCTAACGTGGACAACGTGAAAAATATATCACTTCATTACCAAGGTTGGAATTGAAATAAAAAAGAAATATATGATAAATACTGATTTAATTGTTGGAGTTATTATTTATACAGTTTGCTATATACACTGTTCATTGTCTTTGCTATTCTTGTTTTGTTTTTTACTTGGGTGTTTCTTACATGTTTTAAATAGAATTAAAAGTAAGGTCAAATGAAATGGTTGTCACTGTTCACTCATTTATCAACATGAATCCCAATTAGTACATGACTATGAAAATAACATGAAAGATAAGCATATTGTTTGTTGAACGGTAGAATGGTGTATGGTTTTACATGTTGTGGTTGCAAGACATTGTGGGATGGCTTTATCTCCTTTCCTTCTCTATAGGATGGTTCAGTGTATCTTCTGCTAAAGAGATAATAAAGGAAGCAGTGAAGCACCTTTCTTCGGCATTTAGAAGATTCAAACAGCTCCTATCATGGCTGTTACAGAGATATGTCCAGGACATTTCACTCAGTTAGGAACCTTCCTAAGAGAAACAGACTATTCGACTGCAGCCCAAGTTTACTTAGTGTCATCTACTACATTAACAGTGGAACAGGACATACAAAAAGGCCCATTTATGTTGTCACCATATTCTCATGTCAAGTTTGAAAACGCCTATACGGTAGAAGGAGCCACAGGCTTATGCCTTTCACATGATGTTATCTTCATCACTTTGACATTAGAGACAACATTCACACCAACCTGCTGGTAGTTGAGCAAATCTTATAGAGGCTACAAACACAACATTGTTGTCTCTTTAGCTGCTACAAGCTAACTAGATGCTAATAAATAATTAGCAATCATTTACATACTCTTCTGGCTGGCCTGCCTAAGTAGTTGTAAGAACTGACTTCAAAATAAAAGCACTTTTCTGATGAATGTGACAGGGCATCTCACATTAATTCAAATATCTGTAAAAAAAAAATGAATAAATTAATCAATAGATAAATAAAACCATAAATAAATACAGAAAATGAATACATATGAGTACATACATATAAATATTGAATAAAATGAATGATAATTTATGATAAAAACAACTGCCTACAAAATGTAGCTCAAAGAAAAATGTTATTGTAATTATGTAAATGCTTAGTCAAACATTATATTAAAGAATACATTTCCAAAGCCTTGAATTCTGTGGGTTGTTTTTATGCCTACACATTATAGGTATTCAATAATTATCCAGAATGCAGTGTGTGGTATGTAGTGGTTTTATGCATGGTTTAATGTGTTGCCTTGAGGTTTGATGTATTGGCTTCTAATAGGCCCTCTGCCTGTTATGGTTGTATGTGTTCTAGGTATAGTGAAATGAAATCATTTTAATGGTTTAACATTTTAATTTTGCAACTCACAACAGATTCAGTCATTAATAGCTGTACATTTATTTATGCTTTCTTTGCATAACAGATAAGCTATGATAATAAAGGCTGTTCAGTGTCTGTCTAATATGCCTAAATCCTTCAAAACTATTATTGGTTGTTTGATGTTGTTCGATTCTCCATGTAACATCCACACCTATAAGCCTAGATTTTGGAACATGGCATTGCACATTTAACCTTGAATGTTTCCTACATGAATTAAGATGATTTATCAGTTGGCATCTGTTCTACATTAGGAAATAAGATAAGATAAGATAAGATAAGATAAGATAAGATAAGATAAGATAAGATAAGATAAGATGAACCTTTATTAATCCCCGGAGGGAAATTCAGGTGTCTTAGCAGCTTAGCACAACAACAGTACAGATAAATACAGTACAGTAAAAAGTAAAAGAGAAGGTGCAGTGAATGAAATAAGGTGCAATGAAGATAATTGACAATAAAAATAAATAAGTAACAGTAATAAGTAAAGTGCAGCAGGTGGTGAGTATTGTATATGCACAGCATATGTATATGTAATTATATGATTATGTGTAATTATATACATTTTGAATAAATACGGAGTAGATGAACAGAGTCACATGGGGGTCAGACCTTGGTTATGGAGCCTGATGGCCACCAAAAGAAAGGACTGACCCAGACGGTTTGTAGTGTGCCGAGGGGGGGATCAGTCTCTGGCTGAATGTACTCCTCATCTGGACCAGTTGGTCATAGAGGGGGTGGGAGGGGTTCTTCAGAATAGACTCCAGCTTCCTCCTGGTCCTCCCCTCTGCCACCACCTCCAGACTGTCCAGCTCACATCCAACCACAGACCCAGCCCTCCTCACCAATTTGTTCAGTTTGGTGGCATCCCAGGTGCTCATGCCACCCCCCCAACATACCACGGCGAAGAACAGAAAGCTGGCTACTACAGACTGGTAAAACATCTGAAGTAGCCTGTTGCACACGTTGAAGGTCCTCAGCCTTCTCAGGAAGAATAGTTTGCTCTGTCCCTTCCTGTAGAGGGCCTTGGAGTTGTTGGACCAGTCCAGTTTATTGTTTAAGTGAACCCCCAAGAACTTGTAGTTGTCCACCACCTCCACCTCCTCCCCACGGATGGTGATGGGAGTAGGGGAGCTCTTCCTCCTCCTCCGGAAATCCACCACCAGCTCTTTGGTCTTACCAATATTGAGCTGTAGTAGAAATGGAGATTTGTTTGTGACATCTTGGCACTAAGAGTACTAATATGAGTGATATCTGCATTTTCTTTTTTGGTTCCAGAGATGGACTACAAAAGGTTCATCATCACACCGTGCGGTCTTAGATAGCTCCTTCAGAGACAGACTGTTTCACCTGCGATGTGTGAACTAGAGATGCCTCAGGTCCTTCTGCTGCTGGAATATATACTACACATACAGTATAATAAAGGATTATCTGATCTACCATGGACAACCTGTGAATTTTCTTTTTTGGTTTGACCAGGACACATCCTGGGATTTCAGAGTGGTGTTGGGTTTGGCTTTAATGTATTGGCTTCTTGTCGCAATATAGTCCAGAAGTCTGACATGCAAGAATGTCTTATTCACCCCTACAGTGTATTTTCTTTATCAAACTAGTCCTTTTCCACCTGCTCATCCCATCTTCCAGACACAGTGAACTGTCTTATTATTAATCTATTATTAAAAACAATACATGTGAGTGCTGTGGAAGATCTGCGCTGTTTAATAGTCAATAATAAAACCTGTTATCTGTATTTGTGTGGAGGTGTTATTATTATACATTTTCATCTTATTCATCTTTGGCGACACCTCGTGGTGGAAGTGCGTCCTGGCCCGGCCCCTCCTTACGTCATAAAACGTCACCAGGAAGTCCGCTGAAAACCCAAAGGCGGCATCATGGCAGAATACACAGACCCACGTGAGTGTGGTAAATAGCACATTTAAACCCTAAAAACGCTAGCTGTAAATATGTAAACACTTATTTTGGCTAGCGATACTTTCTATTGCGCATATAGTGAATTAATTGTGTCTAAAGCTAAAGCTGTAACGGTTGTAATGCTAACTTATCTGAGGAAAGTAATTAGCCAAAGCTTGCTACATCAACACTGCTAAAGTAAGGTTGTACATTAGGTAATGATGAGGTTTTATTTTGACAGACGGTGATGGAGCTGCTGACGAGATGCCCGAGCTCTCCGACGGTGACGACGACGATGATGATGTTGCTGATGATGAAGAGCAGTGGCAGTGGATGGAGGAGGAGGACAGTCAGTCAGTTAACGTTACCTGTTTGTTCTGTGACAGGTGAGATGACTTTGCACTTTAATTTGACACAAATCTTCACTTTCACGATTTAAAAACTCAGAATCAGTCGGTGGAAGATAATTTGGGTTGCACAACCACATCTTATTAGCTTACTGTTTCCTCCCTGCTTCAAAAGGACTGTTATATAAATGGATACATTAAGTGGAAATCCAGACTGCAAAACCACAACAAGTCAAGGTTTCATTCTGTTTGTTAGTACTCCACTGTGTATTATCCAGTCTATTTTCTATACAACAAAGCAACAGATCTGAGAGTCTGTTTTTTTTTTTTTTAATATGTGTAGGTTCATACAGTTTAAGTAAACAGATTTTCACACCTTCAAAGCAGAGTGAGTAGGTGTCCCAAAAAAGGTGTCGCTGTTGTTGTTGTCCCACATATTGAGATGATGTCCCACATTTTCATTGGCTGTATTTTTCGAAACCACTGCTGGACAGACGCTTTTTCAAAGTCTGTCTTTTATCCAATTGGCTGTGAAGAAAGCATGGAAGGCTGTCATCACGGCCTGTGTTTGCTGTCAAACTGCACACGAGGGTCAAATGCAGGTTAACATTTCTCAGTCTCACTATGCCCAACAAGGAAAATAACAAGTCAACGCAAACTCACAAACTATGCCGATTTAGGCCAATTATGATAGAAACTACCACAAAGAAAAACAAATGCAACTACAACAAAGACTACTTACAAATGAGTTTTTTTGCAAAATTCAATTTTGTTGTTCATGTGAATCTCACAACAAACATGCACCTCAAAAAGAAATGTGCTGATCTATGGATGCATTCGGGCAAAGCGTAGAGATGTTACGAGGTGAGGGACAGATTAGAAATATTTATTATGTAAGTCAGACATTATGTCAAAGTTGTAGATTATGCATCCCGCATTGTCCCACACAAACACTGATTTGTTGGGATTTGGTCACCCTACATCAAAGGGTTGACAGACTCATTCTATAAGGGATGGTAACCGTTTTTGACGTATTTTCAGAACCCCACCATATTAGGATTTATACGTAAACTGCCTAATATCAGTTACGATCACTGACTTTTCAGATTTATCATGTATACATGGACATTGAAGCTGAAGCTGATCCCAGCTGACATTGGGTGAAGGTGGGTACACCCTGGACAGATCTCCAGACTATCTCAGGACTGACACACAGAGACAGACAACCATTCACATTCACACCTACAGGACATTTAGAGTCAACAGTGAACCTAACCTGTATGTCTTTGGGCTGTGGGAGGAAACCGGACAACCTGGAGAAAACCCACACTGACATGGGGAGAACACGCAAACTCCACACAGAAGAGCCCGAACCGGGTTTGAACCTCTTGATTGTGGTGCCCTTTCTGCTTTATACACACATCAATAAAAAGGTTGAGATTACGGTAAACAGATTGTCCTACTTGTGTACTGTTGTGTTTCAGGTTGCTGAGCTCTGTGTCTGCCACCCTGCAGCACTGCACGGCTGAGCATCAGGTCAACCTTGTAGACATGATAAGAAAACACAGTAAGTAGACACTGATGCTCTGTGTCAATGAAGAATCAGAGATTATTAACAGATTATTCAGTTTTGTGGAAATAGCTCACTTTTTTTTTCCCTACTTCCTAGATTTAGATGACTACGGTTACATCAAGATGATCAACTTCATACGGTCAACAGTAAGAACTTTGATATGATTTAATGTTCACACTATATTGTTACATTATATATTGTTGAATTTTTCCGATTTTTGCAATTATTGTTCCTACCTTGTGTTAGTGGGGATTAATACTGCATCAAAACACCATCAGCTGAAATTTAGTAAATGCAGTACAACTTAAAAAAAAAAAGTGCAATATCGTTGATGCATTTTTATTGTGAACCAATCTGCGTTTATAGAAATGTGATGCATCCTGTGTGACGGCGCTGCCAGACGCTGCCTTACCCTGGGAGAGTGAAGACTTCCTGCGGCCGGTCCTGCAGGACGACCCCCTGCTGCAGACAGGTACAGCAACTCCTACTTGTTTTACTTCAGCTTTTAAAGCTGAAGCAAGTGACAGTTTGAGCAACAGTCTCAACAGATATGTTTGTCCATGCCGGGTCTGTGTGGTGCATTCCTAACTGGGTGACCGGAGCGTACACTGGGGACATGTAGATTATAGGGGCATTTAAAATACAATATGGTTATTGAAGCATGTGATTAACAATATCAAATGGCTCTTACACACAGTGTTTAACCTTTAGAAATTAAAGCTGCAGTGGGTTGAAATGGAGCAAATATGATTTAAAAAATGTTATTCTATAAAACAGTCACTATAGCCTGACAATGGTGCATGACACAGGTAATCTGAAAAAAATCATGTTCCTCTGGTGTCCTCCGGTGCTTCTAATAGCATCTGCAAGATTTCAGAGACTGGATGAAAACAATCAATCTGAGCTGATCTGGAGCCTGCTGTCTCTGAGCAGCTGTCAGTCACTCCCAAACTCTGATCAAATGGTCAAATCAGGCAGCACTGATCGAATATGAATCAATATTTTGTTACTGTAATGACTATTTCTCTCCTCAAATGTTTTCAGAAATAGCTTGTAGTTTAGCTGTTTAGCTGTAAATTAAGAAAGTTTGTGACACGGCTGCCATGTTGAGATCTGCTCAAGGCTTGATGAAGGAGGCTGGGACACGGACGGACACAGGTCCTGGGTTATGACACAGGTGCAGTGTAACGGCCGCTGTGTTCCTGCATGACCCAGCTTTCATTAGGCCTTGGAACAGTTGAGGAACTACAAAGAACCGCCCACCAGCTGGAGCACAGTCAGTAGGAACGCTCTCTCTCTGAAATGACCTGTGATTGGCCAAAGTCTCCCATTGGGGCTAAATTTTTAAAGCCTGAAAATAGAGCCATGAGGAAGCACAGAAGTCTAGTTTTCTCTCAGAACACTTGAATTACAATATGCTGAAAGATTATTACGGAATTTTTGCCCAATGATGCCAAAAACTTTTTGCCTACTGCAGGTTTAATCAAGTAGTTGTCAGCTATTAAATAAATATATTTTTATAACCGATTTAATCGGTTTGAATAATTTTTGTAAGAAAAAACTGTTCTGATTCCAGCTTCTTAAATGTGAATATTTTATGGTTTCTTTACTCTTCTATGACAGTAAACTGAATATCTTTGAGTTATGGACAAAACAAGACATTTGAAGATGTCATATTGGGCTTTTGGAAACACTAATTGACATTTTTCACCATATTCTGACATTTTATAAACCAAACAGCTCAACGATTAATCAAGAAAATTATTGACAGATCAATCAACAATGAAAAATGCTAGTTGCAGCCCGAGGTGTAACATCTTTTCACACCTTCCCAAATCTTCGCATGAATAAAAGAAACGCACCAAACAAAAGCAACACCCATTTCTTGTATATAATTATTGTTTTCATCAGCATTCTAAAACCACTGGAAGGTCTGACAGAATTTATGCAGATTAATTTTACATATGACCTTGGATGGATTTAATCATGATTTCACATCCACTTCACTTCATTGGTCCATCAAGGAAAACTTTTTTCATGCAGCAACTATTTAAGAACACAACACAAAACATGCAAAACAAAACAATTATACAATGCATACATGCTGTTTTGTATTTAAACCTGTATTAGACCCTGTGTTGATCCTATACATGTTTTGCAACTTGGTTTGTCTCCCCTCTGTGTTCCTGGCAGACCCCGAGGAGCTCTGTGAGGGGTCGAACCTATCAGCTTGCCAAATGTCGGGGGCCGTGTCCCATGATGCACTGCAGCAGAGGGCACAGGCTGCTGAGGAGAGAGCTCGTAGCTCAGAGGAGGCACTGGCCAGAGCCATGGATGACCTGCACAAACTCAAGTCAGTGAGCTTTCTGCATTTTCACTTTTTTTTATGGTCACTAGGTGTGATAATGTTGACCTGTTGGTTTATTTCTCAATTATATACTTTATTGTAATGTTTCTTTCATCAGCTTCCGAAGTCCATTGTACATTTTTATTCTTTTTATGCAAGTTTAATTAATAAATAAAAGAAAACAATTAAGAGACACAAAACTCACCCAAAAATAAATAAATAAAAAAAAATATCTAAGATTAGTTAGGTTATTAGGTTTATTTCATGTAAGTCTTGGTAGATTTGTGTCTTTCCATATTCTTGAGAGC
Source organism: Pterois miles (assembly GCA_947000775.1). Lineage (NCBI taxonomy): Eukaryota > Metazoa > Chordata > Actinopteri > Perciformes > Scorpaenidae > Pterois > Pterois miles. The sequence continues at coordinate 4,704,207 of CAMQGK010000479.1, read as the reverse complement.
TTGCAGTGCACTGTTGCTTTACTTGTGCACTACCCACCAGGGGCCAGCAGGGGGACACAGTGAACCCAGTATTGCAGATGCATCAACTAAAGTACCTTGTGGAAGAAGTTTGGAGGAAGGGGAAAGATAAAAAAAAAGGAAGGGAAAATTCCACTGCAGCATGGAGGTTAAAGTGAGGAGGGGTGGTAGGAAGGGGGTGCAATAAGGGAAAATTACAGAAAGAGTGAGGCTGGGGGGGTTGGGAGGAAGAGTTAGAAAGATTAATGCCTCCCATTTCCTCCATTTACTGCTATGTCCTGCATGAAGGTTGTGTGTGCTTTCTGCTTTCTGGTTGCTGCTTTTGTCCCTAATATGAGAAATTAAATGCAGTTCTGTCTGGCGTTCTTTCAGGTTGCTGGCTCAGGATTTGGTACTTAACGCAGCAACGAGCAGATCTGGAAACCTGGGCACTGTGGGTGAGCTACGGGAGGACGAGGACGAGGCCTACTTCAGCTCATACGGCCATTATAGCATCCATGAGGAAATGCTGAAGGTCTGAGTTGTGCAATAACACACATAACACACACACACTCAGTGACCAGGTCTGCAGGTCTCATTACAGTCTTGTGAGTCACTTTCTCCGGGCGCAGCAATCTCTGCAGAGCAGTGGGTTCATCAGAGCATGTCTTGGTTGAAAGATTTCCATGTAGCACGTAAATGAAAATGATGATCTTTATGCACACATTGATTCTGAGGACAAGACATTTTCTCAAAAGTGATAAATCAGCAATAAGTGCTGAGCTCTCATGTGAGACGCTGGCAGTGCCGTTGCATGGCAGATGCTCGAAACGTGGAAATAAAATTTTTACACTGCTCAAGTGTTGAAACCTGCTGAAGGGGTTGTGATTGTGAGAGTTGGGGGTATTGTGCGGGGGGGGGGGGGGGGGGGGGGGGGGGTGGTCAGCTTTGTCTCCTCCCTTCCTGTTCTACTCACCGCAGTGCTTCGACATATTCCTGTTGGCTGTTCTGATTGGTGCTAAGCACTGTGAAGTTTTGCGTCATGTGAGTGTGCGTCAGGCTGTAAACTCCATCAGAGCCTCAGGAGGAGCGGAGACCATGTGGGGGGGCAGCTTTGCGGCAGAATGTGGTCAGCTCTTTCACAGGTCGCTGTGAAGTGCATCACCTATGATGTACTGTGTGTGTGCGAAACCTCGGAAAGGGTCTCATGGTTTCAGATTATCCTCAGTTTGCCATACATCACTTCCATTTAAAATGAATCAACTTTAATTTGTATCCGATTACTAAAACACAGATACTGGCCAATGTGTGTGACGTGAGGGACGAATCTTTTCAATGTAAACCTGCCTCACTTTTCTTTCAGCTTTTGAGCTCACTGCTGATTTCAGTAGAGAGTTTTGGTTTCCCACAGGGTTGTCCTCGCCCATACAAATTCTTAGTTGACTAACGTTCATACGATTTTGTGGACTAGTTGATTAATTGATTTATTCAGCAGATCTGTAAATCTAAGTGACTCCACAAAGAATCACACACAAAAGCGGCACTTTACTGACAGGACCAGTACGTATTGCCAGTATATAGCGGTGAGGCGAGGAGATTGCAACCAACTGAAGCCTCTCCCCTGTGCCAGGCATGTTGGAGAGCTACTGTGCTGTTTAAAATATCTTCGGCTTGTATTAACCGCAGACCTTATTTCAGGCATCTAACCAAAAACCCATTGACTTCAGATGAGGGAAATGAAAGTGTTAATATACTAACTCATTTTTGTGATTTAAGACTCATTCTATTGCTTATCATTATGATACAGCATGAATTTGTGTTTTTTGGTCTTTAGTGAAACATTGTAGTTGAATGACAAATATCAGAGCTTTTTGGACCATTCCAGCTGAGTACAATCAACGGTGAATGAGTCTTAGTTATCATATTCACATTACTACATTTTGTAATCGAAAGGTATTGAATAGAACTTCCTCAATTCCACAGTATCTTGCACTGAGGCATGTTACATTTCATTTCATTTCAATAGATTCTGTAGCTTTTCCTCCAGAGAGGAGTCGCTGGGTAGATTTGATTGGCAAGTTAATTAGCGAGTCCTGACCTGACCTCCGCGACAAATTTCCAGTTGTATTTATCCTGTAGATTTGCTCTGAAGTTTCCAAGAATCCCCCACAGTCTGTTTTGATCTGCTGTTATCTGCACCTGTGTAGAAAAAGCTTTACATGACATGCTCTGAGGTTTTTCTTTTCCCCATGGGAGCTGATAAGGCCGGTGTTCAAATTCAATTCAAATGTGTATCACAACATAAGTATCCCAATACAAGCAGTCATAGAACTCGAAGAACGCACATTATCTGCAAAAGGTTAGATTCCCTTAGACTCTAGTTGTGTGAAACATTTAGGGGATCTATTGGCAGAAGCTCCAAAGAGAGGCGTCCAGGAGGCATCCTGATCAGATGCCACCTCAGCTGACCTCTTTCGGTGCAAAGGAGCAGCGGCTCTACTCCGATCTCCCTCAAGCTGTCTTAGCTCCTCACCCTCCCTCTAAGGCTGAGCCACGCTACGGAGGAAGCTCATTTCGGCTGCTTGTGTCCGCAGTCTCATTCTTTCGGTCACTACCCAGAACTCCATAGGTGAGGGCTGGAATGTAGATGGACTGGTACATGGAAAGCTTTGTCTTCCACCCCAGTGTGTGCTGAAGGTCATGTTAAGTATATTTTCTTAGTGTATAATCACCTGATAACAAGAACAGTTACACACATGGACAAAATTGTTGGTACCCTTCAGTTAATGAAAGGAAAAACTCACAGTGGTCACAGAAATAACTTGAATCTGACAAAAGTAATAATAAATAAAAATTCTATGAAATTAAGCAATGAAAGTCAGACATTGCATTTTCAACCATGCTTCAGCAGAATTATTTAAAAAAGTAAACTCATGAAACAGGCCTGGAAAAAAATGATGGCACCCCTAGAAAAGACTGAAAATAATGTGACCAGAGGGACACATAATCTAAGGTGTGTCCACTAATTAGCATCACAGGTCTCTACAATCTTGTAATCAGTCAGTGGGCCTATATATAGGGCTACAGGTAGTCACTGTGCTATTTGGTGACATGGTGTGTACCACACTCAACATGGACCAGAGGAAGCAAAGAAAAGAGTTGTCTCAGGAGATTAGAAAGAAAATTATAGACAAGCATGTCAAAGCTAAAGGCTATAAGACCATCTCCAAGCAGCTTGATGTTCCTGTGACTACAGTTGCACATATTATTCAGAAATTTAAGATCCATGGGTCTGTAGCCAACCTCCCTGGATGTGGCTGCAGGAGGAAAATTGATGACAAATCAAAGAGATGGATAATACAAATGGTAACAAAAGAGCCCAGAGGTGAACTTCAGGCTCAAGGAACATCAGTGTCAGATCGCACCATCTGTCGTTGTTTGAGCCAAAGTGGACTTAATGGGAGAAGACCAAGGAGGACACCGTTGTTGAAAATAAATCATAAAAAAGCCAGACTGGAATTTGCCAAACTACATGTTGACAAGCCACAAAGCTTCTGGGAGGATGTCCTATGGACAGATGAGACAAAAATGGAACTTTATGCCAAGGCACATCAGCTCTATGTTCATAGACAGAAAATGAAGCATACCAAGAAAACAACGCTGTCCCTACTGTGAAACATGGAGGAGGCTGTGAAACATGGAGGAGGCTCTGTTATGTTCTGGGGCTGCTTTGCTGCATCTGCTACAGGGTGTCTTGAATCTGTGCAGGGTACAATGAAATCTCAAGACTATCAAGGGATTCTAGAGAGAAATGTGCTGGCCAGTGTCAGAAAGCTTGGTCTCAGTCGCAGGTCATGGGTCTTGATACAGGACAATGACCCACACACAGCTAAAAACACCCAACAATGGCTAAGAGGAAAACTTTGGACTATTCTAACGTGGCCTTCTATGAGCCCTGACCTAAATCCTATTGAGCATCTTTGAAAGGAGCTGAAACACGCCATCTGGAAAAGGCACCCTTTAAACCTGAGGCCTGTAAATGTTCTCATTCATCCAGGTCATATTAATTCTGGCAACAATTGAATCGAAGGCAACTGGACTTAGTCTCTCTTTGTCTCTGAAGACGTTTCACCCCTTATCTAAGTGGCTTCATCAGTTCGAACGCTACAGTCCCCACTAGCCTGACGATTACGATGATGAAACTTTAAACCTGAGACAACTGGAGTAGTTTGCTCATGAGGAGTGGGCCAAAATACATGCTGAGAGGTGCAGGAGTCTCATTGACAGTTACAGGAATTGTTTGATTGCAGTGATTGCCTCACAAGGTTGTGCAACAAAATATTAAGTTAAAGGTACCAGCATTTTTGTCCAGGTCTGTTTCATGTGTTTATTTTTTTTGAATAATTCTGTTGAAGCATGGTTGAAAAGCAATGTCTGACTTTCATTGGTTAAATTTCATAGAATTTTTATTTATTGTTACTTTTGTCAGATTCAAGTTATTTCTGTGACCATTGTGAGTACCAACAATTTTGTCCACGTGTGTATGTTTTTATTACCTAAGAAGAAGCCGTTTATATCTAGGGGGTCCTACTCAAGGAGTCGGCCACCTTGTTTCTACAGTTGTCCAGAATGGAGAAGCCAAACACTGGCTGTAGATGGGGCCGTTCTTGCTACACGTCACCAAATCCTACACACTACATCATTAACTCTTAGAAACCCTGCAGTACATTAAAATTTTCGCTGTCCACATTAACATGTTTTATTCTTTTCTCTCTTTTAACTCCTTCACTCAAGAAAAGTTGGTGTCTGTGTGTGCTGATTGTAATTTTTGAATATCCTGTCCATAGGATAAAGTGCGCACGGAGAGTTACCGCGACTTCATGTACCATAACCCTGATGTGTTCAGAGACAAGGTGAGCCGGCTGAACAAATGCAAACAGATATGTGTATTAAAGTGTGTGTATGCGGTATGTGTAGGGCAGCTGGTTTAATGTACAGCCAAGTCTATTAACAGAAATGTGTATGTGCATTTTGCAGGACAGACATTAACAAGGTGATTTAAAACACAGTGCGACTTTATTAGTGCCTTGAATGCCGACTGCAGTGTGCTGATAACAGGCGCTTAAAATCCACCACCAAACACCCCCCCACCCCCCAACCACCCCCCACCCCACCCCCCCCCCTCCTTCCAACCCACCCCCACCCTTCCCCCCGCAGGAAGCAGTGGCCTGTATCATGACCATCCATTATATGGGCGGCTGCTGGTTAGTGCTGGGATGAGGCTGTAGAGGAGGGAGGCAGGTTTTGTTGATGGGAGCGTACATTATCTCTGTCACTGCGAAACACTCGGCAGAGAGGGAAGTGTCACCTTCTATAGAATGCGCACTAGATGGAGAACAAATCAGGATATTGTTTTTCAATACTATTAAGAGAGGGGTGGGGGTGGCTGAGCAGTTCAGAAAGATAGAGAAAGGTGTGAGGAGTTTTGTTGGCAGCTGTGACTCTGTAAAGGCAGTGGGTTGCTTACAGGCAAGTTGAAGTAGCTTTAAATAGAGACAGCATTACATATAGATCTGTGTGTAGTCACTGCAACTGTGCCTCGGCCATTTAACACCAGCCGGGGGCCAAGATGAACAATCTGGCTGTAACCTATGGGATCCAGAAATAGAAGTGTGTTAACAACAATGCTGGATGGAAAGTTACGAAGGGAGCAGTTTGATTAGTAATATACAAATATAATACTCGGGCAAGAAACTGGTGATACATTGCAGATCATGGTACAGGGGTAACAAATCAATGTATTGCAATATATTGTGATTTTTTTTTTTTTTTTTTTTTTTTTTAAATCAAATTTTTGGAAAACTGTCATAGCATAAAGAACACACCAGAAATGTACCATTATTAGACAAGGCAAAAATAATATAATAATTTATACTGCATGGTTTTTGCATATTCATTAACATAACTTGAGGTCAGAGGTCAAGGAACCCTTTCTACAATGGCCATGCCAGTTTTCCCTCATCAAAATTTAACCTAACTTTGGAGCATTAGCCTCCTGTGTGATTAGTTAGTCTGACGTGGTTGGTACCCATGGATTCTTTCAGTTGTCTAGCTTCACATGATGCAAGTATTTTCACTCTAGATTTAAAAGTGAGCCCGCTACAAACTCTGAACGATCAAATAGCTGCCAGGCTCGGATAAGAAGAGGTTAAATAAAGAAATGATACTGTGTTTTGGAGAATCAATACAGTATCACATCATATAATATCACAATACTCGTGTGTGTGTGTGTGTGTGTGTGTGTGTGTGTGTGTGTGTGTGTGTGTGTGTGTGTGTGTGTGTGTGTGTGGGATATATTGTTGCACCCCTAAAACATACAGACCATTAATTTGGATGACTTGACTTTCACATGTTAATACAAGCCAAGTGGCAACCTCTGGTTCTGTGAAATGAAACCAACACAGAAGTGCCAAAAGTGAGTCAATCCCCATAGAGCCGACTTTTAAGTTAAGATGCTCATATACTGTATAATTTTAGCCCATTTCTGGCCTGAATTTTGAGCCACACAACTCATTTGAGTTGGACCTAATTTCAGCTTCATCTGTCGTTGTTTGCTGTGCAGTGTACAGTATGGGACTAAGGACCGATTAACTGCTCCCGACTGGCCGTCGGACAGTCAGATGAATTTCTGACATCCACAGGCTGACAGTTGAAGCAGAGCCACAAGCCAATTCCTCAACTTCAGCACCTTTTTTTTCTCCTTACAGTTATCAGAGCATAGCTGTAAAGATAACAATGCAGGCTACAACAGATCTAGTAAAACATAGCCAGCTTACCTCCAGTTCTCTCTGGAAAATGGACAAGCCATACTGTCCATGTCTTCCTCGCTACCTACGAGTCCATTCAGTATACGCCAGCACCTCCCCTACATTGTGAGCACATAAATTGTGAGATTTAGCTTTTCATCATAAACAATGTACTTGCACAGTAGGAGTAGGAATAACACCACAATATTTATAAAGTCGTACAGTGCATGCCCAGCTTTAGGCTGTGTTGTCATTGCCAAGATGGCGATGGCAGGAGCTGCCCACTTTGAGCTTCACACAGCAACTCTTCAGAAAACTGTGAGTGATGTCACAATGTCTATATTTTACAGTCTGTTGTACAAATCTATGATATTAAATGTTTAACTTTTTTTCTGCATAGCAAGTTTTGCGGCTCTTCCTAAAATTATAAAAACTGCCAGGTTGCGGAAGATTCCTCTAAAATCATGCTGAGGTATCCTTCAAGCTATTTTTTCCATAATTTTTTGCTGTTTGCCTCTCATCCTGCAGGTGGTGCTAGATGTGGGCTGTGGGACTGGAATACTGTCCATGTTTGCTGCTAGAGCTGGGGCCAAGAAGGTCATAGCTGTTGACCAATCGGAGATCATCTATCAGGCCATGGATATAGTCAGGTGAGACACACACACACTTCAGTCAGTTACATTTTTCGGTTATTTAGAATCTGTTCCTCAGATATGTGTATATTTTTAGGTTTGCCTTTGCCCAAATGCATTGGAGGTTGATGGAGTTTCCTTTATGGTGCTCACAGCAATGAAGAAAACACCATTTTTATAACTCAGCCACTCGCCTTTCAGTCAGCGTTGTCAGTCAAGTTTGGCTTGCTACTCTCAGCAGGTTAACTAGGTTCACCTCACATTTGGTCAAAGACTTCCATGTTGTTAAAACTATAAAGCATTTGAGTTTTCATGGAACGTTTATTGCCACGGCAACACATTATTTACCCTTAAAAAACAAAGCTGTACTTGAGCATATAGAGATGCTTGCAGACGAACCTTGGCACAAGCATTAAAATTGCTAACATTAGTAATCTGATATGGTTCTTGTGCTTGGGGGCTTGATAGCACGGGTTTAATGGGTATGCGGTATGTGTCACCTAGATGTATAAAATTTAGTAGGCACACGGAGATTAAAAAAAAAAAAAAAGTGTTTCTTGGGCCAAGCTCTAAACTCAGCACGAAGTCGTCCATTTTGAATTTTGTGTGTATTTTTGGTATATTTTTGACTTTTTACAGACCCCAGTGGGCCTGAGTGTTGTTCTGTCTTCAGAGTAGACCCAAAGATGCTGGTATCATATGAAACTAGAATACCTCAGGAATCCATTGGTAACAACTGTGTCATACTAGCTTGTATGGAAGATCGCTCAATAATGCTACAAACTTATGCTAAATTTTGGCAGTCACAAACTAACATGGCGGATTTCAAAGGGGTCCCTTGACCTCTGACCTCAAGATATGGGAATAGAAATGGGTTCTGTGAGTACCCACAAGTCTCCCCTTTACAGACATGCTCACTTTATGATAATTGCATTCAGTTTGGGACAAAAACAATGCAGTTTCTTGCACAGACGTAGAGCATTCAGAGAATGGATGGCTTTCCTAATAGACTGACAATAAGGGGGTTTCTGAGCAGTATCCACAACAGAAGTATTGGCTATTTGCCGAAAAAGGCAATTCTTGCAGAAATCTCCAAATGTCAAAAGTTTTTGAAAGCAAGTCATTGCATGTTCGTCAAGGTCTTGGTGTCTTAATGTGTTGTCTGTTGGGATGCGGGGTGGATGCGGAAGATCACCAGAAGGTCCGGGTCATTTTATTCTCAGAAGTCAAACTTTTTTTGGCTTCATGTGCCACTGAACAGCTTTCATAGGAATGAACGGGGCCCCTCCTCCAACGCTGTTCCCAGTTCTCTTTATACATTCGTGGAGTAGACTGATATTTTTCCCTGTGTGTGCAGCAGAGGATTGTGGGAGTGGAAGTCTGTATGACCTCCAACCACCTTTTATTTGTTGCAGCTGATTGACTTTAATGTACATAATTTACACCTGCAGTCTGACTAATTCACCCCTCACCTCATCTCCCACACACACACACACACACACACACAAACATGTAGATGACCCCCTGTTGGTACCTTTTAATAAATAATAAATAAATAAATACTCAGTCCAATTTCAGGTGCTTTGTGTTTCCAGTTTTCCAGCAGTGGAGTCATTTACCTCCACCAGAGCCTCTGCTGTCCACATCCACCTGCAACCACTTCCTCCATCACACCCCTGCTTCTAAAATGCATTTTTGAGTTAGGGGCCATTATGACTGCTTTTATTACCGTTATGTAAGAGAGTGTCGTATAAGCAAAACAACGGGGTTTGCTGAAGGAAAAGGACGTTTTAATTTTACAGCCCACTGACTCGCTGTTGGAGAGTGTGTTGGCATGCAGGCTGCGTCACAGGTTTGCCAGCGGTGAAGATTCAGCTAAAGAAAGATGTGTAACCCCCACTCTCCGACACACTCACACATGTACACATACAAACACACACATGCATACAGAAAGACACACAGACTCTTGCTGTAGGCTCCCTTTAAATCTACTGTCCTCTTGTGATTTTAAAGCTTGTGTGTGTGTGTGTGTGTGTGTGTGTGTGTGTGTGTGTGTGTGTGTGTGTGTGTGTGTGTGTGTGTGTGTGTGTGTGTGTGTGTGTGTGTGTGTGTGTGTGTGTGCGTGCGCGCGCACACATGTGCGTGTGAGAATGGCCTGTGTGTCCGCCACTTCCTCTCGATGTTAATATCAGGATTTGTAATTAAAGTGGCTCCTGTTGGTTGGGCAGGAGCATCCATCTCCTGTCTCCACTCCGTCGCCGAAGTTTAAATGAAAAGCTAGATGTGACTTCCTTCCTTCACAGTCACTTCCTTAATGGATAATGTCTAAATACGCTTTTTTTTTTTTTTTTAATGGCTGGAATTGATGGATTATCTAATAGAAAGCTTTGAATTGTGACAAACTGGAGAAAAACCAGACAACATTTCACAGAGATTAATGAAATTCAACTTTTAATGGTGAACTAAATTTACATGGACAGATTATGAGTGTGTGGATGTTTATCAGCCAACATTTGACTTTGCCTGATGAATGCTGATCAGCCAGTAACACACATAACAGCTTTGTCAGAAATCATATACTATGTACCACATACTCAATAAATGTATGATCATTCAACATACTTTAGTGTGAATAAACACTAGTATGTATCTTTTTGGATGCACTGAACTGCAATTTACGTCGTCACTTCCTGAGAGCCTCCTTGCTGATTGGAGATGTGTAACCGTGGTAACCCGTACCAACCTCATGTGACCAAAACAGCAATAATCAAATTCAGAATCAATTTAAAATCTATATTATGCTTAGCAAAATGCAGTCTTATGCTTACAGTTAAGTTGAAGCGTTATTGATGCTGTCCATCAACATCTGTCATGAACGTGTTGCATACTGTAATATTCAATGGAAATATTATGCAATTTGTGTACTATTGGTTTCAGACATACTAAACCAACTCACATACTGTTTTAGTGTACTTAATAGCATGTTAGCATGAAATGTAGGACTCAAACAACCAACATTTTGGTATCGATATTGGTACCAACATGTATTTCGATACTTTTTGATACTTTTCCAAATAAAAGAACACATCACACATCAGTAAATAAAATAAAATACCACAAAGACATGCTTTTCTAATACATAATTTTAAAATAAATAAAGAATAAAATAAGATTCAAAACACTAACATCTGAACATGTGAAAACACTGCATCTATTTTGTTATTTTGAGCAGTTGTAACTTTTGGGAGAAACTGTTATCAGTAGTTTATAGAATGAAACAAAACCATTCATTTTACTCAAACACACATCTATAAATAGGCTAGTAAAACCAGAGAAAGTGGTAATTGCAATGCAGTTTTAATTTTTTTCCAGAGCTACTTTAGTGGAGAGGGAGGGGGGCTGGCGTTGCTGGCTTTTAGCACTCAATGTGGCCTTTTTTCATCGGTATATCAGTTACCTGTCATTCTCTGAACTCCTTGTGCAGGTCTGGGTGCTTGTCCCTCAAATGCTTCACCGTGCTCATTTATTCTGAAGCTGAAGTAATTCCAGATAGCAGTTCGCACTCCTGGTTTCTCTATGAGTTGCGGCGTGTTGAAGGTTGCAGTAGCTGCCGTCCTCTCCCTGCTTCTCTCTCTCTCTCTCTCTCTCTCTCTCTCTCTCTCTCTCTCTCTCTCTCTCTCTCTCTTGCTCTCTTGCTCTCTTGCTCTCTCTCTCTTGCTCGCAGTGTAATACTGTTTTGAATGCATCAGTATTCCGGTACCAATTTAGTACGTGTGCGTGCGTGTGCGTGCGTGCGTGTGCGTGCGTGCGTGTGAAAAACATATTTCGGCAGATATATCAAGAAATTTCATGTACAGTGGATAGAAAAAGTCTCCACACCCCTGTTAAAATAACAGGTTTTTGTGATGTAAAAAAATGAGACTATGCTAAATCATTTCAAAACTTTTTCCACCATTTAATGTGACCTGTAACCTGTACAATTAAATTGAAAAACAGTTTTGGAAAAAAATAAATAAAAATAACCTGGTTTCATAAATATGCACGCCCTTAAAATAAAAATTTGTATAAGCACCTTTTGATTCTATACAGCACAGTCTATTAGCATGACACATCATTACTTGGCAATATTTGCTCACTCTTCTGTGTGCAAAAGCGCTCCAAATCGATCAGATTGTGAGGGCATCTCCTATTTACAGCCCTCCTCCGGTCACCCCACAGATTTTCAATAGGATCCAGGTCTGGGCTCTGACTGGGCCATTCCAAAACTTCAATCTTCAATCTGGTGAAGCCATTCTTTTGTTGGTTTGGATGTAGGCTTTGTGTCGCTGTTGGTGACATTGACGCTGTAGATGAAATTCCTCTTCATTTTCAGCATTCTAGCAGACACATTTAAGGCGGAAAAAGTTCTGAAATGATTTATCATGGTCTCATTTTTTTACATCATAAAAACTTTTTAACAGGGCATTTTAACAGGGGTGTGGAGACTTTTTTTATCCACTGTATGTACCTGTATGTATATGACAAATAAAGGTTTCTTCTTCTGAGCTAGCAGCTAGCAGCGAACAGTGCAAACAACGGCAACAATGCTAACAGTGTTAGCCTGAGGGAGACCTGGACGGTGGGCATTATGCTTCTGCGATGACGTTGTGGATCAGGACGGCGTTATCAACTGTAACCACCTTATGAGAGCAGTGCACAATGGCGGCTTAATAGCGGAACAACTCTGTCCCTCCACTCCGTGTCCATACTTTTGTTTACGGAATGGGGAGGTAGAATAATGGCGCAACATTCCCACCTTAAACAGGCTGTGTGAAAGGGGCTTCTCTCTCTCTCTGTCTCTCTCTCACTCTCTCTCGCTCTCACTCTTTCTCTCTGTCTCCCTCTCACACACATACACACACACACCCACACACACACACCTACAAAGCCACACCGATACTGACTCTTTCCCCAGAGTCCTGACATTGTCCTCTAAATTACCCCAATAATGAGATTACAGTGTTTTCCTCTTGTGAAAGGTGTGTGTGGGGGGGGGGTGGATCCTGGGAGGAGGTGATAGCAGCGGTAGCAGAGCAGCAGAGAGGGGAGAGACAGTTCAAGATAAGGATCGCTGCCACAGAAATGCACTCTGGGCCGCTGTGAGTAATTGTTCTGTCCTCAGTAACATTAGCTGTCATGATAATGGAATATTCACAGAGATTGATACCCAGACTGGCCAGTATGAAAGGAAGGATCTTTTAAACAGCAGCACTGATCTTACAGACACTACCTGAGCCTGACACCTCTGCAGGCCCACAGTTACAGTTTTCCCCCTTTCGCGCTCCCAACAACACGGCTCAGGAAAGACAGGAAATAAAATATATGTGACAAATTTGAAATATTGCCAATAAATGAATGGAAATTGATTGCTGCATATATTGTACTGTATGTCTAGATGTACAGTATATATCATCAACTTTGCAAATTTAGTTTGTAGTTAGTGTGTTTTACAGCCTGCAACATTACTGTTTTCATTCACTCAGTTGTTTTCATTGAAAAGGATGTGATATAACCACTGTATGCTACTTGCCCAACACTAAACAGCAGACAGACAAAGGCCCTGTTCAGACCTGGTATTAACATGCATCCTCAGTGATCGGATCACAAGTGGACAGCTCTTAGTACAAGTGTGAATGCACTAAAGACGCATGGAGGATGCATTGAGATCTGATCACTTAGACCACATTCAGAGTTGGTCTGGGTCACTTATGGCCACATTCTTTTAGCGGTGTGTATGTGAATGTGTCCTGGGCCTCATTGGTGATGTCCCACTGGGATCTGCTGGAATAGACGTAGACGTAATCACAAGCACTTGCTCTGTGCGGTACTGTATTCTGTCAGTACAACTGAATTTTATTAAAATATATCATATCTATAGGATACATAGTCTTCAGACTATCAGACTAGGCACGGGAAGTGCATTATTATCATACTGTTGGACATGTGTCAGTGTTTTAATTCCATTGCTGTGCCGAGAGCTGACATAAGCTCTTGCTCTCGTTCATCCCCGGCTCTCTGAAGCTCTGTAACCTCAGTTGTCTGGCAAAGGCAGGGGTGTCAGTTGCATGGACGTCCCCATGGACCGCCAGTAGACAAGAACCTTTTATTTTGATGTTAATAAAATGTACCCAAATTCACAAACATGTAGGATTTTACTTATGACATTCCTGTAATATTCCTTCACAGCATCTGCTGTATTATCCATGTGTTTACTATGTGTTTATTTGCATATAGAGCGAGCAAGTGAGATCAGATCACATGTGGTCACTGGAGATGCATGTGGAGATGCATTGTAATGCCAGGTGTGAACAGACAAGCTGTCTGCTTGGAAGAGACCAAACTGAAGTTAAAAGGAGGGTGAACATAAAATTGGCGATTGAGCTGAAGGACGAGTCCGAATGAATGCTAATGTTGCTCTGTGTCTGTTGTAGTCTATGTCTATGCACATTTTCATATGAGGTATGATTGATTCGTACCATGCCTGAGTACGAAAGCCACTCAGCTTTCACATTAATGAAGTTGTTCCGTACATGTGTACGCTTGCATCATTATCTCTGTGTTTTTGTTTATGTTGTCGCTACAGTGTAGAAAGCGCTACCCAATCTTAAGAACCCAAGCTGATACAAGTCGACCTTTCCATTATGCCTACTAGTGTTTATATTTGATCTTATATTATTTTGGAGTAGCAGTATCCTAATAACTAATTTCCCTGACACTTTAACAGAAGTTAAAACTTAGGCGAGTTGACTAGTCTCAGAAAATAGTCAAAATTGATCACAATTTAAAGCTTCAGTTGGCAGAAAGTTTTTGGCATCACTGGGAAAATGTCCCATAATAACCTTTCAGCATTTTGTAATTAAGATAAGATAAGATAAGATATAAGATAAGATATTCCTTTATTATTCCCACAGTGGGGAAATTTACACGTTACAGCAGCAATACAAATAAAATAAATTAGTATATACATAATAGAAAATAGAAAAAAGTAAAGACAGAAAAAATGTGTCCATCATATCAATGATATAATTGTACATAAAGTCCTTATTGCACTTGTGTTTCCGGTGAGTTTGTTGTAAATGTGACTGTGATTGTGGTTTACTGGGAGCAGTGCTGGTTGTGGAGTCTAACAGCTGCAGGCAGGAAGGACCTTCTGTAACGCTCCTTCGTACACTTAGGGTGTAGCAGCCTGTCACTGAAGGAGCTCTCCAGAGCTCTGATGGTGTCTCTCATGGGGTGGGAGTCCTTCTCCATCATGGATGACAGCTTAGCCGTCATCCTCCTCTCTCCCACCACCTGCACTGTGTCCAGAGAGCATCCCAGGACAGAGCTGGCCCTTTTGATAATCTTATCCAGCCTCTTCCTGTCTGCAGCTGTGATGCTGCTGCCCCAGCAAACCACTCCATAAAATATGGTTGATGCCACAACAGTGTCATAAAATGTTTTCAATAGTGTCCCCTGCACTCCAAAAGACCTCAGTCTCCTGAGCAGATACAGCCTGCTCTGGCCTTTCTTATGGAGTGCAGAGGAGTTTGTTGTCCAGTCCATTTTATTGTTCAGGTGAACACCCAGGTATTTATAAGATGTCACCATCTCAATGTCTGATCCCTGGATGTTCACCGGTGTTGGAGGGGGATGAGTTTGCCTGCGGAAATCCACCACCAGCTCTTTAGTTTTCCCCGCGTTGATCTGGAGGTGGTTCCGCAGGCACCAGTTCACAAAGTCCTGGGAAAGTTCTCTGTACTTCGCGTCGTCCCCATCAATGATGAGGCCGACGATAGCAGAGTCATCAGAGAACTTCTGCAGGTGACAGGTTGGTGAGTTGTAGGAGAAGTCTGCAGTGTAGAGCGTGAAGAGGAACGGAGCCAGGACCGTTCTCTGCGGGGCCCCCACACTGCAGACCACTGTGTCTGAGATGAAGTCCTGTGACCTCACAAACTGTGGGCGGTTTGTGAGGTAGTCCAGTACCCAGGATGTTAGATGTTGATCTACCCCTGCAGTCTCCAGTTTGTCCCTCAGAAGTGTCGGCTGGATGGTGTTGAATGCACTGGAGAAATCAAAGAACATGATCCTCACAGTGCTCCCAGGCTTCTCCAGGTGAGACAGAGCTCGGTCCACAAGGAAGATGACGGCATCGTCCACCCCAATGCCAGGTTGATAGGCAAACTGTAGTGGGTCCATGGATGGACTCACCGCAGGGCGGAGATGTTGGAGGACCAGGCGCTCCAGGGCCTTCATCAGGTGGGATGTTAATGCCACCGGCCTGAAGCTGCTGGGGTCCTTGGGGTGTGGGGTCTTGGGCACAGGTACCACGCAGGATGTCTTCCACAGTTGTGGTACCTTCCTCAGCTTCAGGCTCAGGTTGAATAGACGTCCAAAAGTCCCACACAGCTGATCTGCGCAGGACTTCAGGAGCCTGGAGCTGATGCCATCTGGACCCGTAGCCTTCCTCACTCAATTCCTTCCTCAATTCAAGTGTACACTAGTCCTCTGCACCCCTCTGAAGTGAGAGCGTTCCTATTTGCTGTGCTCTGGCTGCTGGGCGGTGCTTGGTATTTCCTCAACAGATCTCAACATGGCTGCCGGGTCACAAACTTTCTCATTTTACAGCTAAACAGTAACCACAAGATGTTTGTGAAAACATCTGAGGAGAGAAATAGACATTACAGTAGCAGACTATTGATTCATATTTGATCAGCGCTGCATAGTTTGACTCTTTTATCAGATTTTAGCAGTGATTGACAGCTGCTCAGAGACAGCAGGCTCCAGATCAGCTCTGATTGTTTTTTTTTTTTTTCTCCTCCAGTCTGTGAAATCTTATAGATGCCATTAGCAGCACCGGAAAACAAATAGGCACATGATTTTTTTCAGATTACCTGTCTCATGCACTACTGTCAGGATATAATGACCGTTTTATGAAAAGAACTTTTTAAAATCATATTTATGCCCTTTCAACCCACTGCTGCTGTAATTTTTAAGGTTAAACACTGTGTGTTTGGCATGGTTAATCACATTTTCATATTTTAAATGCCCAATAATCAACATGTCCCCATTGTATGCTCCAGTCACCTGGTGTGGTGTAATATTTGACATGCAAAGCTTCATTTGCAAACTTTAATTAAAGCTTCACATGTGAAAAAAAATACCTTTGTTACAGCCCAAGTGCTGGTCAGTCCAGTTGATCAGGAGATAACCAGACTGACTGTTGAACCCAGTGGCTATTTGGGAAAGAGGAGTTGGTGGCAGGCGGGGTCCGTGAGAACGTAACGGGGGGAACTGAGTCAGGAGCAGCTGCTGAGTTCAGACGAGAGTGGAGAGCTGCTGCTGCTGGAGAAACAGCAGCTCTCCACAGCAACAGCTGAGACATCATATGTCAATATGTAATTTAAGGGTGTTTTCATATTAGATGTAATTTTTACTGTGTCCGAGTACGATAGCCGACCCTCCTCACTTCCCCACTGCTTACCTTTCACAATAGTAAAGTTGTTCTGTATCTGAGTCCACTTGCGTCATCATCCATGTGTACTTGTTTATATTGGGATTAACTGTTCTAGTGGCGGAGCATTGTAAAACACTTTATTCAAACCACATTGAAACAAAATAAAACTCACCAAAACCATTGTTGTTAGTCTTTCCAGTAATCACCAAGTGTGGTTTGGTTGAAATAAACCCTTATTTCATTGAGACCATTAAATTAGCTAAATAGAATAACATTGCCCAGCCCCATTGCCTACTATTTCCAGAGGAGACCGGTGGTGTTGAAAAAAGCCTGTCTTTTCAGAACTACTCGCTGACTGCTAACATTGCTCTTGTTAAGAAAGTGTGAGAGTCTTCTAAATAGACATCAGTACTATGTTGTAGTTTGACTACCATCAAGTGGCTAAAATCTTAATTCTCCTATATTTTGATGTGAATGAATTACCATAATTGGGATTTTTGTAGTATCCACCTTTTTGAATGCGTACCACAGCAAATATAAAAGCCCTCTTTTGAACTATTAGTATTCTAGATGATGTAATATTGAAAGAAGTCATGTTTTTAAGTCTTGCATGTTTCCCACAGGTCCAACCAGCTGGAAGACAAGATTACGCTGATCAAAGGCCGCATAGAAGACATCAAGCTCCCTGTGGAGAAGGTGGACATCATCATCTCAGAATGGATGGTCAGTACTTATTTACGCACATGTACATACTATAGCAGTTTCAGGAGGAGCCAAAGCCTTTTACTCCTAAAGCCTCATAAAATCAGTGAATGAAAAAAAGATATGCAAGTTCAATTCACTCTGAAAAATGGGAATATTTATACCTAAGGATGTAGTATATGCGAATATCAGCTGAATGAATTTTGAATCTCTCTCTACCAGTATCCTCCAATGTGATTTCCATGAATTCAAGGAAAATGTTCAGTCAGAAGATGTCATCCACTTATAGTCTTCTACTGTTGTGAGTGAAGAAGAGTCAGTATATTGAATCTCTTACACATGCACATGAGGATTCATTCAGCTTCATGTATGTGTTTGAGTTCTGAAACCTGGTACAGTCGCTTGATTAAACACATTTCTGGCATGACTAATTAAGAGACTGATTAAGTGGGCATGTGATTTTTAGATGTACATAGTGGAAAGTTGGTAATTTTGACAAATCAGCTGATTAGACTATTAAATAGGCTTATCAGTTACTATAATTTCCATAGATGTGTGTCAATAGGGGCCTGCTACACCCATTAGTAGGTTTTATCATCTATTCACGAGTACTGAAAGAAGGTATAAAGGAATACAACAGTGTGATTATGACAGGAGCAGAAGTGCTCAGGCAGGTGTTGTTTTATAGACAGTGTGAAACTTTGTAAGGGCTGGAGGTCGGGGACAATAGATGGGAAACAGAACACAGGATTTTCACAGAGGAGATCGGAGTTTGCATCGTGTGAAACCAGCAGTGTGTAGTTGTCTTTGTGCTTGCAGTTATTGTGACCAAAACACAATGTTTTTCCCTGAACCTAAATAAATTGTAGTTTCATGGCCTAAACCAAAAAAAAATGTAGTTTTACTGCCTAAACCTAAATAAGTTGTAGTTTTATTGCCGAAAACTTAAATAAGTTGTAGTTTTGTTGCTTAAACCTAAGGAAATTGTACTTTTATTGCGTAACCCTAAAGAAATTGACGTTTTATTGCCTAACCTAAAGAAATTGTAGTTTTATTGCCTAAACGTACAGAAGTTGTAGTTTTGTTGCTTAAACCTAAAGAAGCCCTTTTGTTTGTGTTCAAAACGTGTTGCTTTTAATTTTCACTTTCACTTGTACATTGTAGTAGGTGAAGTAGGCCCCTATTGACCCACACCTGTGGCACTGCTACAGCAACTGCTAACGTCCATTTAATGGCCTAATAACAGTCGAATCACGTGGACAAATGGCTAACGCCTGGACATCATCACAATACATTCTCAGTGTCCAATGCATCAAAAATTCACAGAAGATATTTTACTTACTCGTATCGCAGGACCAGCACAGGTGTAAGTAATAACGTTAATGATAGCTCCATTTTCAGTTGTTCATGTCAGCCACACCAGTGTGCATAACGAGAGCCACAACATTGAACAGAACACCTAAATGGAATGCAATCACTATCAATGACGTTCGTTATACTATGGCATGTCAGAGTCAATGACAGCTTTAAAAGTTATACTTCAAATTCAGTTTCAGAAGGTCTCTATGAGCAAAGTTAAACATCTAATACATCTACTTTGTTGGCCTATTTTGAGGCAAAGAAGTTTGCTTACATGTATGATGTGAAAATATCCTGGGAGTTGAGCTGGGCAATGAATCTGTTTTATCAGTTAATTCAAATTAATGGTTATAGACACAGTTTAAAAATTAAAATTGATTTCACTTTGACATGGGTAATTAAGGTATGGAACCACCACCACTTCCCTGAGCAAACTGTCCACTGTAAAGTTTGTCTAATGTCTGTGGAAACTAAAAGCAGAACAACTCATTTATTCCAGCATCTCAAACTGAGGCAGGAAACCTAGAGTGAGAAGTGTGGCACTGCGAGTTTCACAAGATGGCAGCAACCATAAAACACCTGCTGAAAAGCAGCTAACATTAGCAGAATAATTTTCTCATAGTATCCAATATGAGAAGGTGAACACAAATGAAAATGCTGACACTGGAAGATCCACCTGCTGGATCCCACTCAGCTACAACAGCAACGGAGGGGAGCTGTGTATAAAACGAGGTGTAGTGTCGGCGTTGCTTCACCGCTGTATGGATGTGAATGGAAATGCATCCAACTTGCTAATGCACATTTTCTGTAATCTGGACAAGAAATACCTCCCTCTCCCTGCTACAGTGTCCCATTTGAGAGGGTCTGCAGTGTTTGTGTGTGTGTTTTCAAGAAGCATCTCTTATCTATCTCTTTTATTTTGTTGAAAGTTAGGTTTGCACTTTATTAAAGCAGCAGTTGGTAGAAATGGAGCAAATATGATTTTAAAAAGTTATTTTTATAGAACAATAACTCTATCACAACAGAACTGTATGACACAGGTTATCTGGAAAAAAAAAATAATGTTCCTCCAGTGTCCCCCAATGCTCCAAATGGCATCTGCAACGTTTCACAGATCGGAGGAAAGCAACCAATCAGAGCTGATCTGGAGTCTGCCGCTGTCATCTATGAACCAGATTATTTTGTTACTGTAATGCCTATTTCTCTCATCATTTTTTCAGAAACATCTTGTAGTTATTGTTTAACTGTAAAATGAGGAAGTGAAATGATCTGATTGGTCAAAGTCTCCAATTATGGGCTAGATTTTTTTATAGCCTGAAAATGGAGCCACGAGGAGGTGCAGAGGTCTCATTTTCTCTCAGAACACTTGAATTATAATATGATGAATGATTATTATGGAATTTTTGCCTAATGATGCCAAAATATTTTGCCTACTGAAGCTTTCAAGTTTGGTTTTAAGGAGAAAAAAAAAAACAATTCAAATTGTATCACCCAACCCTATTTGAGAGCTTGTTTTCCATCCAACAGTCTTTGAACTCTTACATACTCATACATACATATACCCAAAATGTAGATACTCGGCTTAATCTCAGATTGGTCCTTTACCAACCAATGAGCGTGCTGAGTCCAAGGTGGCAGAAGCAGTGATGCATGTTTTAAACATGGCTTAAATGGGGCTAAACTCGACCATGAGCTTCTCTGAATACCTAACCAGGAAGAGCAGTCTTCCTTCCCCTTGATGCCCATTTATCAGGGAGATTCTCCGTCGCGATACAGCCGGGATGGCCAAAGTTGAACGCACCGCTGAAGTCATCCCTAATTCATGAGCATCCCATATCTGTCCCCCCTCCACCTCCCCCATCCATCGTGAAACCCCAGGGTCACGAGCAGGGGTCGCCAGCCAGAGCCTTCCCATCCTCTCACCAGGGAAATTGAAATTCGTTGGCTGACGTGCTGGCGGAGCGGTGAAGGATAGGGGAGGTAATCTCTGATGACACCGGCTCACAGAGCGCTAATAAATCTAAGAATCCCCCAGTCACTTCTCATCATGGCGGCGATGGCGGACATTTCTCAGAGCGGCCAGAACTTCAAAAGCTGCCCCCCGATCTGCCTACATAAAATGGAAAAATGACAGTTGTCACAGGAGTAGACTTTCTGGTCAGTGTAAATGGCTTTAGAGTGTATTAAACTTGAATGCCTTTGTGTCATAGCCAGGTAGTGTCTTATTACTACCAGGAAATTCTGGAGATGTCATCGCTCCATGTAATTCTTTTTCTTTTTTTCAGTTCAGTTGCCTTGCTTTTTATCATATGAATCATTTTTCTTCTTCACAATTCTAAGTGAATTTTACACATCATTGAATTCATATGTTTTTAAAACAAATCCTAAATATTTTATAAAATGTTAATTTTCTCAATATAGCTAGTTTAGGAAGTTCTTCTCCAACACTCATTAAATGTGTATAGATTCTGTAAATACCTTCATATATAGTAGTTTCCATCGTCAATGGCAGTCTGCTGTTCTCATGATGGATTCACAGGAAACTTGCAAATAATCCAGAGTTATAGAGTGTCAAAGTAAAAGTAAGTCAAAGTCTCTCCTCTGGGACCTTATATCAGGAAAAATATGAACAGTAGTCAATTGTGAGTGACAAATAATTTTTGATACCTTTCAATTTTGCTATGCATTACACATATAAAGTTTGTCAATTTATAAGGTCATTTTGCAAGTCAAGAAAGTCAAGTTTGTCATAGGTGTGTTGTAGTATCATTCAGTTTTGTCTGAAACCACTCAGTGAACTACATCTCTTGTCTCGCACACTAGCAAGCCAGGGCTACCTAACTTAGCCACGTTCCACGCACAAATGAAGCGTTGTCTGACATGATGCGTTTTATCCAGCGACTCCTCCCAGTTGCTGGTGTGACTTCATCCCAGTAGAAAACACACAGTCATCATAGCTTCACAGAGTGAGAGACATCATCGTCATCTTTCCAATTTCAACAGTTTTACAACAAACTGAGACTTTCTTGACTTGCAAAATTATCTTTTAAATTTCACAAATATCATGTGTGATTCATGGTGCAATTTAAAAAGGATAAAATAAATTTCTCTCGTCATTTACTACCATTCATATTTTCTCCAAAATAATGTCTCATGGTGGTCCACCGGAAGGAGCAGGACTTCATCTCTCTATTGTTTGTAATCTTAACTTATTAATATTAGCCTCCCTGTTTACCGGTGACTCTCTTATAGCTGTGCCAGAGCTATATTATATTACTGTTAATACAAACTGAACAACTCCTACAGCTGCTAGTTCACATTAAAAGATAAACTGGCTTTTATTATGCAGCAGTCACAGGAAATGCAAGTGTATACTGAGGGAGACAAAACAAATTAGAAATTTTTTTCATGCTGTAATGTTCAAAAAATGCCGGCTGTTGGTTGATTGGTTATCTTAACCAAACTGTGCTCCAGCTCCGCTCTAACTAGCTTTGTTTGAGGACATGCCAAACTAGCTGCAAGGCAAAGAGTGTTACTTGGTGACATCACCATGTTACTGAAGACAAGGCAGCTCAGGAGCAGTGTTGGGGGAGAGTAAAGCCTGGTTTATGGTCACCATAGTGAAGCCGATGTGAGGTGCATGCGTCAGAAAATCATCTTGTCTTTTGTGTGGTGCGTGAAGGCTCTTCAAGTTGTCGTGGTGGTTTGTCGTGCACCTCTAAATTTTTGTAACTGCGCCCCTATTACAGTTTTCATTTCAACATGGATGCCTTCAAGGGAAGACTGGCCAAGCAGGTTGGCCTGTGCTGACATCGCTACGACTGTAAATTGAGAAACCACAGGGAATGTCACGACTGTCATTGCTACAGGGACTGTCACACAGCGTTAATACTTAAGAAGAAATAGGCAACACACTGGGGAAAGAAGAGGCTCTGTACTGCAGGCTGTGAAAGTATATGAGAGATTGTTCTGTTAAAGCTAAAAAAAAAAAAGGTCTTATTGGAAAGACTGGTGACCTGAGAGGAAGCACCAAGAAAATAATTTGGAGGTACGTGACAGTAATAATTACAGCACACAAATGCAATGTTTGGCAGTACATCTGTGTTTAACGTTTGCTGCTGATGCCGGGCAGCCTACTTTCCTTTGTGGTATCACTAGTTATATTTTATATATTTATATTCGTGTTAACGCCATCTACGGAGGCCTACACCACAGTGTGTCGTGTGAGCATAAACAAAGCTTAGCTTCCTTTTGTGTGAAAATTGCAGACATTTTATATGCACAAAAAACTAAAAAATAAAACGAAGGAAAGGGGGGAAAAAAAGCACAAAATCATAATAGGTCTTCTTTAATATTACAGGGAGTAATGGAACAAGAAGGAGCAGCCATCGAATGTGAGTTTGTTTGCAGCCCCCGCCTTTCTAGCACCTTTAATATTAACCACACCTGCCATTACCACGGTAACCGCAAATCAATCAGAATTGAAATCTTAAGTAGTTGAGTATAACTTTAGAGTAACTTTGATTCCCTCTTTCCTTACTCTTGATGGCAAATTATAGAAGAACATCAAACTGCTGTATCTATGTGACTGGAGGCTTCATTTCACACATTGGAGGCTTGCTAAGGCCTCCAACAGAGAATGTCTGAATTAGGTCAAGCAAAGGCAGGGATGTACAGGAGGGAATTGTGTAACTAAGAATAGATTAGCTTGTCACATTTCTTCTGTACAGAGAAGTTGCAGGTCTTGTATTCCTTCCTCTGGATTGTCGGAATATAGGGTTGACGAAATAAAAAGGAAACGTATTAGGAGAAAAATGCCGGAAAACCAGAACTGAAAACTGAGAACCGTCCACACAGCTACATACACTGTAGTTAGTCTAGGTAGAAAATATGTTATAACAGTCTGGTGAGTATGTTGTCACCAAACAGCGTAATTAAAGTGACATTTGTAGAATGACTAGTTGTATAAATTCATGCTCTGTGGATGAAGAGAGAGCTGTGGTTGTTACTGTGGGAAAGAAAAGCATCACTCCTTTGAGGAAAATAAAAAGTGCATTCATCGATCACCATGGGTTGTGATTGAAAGTGTTGTTCTTTGGCCTGGAAAGTAGTGTATACTGAGCAGAAGGAATTCAGTGGCAAGGACTTTGAAAAGGTATTAATTAACTCTCCACACCAGCAGGCGACAGTAGTCTGTATTCAGCATTCAAAAAGAGAAACTGGTAGACAGGCTTTTGGTATGATACGTACATGACATAAAATGACATTTGCCAACCATTTTCACACCACCCTCACCACTTAACTTCATTTTAGATGACCATGTCTTTATGGTAAACATCTGTGTATTGGAATGATCAGATGAGATAAAGATGAAAAAAGAGAAGTGCCTTCTGTGTTGAGTGTTCCTGCTGTGTCTTGTCCTTTTTACTTGTTAGCTTACTTTCCTCACTTCCGTTTCTCTTCTTGTGCGCCGATTCCCTTAAGCTGAACAGCCAATCAGAATGATTTCTCTCACTGATGGGCTCTGCCGTCAATTCAATATGCTGAATCTGCCGGAAAGCCGGTGACAAGGGCAGGCTTGCCAACAATGTGGGACACATGGCACAAACTACGGCCACAGACACTTACTGATAGCCCGAAGTTGGGCAGCGACTGCCCACCAGCCTGCTGTGTCAGTGCCGTAATGTCCAATAAAATATCAACTAAAGGAGATAAACCAATGTATGCTTTCAGGTATGACTTGCATCGTCATATTTAAATATCTCTAAATACACTTTGCTTAACTTGGAGTGTATAAGTAAAGTTCATGTATTTATTTATTTATCCCGTTTTGAAGTAATATTCAAATAATAATACTGAAAAAAAAATTGCTTATGTTGGGTAATCCTGAGAAGTAAATGAGAAAAGTAATGTGATTATTATCTCTGTGTTCAATACAGAGCTGAGCATAAGAACTTGAAGAAGGGGGGAATTTCCTTTTCCAGACTTATTGAAGGAGTCTGTCCTAGTCGCACTTGTGTGTATTTAACTTGTCCTAAATTAGAAGACCTAGCCATTCGTTTGCACCTTGGAGCCAATTTGTCAGCAACAACACCTGGGCTCAGTGACTGTATGCAGCATCCCAGAATTCCTGTCCTCATTGTGAAAGTTTTGCAGCCCTAAACAAAACTGATCTTCTCCTCAAACTGTAATACAGGAAATTCATTTAATGACATTTTCATCTAATTTACAGCCTGATCTCCTGAAAATTACATTCCCATACAACAAAACATTGTTAGTTACATTTTGAAAGAAGATATTTTTTCACAGATTATGTTTTGTATTTGTCATATCAAAATGTGTTAAATCAAAGTTTGCATTGGGAAACGGTCAGGGTGGATGGATGCGTCAAACACAGGGCTTTCAGAATGGTGCTCATGTCCTATGTGAAGCCAAAAGTATAAGTATTTATTTTAACCCAAAACATGATGTTTTACTAAAATTAACCAAGTAGTTTTGATGCCTAAACCTAAGTCTAAACCTAGCCTAGCTGAGAATACAGATTCAAAAGTGCCACAAGCAGTTAAAAGACTACAACACTAATATACATGTATATAGAAATGTTGATATGAAACATTTTTGGTTCAGAATTGTTGAGATCCACCGTATCCGTTTGTAGAAATGTACACCAAAACGGCAGCATTTTATTCGGGTGACTGGGTTGAAATTTAACACCCATCAATGCAGATGTTTTTTTACACCCTCACATTGCAGTAGATGCCAGAAATCATCAATAAAAAAAGATTTTTTTTTAAAAAAAATCAGTATTACAAGTATGTAACGTGAGTCGCAGAGTGCAAAACTGTGGTAATGCTGTTCGCCCTGGTTAGAGGCTATTCTCACCATGATAACATTTCACATTGACTTACATTGGGAAAAAGACCTCTGAAACTCAGCAGATCATTTTTTGTAGGCACAGAAACTTCCCAGTGTGAACACTTGAATAGCACTTATTTAAATGATTAGGTCCTAAAAGTTGTAAAATGAAGGGCTCATTCTAAGCTAATGAAAACACAATTATTCTCAAGTTTCAGGTGATTATACACTAATGAAAACATATTATATTATTATAACTTATTATATTCCATTTCTGCTTATAGATACCCAAAATGGTTAACTATCCATACCAGCAAATTGTAGCTTTATAGAGATAACCTTTCAAGTTTTATCATGAATTAATAAGTTACCTGACAATTAAGGCTGTTTACAGAAGAGAAACAAAGGATTAAATCACTGAAGTACAGCTGTCAGAGTTGTTGGAGTGAGCAGACAGATGGTGGTTACAGGGCTAATACACTGATGGGTGATGAATGTGGTGTATCTGTGGTGGTGGTGGTGGATGAAAAGAGGGCAAATGTGTGTATGTCTGCTGTGGTAGTGTTTGAGAGACTGCCTTTAGCAGCACTGCTGTCATTTCATAACTCACAACATTGATCGGTTCTCTTTCTCAGCACAGCGAAAAACAAACAGTGCAGAGCAGATAAGAGAGTGGGGGACTAACGGGGAGGAGGAGAGCCGAGTCCCCCAAAGGCTAAATAAAGATTGTCACTCCAAGATCAATCACAGCTGATGCGCCTGCTAGCATGATAGTGTTTAATGGCACTGATGCACAAATACGGACACGAGAAGAGACTGACTTTAACAAACTTTTGTTACATAATGCTAGTCAGCATTAAGAACTGAAGCCTTAAAGATTCAGTAGGCAGAGAGATTTTGGCATCACTGGGCAAAAATCCCATAATAACCTTTCACCATGTTGTAATTCAAGTGTTCTGAGAGAAAACTAGACTTCACCTCCTCATGGCTCTGTTTTCAGGCTTTAATAAATCTGTCCCGTGATGGGAGACTTTGGCCAATCACAGGTCATTTTAGATATACTGTAGTGCTCCTGTTGGCTGTTCATTCAACAGAGGCAGATGTCAATCACTCAGGGACTCCAAATGGTCAAACGAGGCAGCACTGATCTATGAATTAATATTCTGTTACTGTAATGCTGCGTAGGTGGTGCTTGGTATTTCCTCAACAGATCTCAATATGGCTTCCGGCTCACAAACTTTCTGACTTTTACAACTAAACAGTAACTACAAGATGTTTATGAAAACAGTTGACATGATTGACAGCTGCTGAGATACAGCAAGGCTCCAGCTTAGCTCTGATTGGTTGTTTTCTTCTGTGAAATGCTGCAGATGCCATGAGGAGCACCACAGGACACATTGGCACATGATTTTTTTCAGATTACCTGTCTCATGTACTACTGTCAAGATATAGTGACCATTTTATAAAAATAACTTTTTTTTTTAAGCGTATTTGCTCCATTTCTACCCACTACAGCTTTAATCATACCAGTTCCTTTCTTTTCACAAGTTCAACAATCACTGGGAGAAATCACAAATGTTTGAAATGCTGCCAGGAGACATGCTGTGCTTTGAGTAAGGTTGGTCTCGTATCACCTGATCAGTGCACAGTAAGAATGAGTGCCCACCTGGAACAGGCCAATCGCCCAGCCCCCAGAAGTTCTGCTTGCAGCGTTGTCAAAGCAGTATGGCTGCTTCCATCTGCTAAGCATGAAGTTCGTTGGATGAACGGTTCTCAAGATATGCGAAAGACGATCATTTATACACAGATACTTCCATTATACACTGCTCAAAAAAAAAGGGAGGGTGCACTTACGTATATCACGCATCAGATCTTGATGAACGAAATATTCAAGTTGAAAATCTTTACTGATATACATTGTGTAATTTGTTGAGAACAAAATGACGTAACAAAGGTCAATAGAAACCAAAATCCTCACCCACTGAGGGCTGGATTCAAAAGCACCCTGAAAATCAAAGTAAAATCTGAAGTGAATTTCATCACAGCAACTCATAATGTGACTCAGTAGTGTGTATGACCCCTGCGTGCCTGTATGCACTTCCAACAACATCTAGACATGCTCCTGATGAGTTGACGAATGGTGGTCTGGGGGATCTCCTCCCAGATCTGGGTCAGGGCATCAGGGAGCTTTTGGACGTTCTGTGGCGGTACTTGGCTGTGTTGGATGCACCAATATGTAATGTCTCATAGGTGCTCAATTGGATTTAGGTCATGGGAACGTGAGGGTCAGTCAAAGGCATCAATGTCTTCATCATCCAGGAACTGCCTACACACTCTGGCCACATGAGGCTAGGTATTGTCCTGCGCCAGGAGGAACCCAGGGCCCACTGCACCAGCGTAAGGTCTGACAGTTACTCAGAGGATTTCATCCCTGCACCTAACAGCAGTCAGGGTACCGTTGGCTATATCATGAAAGTCTGTGTGACCCTCCAAGGATGTGTGTCCCCAGACCATCACTGATGGTCACCACTGCTGTCAAACTGGTCATGCTGGATGATGTTACAGGCAGTATAACATTCACTACGGTATCTCCAGACTCTTTCAGGCCTGTCACATGTGCTCAGTGTGAACCTGCTCTCATCTGTGTGCCAATTCTGGTGTTCTCTGGTGAATGCCAGTCATGCTGCACGGTGCTGGTCTGTGAGCACAGGTCCCACTAGAGGACTGCAGGCCCTCATGCCACCCTCATGGAGTCTGTTTCTGATAGTTTGGTCAGAAACATGCACACCAGTAGCCTGTTGGCGGTCATGTCGTAGGGCTCTGACAGTGTTCCTCCTGTTCCTTCTTGCATAAAGGAGCGGATATCAGTCCTGCTTCTGGGTTGATGCCCTTCTACAGTCCTGTCCAGCCCTCCTCATGTAATGGCTGGTCTCCTGGTATCTCTTCCATGCTCTTGACATTGTGCTGTGAGACTTTAGGGAGTCGTGCTTGGTGTTACACTGTGATGATTAAGCGTTCCCTTAATATTTTTGAGTGGTGTAGTTGGATGATGCCGCTACAGCACCACCTATTGGCCAAATGGCTCCAAATTTGTCATGGTTACTCAGACATCATATCTACTCATGTTCACCAAATGTAGTTGCAATAGCTGTGTGAGTGTTCAGGAGATATTACATTTTTTGTAACATAAGCCCTGCCCACAGTATTTGAGCTAACTCTGAGAGTCAGCTATTGCAAAACTGTGTGGAACATGATGACAATTGCTCAAAATCTGTAGGAGGACTAGCAAAAACTCAGATTTGGACATAATTCAAATGGTGGAAAATCAGTCTAGATTCATCTGGACCCACAAAATCCAGGAAAAAAATCAATTTGTTTCCAAGAGTTGAGGTTCTTAAATTACAGGCCAAAAGGTAAAGTTCATTGTTATAGCACCACCATCTGGGCAAATTACACCATATTCGACACTACACTATAGACCCACCTAGATTGAAGTCAATTTGATGAACGTTCTCAAGATATGCGAAGGATGTCCAGAAAGACAAACAGATTCCTCACTTTATAGTTAGATATATCTTGCATAAGAAGACATTTTGAATCACAAACTGCCCAAAATAGCTTTATCTCTGTATCTTCATTACACTGAAGTGTTGTCTTGTCCTTGTAATGATATGTAGTCTTTTGCTGAACCTACATCATGTGGTGTGTATGGAGGCAAAGGCCAGTGTCCCTGTGCTTGTTGAGGTAGGCCTATGTGATAACTCACCTAGGAGACACTCTCCCAGAATGTCAAATTGGTCTTCAGTTTCATTAAAATGTGAAAGGAACCCTGAACAAGAAAAGTGTGAAAGGGCTCTGTTGAACTTCTCTGCTGTGCTGTTTTTTGTGCCCATATGTCTAATATTTTACCCTGGGGTGAACATAGTTTGACTACAAATTCTGCACACACACACACACACACACACACACACACACACACACACACACACACACACACAAATACAAAGTCCGAATCATTGTGTGTGGTAGAGGTGTGAAGTCAAATTAATGGCAGCCCTTCCTCTTTAGCCTTATTATCAGTGCTGGAAGACTCACCTGCCCAAGAAGAGAGTGCTGGTCATCAGTCATCCTGTCCTTCAGTCTGACTGACTGTCACACACACACACACACACACAAACACACATGCACACAGTCTCGGGAAGTAGTTTTCAGCCCACTGCCTGTGCGCCAAAACCTCTAATGGGTTGTCTCTGGGTATTTTTGATGAGTTTAAACAGATGTTGCAGTCACACACCCCACACACACACACACACACACAAAAGAACATCTCTCTAGTTTGGAGAAACAGGGCAGCAATGTTGTAAAATTCCGAAGAAAATGCAAATAAGCTGCTTATATACCAATATACCAATTTTTTAGTAAATTAAAAACACAAGAAAAACATTAAAGCACAGAGTCCTTCTTTTGTACTTCATATTGCTAAAGTCCAAAGTTTAACAGGGCCATGCACAGACATTTTGAAGGATTTAATCCTAAATACAGTAAATACAATAATAAAAAAATAAAACTTGTGCATTAGGAGGAGTGTTTCAATTAAATCCACCATGGCTTTATGTCAGTGTAAATGGCAATTACTTCTGTTTTATTCTATTCTGCTTTTATGTCTAAAGGCTGCTTGAAAGCAGCGAGGATAAGGAGTTGGACTCCGGTTTGTTTTTTCCTCATCCTGGTGAACAGCACATCTGGGTGATACTGTCAATTTGAATGTGTGTTATGCATGTTGGATGTATTTCCATTCACATCCCCTGTATAGTTATATGCCAACAGTGGAACGATGGTGACACACCGTCTTCATCTTGGGCACAACTCTCGCTCTCCGTTGCTGTTGTAGCTGACTGGGAATGTGCAGACGGGTCTTCCAGCTCCTGCTGAGGGCAACTCGGCCGAAGAGGGCAAATGGGCTGTTGCTCGGGCAACTTTAGCCCAGCTTTGTGCACGTTCTTGCTGTCTATCAAGTGTTTCAAATCCAGTCATTCATCAGTCATCCAACTTGTCACATGGCTAGTATTTTCATAAATGTTGTAAATTTCAATAAGTCAGAGAGACATGTTTTCTGTTAGTACACCAGTGCAACTCTATCCCCCCCCCCCTCCTTCACGCCAAGTGGAGCGTAGGCATGTAGCTATATAGACAGCCATTTACTACGAGCAGGGTGGTATATAAACACCTGCAATGCAATTCATATACAAAAATATCTGCTGTATGTATCTAAAAAGGCAATGTTGCATTTCACTCATCTGGTCCAAACATCCACAGGAAAGGAGTAACTGCTCTCTGGTTTGAATAACAATGCTACATGCAGAACATGAACGACCTGAAATATCCCTCAAACAGACATTCCCATAAACCCAAACCCATAATCCTGCACTGCTCACTTGACGTTTTTGTGGAGAGAAATGGCCTCCATGTTCCCTAGAAATGCTGAATTTAATAACGGCTTATGAATGCTTGGACAAGTACACAGCTGAATACAAGTATATTAGAATTTTTATAGTGTATATGTCAGTTCACAGCTATAACTTTTTATTTCACAAAGGCACACAAAGGCAGGCATTGTTTTATTTTTATGTAGCTGACTTTGACCTTAAAGTAAAAATGAGTTTTGAAATTAAGGTGCCTTTCCCAAAACCCAAACAGTAAATCCATATATAGAGAAATGATATGTGCTTGTATTCAATATCAGATTATCTGGGCTTGATAGTTTACTGCTGACATGATGTTACTTTTCCTCGTCATTACAGCCACCAACAGCCTGTAAAACCCGTAGACTGTATAGGAGAAGTGCACGTAGTCGCTGTGACATCACCCATTGTTTTGTGGACTACAGTTTTGAAGCCTCAAGTTTGGCATTTTTGCCATCACCATCTTGGTTTTTGGCTGTTGGCATCTTGTTTTTTTTGGAACCACAAGTGACACGAGAGCGTGGAGCTAAGTACAACCAAACACTGAATAAGACATATTTAGGTGATAGTAAATGAACATCATGCCGTGTTGAAGAAGACTTGAAACCAGAGATTGAGACCATAAACTGATGTTTAGAATGTTTACTGAGGTAATTAATCAAGTGAGAAGTAGGATCATTTTCTCATAGACTTCTGTACAATCAGACATCTTTTAGTAACCAGAGGAGTCGCCCCTGCTGGCTATTAGAATGAATGCAAGTTTAAGGCACTTCAGCATTGACTTCATTTTTCAGAACCGGAGGTTGGCACCTGGTAAAACCTAATGAGGGAATTACATTGTTGTTGTCGTTATTCACATAGTTGTTCATTAGTATTTAGATAAAGACTTTATTGAATAGAAAATAATCTCAGATCATTTAACAGCTGCTAAACTTAAAGGTGCTATTGATTACATTGACAATATTCAGCCACTAGATGTCACATTCTCTCTCCATTGTTCCATTACATTCGCTTCACAACTAGTCATTGTCAGGCTCTCACGTCCATCTTTGCCATTTTTCAGGTTTCCCACACCCAGACAATCCAGAGATACTATGTGATACCAACTATGTTATACTATTGGCTCACAAGCCTTGTTAAAAGTGGGACCCAAACACAGCTTCCACAGAGATAAAAAACAAAAAAAAATAATAATAAATTTGGGACCCGCCAAAATTTTTTAACTGATTCATTCACAATCATATTTTTTTTTTTTTTGGCAACTTTCGAAAAGAAAGGTGAAAAAATATTCATCCACATAAAAATAATATCAATAAAACCTTAAAATAGTAACGTCACAGTATTTCACTGACTTCTGTGGTTGAAAGTTTCCAGTCTGCACATTGAGGCAAAGACCACTTAGCTGCACAGCTAATCAGGAAACAAACATCTGGTGGACAAAAGATAACGATAATGGACACATGCATATCCTAGTGAAAATGTTCTATTTCTCTTCTAATCTTTTGTGTCTTAAAAATCATTTCCATACTTGATTGAAATGTTTTACCGGCCATGGAAATTATCGTATCATCTTCTAAAAACACAATGTTCTTATCAATGATTTCAGAAGAGCCACTGCCTTTAATAACCTTGTAGCTATACTGCAAATTACTTTGCTGCTACACTATTTTTCCCCTCTACCTCTCATTTGCATGCCTTTAAATGGAAATTAGGCTGTTATTGGAACCTGCACAATGTAACACACCAAAATCTATTACTCGGATGTGTGTGATATGTTTATGCTAATTTGGTGTCACCTGACCGTAGGCTGGTATAGAAGAGGCTTGTTGACGAAGAGGCGCTGCTTTCTGTGTTCAGTGAAGCATGGAAATAGTCGTCAGAAACACACACATTCATGTATGCACGCCATCTCCTTTATTTTGTCTCGGCCCTCCTGGGACTGGAAGAGATGATGATCTGAAGTAATTGAGGAAGACATATGTTGAATGCAGTATGAGAGAGGAGGTACTGGAGGGCGGAGGAAAGTGTAAACTGCTGATGCAGATTTTGCACCCAAAACGCCTCTTGGTACCTATAATTGACAGCCACTCCTATGGGTTGATGGACACGTAAATCTGTAAATTGTAGCACGTTAAGTCTTTTCCTCACTCTGCTTGCAGCAACTAAAGACAGAAAGACATTGCGGTAGTAATTCTAAAAGTTACTTCTGTAGAGTTTATAAAGAAAACTCAAACTTAATAGTGTTTGAGTAAAGACAACTCTAAATTTCTACCCATAAGTAACACAGCTGTTAAAGTCTATTTGCCGTTTTCCTTTGTGTGTGTGTTGGTGCACATATAGAGGTGTGCGTGTGTGTGTGTGCATATTTGTAAGTGTGTGTGTGGTAGCCCTCTCAGGGGAATGTGTTTTATATGCTAATTCTGTTAATGTGTATAAGCTGCTCCAGCCCATTCTCATTAGTTTTTCATTAGTCTCCTTTATGGAAATGCACAGTGACTATACTGCAGAGCATCGTCTGCACCAGCCTGGCTGCCTGACAGTAAAGCTGAGCTGCTTCCTCACACTAAATCCCTGTTTCCACATAGCTCTGTGAACGTATGCAAGTCAACCGCAAGTCCATTCTTTCCTATGGGAACTTTTGTTATCGCCGATGTGTTTGCAAAAGTCCTCCTTCTGTTTCCTTTTGTGGCAGATTTCGGACAGACCATATGCATTGTGTGACAGGAAGTTAGCATTTTATGCACAGGAAGTTAGTTTGTTTATTACTTTATTTGTGACATTAGTGACAGAGTATATTGATAACATTTCTGAAAATATGCCAGAGTTAACGAGAAAGGCTGACTTTCATCTGTAGTCTTAAAAATAGGGACAATTTCAAAACCCAAGTGGGAGGTCTGGGTGTTCTCCCCCAGAAAACTAAGGTTTCAGAGACTTTGTGTCCTGCATTCTGGTGACTTGAAAAGAATGAAAACAACAATATAATGAGCTGTAACAGCATCTTCATGTTAAACTCTTAATTTTACCTTTAATTCTCAGGAAAGAAAACTGAATAAGTAGCCCCTCTTGTGTGAACTTTTTTTTGCCCCTGCTAGAATGTTTCTTTCAGTTAGTTCTTTCCATTTCCCTCTCCTTCTCTCACTCACTGAAGGCCCTTTCAAACACAATGTGACAATGGCACCACTGCTCTCTGAACCCTATTATTTCCAGTGGCTTGCATTGCGCCACGATGGCTTTTCTCTACGTCGAACAAAGCCCCACTTTGCACGCTTGTCATGTGAACGTAGACTTCTCCCTTCTGCTAGGAAGCGACATTTGGTGTAGCTTTATTGTCATCCGGGTGGAAACAGTAGGGATTATACACACTCTGTGCCAGAAACAGGTTAAGATTAAGAAGGTTAAGAACAAGAAGGAAAAAAGTGTGAAAATTTGGCATAAACTAGGAGAAATGTGGAAGACTTGGGACCCCTGAGGAAACCCAGGAGAGGGTAATGAAAAACAGGAGTTTCCCAGGAAAATTGGGAGGGTTGGCAAGTATGAGCCCAAGGGCAGGTAATACTTAAAACATAGATGGAATAAAAGCATTGAAAATACGATCAATGGTAAAAGTAATGAAAAATGAAATACGCAGATATCAACAGAACCTGCACTACTTAGACACAAGCACTTTATGCTAACTTCCTGTGGAATTAGCAAATTAAAAACTGATTAACGAATGAATACAGCTCTATTTATACTTTTTTTTCAAAGTGAAAAGTTTGATGGCATAGCATTGATGGTATGCTAACTAGCCGTGTAACATAGAGTGCATGGATAGTGGTTTATACATCTTTTAACAAAATATTTCACTAAACCATCTTTCTGTCCATTCGTAAAGACATGCATATCCTTGCGTACTCCATAAATTATATAGTATTACAGACACAAAATAAAACTGTGTGCTACAAAGATGAATATTTTCCATGTCTGTCTGCCGTGTATGTAAGGGTCTGCTAGAGTCTGTGTGACAGAAATTTTATCATCAGTAGGTGTGCACGCAGACAGTGAACCACCAATTTGTTGTGGCTGTGCACAGACTTGCTACAAGTGGTGGTGTAGCCATCTACTGGGTATGTGTGGGAGGCGTCCTCCGAGCAGAAATGTACAAACAGAACTGCTACACCTGCATGGTGCAGCTGTCTGTGTACGCATATGTTTGGGAGTATAATCAAGGCTTAACATCTCGGCTCGTCTGTGTCACTGAGCCCATAGGCAGACGGATCGATTGGAGGAAATGGTATCAAAGAAGTTAGTCTGGTGTTGAGATTTAATCTTGTTTTTCTTAACACAAATGAATAAAGATTATGTGAAGTGAGATAAGGGAGAGAGTTGGACAGCTGAAGTCTTTCTTTTCTTGGTGCCATTTTTCTCCTGAATGTTTTCAACAACTCTTTTGATTTAATAGTATTGATGAACCAACATGTCGACAGCAGATACCTGAAGATAATTTTGTGATACAGAGTAAGTAAAAAGTAAGTAAGTATAAGTAAGTAAAATGGCAAAATGGATCTTGACAGGGCTGGAGAGGCTAATGGGATGGGCCAGGATGTCATTCAAGCCAGTGAAATCAAGATCTTTGGTCTTGAAAAAGGGCAGAGTAGCAAACAAGTTCATCTTCTTGATCGCAGGAACACTAATCCCTACCATTTCTGAGAAGCTTGGGAAAATTGTTTGACAACAGCCTCAGGGATACAGCCACCATCAAGAACACCTGTGAGGAACTAGAGGGATGGCTGAAGGATGTCAACAAGATGGCCTTCCAGGAAAATTCAAGGCGTGTATTTATCAGTATTGGATTCTGCCAAGGATACTGTGGCCACTGCTTCTCTGTGAGTTCCTGATCACTACCTTCTCAGATCTGGAAAGGAGAGTCAGTCGCTACTTGAGGAGATGGTTAGGACTGCTGAGGAGTTTTAGCAACATCACCCTCTATGGAAACACCTTCAAACTGACACCCTTGAAATCCATTGAGGAGGAGTTCAAGGTCTTGTATACAAGGGAGTCAGTGGACCTAAAAGTATCTGGGGCAGGAGTAGCAGTCAAGACTGGCAGGAAATGGAGAGCGGAGGCTGCGGTGGAGAAGGCAGAGTCATAACTACGCCACAGAGTCCTGGTGGGAACAGTGACCAGAGAAAGGATTGGATTAGGAACCATCGCACCTCCTCATTTTGACCAGGCTCGGGGAAAGGAGCGGAGGCAACTAGTCCAGAATGAGGTGGGAGCAGCAGCATCGGCCCATTTGACCACTGAGATGAGAGCGACATCCGGCGTGACCTCACGTTACCACCATACAATAACGTTTCCTGTCCATGACAGAGTTAGCATGCAGTTTTAGCCGTGATGTCTAGCTCTGCTTTTTCTGCAATGTGTGAAACCCAGTGTTCCTCGCAGAGGGGCGGTGCCTCAGTGGGTGGGACCAATACCTCCTTGGGGACCACACATCCTGATTTACATACTGTATATTATATCCACACACACATACACACACCACCAGGGCAGGTTAAACAAACTAAAGGGATTTATAGCTGCAGCTGTAACTCTTGTTTTTGTGAAACTTCATCAAGCAGAAATAATATGCTGTGTGATATAGTCTAATGCCTGCATTACTCTGATTTCTGTGTTTTTACGTACCATCTTAAATCCTTAATGTTAATATTTCTGTGTAAATTTAAATATGCATGGCTGAACACCCATGTCCCATCCTCTTTGTTTACCCTTTTTTTTTTTTTTTTAATACCCCCCGGCTTCCCCTGGTAACCGTGGTAACCCTGTGTTTGACGTCACAACACTATGACTTAGGATAAATGTTTATAAAGGGCTCTAATGTCTGCGAGAGCCCTCACAGTTGAACCGCCCTAAACATATTTCCCCCATATTCGCTTGCCTCAGCTGGCTTCCTGTCACTTTTAGAGTTCATTTTAAGACTTTACCATTTGAAAATAAAGCACATGGATCGGCTCCCTCCTATCTTTCTGCCCTTTTAACTCCCTCTACCCCACCTAGGTCACTCAGGTCTTCTGATCGGTCACTTCTGGTTGTCTCTTGGGTTCAGTGGAATCTCAGAGATGACTGCACCTTCTCAGTCGCGGGCCTCAATCTCTGAAACACCACAAAGCCCCACCACATGAGATCTGCCCCCTCTACAGAGTGTTTCAAAACAAAGCTCAAGGCCCACTTCTTTTCTTTGGCTGTTGAGTGTGCTTGAATTGTGAATTCTAATTGGCCTTTAATGATGCTTTTAATAGACTATTACTCATGGATATGTACTGTTGACCTGTATTTACTCTGCCTGTGTGAAGCACTTTGGTGAGCGCATGTGGTTTTAAGTGTCCTATCG
Organism: Pterois miles; assembly: GCA_947000775.1. Lineage (NCBI taxonomy): Eukaryota > Metazoa > Chordata > Actinopteri > Perciformes > Scorpaenidae > Pterois > Pterois miles. The sequence continues at coordinate 4,666,546 of CAMQGK010000479.1, read as the reverse complement.
CAATAAATGTGACTTGACTTGACTAAACCCTCATGGACTTTACGAGAATGTGCCTCAAAGTCTGTGAGTCCATGACTGTGGCCATTGGGATTGGGCCGAAGTCTGTCAGGAGTCCTGGCAGTGTCTTCATTTAGGATGCAACTCCAAAACATGGAATAAAATTCACGTCAATCACAAACTTGACTGGTCGTACAGAAAAATGTGATGGATGACTCATCTTTGCACTGCCCTGCAGCATTTTGCTGAATGTGTAGTAATAGTAGGAATTATCTTAAAACTTGAACTTTTAATTAAAATGCTGAGATAAGTGTTGGTCTGAGTTTGATGAAGCTGTGAGGGATATTACATTTGAACGCTGTGTTCTCGTAATTAGAATACCACCACTGACTAGCCTGAAGGATGCCTCTGTGTCATTAAAAGTTCAACTTTACAAAACCTTCCTCCTCATAATAGACTGATCATCTACAGTGATACTGCCCAAACTGCTACAGTTCAGACTGAGTGAGGACACATGGTATATGATTACCTGCATCGTTAAGAACTGACAACACATTCACTGATATATATTTTACTTCTGATTTTTCATGTAGAGGTTGAAGTATTCTGGAAAGATCTAACCAAACTCAGACTTCAGTACTTTTGCTTTAGTTCCAGCCCTCCTCACATCCCATTCTAATGGCACAGTGTGTTTCTGTGTTTTTGGTAATTAACATTGCTGATATATTAATTGTGAGGGTGTGGTACATGCTGCTGGGAAGACATGGAAGCCAGCAGGAGGGGACAGTAATCCTGCAGCATTGTTGACAATGAAAGTAAGGTGTGACTCTGCTTTTAGGCATCTCTCTCTCTCTCTCTCTCATATCCTCTTCCCTTCAAGAGAAGCAGTGTCCCGTGAAATTGGGATCTAAATTACGAGGCTGGTGTTCTCTGTGTGAGGGTTTTAAAAACGACCCACTCAGCTGCTAAGGACATCGACTGGACCAAGACAGTCAGCAGCAGACCTGACTTTGGTTCGGGACCAGTCCACTGTCGATAAACAGAGAGAATGTTTCTCTTTATCGCCTCACGGAGGATGAGTCGGTTATATCAGCGTCATCGCTGTCATCATTATCAGCTCAGGCCTGTGACAGAGATGGTGATGATGCTGCAGTTAGTTATAAATCAGGGCTGTTTCCCCTGTTTGTCTGCCACTTGCTCTCCTCTCTGTTCTCCAGTAATAGGTTGTCTTTATTTGAATAATAAGGCTCTTATCACAGTGAATTACTATTCTGCTGGCCACTGCATCCTCTCTACATCACTCTGCCCCCCCCCCCCCACCAAAGGTCCTCTCATTGAGTCTTTATCTTTTGTCCTGGCCCTCACCTCTCCTTGTCTCTCTTCCCCCCACCGAAGAAAAAGTAGAGACATTGGCAAGATTGTTTTCTTATTTTTCCACACTTATTGTTCTTATTTAAACAAGTGTGTCACTGTGGAGCTGTTTACATCTTGCTCTGATGGTCCAGTGCTTCAACACAGTGGTAACAAGCCATTTCCCAAATGTAAAATTTCCTAGAAATTAAAAAAACACCACAATAGTGCTAGTAAAGCATTTTTAGCATATTTATTGCTTGGTAAAGAGAAATGTTAAAAAAGTTGCAATTGACATTTTTTTCAGTACCTTTATGAGTCATGCCCTGATAAAGGCCAGCCTATTGACACATTCTACATTGTATTATTGTTCTACTATGCACAATGCTTAGAATGCAATGAAGTTATGCTAAAGTTTTATAAGAAAAAATTAGCATGGCGAATTTCAAAGGGGTCTGTTGACCTCTGACCTCAAAATCTGTGAATGAAAATGGGTTCTGCGGGTACCCACAAGTCTCTCCTTTACAGACATGCCCCCTTTATGATAATCACATGCAGTTTGGGGCAAAGATGATTCAATTTCTTGCATACAGTATCAATGTGTTATTTTAGCCTATGATAAAATGGTGTATTTGAATATTTTTGCATATATTCTGCAAACAGTCATGGAATTATATAAATTGGGTATCACTGTAAATCACTGTTCAATGAGCCCATCTGTATTCATGTGTGATAATGTTAGTCCCCATAGGAGCCATTTCATTGTAGTGAGACCTTTTTTTTTTTTTTTTTTTTTTTTATAAAATGACTTGTAGTGACCTCTAGGACAATCACAGCCTCATGACACTTTATATTCATAAACTACAGACCTAGAGCATTCAGAGGATGGGTGGCTTTTCTAGGTAGATTGGGGTACAGTGAGGGGTTTCTGAGTAGTTTCCGAAGCAAAAGTGCTTGATATCCAGTTGTTGAAAAATTGTGATTCTTGCAGAAATCTCCAAATGTCAAAAGTTTTTGAAACCAAATCACAGTATGGCTTCTTCTATGGTGTTCCTCAAGGTTGTGATGTCTTAATGTGGTATTTTGGAGGAATTATTGATCATTTTTTAGCAATTCCTCATTGGTAAAAGTGGTTAAATTTATCACCAAAGCTGTGTAACAAATGGTGTCAACCCAAAAATTGCTGCAACGGTTTATGAGACATAATCGAGCATGGGGATGAACATAATATACTTCTATCAGAATTTTCTAAACCTCTATACACTTTCACAATTTGTTTTAATTAATTCATTATTGCACTTATTAATTTTTATTTCTTATTCATGATCAGAATAACTTGACATAGGGTTGAGCTGCACCTCCTTTTCCCTCAACGCTGGACCTGTAAAACTGTCAAAATACAGAATAATCAGTATTGTCAGGTTACGAGGAAACTGATGATTAAGCACTAATATGATGAATGTCCATATCAGAACTGCTCCAGACATCCATATCAAAGCATATAAGGCTACATAGGTATATAGTGAACATGCGGACAAATTCATCATTGTGATGGGGACCAAATATCCAGATTAAAGATTGAATTGTTTTCCTTGTGCTCTTGTTCTGAAAGCATTGATGGGTGTTTGTTCCTGAAGGAGCCAGTCATTGTTGTCACAGCTTTGAACAGACTGATATGGGTCATCGGTTATAGTAAAGTATGCATGTAGTGATTTTGCTCCACCTCCATGTCCCAGATGGAGAGATGCCCTCCCATATGTCTGAACCCGGCCAAATACTGTGCACATAAATACCATAGTGAGGGGGCCAGCCTTGTAGCTCAGGCTGATCTGATTGGTTGGTGTGCTGGTTGGAGGGGTAGGAGGTTAAAAAAGCCATTTGTCAGCAGTACCTGCCACTCAGGTCGAAGCCAACAAGATGTGGACAAAACTCAATTTCAGCATTAATGGAATAATACCATGGTTAATGTGCCGTCTACTGGAGCAGAACAGGAGGTCAACCCAGGGTCAAACCTTTGGATGTTGGGTGGCAAACCACGTGGGCATATCACTCAATTCACAGCCAACAGCTAATTCAGATTTCCACCATAGTGATCTTGAATTAAATCATGATTGGACTTTCCAGCAGTTCTGTGGTTTCCATTTATTACCTGCCTTGAGCTTCCAGTGATACCAGATAATGCTGTATGAACAGCTGACTTTTCTCAGTAAACGTGTTCCAGAAGATACTTGGATGATAATTAGGGCTGTAAATTGGCAATCTGGCAATATGATAAGTACTATGATACAGGGTTTAACTGTAACTTGAGGAAAACTGTCTCAGCATAAAGAACACACCATCATATGCATAAAATCTGAGTTAAAAAAAGTTAAATCAAAACAGTGATATTGGCATTTGCATTTATCATAGTCCCTGTAACATCCAACATCATAGCACTACATTGAGAGAATACAGATACTGAGAGGATGCATCTCTCTGTAAATGAAAAAAGTATTGACTGAGTTAGTCTTTGCATGTTAACTATTAATCAAATATTGGTAGTGTTTTTGAGAATTGATACATCACAAAACATAATAGTCAATATTTTCTTACACCCCTATTAATAATATGTATTTCTTCTGTTTCCAGGGATACTTCTTGCTGTTTGAGTCCATGTTGGACTCTGTCCTGTACGCCAGAGACCTATACCTGGCTGACGGTGGCTCAGGTAGGTCACATATTCTCCTCACCACAAAATTCAAGCTTCAGTAGGCAGAATTTTTTTGACATCATTGGGCAAAAATATTGCCCAGCATACTGTAATTCAAGTGTTCTGAGTGAAAACTACACTTCTGCACCTTCTCATGGCTCTGTTTTCAGGCTTTAGAAAATTTAGCTCATGACTGGAGACTTCAGGTCATTTCAGATGAGAGAGCGTTTTGATTGACTGCGCTCCAACTGGTGGGCGGTGCTTGGCATTTCCTGAACTGATCTCAACATGGCTGCTGGGTCACAAACTTTCTCATTTTACAGCGAAACAGTAACTAGAAGATATGTCTGAAAACATTTGAGAGAAATAGTCATTACAGTACCAGAATATTGATTCATATTTGATCAGTGCTGCCTAGTTTAACTGTTTCATCAGAGGTTAGTTTAAACATTTTGGGAAATGGGAAGTTCAATTCACCTCTGTAACTGGAGTCGTCACTGTTGACGTCTATAGCTGAATTCAAATTAAAAATGTACTGTATTGTTTCTGCCAACACTAAATAGCTATAAAAAGTCTAAACTAAGGTTTACCACAGCATCACCTGCTGCTTTTTAATTATCAGCTGATAGAGATTCAATGTCAGATCTGCCGCCTCATGTACAGTACCTCCTGCACTCCATCTTAAGTGAGTTTCCCTGTACTTGCCATTACGTAGCAAGCAGCAGGCTGGCACCACCAAATCGAGCACAATCCTGGAAAATCATTGGATAATCATTGGATATGATAAAATCTTTGGCTTTCCATTAGCAGTTAAATTTCCAAAGTAGGAAAGGTATCTGTCAGAGTTTTTCTCTGCAACTCGTGCAACATTTATACTAATGATACAATTCTCTAAAGGAGGAGGGCTGGAACTAATCCCCTGTGATTATTACACATAACATGTAGGAGTAGGAGTTGTTTTCTTGTATTTCCGACTGGGTGTGTCACATTGTATGTGTCAATACAAGCAGCAAACATTGCAGTACTTCCTACAATAGATACATAAAACCAGTACCATATGAGGATTTTACCCTCAACATATATTCTTTATTTTCTTTGGGTTGAGTATTTATATTATACAACTTGAACATGGAAGGGAGGATTCAGCCTTCTACTCAGAGGTGGAGTAAGAAAAAGCTGCAAATCACCTCAACCCAACACACAGCTGTTTTAAAGACATGTCTCCTGTATGGCTGGCCTGAAGGATGAGTAAAGAGGGAAACTTGCACCAAAGAATGTATATTGAAGGGGCATCAAACTCAATTTCATCCCGGGCCACATCAGCATTATGGTTGCCCTCAAAGGGCCAGTTGTAATTGTAAGACTATATAAACATATCTACTCTTGATTATATTACAAAATTGCCTCTGCATTTGATTATTATTCATTTTAGTAATAATCCATTTATAATAACTAGCTCTGAAGACAAAAAGTGAGTAAAAAAAAACTACAAATGAACTTTCTTCTGTCAGTCCTCCTTTATCCAGGCTTGGGACTGGCAAAAGTGACCCAAAAGAGACACTCTGGTGGTGGACTTACTTAGGGTTTTTTTTTTTGTTTGTTTGTTTTTACTAGGACTAGGCTACTTGTGAGTGCTTTGGGACGGGGGAGGGGCCCACGGCAGCACCTGCTGCTCGTAGAACGATACATGCTTTCATGTCAAAGTCTCTTAAAGTCTCCAATAACACTAGAAAAAGTCGCTAGACTTGTTGCTAGTTGCTGGAGGGGTCTGAAAGCTTGCTCAATATAGCAACAAAGTTGCTAAGTTGGCAACACTGCACCACTGCTGGAAACCATGATACTGAGACGCTTGAGTATGCATGCCACAAAATCGAGATGCATTGTGGGACGTGTAGTTTAAGGACACTGTACTGCTGTAACGCTGCATAGAATTGTATGATAAGCATATATTTATTCATATATATTTATTCATTAATTCATTCATTAATATATTCTTGGCAAGCACTCGTGGGCCATATAAAATGAGGAACCGGGCCTAATTTGGCCTGCAGGCCTTGAGTTTGACACATGTGGTATATTGCAAAGAATTTAAAGTCAGTTCCGTTCCAACATCAGTGCAAAGCAGCAGAGCTACACAACTAATGTAAAACAATTGAATCTACAAAAATCGCCTGTATTGAACGCAAAAAATATTCTAAATCCGCATACTATTATGACTATTTATTTATTTATTATTAAACTTTTTGCCCGGCTGCTTCCCAGAGGAGCATAAAGTGAGCGATGGACATAAATGGAATCTCCAACTTTTTCATGGTAAGGATCCAAAATGGAGTCCAACAGACCACAGACCATGGATGTATTAGTGGTTGTGTCCTGTGAATTTTCCCTGCATGTTAGTTACTAATCTAAAACTACATTAAATCCTGTAGATGTCACGCTACTAGCATTACTAGCTACTGGCCAATAGCTGGTTGTTTGGGAACAGAGACGTTAATACGTCCACCACGGTACCGGCTGACAGCATACAGACCATGGTTGGATTAGAAGGTAGTAAAAGCGATGCAGTCTGTCTGATGCATGTTAATTATGCCGAGGAAAATAAATATTCATTTTACAACTTTTAGGACATCATGATTTAAATGTGGGCTGTTTAAGTGTTTGCACTGGAAGTTGATTTACCGCAAAAAAAAAAAAAAAAACAAGTAAATAATCCTCAGTGCTACCATAGCACCATCTAGCAGAGTTTCGTCTCTTTGCTTCCTTTCTTATTGTTTGCACACAGTAATTAATTTTTTTTATTTTTATTTTTTTACTTGGCTTAAATGAATATTACACCCTTTACTCACCATAGACTTACTACTGCCCAAACACATGTGGAGGCACTCTATGGAGGCATGGTGATATTGTTTTTGATTTGAATATGCTGCTTAGAATTTCATTGCGAACCACCGTTGAACAACAATAATCTTGAAGACTAAAACAAAAGACAGAAGCAAAATACGTTTATAAGATTGACATTTTTTAAATGGAATATCAGTATTGGAGTCAAACTAGTAAGACTCTATAGACGATAGTTTGAAACTTGCAATGACCACGTTCTTTAGGGATTTGCGTGCATGCATGCGTGTCTCAGTCTCCTGGGTCACCCCATCCCTGCCACTGACCACATTTAATGGCTTGTGCCAAATATGACCCAACTAAGGAACGGTTCCACCACACTGCCTTTAGTGGCTCCTTGGGACATGAGGGAGAGGTCACACTCGCTGACAGCTGGAGTGACCCCACCTATAGAGACAGATATGTTAGCGAGGAGGATTGGACAGGCGAAGCTGTGACCAGAGTGATGCAGAAAGTGACAGGTCAGAGAACACCGTATGGCTCGTCATGAGCCTTTAACCCTGAAACTGACAGAACTGGCTGCTCTCTCTCTGGATCTAATGCCACTACAAACCAGGAAAATGTCTGGGAGTACCGCCGACTTCTGCCAATGGAGCTGCTTTGATACAAAATGGAAAATAAAAATGGGAGGTTTTTTTTTAAGCTCTTCAGCCTAATACAATTACCACTTATTCCCAGTTCAGATGATAAGCCCCTAAACAATGGCTTGTTTTTGTTTTAAAAAACATTATTGTAACTGTTATTGGCCAGTTTTCATATGCATTATTTGCAGTTAACCACACGCCTTTGAGGTAACAGTCTCATTGTATTAACCACAATTAGCAGGATGCTCCTCTCTAGTCCTGCCCATAGACTGCATAATATATGAACGTAATCTCTGTGACATCACCCATATGTTTCTGAAGAGCCGTTGTGAAGCTCAAAGTGGGTGGCTCCAGCGTCGTCATCTCGGCAGTGACGACACAGCCTAATGATGCCTTACATTTACCTTGGAAATCGGAAGTCACACCAGAGTTGACCGTGTTCCAGTACGAGATGTTGGAAAACTTAATGGGGTTTACTTAAGCCAGGTTGCATCTGAAATTCCATATTAACATGGTATTACATTACATGGTACACTAAAACAGTATGTGAGATATTTTATTATGTCCGAAACCTTAGTATGAAACCAATAGTACATGTATTGCATGCTATTTCCAATGAAATATTACAGTACATAACAAATGCTGATGGACAGCTCTATAATATCGTTAACGCTTCAATTTAACTGTAAGTGTGATTTTTCATTTATAGTAGCGAGACATAATATATATATATATATATATATTTTAGATTATTTCAGACTCACAAACATCATTTTGGTCACATGAGGTTGTCCCAGGGTACCATGGTTACACATCTCAAGGCCAAGAGACGTCTCAAGGCCAAGAGACGTCAAGAAGGCTCTCAGGAAGTGAGATTACAGTTCAGTGCGTCCAAAAAGATACATACTACTGTTTATTCACACAAAAGTATGTTGAACACACATATTGAGTATGTAGTGCATAGTCTGTGATTTTGGACAGTCGTGCTATTAGTAATAACAGTTGATAACAACACATTATTCCAATATTTTTCACATACTGTACAAACATCGTAGCATCCACGTCCACAGATAAAAGTTGGACAGTACTATGTGTACAACTGATTTAATTAGACACAGATAAGTCACAAGTGCAGTATATTACTTCAGCTTTTTTTACTGTTGATGCATGGAGCAGCCGTCTTGGATTTTGAGGTCGGGTTGGTGACTTCATTTGACATTCTGAGTTGGAAATTCAAGAACATCAAGGGCTGTTCCAGTTGAAATTTATGACTGGCAAGTTGGAATTTCCAAGTTTAAATGGACCATAGCCTAATTCCCAGGTCATCCAAAAATGGGAAAAGAGCTAGAACTGAGGTTGGCCTAGGTGACCCAGCAGAGCAGACAGCTAGCAGCTAGCGACCCAGTACCACACCCACCAGTCCATCAAAGTGGCCACACCTTCAGTTATGCCTAACTTTAAGCCTCAATGTAATTTAAACAGGTGAGTTATATAAAGATGACATGAACAAAATTCGCTACGTATAAACACCAAAGCATTTTTTGTACCAGGCTGTAAACATGTATCTTGGGCATTTTAACACGGGGGGCTGTGAGGATTGTCTCCTTTTTGGAGCCAGCTTCATGCGTCATTTGAGCTGCAATTTGTGTCACTTCCACATTGGCTTCATTTCTCAGCACCAGAGGTTGATTCTTTGTTTTACTGGTGTTGTTTTTTCTCATGTTGCCTCACAGTTTGTTCCAATAAACTACTGTCTGACCACCTAAAAATTCTAGACTTCAGGACTGTGAGGTGATTGGTTTTATTTCTGGTTTCACGTAGGCTTATCACGAGAGCCAATACTACGAGACTAATAATAGTCAAGACTAATGGTGTCCCGTTGTTCCAGGGGGGATAGAAAATTTCCCTGATAATGCTACACTGTGAACAACAAATCTGTGTTGAAACCGGCAGGAGGCAAGCTGATGTTAGCTGTTAGCAGATGGGCAGCATAGTCCTACTTGGCTAAATAACGATGCTAACATCTAACCTTAATGGAGGCTGTATTGAGTTACATTATGTTCAAGCTCTATTCAGTAAAACTGGTATGGGGTGAAGGTAAATTATAATGTCATGAAATTTTTGGCAAGAAACTTGAGGCGGATCATCAGGGTTTAATTATAACTTTCCAAAAACTGGAATGCAAGTATGGTATCGAGAATCATAAAATTACACTGGTATTGGTATCAACTACTAAATTTCTGGTATCATGCCATCCCTAGTTTCATGTCATTGCAATTTTATGAAACTGACAATTTTGTTATTGAAAGTCATAAATTTAGGTCAGAAAGAGATTAATGTTTTCACAGATTTTATACACTGAGTTCATTCCCCATGCCTAATTCAGCATGCATGGTGCCTGGCACTAAAGGGAGGTTAGTTACCTGTGTTAGTACTGTGAGTGGAGACTCCTCCATGTTGTTGTTTTTGTTCAGAAGTAAACATCCCCAACGCAGTATTTATGTGCAAATCTGTGAAGCAAATATCCCGACATTTCAGGTTACATATCTTTAATTTATTGAATGTTGGTCCTAATATATTTATTGTGTCATATTAGATTTATCAACTTCTATTCCTTAGTTTATTTTCAGATTATGTGTTTGTGTGCGCACACATGGCCAGACCTGCAGCACTGCTGCTGTATGTGTGTTTAAGCTAGAGCTAAGAGTTTAAGAGAGTTACAGCAGCTCGCTCATTCTCCCCACTACATTAACCTCCCCTTCATCCTTAAATGTGTCCCTGCATGCCTGGCACAGCACAGTGTCCAGGGAAAAAGGATCTGTTTTGTCCCATGCCCCCTCCCTCACCGTCTTTCCCTCTTTCACAGCCGACCAATGGGGGAGATGGAGAGAGCAAGTGAAGTGTGTGTGTGTGTGTGTGTGTGTGTGTGTGTGGGGGGGGGGGGTGACAAACGGGCTGTGAGCAGCGAGTCGAGAAGGACGCAGATGTCAAAGCCATGAATCTGGGGACGCCCATGTACCCCCCCCCCCCCTTAGTCTTTCTCCCTCTCCATCCAAACTACAGCCCTCCCCATCACCTACTTGTTTCTCTGTCTCCATTTCTTTTTCATGGCTTCTGTCCCGATTTTGCCCAATCAGCAGCTCTCCCCACTTCGCTCACCTGGCCAACGTAATTACTCACTCGGTTCAGTAATCAGAGTAAAATGAAGTGACAAATCTGCTGTTTGCGTGTGTGAATATGTGTGTGCACAGTCATTAGGTGCGGTGACACTCACAGGGTCACAAGCAGGCTTCAGCTAATAATGAGAGGCCATGAGTTGCCCATCACTGAGCTGTCACCATCCATTCACACGTTTTATGGTCCAACATGTTGAAGGTTACGACTGAAAGCTAACACACATGCCAGGTAAAATAAATAAAATGTGCTCATTGGAAGGCTTGTATTTTTTTTAAAACTAAAGCCAGTTACAAACTAAAAAGTTTGTAGTTTGCTGATGGAGAGCGAAGGTTGGGACCAGTTTTGTTTTACCACAGTTTCAATGGATTCCAAATCTTTGTCTTGTCTGTAGGTATGAGGAAAAAATTGATTCACTGATGTATTGTGTTTTGCTTTTTTCTTGATTTTGAAATTGATTTTATAATGTCAGAATCTATGTATTTGCTTCATTTGAGTCTATGCAGAGATGGAAGGAAGTTAAGTCTTTTATTGTTGTAGTCAGCATGAAGTAACGTCATATCCGTTCTGTGTCATCAACCAAAACAAACAAAAACAGGTCCATAGGGTCCACATGGATATGACCTGCACCCACACATTTTAAAACAAAAGTGGTAAATGCTACACATACAGTAAAGGGTGGAAACACTTTGGGTGTCACACATTGCAGGAAAAGCAGAGCTAGACATCATGGCTTAAGCTGCATGCTAACTCTGTCATGGACCGGGAATGTTATTGTATTGCAGTAACGTGATCAAGCTGGACGTCACTCTCATCTCTGTGGTCAAATGGGCTGACGCTACAACTGTAGAGCACCTATATACTGACATTTACAGTATGTTAAATACGTTCAAATGGCCTCGATGAAGCTGACCATGGAAGGATAAAGAGAACGGAGCTGAAAGGAGAGCTAGAGACCACCTCGGAGAAGTTAGAGGAAGTAGACACGTGTGACTACGGTCACTTCTCAAAATAAGGTGTCAACAAAGGGAACTGTATATGCAAAATACATCTATTGAAATAAGATTGATTGGATTTGCAATTTTAAAAATAGTAATTTGTGAAGGATTTATTCTTTGAATTTTGAGTTGCTGAAAAAAATGTAATAAATAATTCCTGACAATGATCATTATATATTTGACTTCAGGGCATCTCTGAGTACATACATTATGAAAATGAAAAAAAAAACATTTTTACTAAATAAACTTAAATATTAAGTGTATGATTCAACTTTTTACTCTTTCTCATGGTAATGTTTAAAAGGTTAAAAAACAATAAATCATAATATTGAATTGCAGTACTTAAAAATTATAACATTGTACATATTGAATCACCACCACAGTATCATGACAGTCTTGAATCGGGAGATAGGTGCATCGTCCCAGCTCTACTGTTCTATCATCCTTTTCTTCTTCTTGCACAACAGTTATGTTTTGAAAAGTGCTATATAAGTGACTTTTGTTGATCCCCAGTTTTTATGGCTGAAAAAGTATCAAAACCTTCATAATAACCTTATCATAACCATTATAATGATTTTTTTCTGCTTTCCATAGATATTTTAGACTTTAATATGGATAACTATACCAAAAATATAGGTCCACTGATTTAATTGTTGACACAACGAAAGGGTCAAGCTGACAATATCTGTGCTGCCTTTGAGTGGGAGCTGATCAGCTTGTGAGCTATAGCTAGACCTAGCATCTTGTTAGCTAATAAATGGAGCTCATACTGTTGCTTTAGACAGGAATATGGGGTCCATGCACTCCAACTAAGAACCTATTGAAATGACAGAGATATCCGTTTAAATCCCTAACTGCTGTTCTCCTGTTGTTGCTTTATGCCTGTTTGTGGCAGGTGATTTGAGTGAACTGTATGCTGCTTCTAGCATTATTGCTTCTGCTAACTACTTGCTATTAATATCTTCTACTGCTAGCTGTTTAATGTTGCTGTGTATTATTATTATTATTATTGTTGCTAGCAGTTTCTCATGGCTGTCTGCTACTGATTCTGCTAACTGTTCACTGTTTATATCTGCTATTGCTAACTGCGTAATGTTGCTGTGTACTACTGTATTGTTGCTGCTGATCAGTTTTTCATGACTGACTGCTGTAATGTCTGCTGTATGCTATTTCTATCTGCTAGTGCTGAGTTAAGATCTTTCTGTAGTTTTATGTTCATATTGTGCCTGATTTCAATTCCTTAATTGCTGGTCTCTTTCTTGCTCAGTAAATTATTTTGTATTTTTACATTGCTTGATAAAAGCAGTACTTGCTGTAGCTATCAGCTAAAGCCATTGCTAACTGCTTGCCAACTCCATTGCTGGTGCCAGCTATTATTGCCTTATAGCTGCCAACCACGATTAACAAATTCCAATGTTTCATGTTATATACTAATATGTCAAGCATCTAATATATACTCTGGAGCAGGGGTGTCAAACTCAGTTTCATCCCGGGCCACATCAATGATACTACTACTCTTGATCATATTACAAAATTGCCTCTGCATTTGGTTAGTCTTAATTTTAGTAATCATTTATTTAATAACTAGCTCTGAAGACAAAAAGTAAGTACAAAACATCCTAAATATGTTTACAAATGAACTTTCTTCTGTAAATTCTCGTATTTTTTTTAATGCCACTTTTCCAACCCTCCTTCTTTATCTGGTACTTGGGACTAGCAAAAGTGACCCAAAAGAGACACTCTGGTGGTGGAGTTAGGTTTTGTTTTTTTTGTTTTTTTTTGTTTTTTTGTTTTTTGTTTTTTTCTTTTTTAAATTCAGGGTTTGACTACCAAATTTTTACATTTACATCAGCCAGCGGTGGCTTCGTGCATGCAGGATTCATTCAGTGTGGACGCTGAGGGGTGAACATCTGCTTTGACTGCAGCTAGGAGGGACTGCTGTGGACTAGGACTGGGCCACCTGTGAGTGCTTTGGGGCAGGGAGGGGTCCACGGCAGTACCCGCTGCTCGTTGAGAACAGTAAGAGCGATACGTGCCTTCATACCAGAGTCTACAACACCAGAAAAAATCACTAGATTTGTCGCTTGCCTCTTTTTGAAAAAGTCACTATAGGGGACTGAAAACACATAAAATGAAAACACATAAAATGAGGTGCCAGACCGGATTTGTCCCGCAGTTTGACATGTGCTCTAGAGTATTTAGCTATTTAGCCTGTTTGCACTGAATAAAGTTACTTTGCTCAATGAACTTTCTCACTCGAAGTAGTCATGATGCTATCGTCAGGTATATTCACCATATATTCACCATAACAGTACACTATGCAAGTTTTTCTTTCTGACTCTCCTGTTATGAACATATCTAATTGGAACATACATTGGCAGTAAAATATTAAGTTTGATGTATCCGCTCATATAACTGTAGTTTAGGCCCTAGGCCTCTGTGTTGGCTAATGTTACTTCACAGTAGGGATACCAATGGCTTCAAGCATTTCAGCTCTGGCTTAATCGCCAAGCATATTACCCACAGAAAGAAATTTATTCAGATGTGAAAACACAATGAAAAGGACATTAAGGCTCACGATTAATGCTCATTTAAGACATGGATAATGTTCATTCAATAGATAGTGTTATGTAATATGAGGAGTGACAATAATCACTGCCTATGCTCAGTCTTCAAAGCTGTGAAAAATGAAACTAGAAACACAGTTCCTCAGTGACTGAATGACATCTTTCATCTTTTAAGAAAAATAGTTTTTCTGAGGCTGCAGTTTCAGTCACCTAAAAACGCTTGTTTGACCAAAATGTAGCCAGGGTGATTTTCAGCAATAGTCATTTCTCTAAGGTGATAGAGACACTGTCAACTGTGAACTCATGTTTTTGACTGTTCTGGCCACTTGCACAAGCTGCAAAACCTTCCAAATGATTCCAAATCACATTTCCCCAACAGCTCTGAAACTGTAAGGCTGGGATCACATCATTTTTTTTGCAGGCAGAGTAACATTATAATTGATGCTGTTCAATTTTCATTAGGTTGTCTACCTGACGTAATGAAGCCAATAATGGACAAAGGATGCTTGTAGTTGCTCTTGTCTTTATGTTTGCTTGAAGAAGAAAATGAGGTGATCATTCTCTGTTGTAGTCTGATTTGTGCAGAAGAGAAAAGCTGACATTCAACTTGGAGTGCCAGTCAAGTTGCTCACACTATAAGGCCAAAGCTTTGTGTACTCTTGGTCTGGGGACAGTAGATCCACTTGTTTTTCAGACAATAATACTGTGCATCCAACTTTGCTGCTACAGTTTTGGGAAGGCTCTTTCCTGTTTCAACATGACAAGACCACTGTGCACAAATGCTTTAACCAGTTCTGTGTGGAATAACATGATTGGCCCACACAGAGCCCTGGCCTCAACCCCGTCCAACACCTTTGGGATGAATCATGTTTCTACAGTAGCCCAGAGCAGACAAACCAAACACTAGCTCAACAGAGAGCCTTTTGTTTTTACATAACCTGAAAGCCACCGTAGTTCTCTGACATGCTGGGAAATGGAGGGTTGGCTGGAGGTGTATTCAGTTAGTTGCAACCTCACAGCTGGATGTCCTTAAATCCTACACACTGGTTCTTTTAAAAGTGAAGCCTGATGTAGTATGTTGGCATATTTGTGCTCATGGGACAATGACATCTGGAACAATCACATATGGTAATACTTTGGTGTAAAGTATGAAGTATTAAAGTAGGACAAAATGGTCGTCAGGCCATGTTTTGTGCACGTGTGATGGATACAGTCATTACAGCAGCCTTGTGAAATTAATGCAAAGCTCCACACCCACAAGATGTTAAGGCATTCTCATTAAATTTGTTGAATGGTTTTCAAGCCATTCAATTTGTTGATGTTAAACACATCTCAGAACTGAGAATAGAAATTTATGGGTTTAGTATTTGCATTTAGTTATGATTAATGACATTTTGTTGAAAGGAAAACAAGTCCCTGAAGGGGTTCACTCATTGCTTACCAGGTGGCTTTACAGTAGTTGAGCCCAGTGAAACTGCACTTTAAGATGCAGTGACCTCCAAAAATATGTACTGTTCTACATTTGTTTAGTGTTCTTCTTTCTTTTGAATGTGTAGGGGGTTAGCATTAGCAGCTGTAAACAAGATTCAGGTTCAATTGAAGTGCGTTGTCCATAGGTCTCAAAAACTTACAATAAAATGACAGTTTCTAATGTGTGATAGGGCTAATAGATGCCGCACAAATGCAGACAGAGTGCAGTCAGATACAGAAAGCAATAAGTCAACTTTGTCTGCAAAAGTTTCATTTTTAATGACAAAATGTTCCAACCAGGAGTCCAGCTCCTACCGGCTCTGAATGAAGCTTCTCTGCTGGTTGTGAATTGATCATTTTTAATGGCTTGTTGCCAGGGTCCTTCCTCTGGCTGTGGGCCGGCTAACATTGCTCTATCTATCTGCCAGCAGTCAGCAGCACCAGAGTGGTCTTCCCTTAATTCTCTCTCTCTCTCTCTCTCTCTCTCTCTCTCTCTCTCTCTCTCTCTCTCTCTCTCTCTCTCTCTTTGTCATTTTTTCTCTCGTTTCTGGTTCCTCTTGATGAGGTTGTTTAATGGTGAAATTAAGCATTTTTATCACACTGTCAGCATACCAAAGCAAACTGAAAAACAGTTTACTTAGGTAAATATGGATGTCAGTGAGGTCACCCAGGTGATTGCAGTGCACAGAAGGTTGCTCAGGTAATATGGTAATTAGGGCTGTTGATTGATCAAAATATTTAATCACGATCAATCGCATGATTGTCCATAGTTTATCCTGATAAATCATAAATTAATCACATATTCTTTAAATTTAATGTTTATGTATAATATGGGGGTGAGCATAGGGGTGTTTTCTTTGTGCAAATATATGTTTATATTTATTATTTAAAATCCATTAACGACACAAAACAATTACAATACAACAACATTTAGCATAAAAAATATGCTCAAATCATAACATGGCAAAATGCAGCCCGACAGGCAACAACAGCTTTCAGTGTGTCAGAGTGCTGACTTGACTATGATTTGCCCCAAACTGCATGTGATTATCCTAAAGTGGGCATGTGTGTAAAGGGGAGACTAAACCCTTTTAAAATAGGGTAAGTTTTGAGCATTATTTAGCCTCCTTCAGGACAAGCTGGGATGAAATGGTTGGTGCCCTCCTTTGGTTTTCTAGTTTCATTATGTTAGTATCTTCACTCTAGCTTTAACACTGGGTTTTATTTTGTTAAAAACTAATTGTGGCATTTAAACAAATTTGAATTGCTGTGTTATTATCATGTTAACTTTAACAGCACTAATGGTAATGTTTTCACTGTGAGACATGAATATAAAGACTAGATTGATTTATTTGAAACATGTAACAAATAAGAAAAACAAAACAAGAATCACCAGTAAAATTAACAGTAAACTTAAACAGCAAATTTAAAATAAATATATAAATAAATGTTTGATAAGGAGTAGGCACAAGTAAAGACATGCAGTCCTACCACTTTCTATAACTGAAAGACTGAATTTTATGTTTATCATATCCACATAATCATCCATATACTGTGTATATACTGTTTAAATCATAGGGCACATGTTTAAATCATAGGGCATTCTTTGTATGATGCCAGAGAGCAAATCATGTCTTGCCTTGTACATAATTTGTGCAGCCTTAAATTCCACTTTGTGACTTTTAAACTTGTAATTTTCATGTTATGATCATTCCTTGACTCCTTTGCTTCTCTCTTTTCTCCTCAGTCTACCCCGACCTTTGTAACATCAGCCTGGCAGCAGTTGGAGACACACAGAAACACCAAGACCACATTGCATTCTGGGATGACGTGTATGGCTTCAACATGGCGTGCATGAAGAAGGCCGTGGTGCCGGAGGCTATGGTGGAAGTGGTGAAAGCAGACACACTCATTTCTGAACCTGCTGTCATACAGGTAAATTATATGTATGTATATACTATAAGTTATACTGTATATAAGTTTTGTCCTGCAACATTCAACCTACAGTGTAGTGGCTTTGGAGGTTCAGTAATAATACTGATATTTGACACTGCAAGTCGGCAATATGTTTAACCAATTTTCAGTATTTCTAAAATTTAACAGAGTGATTAGTCTCTATGTTTTGACTTACTATTGGTTGTCTTTGCTGGACAAAATGTGGATTTATTTTAAAACTAGCAGATATGTTTGGGTAATTTTCTTTTTTTTCCTCCATCTGATAAAATATGATGCTTAATAATAACAAATGATACACAGAATTTCTCAACTTCAGTAAACATTTAGTGAACCCATATGGTCTGTCTCTCCAATCTATATTTTGTGTCTGCACTGCAGTGCACTTATATATTTTAAATAGAACTAATGTATAAGCTAAATATCAAATACACGAAACAGGTAATCAAAAAAAAACTAAACTTTGTCAAATAAACTTTTGGATGAAAAAAAGTTTTAGTGCACATAGCAGTATTTATCACAGATGCAGAGGAGTTAATGAGGGTTTTTTTTTTTTTTTTTTTTTTAAATTCAGGGTTTGATTCCCACTCCTCTCTGTATTTTACAGTTTAGACTGAGATATGATGAGCTAGCCAGCTAGATGTTGCTTACCTACACTGCTTGAAGGTATCCACAGTTATGCTGTGCTTATGTCACAGAGAGGCTCACACACAGTGGACGAGGTGAGTAAGTGAGCGTGTGGCGGCTGCGTTACCTGTTGTTTTTCATTTTGGCGTCCATGTTAAAAGGTTAGAGCTTCCACACCACCTGTGTGCAAATTTCCACACTGCCACGCGCCCGCCCACATGAGGCGCACGTGCATTTGTTGCGCCTTTCTAGAGATTCTATGTCTCACCTATTTTCATCGCAAGCCGCACGTTTCACAGCAGCAGCAGACAGTGAAAGTGAACATTTGACTGTATATTGACATCATATCAGCAACATTACTACAGTTTCAAAGTCTAGACAGATGTAGAAAATGTCAGACATGAAAAAAGTCAAGATGGATTTTTAAATCAACACTTCCTGCTTTCATTTCAAAATAAAATGTGTGATAATCTGTGATAAATGCTGCTAAGCACAGTAAACTTTATTTTTTTCATCCAAAAGTTTATTTGACAAAGTTCAGGATTTTTTGATTACCTGTTTCATATATTCGATATTTAGTTTATAAATTCTTTTTATTTAAAATATATAAGTGCATACACACAAAATGTAGATTGGAGAGACAGACCATAGGTATGTTTACTGAAGTTGAGAAATGTTATTATTAAGCTGTTAAATTTTATCAGATGGAGAAAAAACAAAAGAAAATCACCCAAACATATCGGCCCAAAAAATTGGCATCATGTATCAGCCATTGGCTGTCCTGATTCTGTAAAACATCAGCATTAGTCTAAAAAAAAAAAAAAAACATATCGATCAGATTCTTATATTGAGACGCCTCAGTGCGCATGCATGTAACAAAATCGAGATGAATTGTGGGACATGTAGTGTAAGGACACTGCACTTCCGTAAAGCGGTATAGAATTGTATGATAAGCATAATATATTCTTTGCAAGGCCTCGCGGGCCACATAAAATTAGGTTCCGGGCCGGATTTGGCCCACGGGCCTTGAGCTTGACATATGTGGCCTAGACAGACATACCCAAAATAAATCAAGAATAGCTCCACAACTAGGTCTCTATAGATAGGTAAGACCTCAGAGAATTCATTCCCAGTGTCAGTAACATTGTGACTTTTACTATGCCTGACTATATTGTGATGAACCAAAGGCAAAAATTTACATTGGATAACACGATTATAGCAATGAAGCCATGCACTTAATTCATTCAGCAACTCTTTGATTACAACTGAACCAAAGCAGATGTAAATAACACAAAGAACATAGATTCTACAAAGGTTTTAGTCACGACTGGACCAGGAGGACTCTCCATTTGGCACGCTTGGATACCCAAAGTGTGCCAGATGGGGATTCTATCTGGCTTTAAAATACGACTGATATCCACCACAGGAGGCTATGTGCACACAATGGAGCCTTTAGCCATAACATTTACCCTTTGCATCCTCACATTTTACCATTGTGCACAGTATGAAATCAATAAAAAACAACTAAACTGTATATTTTTGACTCCAAATGAAGTCATTTTTATTAGAATAATGCAATATGACCAAGTAAAATTTCTCGTGTTGATTGTGTAAAAAAATTTTGAAATCAAGAAACATTGTTTGGACAAAATACACTTGGAGTGTTGTATTAGTGGTGTTAAGGCCTCGTCTGTTGGAAGCAATTCTGAAACAATTCCACTATAGCACTTTAAAAGGCGGTGTGTTATCACACAGCTGACCTAAACCTGATAGTGGGTTTGTCGGGTAAAAGAGTTAAATGTTATCGCCAGAGATTGCCCGAGACTAAACCTTTAGTGCAGACTCTTTAGGGGGGGTTCCTGTAGCAGAGGTCAAAGTGGAGCCTCAATTTTGTTTTCTGTGGGTGACACCAACTACCCAGCTTTTGATTTAACACCTGTATTGTCTAAAAGTATTGCCAAACCAATATGTCAGTCTGATCCTAATGTACAAGGATCTACGAAGCTACAAGTAGGAGAAATAGAGTTTGTGGGGCCAAAGCTGTTCAGCTACAGACAGGGAATCAGAGCAGGAGTTGGCTGTGGAGAGAGAGATAGGGCCCTGAAGGTGCGTGCGTGCGTGCATGCGTGCGTGCGTGCGTGTGTGTGAGACATAGAGATAGAGAGAGAGATGCTGTATCACTGGGTGATTGATGTGTCTAATCCTTGTTTAAGTTCATCTTAAGGAAACTTCATTACTCTCAGCTCCTGTGGATAGAGTGGTTTTCACTGATGGGAGAGAACACACAAAAACAAACACATAGTCCAACATATAAGAGCACATTTACCTCTTCTAAATCTCTCTGTGTAGGAATGCTCATCATGTGTTTCCTTGCCGGTTGGCCCAGTTGCTAAGTAGCATGTCCTCCATCCATCTGTGGATGTGATGAATGAGGAGAGAACTTGATATAATGGAATTTGAATCCTTTAATCGATAGTTTCTCCCCTCCAGTGACAAATAGACAGCCCCTGTGCCCAAATTACATGGACTCTCATCTATCGCCTCCCATTGATACGATCCAATAACATTCCATTAAGGCTGGCTGCTATTCCGTAAAATTGAGCACCCTTTCATGGAATTATAAATTCCTGCAAAACAGATGAGTTTTTTTCTCAGCGAGAACAGATAGGAATGTTTAACTTGCAGCCATTTGAAGCGCCTTTAAACCTGCGTTAAATGATGTGTTTTATGGCTAGAGTCATAATTTGAACAGTTTAGAAAGCAATTTTTCCAGAGAGTGTGTTGCTCTAAATGGACATAATCTGTGAAACATATATGAATTTGCCTGGGATTATTCATATTTTATATGTCAGCAAGGCTCTTGGGCTCATACTTGCCAACCCTCCCAGGAGACTTCTGTTTTTGCCTTCTACCAGTTTCCTCCTGGGGTCACAATGCTCCTGTATTTTCTCTCATTTTCCGGCACATTTTCAAATCTTTTTGTTTCTACAGCTGTATAGCAAGCATAAGAAGAAGAAGAAGATAATCCTTTATTAGTCCCACAGTGGGGAAATTCAGTTTTACACTCTGTTGTTCACAGTACACAGTACATAGTACATATACATGTCAATGGAGAGATGTCAGAGTGAGGGGGCTACTCCTGACAAGCGCCCAGAGCAGTTGGGGGTTTGGTGCCTTGCTCAGGGGCACCTCGGCAGTGCCCAAGAGGTAAACTGGCACCTCTCCAGCAACCAGTTGGTCTTGGTCCATGGGGGATTTGAACCCCGGTCCTCCACATCCTAACCCAAGTCCTTACGGACTGAGCTACTGCCGCCCCCAAAAGTCTTGGAATGTCTGATTTTTATAGATTAAATTAAACCTGTTCCCTCATTTGCAATAAAAAAACTGTTTATGCATGTAAAAAGTTATGTACAGTCCCATATTATTTGGTTCCAACAAGGAACCAACTTACAGGTTCCAAACCAATTTATATTTGGTCAAAATGCTCTGATTGGTTCAAGATTAGCTGAGAAAAGCAGAACCTGATTCCGCTTTTCCACCAACATTAACATTGGTGGAAAAGCAGAATCAGGGAGTCCGATCTCCAGCCAAAACAAAGAGCTGCTTGCTCTCCAGATTCCTTCGACACCATCTTGCTCTCATTGTTTAGTAGTTTTATATTGCATGATCACAGTTATAATGTCATCTGTATTTGTTATTTTATTTTATTTTTTTAAGTTCTGCATCATATGCTGTTTGTTTTTGCAGACGATTGACTGTAATAGAGTTTGTCTGTCTGAGCTGGAGTTTGCATCAGATTTCTGCTTGAAGATAACAAACACCACAGACTGCACGGTGAGTACATATGTGTGTGTGTATATATATATATATATATATATATATATATTTATACAGTCACTGCCCACTCTCACTGACACATCCACAATGCTAGTGATAACATAGTTTATAAAGTTGATCAAATGTTTATCCTCAATAATGATCCTAAAATTGAGTGATTGATAACTATTTGATCAATATTTTCATACTTTATGTTGCTGAGATCTCAAATGCAAAAAAAACAAACACAAAATATACATCTTGAAGAAAAAACTCATTAGATCATTCTGGGATTTCTTTCCCAAGTGAAATTTGTTTTTAATTTCCAAATGTTAAACAATAAGGGCTACACAAAAGTATCAATCCAAAGCAAAAGTTTGCACGCACACTGATACCACCTGCCATTTATCAGAGATATTGTGTGAAAGGAACGAGGCAGTATGACCAGCAGAGACAGTCAGTTCCGTCATCTTGATTGATCATGTTTCTGCATTTAAGAGGATTTCTGTCAGTTGGATATTTAATAGAGTTTCAAATCGAATCAGAGCAGTGAGGCTATTGTGACTTTGGATTACATGTCATACAGCATAGTGAATGTTCACAGCCTGCTTGCCCTGTCATCCTCTCAAACAACCAAAACACACTAGCTTACATGATCACATCCCACCTCTCACACTGGAGCCTGAATAGTTGCTAGTTGTTGAAAGAGTTATGTTTTATGTTTCAGCCTTGTCCTCTTGTACATACTTGTCGTACATGTCAAAATTACATTAAATAATTTCATAAGTCTTCAGACAAATAGGTAGCCATGATAATGTATTCAACAGATTGTGATTCAACATTTGTGACCTCAAGGTATAAATATTTCACATTCCTGAGAAAAGTTAAAAGGATAGTTCAGATGTTTTGAAGTGGGGTTGTATGAGGTATTTATCCATAGTCACTGTATTACCTAAAAATAAAAGATGGTCGGCACACCCCCAGTTCGGAGAAACAGACAGGAGTACCAGCACAGGAGCAAAGTGATATCCTGCTGTGGATGGGGGCAGCAGCAAAACAGATTTTAGACACCTATGAAAAATTAATATCAGTTTAAATGTACGCTATATTTAGAATATTTTCACCACTTTACCGTCAGACAGCCCTTTCTGACGGGGAACTGAAGCTGTTATCCATGCTCTCTTTAAAGCCACCAGACTCCATTAACAAAAACAGTAATTTTACCTCCCAGAACACAGGGCTTATTGGTCTACTGCTGCTTTGATTGGTTTGTTTGTTTGTCCTTGTGTGACTTTTGTGAATCTGAACTAACCTTTTAAAACCATAAGTCACACCATAACACAAACTAAGCAACATAGTTTCACAGCAATTTGTCAGGTCACAGAATTGAATCTATTTGATATGATTCATCTACATAGACACAAATTTCCTTTTTTCCCCTGATGTTCAGCATGACTTTCATCAAAATATTTTTATGCATTTCCCTACAAATGTCCAGCAACATCTGACACATTTGTCAATTTCCCCGACAGTCTTTTCAAAATAAAACTACTCAGTTAAGTTAGGCTTAGGCAACAAACTACTCTGTAAGTGCTGTAACTTAAGTACAGAAGTTATGTGTCAAACAATTCAAGTTTGACTTGTGATTTTACACAAGACATGAATACCAGTCTCCTGGGTGAAAGTCTAGTGTTTTTTGACCCACTCATCCACCCTGACCTCCTCCCCACTCACCATTCACGCTGTCTATACTTCCTGGTTCATAATTATGTGGATTACATATTAATTGATTTTTTTCTGACCCGGATCTACACACAAATCAGTACATTCAATTTGGCATTTCACGAACTGCTGTACAACTGTGCTGAGGCAGCAGTAGATCAACAGCTCTCGCGTTCTGCAAGGTAAAATTACTGTTTTGGTCAAAGGAGTCTGGTGGCTTTGAAGAGAGATTAAATAATGGCTTCAGTTCCTTGTCAAAAAGGGCTGTCTGTTGGTAATCATCTATCTCCAAACTGGGGGCATGCTGACCGTCATCTGGTGAAGGTAACCCACTGACTATGGATAAGTATGTCATACAACTCCACCTCAAGATATCCAAACTATCCTTTTAATGTATAGCTCTCACTTAGCTAGATCTGCTTTGCTGTGTGGACCATTTAGGACTATATACTGTAATATGACTAGGGGTAAGTTGTTTGTTGTTGCTTTTTTGAGGTGTGACTGTTCCTTTAATATGTCTTATTTCACTGTATGACTAAATCTGAAATATAGTTCTGGTTTAGGGGTATTTGGAGGCAATGCTGGAGAAAGCGAAAACCCTGTAAATACACATTGGACCAACAGAGGCTTTGTGGAGCCAACAAGAACTGTAAATGTTCACCTTGAAAGATGTAATATTCATCCATACATGATTGTGGTGCTGCTTGTGTTTAGACAGCATGTAGGAAGTAGAAAACATAGTATTTTCATTTGTTTTCTGTAATAATAGACACATTTGTCGTTTGTAATGTAGCAGAGCCATTTTCAATGCAAGCCTCTTCAGTGGGAAGTTACTCGCCATACCAAAGTGAATTAAAAAATGTTAACATGATTACTGTGATGAATGAGTCATATGACCATATCCATCTAGTGTTTTGGTGGTGCTCAGTTTAAGCATATTTTTACACAGCCTGATAAGTCCTAGGGGGGACAAGCAAATTAGTACTCATTAATTGCCTAATTTGTGCTTTCAAGTTAATAACATGCTTGCACGAATTAACAGATCATCGCATTAAAACAACATATGTTTAAAGGATTTCAAAGATAATTCAACCCTGTTACCTGACAACAGCCTCAAAATATTAATTTATCTATGTCCTCAATCAGAAACTATGGGCTGTCTCTCAATTAAAATATTTAATCCTGATTAATCACATGATTGTCCATAGATAATTGCTTATCAACATTCATTCATATATATATATATATATATATATATATATATATATATATATATATATATATATATATATATATATATATATATATATATATATATATATATATATATATATATATATAAGTTTGGACACACCTTCTCATTCAATGAGTTTCCTTTCTTTTCATGACTATTGACATTGTAGATTCACTCTGAAGGCATCAAAACTAACACGTGGGAATATGTACTTAACAAAAAAGTGTAAAACAACTGAAAATATGTCTTATATTCTAGTTTCTTCAAAGTAGCCTCCTTTTGCTCTGATTACTGCTTCACACACTCTTGGCATTCTCTTGATGAGCTTCAAGAGGTAGTCACCTGAAATGGTCTTCCAACAGTCTTGAAGGAGTTCCCAGAGATGCTTAGCACTTGTTGGCCCCTTTGCCTTCACTCTGCGGTCCAGCTCACCCCAAACCATCTGGGTGGGTTCAGGTCCGGTGACTGTGGAGGCCAGGTCATCTGGCGCAGTGCCCCATCACTCTCCTTCTTGGTCAAATACCCCTTACACAGCCTGGAGGTGTGTTTGGGGTCATTGTCCTGTTGAAAAATAAATGATGGTCCAACTAAACGCAAACCGGATGGAATAGCATGCCGCTGCAAGATGCTGTGGTAGCCATGCTGGTTCAGTAAGCCTTCAATTTTGAATAAATCCCCAACAGTGTCACCAGCAAAGCACCCCCACACCATCACACCTCCTCCTCCATGCTTCACGGTGGGAACCAGGCATGTGGAGTCCATCCGTTCACCTTTTCTGCGTCGCACAAAGACACGGTGGTTGGAACCAAAGATCTCAAATGTGGACTCATCAGACCAAAGCAGAGATTTCCACTGGTCTAATGTCCATTCCTTGTGTTCTTTAGCCCAAACAAGTCTCTTCTGCTTGTTGCCTGTCCTTAGCAGTGGTTTCCTAGCAGCTATTCTACCATGAAGGCCTGATTCACACAGTCTCCTCTTAACAGTTGTTCTGATGAACTCATCCTCTGCAGCAGAGGTGACTCTTGGTCTTCCTTTCCTGGGGCGGTCCTCATGTGAGCCAGTTTCTTTGTAGCACTTGATGTTTTTTTGGTTTTTCCCAATTTTTCGGACTGACTGACCTTCATTTCTTAAAGTAATGATGGCCACTCGTTTTTCTTTACTTAGCTGCTTTTTTCTTGCCATAATACAAATTCTAACAGTCTATTCAGTAGGACTATCAGCTGTGTATCCACCTGACTTTTGCACAACACAACTGATGGTCCCAACCCCATTTATAAGGCAAGAAATCACACTTATTAAACCTGACAGGACACACCTGTGAAGTGAAAACCATTTCAGGTGACTACCTCTTGAAGCTCATCAAGAGAATGCAGAGTGTGCAAAGCAGTAATCAGAGCAAAAGGTTGCTACTTTGAAGAAACTAGAATATAAAGCGTATTTTCAGTTGTTTTACACTTTTTTGTTAAGTACATATTTCCACATGTGTTAATTCATAGTGTTGATGCCTTCAGTGTGAATCTACAATGTCAATAGTCATGAAAAGAAAGGAAACTCATTGAATGAGAAGGTGTGTCCAAACTTTTGGTCTGTACTGTATATTTATAGTAGTATTATTGTATTAAGCAGATTAACAATTAATCATTAATTAATATCAAAATTCAAATTCCCATTAATAATCCCAAATTATTAATTGCAAGACAAATTATCATAAAATCATAAAATGTGAAGGAAAGTGGTAACATTCAACTTCAGATATTACCCACAGTTAACTTCAATATCAGGATTTACCCAGGACACCACCCAGTTTTATAAAATCAGGGAAAAATAATTAAATTTCTTGAGTTCTTGGCCTGGTGAACAGTGATTTGAATAGTTTATATATACACAAAATCAGGGAACCAAGTTCTTTATAAATGAAATGTTTATTTGACTAACTACTTGACTACACTACTAACATAATACAATTGAATGAATGATAAAACAATGCTAAAAATTGAATAAAGAATAATTAAAGGAATACAGCAAGTACAAATGATGAACATTCATGGATAGAACAAATTAAAAATGACCAGGTCAATTCAGTGACTGATATCTCTGTGATTGGATTTAATACTTGTCTATCAACTAAATTTAGTTTTGGTATTAATATACCATTCAAACAACAGAGAGGTTAAGAAGCACCAGAGAAGATTGAGAATCAGTTTCATGTTATAAATTTAGACGTGGGCTAATTCAGGTTTAGAGTTTGTGGATGGATTCCCTAATTCTTCCTGTGTCTAATATTAATTGTCAAGTTTGTAACTGAGTTTTTAGTTGGCTATGAATTGACTATGAATTGGTTCATTAGTCTAGTCATCAAACTCTTTCTCTTCTGAAGATACATCTGTACATCACCCTTGCTGAGTAGATGGTAGATGGAGGTTGTGCTGTTTGGAGCAGAGTGGTGGCAGCTTCTGTCTGGAACACGGCAGTTTGGATCTTCTGGATCCAACAATGCAACCCGGCTTGGGTCGTTTCTCTCCCTCAGTGGCTCTCTTTGGTGTCCTCAGACACACTCGTTTTTGGATGGCTGGCATGTCACCTCGATGCATGTTTCCATCTTCATCTCTCTCTGTCTGGCGAGGCATCTCTGTGCCGTTTCTTCAGACCCCCCCTCTCCTTGGAGCCGGGTGGGTCACTCAATTCAAAAGATTCTAGACCTAAAGTCTGTCATTAAGTCTTTCTTCACAAAGGCTGGGATTCACCAGCAAGTAGATACAGCGGATTCAGCAGCTGGCTGTTTCAGCCGTCAAGGCAGAGCAGCAACAACAAACAAAACAAACTGTTGTAAATAAATAGGGCTCAGACGAGCAGAGAGACAATGTCACAGGACAGCATTCATTTCTTTAGTCGGACTGGATCAAGTCCAAAGGTTCAGAGCCTCCTTTCAGGTAGACTGGGTGCCGGTATCAGCGGGGGGTGAGGTGTTGGACAAGAGTCGTCAGGACGGAAAGCTGGTGTCCTTGGAGTGTTCTTTTCATCCCCCTCTATCTCTCTCTTGGTTTATGGGCCCAAGGAGGGGGGGAAATGCAGAGGGGCACAGCTCTAAGAGCTGAACAACACCAAGAACCCCAGAAAACTGTCTGTGTTTCACCACTTCTCTGCCAGAGAAAGACCAGGTATTTGACCTGTTGACCTGTACGTCATAAAAACTTCATCTGGTCAGGACCATATTGGGTTGATATATAGTGAGTTTCACCGGGCTGGTTGTAAATGAAAAGTCTCACCACTTAGCGCTCTGAGAGGTCAAACAAACAGTTTCTAGAACGATGTAAACGTTAAGATGTGTACTGTGGATTCATCATTACTTTCGTTATCACATTTCATATTCATCATCTTTCAGTCATCATCTGCTACAATATATTATAAATATTTATATAAACCCTCACAAGTACTGTATTTAGTATAAAACGTATGCTCATATCATAACATGGCAAACCGCAGCTCAACAGGCAACAGCTTTCAGTGTGTCAGTGTGCTGACTTGACTATGATTTGCCCCAAACTGCATATGATTATCACAAAGTGGGCATGTCTGTAAAGGGGACACACGTGGGTACCCATAGAACCCAATTTCATTGACATGTCTGGAGGTCAGAGGTCAAGGGACCCCTTTGAAAATGGCCTTGACTGTTTTTCCTCTTGAAAATGTAGCACAAGTTTGGAGCGTTACTTAGCCTCCTTCCTGACAAGCTAGTATGACCTGGTTGGTACTGATGAATTTTCTAGTTTCATACAATGCCAGTACTTTTACTCTAGCTTTAAAACGCAGTCCACTACAACCTCCAAAATATTGATTGCGTTAGTGCATTAAAGAAATAGCATTGAAAAGAATTTGCATTAACACGTTATTATCCGGATGACTTAGACAGCCCTACCAAACCAAAACCAAAACAGCCAAAATTTGTTTGGAGCATTATTTCGGCTGGTTGGTACCATAATGCATTTAAGAAATTAGTGGCATTAAAATAAATTTGCGTCAGTGCGTTATCACGTTAACTTTGACAGCCCTATCAGAAATTGTAAATAAATGCAGTTAATTCACAACAAAAATAAGAAATCCTATTTAAGACATTGCACGATTCATCAGAAACCTGGCTGAACCTCTGAGTTGTGCAGGTCAGTTTGACCAAGGAATGCAACATAAAACTGAAGTCTGTGTCCTCAGTGAGGGTCAGCTACAGGCACCAAAGCATGGAGAATGGTTTATGAGTCTATTTGGTGAGGTGCTGGCCGCCACCATAAGCCCCCCCCCCCCCCCCCCCCCCCCCCATTCCCACTCACGCTGAACTTCCTCCAGCGTCTGAGCCACATTTCTCTCTGTGGTACCAGCCGACTACAGAACAGCCTCACTACTGCAGGCTCTGACACTCTGCACTGTGAGAAGTGATCTGTTTGGACAAAAGCTCATTGTGTTGGAGCAGCTTTGTGTTGTGCTGCAGTGTTTCTGCACTGTCTGGTGTTATTGGTTTAATGGATAATCAATAGGTGGTTATTATCTGGCCTGTGCTCCCTGGGAAAGGCCGGGGAATTTAATGGGATTTGTAAACATCCTCTCATTTTTCCTGTCTTTTCTGCTCTGTAATTGAAAACACCCAGTTTCTATATCAGGGATGTAAGTCCAGTCATGTTTGGGGTCTTGCAGCAAAACAGATGATGAGATTGCTTGGTGTCATTTTTCACTTTTGTTTTTATTTTATTAGGTTTTTAGGTGGGAAACCACTCCATCCCTGCTTTCTTCCTGCTATTTCACACTTCTAATCATCCTCAATTGGTGTACTGATATGCAAGAGCATATGTGTCTATGATTTATCATTCAGTCATGCTATCAGACTTTTTTAAATGCAGTTATTCTGTGTATTACTTGTACTAGCGTGCAGCATCCAGCCTGCTTATCCCAGGATTTACAGATAGATTATTGACCTGCAGGAGTAGGGTGATGCTGCCATAAAGATACTGATCTGTAGTCAGTAGTGGCTGCAGCTCCTCAGTAGCAGTTAAGGTTAGGATGTGTGAAGGGTAAACCGCTCCTGGACCAGTGCTCGGGGATCGGTGAGGGAGAGCTGCTGCGCCTCCCGTCCTGTGATGGAGCGCCTGCTTTTGTTCTCCCGTCGACAGTCCATTCATCAGCTCAGCCTGCCTAACCTTGCATTAAATGAACAGCACAACCCCTGCGTCTGTGCCGTTCACACACAAGACAAATCCTCTCACACTTGCTTTTTTTTTTTTTCCGTGCCTCCCTTTTACATTTCGCACACTTGCCTTGCCTTATATACCTCGTATCTGCCTTTGCAAACTGCGATACAGGATATATATACTGTATGTGCTGAAGCTTTCATTAAATCTTGGATCAGACACTGTGATAACGCCCTTTCCAAATAAAAAAAAAATAATAATTTCTTTCAGGGCATGCTCAGGGCATGCCTTTTTTGTTTCAGCCCCCATGATCCATTCATCTGAACTATAGAGCAGGTAGCAAAAAAGCCTCATCCCCTCCTAAAGGCTGAAAGTGATGTATGCTGATGGCGTTGCAGGAGAGAATAAGTTTCTGTCTGTACTTAATTTCAACACTGCTGATGTAGCTACTGTAGCGCTACAGATGAGAATGTCCCTGCAATCCATCTCTAACCTGCTTTCCATCAAATTTAAATTGTGTGCGGGGGAAATGGCCTTCTGTACTGACAGGGCAAGCACTCGTCAACTTCAAGGGCAACTTTTAGCACATTAAGAAGGGAACTGTTAATGGAAAAATCCTCTCTGTAGCTCTCAACAGTGTAAAGAACATTGCATTCAGAGTAGCATCTGAATGTCAAGAAGAATTGATTTGGCAGGCTATTTTCAGTCCAATCAAAAAAAAAAAAAAATGTTGAACATACTGATTCCTGTCAACATGCTAGAAGTTAAAGGAAATCAAAAGGAAAGGAGGTATTGAGGAATCCCACTGCATATGTGTTTTTAAGTACTGGATTAAATTTAATGGGGGTGCAGATTTCACATTTTTTCTATTGTAAAGCACTGGTAACATTTGAAAGGTGCTATAAAAATGTAATTACTGTATGTGGAAAAAAATGTATGAAGCCTTTTATAGCTTCAGAAAGAGCTGTGTAGAATCTGTTGAATTGTCTCACGTGATGTCTCTTGGGTGTGGAGTTAGAAAGAACTGAGCTCACCAGACCTCTGTAGCTAGTGGCTCAAGGCTACAGTAGTTGCTACTTGCATCGCAGAGCAGTCACTCTCCCTCTTACCGGTTGCCATTTAGTTAATTTTCGCACATCAGCGCCATGTTATCGATAGTCGGACGATGCACACTACAAACTGAAAGTGTCTGCTGTTTATGGAGTCTCAGCACAGAGTAGCTAGAGTCAGATTTCACACACGGGACAAAAGACAGTTGACAGACGAGACAATGGCGGAGGATTAGGTGTCAAAGTGAAAAACGAATGCACCTATTTGCCAGTAAGCCCGATATCAATGAGGCAATCACCATGTGGAGGACGGAGAGGTCACAGCCAGTGAGAGAGACCAGACACACAGCCATCCAACATTAAAGATCAAAGGAAACATGCTACAGATCTTGAGCATCATCTTTTCTTGTCAAATGTCCGGTGTCATCAGTAACACTGGTCATGACTTTATTAACTGTTGGGATCAGTTTCTTACTGTGACATCCTTAGTGCTTTGTTGACAGCCAGGCCGGCTGCATGTGCATTTTAGTGCATGTGAGTCTCTCTCTGTTGTGCCCCACTGACCATCGTGGTCATATGGAGGTTACAGCTGCTAACGCCGCCCCAACCACCAATGTCGTCAACAGGAAGTAGACATTTGGAAATCCCTGTAGCCGTCGAGGTGAAGTGCTTAGCAGCTGTAGGGCAATAAGCCACTTTTCCTTTATCAATGAAGAGAATGACATTTTATTTTTGCCATTTGGAAACTTGCGGACAAAAAACACCTTGTTACTTCTGCTACTGTTTGCTTGACTTTATTAATGCTAGCTAAATCAAAAACAAGCCACACTCACAAACATATAAACATGCCAAAGAGCACTCATGGATCAAGCTGTTCTCATACACCATTCATTACTCCTAAACCTAACCAAGTAGTTTTGTTGCCTAAACTTAACCAAGTTGTTTCCTGTGAAGATGGAAGTTTTGAAAAGAATGTGTGTAAGGAGTGGAAATTGACACGTCACATGTTGCTGGACATTCATAAGAAAACATACAAAAAATGAGGAGTCATTTTTGTAAGATGTAATGATAGATGAGATAGATGATGAAACTGTTGGGATACATTGCATCAATACAGCAGGAAGTCAGCCGGCAAGTTGACCATGAAGTGGCAACAGGAATTCTGCTTTCTGTGTTTTTACTCCCAGTAACTTTCAAAGGCAAGGGTTTGAGATGACTGAAATGATGTTTTGTGGAAAAGCTGTTGGAGGGTTGGATGCCTCTCACCCTGATTACAGTTAATGCTTGCCAAATCTCAATGACATTGAGTGAAAACTTTTTATGATCAATGGTAATAGAATAGGAAAAAAATGTGAAAAACAGGTTGACAAAAATAAAAATGAATATATGTTAACACCAGATGTTTTTGTTACAAATTTAACAAAGTTCCTTGAGATTAGCTGAACAAAGCTCAGTGATGCAGCTAATCACAGTCGGCGAGTTTAGAACAGCATGAATTTGGACCTTCTCTCACTGTTCCACTACAGTTGTTTGTTTGGAGGTGTGCTGTAGGTGAGTGTGATTTGCGCTCCACCTCACTGGAGTGGCAGCAGTCGGGTGAAGAGGCTGTGAAAAGACATTGGGGGGGGGGGGTTCACACCAACCAGCCCGTGAGGTAGTCGTGCTTGAAGCCTCCACGCCTGGATAAACCCCATCAAAAGTGCATTAGTGCTCTCTTCCCCCACCCCCTCCCTCCCTACCCCTCAGCGCCCCTCCCCTTACCCCCCTCTCGTTGTATAATAGTATCTGGCCGGGCCACGCAGCTCACTGACATGCAGCCGGGCGAAAGGGGAGCGATGATGAATTGCTCCCTGTTGGTGTTATCCATGATGATAATTATTAATTTTCCCCCCGCTCTTCCCAGAGAATGGGGGCCGGAGAGCTGCAGCGTTGCGGAGCCTCCTCTGTGGGCCGTCAGGAAGCCCACTGTCATCACTTATCACAGACAGAGCAGGGGCCCAAGCCTAAACGCTGATGAGAATGAAAAACGCTCATTCTGATTTGTCCTGTTTTGGTGTGTGGGGGTGTGTATGTGTCTCTGTGTTTGAAGTTTACCCTTTTTTTCCTCTCTGTTTGCCTCTCGTGTTTCATTAACCTCCCTCCCTTCTTCAGTGTGCTGGGATACAGAGGCCTTATTCTGTAAGGAATTGCAAAAATTATCAGATACAACACAGGGTTGTTGAAATTGTAAATTAATGGAACATAAATTTTGAACATAGGTCTGTGAGGATGCGTTTTTACTTTAAAGTTTCTGATTATTCAAGCACACTTTTTTGGTATTGAATCAACTGACTTTTTTTTTAGGTTGTACTGGGTTCAGTTTTAAAGCTAGAGCAAAGTATCATATCATTAAACTACAAAACCTCAAGAATCCATTGGTATCAACCATGCCATACTAGCTTGTTTCTAAAGAGGGTAAATAACGCTCCAAACACATGCCAAATTTTGGTGAGGAAAAACTGGCATGGCCATTTCAAAGGTATATATAGCTGTCTTAAAAGCCACCAAACTACATTAAAAAAAAAAGTAATTTTACCTCATAGAACACAGGAGTTGCTGGTCTAGCGCTGCCTCGATCAGTTAGTTTGTTGTGTTACTGTGTAACTTTTGCATCTGAACTAGCGTGGCATTCACAGCATTACATTAACGTTAATACACTGACTATAAGGATGTATATTCAGTATACTGTGCATGTAGCAGCATCATCATATAGAAAACAGTATTCTGGCATTATATGGTATATAACATACATACTTCAAACAAAATTTAAATGTTGGGATTTGAATACAGTACCTAAGGAACTGGAAAGCTACAGAATGATATAAAAACCTTAAAAACATCAAAATAATGGGTGTACCCTTTAAGGATATGTAGCATCTTATGTAATGTTAACTTTCCTGCATCAGTGATTGAGATATGGAGTCAATAGAGAGCAATTAAGCAACAGTGAGCAACAAACTGCAGTTGCACATACTTTTTTAAAGGTGTTTTTAATTCTTACCAAGTAACGATTGCTGCATCTGAACTCCTTTTGCTGCTGAATAAGTTTTCAGTCCCCATCTGGACCTAAAGTTTGTATCTTGATATACCATTTTACTGGGTGTCGTAAAAGCTATCATTAAATCCTTTTAAAGGGCCCCAAGAAGTTTGACAAAGTCTCTTCCCTCTGCCAAGTTTAAATCAGAAAGCATTAAAAGCCTGTGATCAGCCGGGCTTGGTGCAGCACAGTCCATATCAGGTGTGAATCTCCAGTGTCTTTATTGCTTATCTCAACACTTTCACATCTTTTGTGAATGAGGCAGTTACTTCTTTTTTCTCCTTTCAAATGTGATTTTAATGGCGCAGCAAGTCGCCGAGCTTCTCTGCTGTTTTTTTGTTTTGTTTTGTTTTGTTTTGTTTTTTTTGTATTTGCAAGTTTCACTCTATGGCCTAAATCTTAATTGGCCGTCTCGCTGCCGTGTGAAAGTTGCACAACGCAGAAGTGACAATCAATCTCGCTTACGAGGTGTTGTCATCAGCGAGGCGCGATGAGGATGATCTCTGCCTCCCCGGCTGAGAGAGGTGAATCTGCTCTGCCTGATGAGTAATTACGGCTAATTTCCTAATTACCTCAGTACCGAGCGTCTCTGTAGCGTTCATTAAAAGCCATAATTGCATTGGGTTGACATGCTCTTTTATACACTTTGGCTTCTTTTCTGGTGGTTTAGTTGTGAGCTAGTGTGCCACCCCTGCCTGTCTGAGTCGATAAAGGTTGATTGAAGCCTCTGTGCGTGGAGTGTGTTGAACACGACTTCTGATGGCATCATGATTATCGAGTGTGTGTATCTGTGTGTGTATGCTGTATGTAGATCTCTCTTGGTCAGTACATGCAGAAATAATTTGAATGCAATGTAGGACACTTTTACAGAACAGATGGCACTATTTTTTAAGTGAAACAAATCAATAAAAAAAAATCCTGTAAAAAAAAAAAAGAAACCTCTGTTACAGCTACTATTCTGCTCCTAAACTCCTGTTCTCTCTGTCTTCCCACTGTCTGTTTTCCTATCTTTACCTCTCTTTTTCCTCTCTACTTTCCCTGTTTTCCTCTTTCCTTTCTCTTCCATTGATTCGGCTCTTCTTTGTCTCAGAGAGCTGGCCTCCAAGTTGTCAGCTGCGTCAGGATTAAAAGCTATTAGTTCTGCATCATTGCCACTACAAGTGCGCTCCTGAGATTGATAGAGTGCCTCTCTTCTTCCAGTTGGGGGGAGAAATGGGTGGAAAACAAGCCTGGGGGTTGGTTTTTAACTCACATATCTGACAATGGTCACCTACAGGCACTCTGGCCTTGGACTTTCCCTCAGTTTGTTTTAGATGTGTGAATTGGTTGTCACTCAGTTGTGTTTCTAGCTGTATAACTCCATATCAGCACACAGTATTTTTTTAATATTAAGACCACTCTTCCATGCTGACATTTAGTGAATTGAAAATGAAGGTTTTCTTTTCTGGTCACATACTCTCAGCTTCAGACTGGCTAGTTTCATCATCTTTAGTTTGCAAAACTCTTATCAACATAATGGATTCCTCAAGGGCAGAGATTTGTCAGTTGTCTAATTTCCGTTCCCCGATAGTGGGCAATATTCAGGTAAAGACATATTCAGTTGGAGTAAAAACACATTAGTGTTTAGTTTTCCTCCTCTGTGCTGAGTGTTTTCACATTGCAGCAACACTGTCACCAAAAGAGCCACCTTTGCTAATTTCATGTACCAAGCTGAATTTTTTTTTTTTTTATTGTCAGCAAAATTGCCTCCATGTCGTCGGCTGCTGCCTCGTAATTTCTTTCTTTTGTCCAGTGACAAGTCCCCCAGATCATGCGAGAGGGAGTACAGGCGAGCTGTTGTTGACTCAGCCGAAAGGAGTAACCCAGTTGGTTTTGAGAGGAAGGAGGGTTGAGGAATGCAGCTTTCATGAGTCATATCGATACCTACTGTCTCTGGAGCAGGGGAGCCAATACAGTTCTCCAGACCGTACACACATTTTAACAATTTATTTTTGTCCACATAGAAGACAACGATACAAGGACACAAATATTAAAGGTGCCTCAGTTCTCAGGGATATAAGTAAAAGCATGTTTAGCAGCTGTTTAGATTGTTAGATTGTTTTGGGCATCCAGCATTGTTGAAGCCCTTTCACGGCCAGTGGGTAACTCCACGGTCTAAAAAGTGAAGCCAGTGCAGAATTGAAAATTAAACATGCATTGTTTCTAATGGCCAGCAGGGGCAACTCCTCTGGTTGCAAAAAGAAGTCTATGAGAAAATGAGCCTACTTCTCACGTGATTTATTACCTCAGTAAACATTGTAAACATGACTTTATGGTCTCGCTAGTTTCAAGTCTTCTTCAACTAGCATGATGTTCATTTAGTAAATTATGGTCCCATTTAGAGTTAAATAGACCATAAAGCAGAGGATGCTTTAGGGCAGGGCT
Organism: Pterois miles; assembly: GCA_947000775.1. NCBI lineage: Eukaryota > Metazoa > Chordata > Actinopteri > Perciformes > Scorpaenidae > Pterois > Pterois miles. The sequence continues at coordinate 4,629,744 of CAMQGK010000479.1, read as the reverse complement.
ATTCTGTGATTAACAGGTCGCTACCACAATTCTGGGAGTTGTTGTTTTCGTTTTAGAATTTTAACCCTTTCACTGTGTGTTTTCAGTTCATGAAAGTTAATTATAACAGTTTGGTTGTATAAAAATTGTTGCACCTAGCTCCACCTTCTTGTGTCACTTGTGATTACTAATAATCAAAATGGTGATGGCCAAAATGTCAAACTCGAGGCTTCAAAGCAGCAGTCCCAAACCAATGGGTGATGTCACAGTGACTATATCCACTTCTTATATAGTACAGGTTATAGTTGTGACCAGCCTGAGAGTGTGTCCTAGGCTGCCAAATATCAAGACAAGCACCTATAATCATCTCTGATTTGGTATTTAGGAGTGGTTGGTATTTAATGACCTTGGTCATAGAGACTTCCAGTAGACTAGAGTCAAAGTTGCAGGCCACCTCTAAAACAAACACTTTTTGGGACTCTTCATTGGCCACTACAACATCTGGTGTATAGGCAGACAGATGTTAAAAAAATATTACAGGGATGAAATATGGAAGGTTTGACACAGGAATGTGTGTACATTCTCACTGAGGGTGGAAAATGGTTTGATATGCCCTTTACTCTGAGGTCATGCCGTGTTACATTCCTTTGTAAGCATAACAGCCTTTCAAGCCATGTTTCCATTCACATATTTTTATACTCATTTTGAAGTATCATATTACAAAAGCTGTATCGAAACACTAAAATTTGTTCAAGTTTATGCGTTAAATTTATTATGGAAATGCCATATAATTTTTTTTATTTGCCAAATAAATTCTTACATAGCAAACATTTAACTCACATGACCAATCAGCAATTTCTACTGACAGCATCTTCTTGGATATTCCTTTAACATGTGACTGCTTCTCTTCTTCTCTGGACAACACAAAACATGTCCAGTCTAGCTAACATGACAAAACAGTCAAGACTTCCCCAATTGAAACAAATTCCTGAAGACCTCTCTCCATCATTTTCTCATAAATGTTTGGGTGGCCAAGTCGACTGACTTTGTTTCTGGTTTGCAGCCTCTACTTCTACTTAGTTTACTGGCAGATTACAACCATGCATCGCCGATAGAGCCAACTTCTGACCAAACTACACCGTAGCTGAGTTTATTTGCTCCAAAACAGTTGATGGAAATGCACATTTGCATTTCTTTTTTGTGACATTTCAGAGGTTTGCTTAAAATTCACTGACTAATAAATGCAAACACAGCTGTTGTTTCAGTAATCTGTTCTGTGGTGTGATGCAATCAATGAGGAACCTGAGTGGTCAGAAATGAGATAGAAAGATTGAGTCTGGTGGGAAGGACTCGTATTGCACACACACACACACACACACACACACACACACACATGCAACAGTGACATGGTAAGCATAGTAAGGTAGGTAAGTACTGTAAAGATAACTGTAAATATTGGAACCATAAATTTGATTCCCAGTTTGGTTTTACTGCCTTATTCCTAAACACAGCAGCTCATTTTGCACATTAAAACCCTGAGACATGTTCTGCCTCCTGCTTCTCTCTCAGCTCTGCATGTCAGAGTTGCAGTGTAGTCAAACAAGTCCAGGGGTTTATTGTACTGTCACATTCTAACACGCCCCTCATATTTCATTGCAGGCAATTGTCGGCTACTTTGACATTTTCTTTGACAAAGGCTGCGGCAACAAGGTAAGCAGCAGCGGCAACAGCCAAGCCATTTAACAGAAACTCAATTATGTTCACGCTTTAGCGTGTTCCTCCTCCCTGAGGCATTCGCTGGCAATCGACGGGCGTCCTAGTCGACTGCTGATGTAAGCACATACCTAGCAGACCCGGCCAGTTGGAACCGCTGATGCCAAGCACTGTGAGCAGCGCAGATACGCCTTGTGACTGCACTAACTGCATGCTATGGATGATCCAGTAAAGGTCCATCTCCACTAGGAGCCAAGGCTGGAACATTGTAACATGTTTGCTTCATGAATACGGTGCCGTTAGGTTTTATTTATGATGCAGACTATAAGCTAAATGGTTTAGTGTAAGAGTAGATTGACTGTAACAGAAACCATGACATAGAAGATTGGTTCCAAGCATTTGTGCAGCTTTAATGTGAACAAGACTCCTACAGGACCTCCAGTAAGTTTATCTTGTGTTTTCTGAGGTTGTGACACTTATTTTTGAGTCCTCCCAGGTTTATTACTCTCAACTTTTAAATATAATTACTCTTTTCTGTAAGTAATCCGCAGATAGGCTCCTTGTTAAAGACAAGAATGTGAATAGCATGGTTTCAACTGAAATTGCTATCTATGCTCGCTTAAAAGCAAACAGACTCCACAGAAAAAGACATTAATTTTACTTTGCTGAACACAGGAGTTGATGGTCAAGCGCTGCCACGATCAGTTAGTTTGTTATTGTGAATTTGAGTAATTCAAGAGTCACCAGAGATGTACAATAACACAAACACTGTATATATATACATGTATATATATACAGTATATATCTGCTTTTGATTTTTATAGATTTTTACCAAAACATGCCCAGAATTTCTTTTAATAATAGTAAATATCACATATAAACAGATTTCAAAAAAGTTGTTTTGAAAATGCTGGTTTGTGATGTTTATGCTTTTATTTTTCATGAATTATCACACCAGGTCATGTTCTCCACGGGTCCTCAGGTCACAAAGACGCACTGGAAACAGACCGTCTTCCTACTGGACAGGCCTGTCTCTGTCCAAGCAGGTCAGTAACACACGGACATCCAGGAAACACTCTACAGTACTGTAGATTAGTTTTTACCTGTAGATTTGTCAGCTCTCATTTAATACATATTCCTTTTTATGCCACAAGAGTGGTTAAGGTCCATTTAGGTTTGCTTTTCTTTCATGGTTTCATTTTCCTCTCGTGGACAGCGGTGGTGTGTCATAGCGAGCTGCGGAAGGTAATCTGTCTGTGGTGGAGATGTAGTCAGGCTGGTTGACACCCGTTATCTGTCACCCGCAGAGACAGCGAGGGATCAAAACAAATCACATTCAGCCATCAGAGACAGCATGTAAAACTTCATCTGATAGCCAGGTTGCAGGCCTCTGAATCATGACACACTACAAGAGACAGCGCTTTGTAACTGACCAGTGAAATATATATGTAATCGCTGTATCAGCAGATTAAACTGTTTTTAACTAGTGCAGCTTGCTATGAGGCATAGTTGTATGGATGTTCTCTGACGTAACTTTTTGCCGGTTCAAGCTCCAGCAAATGTGACAGAGCATCTTTGATCGCCTTTTGTTTTTGGTCTATAGTGAAAATGTCATCAAGTGGTCATGAAAGTGGCAACTTTAACACAAGACTCTGACAGCTGTGGCATTGCCAGCCTGGCAATTTTAAGCCCAACAAATTCAATCAACTTTAAATAAATGAATAAATATCACAACACCCAGAAAGCCTTGTTCTGGTACTTAAATGTATCTGTTGAAGTACAGTACGAAAAATCACCAGTAAATTCTCTAGTTGATGTCCTACACATCGGACTTCATGTTAAAGTGAGACTATACTTTTAAAAGATGAAAGTTCACATTTCTCCTTTTACCAATGAAAAAATAATATCTTAATCATTAGTGATAAAAAGCACCCTTGCTCAATTTAATACACTGATCTAATCTGAAACTGAACACTGAAATTAATCCACAGTCTTAAAACTGTTTCATGCTTTTTGCGGTTGGCGTGGACAGCACAGTGTGGATGGCGTGGACGGCGCAAATGGCGTGCCTAGTCCCAACAAATGTTTGGTCACTTATACTGATTACGGTCAAAACAGTCAGAGCAGCTCCAACTTAGAATGGACCTTGTCACGTCTTACTATGTTGTTGTAGACTAGACTTCTATTTGAAAACTGATTGACAGCCGTGATTTGCATCTGCTCTGAGCCAATCATGGCAATGCTCTCTGTGTGCTCCCGTCTGCTTTTGTAGGACCCAAAATATGTATTATATTCATTGTTTCATTCATTATCCGTAACCACTTATATCATTCAAGGTCATGGGGGGGACATTGGGCGAAGGTCGACTTCACCCTGGACAAGTCACCAGACTATAACAGTCTGACAGACAACCATACACACTCACATTCACACCTACAGAGTCAACAATGAATTGAACCTTCATGTCTTTGGACATGTTTTTAGTCTTTCTTAGATTCTTTTGGTTAGTATCACTTCCAGTTATTGACACAGGTGTGGATTTCATACCTGTTTATCTGTGCACTTAGACCGTGGGATTTAGATAAAGAGGGTGAGTTAGACTTGGACAGTTTTCTGTTGACTATCAGGTCCTACTTTAATTTATCCATAACATTACTACTTGTCATTCTTTTCATTTAATACAGTCAAACACATCTGGCTCTAAGTATGGATTTGTTTTATTTGTCACAGTAAAGAGCTTAGCACTTACACTCTTTGCAGCTTTTTGATTGATAGCAGTTGCTACAAAATCTTGGAGGTGCACAGCTCAGTGCTCAGACTCTGCACACAGTCATCCAGGCTGCAACTGGGCAGTATCTTTGTCCACTTTGCGCTGACAGCAAGAAGCATGAAACAGGTGTTATTTAGTCTGGTATGACCTCTAGCTTCTGGTGGCATTAGGTAGACATCATTATGTAACTGACATTACTGGATCTTTTCAACTTGTGCTACTGTTGCAGTCCAACAAACAAAAGTGAAAACTAGGAGAAAAAATAAAAACGCACATCAAGGCGACTTTCTGTGTTGAAGAGCTTTGATATTAGTGGAAGTTTTCTTCATCCGTTCAGCCGTTGTGTCATTACTTCACATAAATGTTACTTCATGTGAGCCAGAGCATTTATCCCAGAAAGGACTTCTTTAAGTGGTTTAGACCAGTAAAATCCATTAAAGCTTTAATTCATTTAATACAGGACAAATCTCTATTGTTATTGGTTCTGGTGTTCTGAAGAATGTCTGATGATCACTTTTCAGTGTCCCCCAAATGCTCATTCATTATATATGTTGTGTGAAAGACAGTGTGTTTTACTGCTTTACGCTCTGGCCCTCTGTGTGCATTATCATAATGGGAATCACTGATACGTCCTCTGATGTGGGGATGGATGAGCCTGGGGCTCGGCTGTTCACTTGCTGACCAGATATTAGATGGAGTTTACTGTAATAAATGACCTGCGGAGGGACTGAAGGCGCTTGATGTCGGCGGCCCTTAGCCACGCTCAGCCGGGGCGATAAGAACGTCAAAACCTGTGACGCTGCTCAAACACTATCGCAGGCTTGGCGCTCCGCTGGGTCAGATAAGCGCAGCAGAGTCTGAGAGCTGAGGACGACAGTATGCTAACACAGTGCAGAAGTGGAGAAACTGCAGAGCGAAACAGAGACAAATTTCATTTGATTATCTGGTGCAGAACGTCGGGCTCTGATCCCTGTTTGACTTGTGCGGAGTGGAGAAACGTAATGAATGCAGATGCACTGAATGGTTTGATGAAAATGATGTGAATCATATGCTACGGCCTTCACAGTCACATCGCAAAGCAGTGGAACACAGCTGAACACTTTTGGGTGATTTTGGACTATGATAGACAGTCCACTCTACCACCATCACACCAAATGAAGGAATATCTTTTAGAAGAGTGGAAGTCTAGTAGAGTTTCAGAGACTTTGTGTTGTTTTGTCCTTTGATTTATCACCTATATATCTATATATACACATAACAGAAGTAAACCTAGCAGCCCTTGTTTGCCCTCTGTCTATTTTTAAGGTAGGTACAGTGTGTAACATCTGGCAGCATCTAGCAGTGAGGTTGCAAGGTGCTCTGTATAGCAGACTGTTGCTATGGATGCACTTCTGATATCACACCATGTTTGTGTCAAATTATTGATTTCAGAAGTAAGTAGCTCTTTAATAAGCAGCATAATGAACAGCTAGCAGGTCACTGTTGTGATGCGGAGGGGTCTTTCATCGCCCTGTTGGGGTTATTTCACCACAATGACTGGCTCGCTGTGCGTCATTCCTTACTTGTTTCCCAGTGGCTGAGTGGAGTAAGGAGGGTTAACTCCAGAGCGAGTAACGTTATGACTGCAGCCCAAGCAGGAAAAGTTAACACAGTGGTTTGTCCGTTCCGAGCTACTGTAGAATCGTGGCGGCCAGCTATGTGAAGAGGACCTGCTCCATATGTAGATATAAATGGATCATTTGAAAGTGATGAAAACACAAAAATTCTTATTTCAAGGTGATTATCCACTAACATACTAAACATACCAATTAATAATGCTGTATGTTACATTACACTGGTCCTTTAAGTGCATTTTGTCCCAGTTTGGGGGCAGTTTGCAGTTTTGTGTAAATATGACAGAAGCGCTCGGAGTGGCTGCACAAAAAAAAAGAAAAAAAAGTTGGAGCGCCCTGAAAAAAGATAATGGGTGCATCGCTTTTTTCTCTCGGCAGCCACGTAGCATTAGCACAAAAGATGCTAGCACTCAGAAAATAAAATGCTATACGGACACACAGCCTCTCTCTCTCTCTCTCTCTCTCTCTCTCTCTCTCTCTCTCTCTCTCTCTCTCTCTCTCTCTCTCTCTCTCTCTCTCTCTCTTTTTGAACTGTGTGCCTGATTTCACTGTCAGCAGTGGGCTCTTGGGGTTACTTGGGGGCATCGTGACATGTCACGGCATTAGCCCAGACACACACCCACATGTAAACATACACACACATTCATAGCCTGAGCTCACAACCAGCCAGTAGAGATCCAGTTGAGTCTATAAAGATCTGTCCGTCTGTGCTTTATATGTGAACCAAGCCAAGTATGAAGAGGAAAAGTTTAAAGAAAGAACAAAATGAAGGCGGAAGTAGCGTGTGTGTGAGTGAGGAAGTGAGCGGCAGGTTATTGATGTGCTCGCGGCACCCTGACGGTCCCCAGCCTCCTCCAGGGGCTGTAAACCAGAAATTGAGTTTTTAACAGCATTCACCCAACTGCCTGCTAGACTGCTATGGTGTACTTTACAACACACACACGCATACGCACACACACACACACACACGCACACACACACACACACACACTGCTCTCTTACACACTCAAATACACAAGAGTACTAGCTTACTTCTATACTAAACTCCCCTCTGGCTGTAAGAGAAAACTTCCTAAAGTCACCTTGAAGATGGTTTAACTTACACCGCGGCCTCTCCTCCTGCTGTTGACTGAGAGACTCCTGATCGGCTGTAGCGATAAAAACATCCAGCGGTTTGTTTTAATACCGACTCTGTCTGTGGTGATTTATCATGGCAAGAGAGACTGAATCCTATTTGATGTGTTTTGTACGAGTGCAGCAGTAATTAACTCCGAGGCTGCGCTTCTGTGGGAGGTGCCCGCAGAAGAGCGAGAAGGCACGCAGCAGGCTGGAACAAAACATCCCTGCAAATCCTTGCGGCTGGCAGCGTAATAAATTAAACAGCGAATCATTTGTCATGCTCTGGTGTGTTTGTGTTGCTAGAGTATTGAAGAGGAGGGTCCTTTTTTCACAGCGTTACCTCCTTAATGTAACCAGAAAAAGGAGGTCACAATTTTTTTTGTTTTTTTTTTTTTCCAAGAAAGTCCTGGCGGTGAGGCAGTGGCCTGGTTACCTGCGCCATGGCCGTTTGTTCTTATCAGGCCTTTCATTGAACACTCCCGTTGTGTTTGTTCCCACCCACTCTCATGAGTCACCCCCTCTGTCCTGAGTGGTGCTATAGCTCCTCTAAATCTCCTATTTCCCCCAGCCTCACCTGTCCAGGCTCACTTACTCGCCCACCCCGTCCCCTTGTTTGAACTCTGAAGATCCCTGAGCTGTCGGACAGCAGCGGCCAAGCCGACCTTCAGGTTCTTCAGGGCTGTAATTCAGCACACTGGCTTTTTGTCTGCACACCGGTGCATGGGATATATCGCCCATCAGCTCTGCTTTTTAGCTCTGCACTGAACAGGAAAGGCCTGAGAAGTAAAAACGCATTAAATGAAGGTGGACTGGAGCAAGAGGGAGGATGTCAAAGATATGCATCACTGCAGTGTCAGGGAGGGGGCTGATGTCTGTGCATCCCTGTGTCTCACCCAAATGCTTCTGGTATTTTGATGACAGATCCCCAAGAGCATTGTGTTTGAACTTTGTGTCTGAAGCTAACATTATCAGTTCTTTCATATTGCTTGTTGACAGATCTACAAATCTGCCCATCTGGTAGTATCACATGGGTTCCTACACATGCGGCTAAATTGACAAATCTATGTCTCTCCTTACACTTAGAGAGACCCTGGAATGATTTATTAAATGCACCATCAAACTAAAGCAGCTCTGTCTCTTACACTCCTACCGCTGGACTTAGAGTGAGGCACAGTAGTGCCAGCAAGGGCTGTCAATTGAGATAATTATTTAATTGTAATAAATCATGGACAATCATGATAACTGCAAATTAATCACATGATTTTGCATTAATGCATTATTATTGCCTTAACTTTGACAACCATAGTGCTAATCCGTAGTAAATTAGCCTCACGTTGAATTAGCTAATTAATTTCCCCCTTCATCAGGACAGAAATTTCTGGTAATACCAGGCAGCAACCTCAGGTTCTGAAAAGTGAAGTCAATGCAGAAGTGCTTTAAACTTGCCCTCTTTCTAACAGCCAGCAGGAGGCGACTCCTGTGGTCGCTAAAAGAAGTCTGATTGTATAGAAGTGTATAAGAAAATGAGCGTACTTCTCACTTGATTTATTACCTTAGTAAACATTGTAAACATGAGTTTATGGTCATAATCACTAGTTTCAAGTCTTCTTCAATACAGCATGATGTTCATTTAGTAAATTATGGTCCCATTTAAAGTCCATAAAGCAGGGGATGCTTTAAGGCAGGGCTACCTTGTGATTGTCAGGTCGCTACCATGGTGTTGTCCAGTTTGGGGGTTGTTTGTGTTTTCATTTTAGAACTTCAACCCTTTCACAGTGTCTTTTCACTTTATTAGAGTTAATTGTAACATTTTGGTCACCTGAAAATGTTTTATTCAGTGTTCAGTTGTGCTCTACCCTCTAGTGTCATTGTTTTTGAGAACTTGAGGCTTCAAAACGTAGTTCACAAACCAATGGGTGAGGTCATGGCGACTATGACTGCTTCTTATATACAGTCTATGGGTAAAACACAGTTCAAACCATAGACTATACTTAAAGATGGACTACGTGTCTCCACTTCTTTGCACTGTACAGAAGTGAAGACAAAATATCCTGGTTATGGGAGCTGTCATCTAAAGATTTGACATCATTTGGAGCCAGAGTCTGCTCAGTAGTGATCAGTATCCAGGTCCCACCCACGCATACGCCTGAGCCAATTTCCAGCCAAGCACTGCCGCAGTTTGTCAGCGAGAGAAAGAAACAAATTTATTTGGCATCTACTTTTAGAGTCATAGAGTCTATGATTTGAACCAACTTGTTCCATTGAAGAGCATCACGTTATTTTTCTATGCATCAGTAAAATCTTTAGAAGAAGAGCCTTAGTACTGAAGTGCTTCAGCTCCGTCTCCCCTTGCCCTCACTGTATATAGCTGCAGATACTGTAGGATGTGAGTTAAATGGTTAAAATGTAGATGACAACAGTTTAAATGAATCACTAACGCAAGACGTGTATTTCCAGTGTAATTTCATGGAGAAAGGCTGCATCGGGCTGTTTCTCTGGGCTCGGTTGTGCTTAATGACACTGGCATGTTGATGTACGACATGGTGGCGAAAGCCCAGCTCCATTCCCCGACTCATTTCCACACATGGTTAACTCTTTCTCCCAGCATCGTGGCCAGTTTGCTGAAGCCTCTTCTGCAGGGAGTTCAGTCTGACTGATTACAACAGAGCTGCTGTCACCGCACCGTGACCAAACAGACATTCAGTTGGTGGTTCTGTTTGTATGTTTCACTGCTTTAATGTGAAACATGAGGGGTTAGTTCCACAGTTTTCTGATAAGTTGTTTTGAGGGTCCCACACATCTTTTTTCCAAAAGTTCACCAAAGGTCAAGCAGTTATTCTCTTAACCTTTATCAGCCTTTTGCCAACTTGAGTTTGACTGCAGCCGTCCGCTGCCTCCCATGAGCACCAGGCTCTGTTGCTGTTACCACATTATAGCTAGTGTGAAATTAAGGCTCCTTGTGTCAATTCCTATAAAATAAATGAAAGCAAAGATAGTTTGTTTTTCGAGGGTGTCTTTGACATCAGCTTTTATCCAGAGATCGCCGGTGGTAAACCACACAGAAAACACAAACTAGGCATATGTGTTAGTGAGTGTCTCTGTTACACCTGGGCCATCTTGTGTCAATAGTGGCCACTGACCCAGTTCATTAAGTCGGTGATGGAGTGGAGGACAGACAGCATCTTTTACATTCTTCTAACAGGCTACATGTTTTAATAACCTTGCAACATTATTATCTGTGGGGTACAATAATGAGCTGTTGGTCCAGACTCAGACAGTGTTCTGCTAGTTATACCACACTGAGTTCCAACTTATAATGCAAATTGTATTTAAGTGTCATAAAGTTACATTTTTTTGGTTTTTCAATTAAACTCATGGATGGTATTGTGTCTCAGGGCTCTTTGGATCACTGAAATCAATCTCAGACACCTGTGATAATTAGTTTGCCAGGTGAGCCCAATTAAAGGAAAAACTACTGAAGAAGGACGTTCCACATTATTAAGCAGACCAACATTTTCAAGAATTATGAGAAAGAAAAAGGATCTCTCTGCTGCTGAAAAGCGTGAAATAGTTGAATGCCTTGGACAAGGTATGATAACATTGGATATATCACGAAAACTTGAAAACATGATCATCGTACTATAAGAGATTTGTGGCTGATTCAGAGTGCACACGGGTTCGTGCAGATAAAGGCACAATGAGGAAGTTTTCTGCCAGACAAATACGTCGGATTAAGAGCGCAGCTGCTAAAATGCCCTTACAGAGCAGCAAACAGATATTTGAAGCTGCTGGTGCCTCTGGAGTCCTGCGAACATCAAGGTGTAGGATCCTCCAGAGGCTTTCAGTTATGCATAAACCTTCTATTCGGCCACCCCTAAACAATGCTCACAAGCAGAAATGGCTGCAGTGGGCCCAGAAATACATGAATACTAATTTTCAAACAGTCTTGTTCACTGATGAGTGCCGTGCAGCCCTGGATGGTTGAGATGGATGAAGTAGTGGACGGTTGGTGGATGGCCACCATGTCCCAACAAGGTTGCGACGTCAGCAGGGAGGTGGCAGAGTCATGTTTTGGGCCAGAATCGTGGGGAGAGAGCAGGTCGGCCCCTTTAGGGTCCCTGAAGGTGTGAAAATGACCTCTAAAAAGTATGTGGAGTTTCTGACTGACCACTTTCTTCCATGGTACAAAAAGAGGAACCGTGCTTTCTGTAACAAAGTCATCTTCATGCATGACAATACACCATCTCATGCTGCAAGGAATATCTCTGCATCACTGGCTGCTATGGGCATAAAAGGAGAGAATCTCATGGTGTGGCCCCATCCTCCCCTGACCTCAACCCTACTGACAACCTTTGGAGCATCCTTAACCAAAATATCTTTGAGGGTGGGAGGCAGTTCACATCCAAACAGCAGTTCTGGGAGGCTATTCTGACATCCTGCAAAGAAATTCAAGCAGAAACTCTCCAAAACTCACAAGTTCAATGGATGCAAGAATTGTGAAGCTGCTATCAAATAAGGGGTCCTATGTTAAAATGTAATAACTTAGCTTAGTAGCCCTCCACTTACTCCTCCCTTTACAAGACTGCAATAAGGTGAGCCGGCAAGTACAAAACTGTGGTAATGCCATTCACCTCGCTCAGAGGCCATCTATACCATAATAGCACTACTTTAGGAGCAACGGAAGTCAGACGGCAGCTGATGGTACCATGGTTTTGCACTCTGCAGGTTATTTTACTGTAGTTTCACAAGCATGAACTGCAGCGGCCTTCAGGTAACAGAAATGTGTTAGCCAGAGCCAGTGTTTGTCCGTTCTGGGCTACTGTAGAAACATGGTGGAGCAACATGGTTGACTCCACACTCATGCAGTAAGCTAAGCAAAAGTGAAAACACAATGATTCTTAGTTTCAAGTGATTATACTCTAATGAAAACTTGGTTATGAATATACTGTATGTTCCATTTCTGCTAATAGATCCCCTGAAATGCTACACACTGGACCAACATCAAACTATTTCCCACCTAAAGTTGGTTAATGTGGCAGCAAGGCTCTTTAGAGAGGTCTCAGTATCAGTGCAATCTTTACAGCCAATAGTGTGTTTTAAGATCCACTGTGATATTTTTTCTAATTACTGTGGTTTTGCTCCTAGTTATACTTCAGAATTGCTAATTGCTTAAGGTGGATGACAGGCCGACATATTTGGGCAGGTCCCTCTTAACCAGAAGTGGGGTTTGGGGTTTTGGTCTGTGACACTGTCAGGGGGTCAGCAAAATCATTAGCTTTAAAGTATAAAATTGTTCTTTATCCTTAACAAGTGCATAGCTACATATGGGGACCATTTGTATCACTTAAACAAATATATTGTGTCTATTACGCCCATGTTAGCTTTGGGCCAATAGAAACTCTTCTTCATTTTTTCAAAACTGAAGCACTCACTGAAAGTCAGTTTTGAACTGGCAAATTTAAATATCTGGATTTATTAGAACTGTGCTAGTCGTGCTGCTGTTCATTTTCTGAAAGCTTTGAAGATCAATTATTTGAAAAGTATGAATGCTGTCAGTATATAAGTGGTATTAACATGATTCAAATTTGTTTCTGTTTATCGCCATGAAAGTAAGTAGAAAGTTAGTTCCAATGGCATCTAAGAGTACAAATCGTAGTAAGCATTATGCTTAATCTGTGTTATGATTATGAGGGGGTTTTGGAAAATTTTCTCCCCTTTTAAGTGATCCTTGCGCCCACAAAGTTTGAAAACCCCTGCTCTTAACAGCTCCATTGCGCAGATACTAAAGGGGCAACATGCTGAGGCTTTGGATTAAGCTGGTACCGCCTTCCTCCTCAATATTTTCAGCCACTCTGGAGATCCTGGTGGTATCAGAGTGTTTGTAGTTTGCATGTTTTTGGGTAAGATACTTGTTTGCTTTAAATGCTATAACATTATTTTGAAATCTGAGATGCACTGATGTTCCTTTAGAGTTGAGTTTAGCTCTTCATTTGTTACACCCTGCTTTCTGCTAAACCTCCCACAGTGTGAACGCAGCATCCGTCTGTCCTCTCTGCAGTAGACTGACAGACCCAGAGAGCGGCGCCAGCAGCAAAGACTCAGTGTCAGCGCCGTTGGCATGGTAACGAGGGAGACGTGACAGCAATGATGGCGAACGCCTCGTTGAAGAAAAAGCACGACAGTCAGCATTTTCTCTCCTCGTCCTCCTCTAACCTCCAGCGATGAAGAGCGTAGAGGAGGGCGGGGTGAGAGGATGCTTGTTTGCCGTGTGGATAAACATTCATTTACCTCCAGCAGTCAAACGTGAAGTTAATCAGAGTGATTATGCGTCATAATCATCAGCGTCTTCCCCCGGCCTCCCGGTCGCTCGTGCGTCCTACTGTAAATGCACTTCCTCCTCGCCGACATCTGGAGATTTCAGTGCAGCTCCACACATGCTCGCACACAGTCTTGCTTATTAACATACATTTAACCACATTGCCTTTACACACATCATCATTTCTATAAGTGCCAGTGTGTGTCTGCTTGTACTGCAGAGGCCTGAGCTCAGCAGCTCTGTACTGCTGCAGGGCGTTTATGAGCAGTTATTCATTCTCTTCATTCTTTTATTATGAACACACTGATCGATGTGGTCTGCCTTTTGATGGTTTTTATTTTAAGAGTCTGATTTAAAGGCGTAGATGTTATTGTCATGAAATACTGAGGAGGGATGGAAATCAGATGAATAACAGTTTTACTTGGACTTAGGTTGATGAAAAGTTAATCCAGCCACTTGTTCTCAATCTGTTGAGTAAAATAGTGCACAGGAGCAAACATGACTAACTTTACATATATTAATAGCATGATGCACCATCTCAAAACAAATGTAACTGGTTTCCACAGAGAGAAAAAAAAAAAAATAATTTTATAATTATAGCAACATCAGTGAGCCACACTGTTGCACTGGGTGATATGTTCCTTGAACACACACACTATTTAAACTCAGTCCTCGGCCCATTCCCGATGGCCGCTTTTCCAAGGCCATCGGCGTTCGATGTGACAAACACACCACGATTTCCATTAACTACAATGTGAAACTATCCACACCAACAGTAAACGTTTAGGGAAAGTGGTGTGGTGACATAGTTTAAAGAGTGAAAGAGACATATCGGGTAGGCGGGAGGTGAGGCGGATGTGTCCAAAACACAAGGTTTTCATCCAGGAGGGTGCTATTCATGTCACTCGAGTCACATTTCATTCTGCCACAAATATTCACTAGAGCACCAAATATGTATTCATCCGCAGCTGAAAATAGTCCTCAGCAAATGTAAGGTCATCTCTGTGTAGTTTCACTCAAGGAACTTTAAATAACCTTTAGACACAGAGCGGCTGACTGTGTGCCAAAACTCCAGATCATCATTCACAACTAAACCCCACAACAGCTGCTTTCTGTTGTGGACGAGCAGGAGAAGGAGGGACTCTCCAGTGGAGAGGTTTCCCTTCTCCAACATGAAACAAACTGTGTACTGATATCAGTATTTCTCTCTTTTCTGCAGGGGAGGAGCTCCTGGGAAAGATCACCTTGCGTAAAAACAAGAAGGACCCTCGCTCGCTGTTGGTCACCTTTGACCTCCGAGACAGGAAGCAGACATACAGCCTCCAATAATGTCAGCCAGTGTGTAGTGCAACATACAACAGTTATGGTGCACATTTAAATTGACCATTCATGTATTCGCATATGGAAGCAGGACAAAATTAAATGTTTGATTTTGATATTTCAAATGTTTGCATTGTTTTGCTGCCTTGTAATAAAAAAATTGTGTGTGGTTTTTAAAAATATGATGAAAGAAGGTTTTTGCCTGTCTCTAGGTTACATGTAATTCTTGTTCCCAATTGCTTTAGTTCAGTGTGAAACAGGTCCCAGTATCACACTAAAATGCAATTGTATAAATATAGAAAAAACAGATGTCTGAAAATACTCAACTTTTGAATCCAGTTTGGCCCAGTTTAACCTTAAATGTCTGCAAATAACCCAAACTACATACTGTACACTTCCTGGTTCAGACCAGTCTCGTTATGCACCGTCCCACACATGTCCCTGTCTGATCAAAATATCTAATAAAAGAAAAAACACTAAGATGAACCTGCTGCCAGCTCCCTGTTAAAGAGATTTTGCCAAGTATTTCTCTTAATTCTCCTCCATATTCTTCTCCCTATTGTCCCACTTTGAGCTGCATGAGATCTAAAGGGGACATCATCCATCTTCCAGGAGTTTACTGGGACAATGCAGGATGAATTTGAAGCTTTAAAAAGGCCGACTGAAGCCTCTTTTACATACTTCATTGAGCAGCTGTGGTTACAATTAAAGATTTGTTCCTTCCTTCTCTGCCTGAGATTATGAATCCAGGACTCTGGGAAAGTGTAGTGGTCTGTGAGGAGGAGCAGACTGTCTTATTGGTGATTTGACAGTCACCTCCTCTGATGTATTTCTACTGCTTCTGTGTCCTCTCTGACATTATATTAATACCATCTGTTCTGACATGGAATAGGGCATATGCTTACATGAGCAGGCTTTTCTGTGCAGGGAAAGGAAATGTTGAAACTAGGGCTGTCAGTTAATGTGATAACGCATAAATGCAATTTGTGAAAACACCACTATTTTTTTTTAATGCAACTAGTTATTTCAGGTTGTAACAGGCTCAGTTTTAAAGCGAAAATAAATCTAGAAAATCTAAGGAATCCCTTAGTAGCAACCATTTCATACCAGCTTGGCTTGAAGGAGTTAAATAACACTCCAAAGTCAGGCTGAATTTTAGCAAAAAAAAACTGGCATGGCCATTTTCAAAGAGGTCCCTTGACCTCTGACCTCCAGATATGTAAATGTAAATGGGTTCTCTGGGTCCCCACCTTTACAGACATGCCGACTTTATAATCACATGCAGTTTGGATCAAGTCATAGTCAAGTCAGCACACTGACACACTGACAGCTGTTGTTGACTTTTGGGCTGCAGTTTGACATGTTATGATTGGAGCAGATCTTTTATACTAAAGTCAGAACCTTTGAGGGTTTCTGGATAATATCTGTCACTGTTTTGTGTTATTAACTGATTTGCAATAATAAATACAGTATATACATATATTTGTATAAAGCAGCACATTTGTCCACTCCCATGTTGGTAAGAGTATTAGATACTTGACAAATCTTCCTTTACAGTACATTTTGAACCGATGAAAACCGTGCGATTAATTGCGATTAAATATTTTAATGATTGACAGCCCTAATGGAGACTGTTGATTTTGAGGTGCTTGAAGCTCTTAAACATGCTTTAAAATGTTGTCTATTTAATTGTGCCTCATGGCTTATTCATGAGGAAATTTATCATATAAAAAGGCAAAATATTTGCAATGCTTTGTCTGCTACTTGTTTCCCTAGATACTTTTTTTAAATATATTTTTTATTATTATTATTATATTTAACTTTGTTTTTAGATACTTTTTTGGACGAGTAACGTTTATTTAGGGCATTTCTTTGGGATGGGTGCATCTAGGCCTACTCTCTTAACACCCTTTTGAAAACCCATATTGTCACCTGAATTAAAATCCCACGATCTTAGAGACATTTGCTTCATGTTCTTCTTCTTGTTGTCTAAAACGAAACATTTGCATGAAGCAGTCATTATTAGTACGAATAGAACACTGTTTTGTTTTTGTTTTTTTCAGGGACAGTTGCCTAAATCGCCCGAACTTAAATTGTAAAGTGAGGCTCCGTCAGTCAGGACTGATGATGATGGTGGTGATGGGAGCCGCGGGCCCCTGGATGACCTCCTCCGCTGAATCACTGCTTCCCAGCCGCTTCAGATGGATGTGGCTTCTTATCACTCAGGCGACAGCGGTGGGAGTGATCAATTAATTACACGGGCTCGGTGTAATTAACGAGCACGAGGAGGCGACACCGAGAAACCCCTCCGCGTGACGGTTAGTTCAGCTCCTCGATCAGGACTTCTAGTCTCCGAATAAAAACAAAAAATGAAAATGTTTATGGAACCACTAGAACCACTTTAACAATATTTTCTACAGCTGTAGTTGGACATTCCACTGAGGAGAACATCTGTTAAACATCTACCTAAACCTTCCGGCGATACACGTGCTCTCTGTTTTGCTGCTCGTGTGCAAAGCTCTGCAAACCACGATTTATTTAAACATTTAAAGTCCCCGTGCAAAACTGGACGTGTTGGTGTGATGTGTGTGCGCGCATTACTGGCAGTCCTTGTGTTCAGTGGACACTGAAAGACGAGCAGAAATCAATTACAATTATTCTCTGTTGACAATGTAATTAACGTGAAGGCGGCGGCTAATACACCCGCTTCAGCCTCTTATCTGGGGCGTACTGAGATTTACAAGCGGAGGGAGGCAGCGCCCACAGACAGCGAACCCCGGGCCCGAGCGGGACTGGTCCCGATGTGTGTGTGTGTGTGTGTGTGTGTGTGTGTGTGTGTGTGTGTGTGTGTGTGTGTGTGTGCGTGCGTGCGTGCGTGCGTGCGTGCGTGCGTGTGTGTGTGTGTGTGTTAAATTAGAATATACAGTATGATATTTAGAATGGAAGGCCACTGTGCGTCTTTAATATTAGGTATTTCCCCTGCCATGCAGACTTCACCGGTTCTCAACCTGACGGTCAGGAGCCCTAGGGGGGTTGCGAGATCACTTCTGGGGTCGCCAAAAAGTTGCGGAGGAAAAAAAAATAAAATAAAATCACGTTTTAAAAATAAAATAAAATATTTCAGACTTGGGAATGGTCGCGACTCGAAAACTTTGGGAACCGCAGCTATAGATTATGGGTGAAAACAGATAGGCGGTGTAAAAATAGCCTAATTATTTAGCTAATTAATATGAAAACAAACTAACTAAATAATGGTTGTGTGTGTGTGTGTGTGTGTGTGTGTGTGTGTGTGTGTGTGTGTGGAGTGTGAGTGTGTATAGACATTCCACCAGGCAATGGGTATTTATTATTTGTCAATTATTATTAAATTTGTTTTAATAGTAGTAGTAATAGTAGTAGAAATCTATTATTTTGTATTATTAAGCTATTGTTTGGCTGGAGTTATTATCATTATTATTATTAGGCTATTATTGCAGGCCTGTCTTTATTGCCTGAAACAGCTCGCTAAACAACGTGGTTGCTAAGCAACTAACTGGTTCTTTTCGTTAATATGTTAGTGTTATAGTTGGACTGTCAGGTCTGATTCAGCCAATCAGAGGTGAGGAGGCAGCCGGAGCGATTCCGCTTTAAGCACATATATTTCAGTTGCAGCAAAGTGTCAAGATTAAACATTTTATAGGCGATCAAATCAATTTCCCTGCCTGGTGGTGGCCTCTTTGTGTGTGTGTGTGTGTGTGTGTGTGTGTGTGTGTGTGTGTGTGTGTGTGTGTGTGTGTGTGTGTGTTTTGTTCCCAGTTCCACCACCCCTGTGTGATGGGTTTCTGTATCGAAGTCTAAACGGTTTATATTGAACGTTTTATAAAGTCATTAATTAAGTGATGACGCAAACTTGATCGCTTGTGTCTTTTTTAGTTTTTGAGTAAATCACCACACGTAGGACTTAAATATGCACTCTCCGTTTACGGGGAGACTTGGAGAATGGTATGCGCAATGCAGTGTTTTAAAATCTCCATGGTACATTTTCCCTTCCGCTGTCACCGCTTCCAGTCCGGGCTCCAGCAGTTGGCTCCGGTTCCTCCTGACACACGTGGTTCAAGAAAAAAGAGGCCTCCTTTCTTGCGTAAGACTTTAACAAATGAGTAGCTTTATAAGGACCTCGCCCCCTCCCCTTTTTCTTACTTGATCAATGCACCTATCTGTGACGCACGAACGTATAGAGCCTAGAGCTCGCCGTGCGTAAAACCCGCCAAGTGGAAAAAAGCTATTTATAATTCAGACCATTTATAGCACGTAGTCTTAAACCGTATATTTCCCTTCAACTTAAATGTATGTGTGTATATTTATGGCCATTCATGTATTATGGGTATAATACCAGCTGTTTTTGATATATTACAGCTTAAATACATGTCTTGAACTTATGCGCTCTTTGCTTTCATAGTCTAGTTTCTGCATTTTTCAGGCCTAAATGTTGATGACGGAAAAGAGCAAAGTTTTTTCCTATGAAACAAAGCGTCTTGTGCATTGCTAATGCCTCTTTCCCCCGAGTGGCTACTGTAATTGTAACTGTACCAGAGAAACACGACTCAGCAGCACAGTGCAAACATTATTTAGACCCGCGTGCACTCAGCTGCATTAGATCTTTTCCAATAAAAGCCTAAACCTGGAAATCTTTATCCCAAACGAGTTGTATGTGTTCGTGTGGGATGCGTCCGTGTACGTGTGTAAGCATCCTACACATCCCTGGAGACAAGTGTATTAATCAGCTTTGGAAAGAGTCCGTCCAGAGCTCACGCATGCCGTGCGTAACCAGAATACGCACACAAACTCACCCACGCACGCGCACCCACGTCGTCTTGGCTCCGGTTGTCCCTTTAAAAATCCAAATCCAAGGCCAATGATTTATCAAACTCCTATTATCAAGAAAATGTCACGGGAAGGGCACCTTGCTCCGCACTGACGCAAACTCCGCTCTTTCCCACGGAGCCATAGAAAAGCTTTGCACTTCGTGCTTTGCGCAGCTACAACCAGTCCGCTTCCAGTCCTCTCCTCGGCTTTTTACAGTTGTTTCCAGCCTGCCAGCAGACCTCTGCAAAAAATGGTAAGTGTCCCAAAACACTTTCTCTACTTTTCCACCTAAAGTTTCATCTGTTTCATGAACTTATTTTGAGCTGTTTTCATGATAATTTAACGCTTGTTTTCCAGCAGCGTGGCACGTTGCGGTTCTCGCGCTGTCCATGGTGCTGAAATACAGCTGCTGCTCCACATAACCACAAAACTTTCTTTCACTTCATCCGATCACCAAACAGACTGGTATTCATGTTGTAAAAGTATGTAATGTCGCATTTAAAAGATTTACATTGGGGGAAAGTTTATTTTTAGTCCATACCATACTATATCTTTTTTTATTTTACTTGTTTTGTATTAAAATAGAGGTTAATACAACCAGATGTATTTATTTTTCATTAACACAGCCAAGCATTAATGAATCAACATTTTTTTTTAAATGGACCCCTCACACACCTTTTTTAGATACTGGCTTATCCGGTTGCTCTCCCCCGTCAAAGCTAAATTTCAGGGAGTCATTTGTAATCCCACCGCCCCGGGTCCGCTCACTGCTTTAACGCCAGTGATCTTGCATGCCTGCCGGGGAGAGCGGAGCTACCAAGAGACCCGCAGCAGCTTGTCTATTGCCCATAAAATCAGTGGATGTGTGTGGCTGAATGACATGAGGGGGAAATGGGGCGTAAAATTAAAGAATCTTGCAGAAAGCGAGAACTGGAGAAGCACCCCTCCTCCCCCAAACACACACACATACACACACACCAACACACTCGGTAGACTGTGAGCTGAAACTATAGAGCAGCCAGAGCCAGAACATGCTGCAGAAAAACGTTGCAGAAAGAGAATTGTAGTCCCAGAGCAGAGCTGGGCTGCAGCAGCCTCCAGCTTCATGCTTCCTGCCGCTCTGCTGTCTTCTGTCTTGCTGATCTGTCACTCCCATGTTCCAGGATTTCTCTGACCAGAGAGAAATGGCCAAACAGCCGGCCAGCGCCAGCGCTCCCACTGGCTACATCCCGGCGCAGCAGCCCGACGGAGCTGCGGGATTTACAACAAACAAACCGGACAACACGGCTGCGTGCCCGCCGCCCGCCCCTCACCACCACCCGGCGCCTCAGCCGCCTCCGTGCAACGAGAGCAAAACTTTTTGTAACACGGAAAATAAACCGGGAGAACTGGACAGCAATAAAGCGTATGGGACGTTTAAAAGCCCCGCGCCGGCGGCCCCCGGATCCGTGGCTGTCAACTCGGCCTTCAGGAAGGATTCCGCCGGTTCGGCCCGCGGGGGGTCCGCCCAGTACGGCGACCCGCTTCGGGCTACCGCGGAGCAGAACAACACCGCGGGCAACTGGACGGCTATGAGCCAGACCACCATCATACTGGGGACAGATGGGAACACGTCTGTTCAGCCCGGCACCGTGGCGGGGGTAAGTCAGCTAAATGAACCGTTTCCTGAACGGAGAGCGGAGCGGCTGGAAGCAGCTGCGGTGCTGTGGATGCTTCTGACTGGATTCACCTGCTGCCTCCAAACCCCAGGGAGCACAGCTGTAGTAGATTAGGGCTGCTTGTGTGTGACGGACTGAAAGAGGGGAACCCAGAGTCTGTGGTGCTCCGCTGTGTGTCCCTTAAATTGGGACAGACAGCTTAAAAGTGTTCAATGGCAGCTCGACAACTTCCGAGCTGAATCAGTGGATGCTTGTGTGGATCATAGCCTAAAAAGGAGCAGTCAGTATGAGGCCATAGACCAATGGTTCTTTATCGGTATTGTTTTTTTTTTAATTAATTTTTTTAAATAATTGTAGTTTAACAATCTGAAAAGACGGTGGCGTCAGTGATTTCATTATTTTTCCCTGCTGTAATTCAGGCTGCATTGAGATTTGCGCATTCTTGTTGAATTAGCCATAAATTGTGCAGCAGATCAACATGAGTAAAAGCTGGTGCTCATAATGCTTGCATGAAAAGAACAGTAATTTGGGTGGATCCTGAGCCATTCGGAGTCCCTGCTGGGCGCAGCGTCCTGTCCTGATCCCTCTGCACCAATCTGATGGTCCATCAAAACTTTCAAACCTGCATATGTCAGCTAAATATTCTGAAACAAAACGAGTATGAATGAATCAATGCGATAGGTGTTCAGATCAGTGAGGAATATTTAGTCCTCAACGAGGCTACTTATCGTTTTTAGATATACTGAACCGATTTCCGGTGATTTGTTCTGCCTGATTTTTGCTCACAGTTCCAACACTAAAACTATTAGAAATAAAGAGGGCTCAATTATACTCTCGCGGTGTTTTCGGAGTTCCCGGGCTGCTCCCAGTTTGGTTTGGCCCAGAAGCCCAGGTGATAGACAGCACCACTGTATTACACGAGACTGCGGATTGTTTCCAATCCCTGCGAGGGCAGAGTGCCCCCCCCCCCCCCCCCCACTCTCTCTCTCTCTCTCTCACACACACACACACACACACACACACACACACACACACACACTCACACACACATTCCCATACATGGTGGTATTTATGTCACTGAATATTCATGCTGTTGCCTTTATCCTGTGGTGCAGATGTAATTATGTATTTTTCATGGTATTTTAGTGTTTGCTCCCATTATATTAGTGGACCATTAGACTTTTACTTTAGCTTTGCATCTGATATTTAGGAGGTGTTTTCATACGGTTTGGTGACAGTAATGGGCCTATATGTGCAGCTGAAGATGAGTTTTATATACAGGCTTGTCAAAGGAAAGCAGCTGCTGATTTCTGATTGTTGTCCGCATCTTTAAACTGTGAACGAAATGAAGATATTTAGCGAGGAAAAGGGAAAATGCACTCAAAATATTTATTTTCTCTGATAGGCTGGAAAATACGTCAAATTCTCTGAATGTTAGCTTTTCTTAAAAGATTACCATTTTATTGGTGGTTGACTGGAGACTATTGTTTTCGTTATTAAATCCCGCCTTTCAGGCCCATGTGCTCTACTATTATTTATCTAATGGTTAACTTGGAGTCCAGTATGATAAGACTGGGGTTTTGTGTTGGAGAATAAATGAACGTTTTTTCCTCTTAGGCTGACGATGATGACGAGGGTGGAGATGAGAATAAGGCCAGAGGAAACTGGTCCAATAAACTGGATTTTATTCTGTCCATGGTTGGCTATGCGGTGGGACTGGGGAACGTGTGGAGGTTCCCTTATCTTGCCTTTCAAAATGGTGGAGGTAAGAGTCCTGTCAGTGCTTTTTAAATCCCGACACAGAAACAAACGAAAAATCAGTTCAGGTAAAGCGGATTTGGCCTCGTTTTATGTTAGGGTTTGAATGATTTTTTTAGGTATTTTTTCTAATTTTAGGCCTTTTACCAGCCTGAAAACATTACACAAAAATACAAAAAGATACTTTATTGATTTAAGATTTAGTTCAGTGATTATTTTCATGTAAATGCACTAAAATAATGTATTTACACCGTTATGACAGCTGTGGAAAGCGTCACAATTGCTAATAATGGTTTTAATATGAATAGTAATAATTAAAAGTTGACAGCAGTAATTTTTAGCTATACCCGAAGCCATGCACAGAAAATGTATTCATTTTATTTTCTATTCATTAATAAATATATCCCTCCTGAGTGTTATTTAAATGTCAGCAGATGATACGCAGACACGAGCAGCTTCATTTCCATTTTATTTTTATTAGTTTCATCTTTCCTGGCTCTTAAAATGCGCTCCTGCTCTTTCATTTCCCCGCAGGAGCTTTTTTGATCCCCTACCTGACTATGTTGGGCATTGCGGGCATCCCAATCTTTTTGCTGGAGGTGTCCCTGGGCCAGTTTGCCAGCCAGGGGCCCGTGTCAGTGTGGAAATGCATCCCAGCTCTGCAAGGTAAACTGCCACAGCTATAACCAACCAAAAAAAAAAAAAAAAAAAAGCAATAATTCAAAAATAAACCTCATTTCTTATCATCACGAGTTCTCTACTTTTCTTAAGAGTAATTTATATATTTCGTCTCATTTATTTATTTTAGGTTGCGGGATTGCCATGTTGATAATATCTGTCTTGATAGCCATATACTATAATATTATAATGTGCTGGACACTGTACTACCTGTTCGCTTCGTTGAAGGGCTCACTGCCATGGGCTAACTGTAGGAATGAGTGGAACACGGTGGAATGTAAGGACAAAGACATGCTGCTGTTAGGTAAGACACTCTCTCTCTCTCTCTCTCTCTCTCTCTCTCTCTCTCTCTCTACACACACACACACACACACAAACACTAAAAGCAACCCTCTCTTCACAATGCGCAATGCGTCATGACTCCCTCAGAGGTGTCCTGCAGTATAATGAATCATGACCTGTGATCTCTGCAGTGTTTTCACTCCCAAAAACACTTTAAATCCACAGCAGTTCATTTGTTTTAAATGGAGGGCCTCAGTGTGACAGTTTCAACTTAGAAACAAACATTTTATATCGTTCAGATTCTTCTTGTGTGTGTTAGTGATAGATGTTTTATCTTTTAAAGCTCAACAGTCTTGGATTGATTTTTAATGAAAATATAGATGACATCATGGTTTCATTGGGAAATAAATATGCGGCCAGTGGCCCGAAGGTGTTTGACGTCGATCTGCGTCGAATAAATATCGAAAATTCCGTTTATTTCGCGCAATATTTGCCTTTAGCGTTTCTGTGAATTCAGCACAAAAACTGCTTGCTTGACAAATTTACTGTACAGGTTGAGCTGCTGCAGTGCTGCGGTGAGCCCGACATCGACCCCTGATGGCTGATGCGGTAACTACAGGCCCGGTCAGCACCGGAGTCTCTACCTCAGTGACAGATAACAGATAACAGAATATGAAAAATCAGATAATAACAATGATTAATACAGTATTTTCAACCTGTAATATATCAGTACGCTCATATAATATGTGTACATGTATTGGGTAGATACAGTTATATGAACGTCTGATAGGTTCATGGTTATTTATTTTTCCATATGTCAATATCAGCAAAGCAGTTACTTGCAAAGAAAATCTTTGGTCTCAGGTTCCTTCAGCAATGCTCATAAAATATGTTCACATAAAAATATAAGTCACACAAATAAAAAGTAAAAGACGTTTATCTAATGTGTAAAATAGTGCAGTTAAAATAAATACAAATACATGTAAATTGTAATTTTGTTGACAACAGTGTTTCAGACGAGGAAGCTGAATATAAATAGGATGTAAAATGTATATGCATGATGAGAAGTATTATGTACACAAATATGTAAACAGGAATGTAATATGTAATAATGAGAAGTACTATATATATATATATATATATATATATATATATATATATATATATATATATATATATATATATATATATATATATATATATATACACACACATATACTGTATATATATACAGTATATATATATATAGTACTTATTATAACATACTATATTCCTGTTTATTCCTCTGTATATGCAGTATATACTCTATATAACACTTCAATAAACGTCTTTCTCACACAAAAAATGTGAAAATTAAAAGTAAATATACAGTACATACTCTGTATACGGAGGTGTACACAGGAATGTAGTATGTAATAATGAGAAGTACTAGTGGTTGAAATAATATCCCTGCAAAAATATAAATCCCTTTACCTTGAATTTTCACATTTTGGTGTGAGAAAGATGTTAATCTACTTGACTGTTTTGAGGTTATGCTCTGTGGAGCTGTCGCATCACATTCAGTGGTTTGTGCTTCTTTTCAATCCCACTTATTTACAGATAACTCTGCTGCTGAGTGGTCGAGTCATTGCTTTGTAAAAACTAATATACAAAGAGTTTTAGTCATTTTAAAAAAAAAAAAAAAAAATCAAATTAGCTTCAACTTTTTTGCAACAAAATGTTTTTTTTAGATTAATACACAAAGTCTACAACAAAACGCACAGAGAAACTCTATATAAAAATATGCCACATCAAAAGCACCGGCCCTTCCTCCTGGACATCTCAACACACACTAACATCAGGGACAGCCACTGTTAGACCAGCACTCAGTCAGTGCAATCAGTTAAAAAAACAGCATCAGAAAAATATAGTGTAAAGACATGTTTTCTGAATTTAATGTATTAAAAGCAGGATTTAAAAAAATAATAATATAAATCATATAAAAAAGCTATTTTGTCTTCACACTTTGTCTTCATGAACAACTGTGCAGTCAAAAGAAAAAAATGGTTTTCTTATCTTCTTATCTTTCTTATCAATCAATCAATCAATCAATCAATCAATCAATCAATCAATCAATCAATCAAGTCACACTGCTGTCTCCAGATCAGGCCCATCAGTCAGTCTCTCCCCGTTGACATGTGTTGGTCTCTGATTGGAACAGACTCGTGCATCCTACGGGACAGAAACATCTCCTCCATCAAGAACTCCACTTTCTGTCTGTCCGCAAACGCCGTGGGAAACCTGACGAAGCTGATGAACATGACTGTGGACGGAAACAAGACTTACGTCAGCCCCAGTGAGGAGTACTTCAAGTGAGTGGAGCTTCTGTCTGATTAAAAACTACCTTTCAAAGTAGAATTTAAATTCAATTTGTGTGTGTGAACAACAGAGTGTAAAATTGAATTTCCCCACTGTGGGACTAATAAAGGAATATCTTCTTCTTCTTCTTCTTCTTCAATAGAAACACAAATGCAACCTGTACAGTTTGGTTTACAGGTCTTTTTTAATTTATTAATTCCCTCCGGGGATTAATAAAGGTTCATCTTATCTTATCTTATCTTATCTTATCTTATCTAATTGTCATAATGAAAAAGTTAAAACTCCTGCAGATGTTTGGCTCTCTAGGAAAAAAGGTTTACAGGCACTAAGACCAGGCTTGGTCATAATAATAATGGATAATAATGCTTTTAACTTATTATTTTAGATTTGCCCAGTTTCTTTTGAAAGAGTTTAACAGAGCCATGGGTCAACATTTGTAGTCCATAAGAAGCCTTGTAAATCTTTGAATTTTCAAAAAAAAAAACAACAAAAAAACAAAAAAACAAAACAAAAACAAAACTTGAGTTTTCACCAGACAATGTCCTGCAAAACATTTACCAGAAATCTTATTATGTTAAAGCAAAGTGTAAAATCTGCCATTGCAGTAAAAGTATTACTGATAATGTCCATTAAAAAGCAGAAAGCTGGACATTGTAAACATTTGGGGCTCAGCCCAAACCTAGTGGAGTCTGGGGGCTTTGTTCTCCTCGTTTTTTCCCTATTAGCCATATGAACTATTTTTCGAGCCATTGATGGAATGCCTAAAAAGCTGTACATCATTTGGCAAATAACATTAAAAACAATCATCCAGTGGAGCTGATATCCTATTTATTATCAAATTGTTCTCAATCTGTCATCATCATTCAGAAATCAGAACACAACAGATGTTGAGGATGACTGATTTTAACTCCTGCCACCTCAAAACTGTCTAATGTTACTATTTTTTAAGTTACATAACATGCACAGGTTGGGTAAGAGATATATAAGATAAAATAAGTTAAGTTAAGTTAAGATAAGATAATATAAGATAAGGTAAGATAAGATACGATAATACTTTATTAGTTCCACAGCTGGGAAATTTACAGAACAGGGCAGGAAAGAGTTACAGCGCAAACAAGAGGCATTAGTTAAAGACAAAACAACATCTAATAAATAAGCAAGTAAACATGAAATATACAGTATAGTAAGTATGTAAACAGTAAAATCAAGATATTAAAAACAGACTAAATGAGTAGGTTCACATTATTGCACATATGCATATGAAATATGAAATTAAAGAAATGTAGGAATTTGATGTAAACAGCAGTGCTAATCTTGAAACCTGTTTGTGTTATACTATGTGGGAGTAGAGTTCTCAGTTTTAGTGTATTGTGACTGAGTTTTGCTGTTTGAATCCCACCTGCAGGTACAACGTGTTGCACATCTCTAAAGGAATTGAATATCCAGGAGACATCCGCTGGCCTCTGGCAGGCTGCCTGCTGCTGGCCTGGCTCATTGTCTACGCTTCTTTAGCCAAAGGAATCAAATCATCAGGAAAGGTAACACAACACACTGAAACCTCCTCTTCTGCTGCTTGTACCTTTTGGCCAGGAAAAATGGTGGCTGCCTTCCTTTTCCCTCAGAGATGAAAGAGGCCTGTAGTGATGAAATGTGGCACATATCAGAACTGAGCCCTGCAGGTTCTCAGCCAGGAGAACCTCTCATGTTTAAACTGAGCCCTTCTACTCTGGATCCACCTCTCATATAGAAAAACACCCAAATTCATTTATCTTTAAATTTGATCTTTTATGTATAATACATGTGGAGATTTTTTTGTCTATCATTTAAAATTGTTTAGGGCATATTTTTTTAAACTAAGAGGGTGAAAACAAGCACCTAAATACTTTTGATAGTGAATTCAGATTCAATAAACTTGCAAACAAACCTAAACACCCCTTTTGTTTCCACAATTAAAAATATTTTTTTTGTCTTCAACCTGTCAGGGTAGCAGTGTAAAGGAACAAGAATCAAAACCAGTAATAACTAACAAACTTTAACCTTTTATTTAACATCTTTGGGCAGCCATGTTTCATGCTTTAGCACAGCCACTGAGTCTAACCAGTGAATTTTGTGAGATGCACCTACTTTATACTTGTGCAGGAAGGGAAGAGAAAATGTGAATGCAAGATTAAATTTTTCTCCCTGTATCACTCAAAATTGTAACATCGGTAGACAGGTGTCATCTGGGCATTTGTGGTTCTATTCTCCCTTTTATTTTTAAACACTGTTTTTTATTTACGTTTTGATTATTAAAAGCGGTGTACTGATTTAGGCTGAATTCTTGTATAATGTTTCCCTCTACTGGACATAGATGTGACACACACTGTGGCAACATTTAGAAACCTCAGGTGACATAACATTTTACATTTTAACATGTTTCATCATAGGAAACATCTGGCCACGTTGTATTTTAGGAGGTAGTGCGTTTAAGGTTACTTATTACACTCTAGCTGCAGAAATTATTTGACAACTCTTGCTTGTCGGTGCATTATTGGTGCACTTGGGTACCTCACATTGGCTTTGTAACTATAATCTATATGTGGGAAAGTCAAACTTGGAAGTTACTGTATTGTAAGAGAAATGTGATTGTTTCTTATTGTATACATCCTAATATATATATATATATATATATATATATATATATATATGTATGTATGTATGTATGTATGTATGTATATATATATATATATAATCCTTCAAAAATGCCTAGATAAGATAAGATGAACCTTTATTAATCCCCGTAGGGAAATTCAGTTTTTGTAGGGTATTTTTAGATTTACTTTATGAAGAGCGTACAAAAAACTGACCAAAATAAAGTAAAATGAATATGGCATATGGTGCAGAATGGGAGAAATGATGTCAGAGGAGTGCTGGAAATATATTACCAATTATAAAAGAATGAATGCATGTGAAAATATAAAGACAAATAAAAAATAAAAGAATAATCCATATGGTGATGATAATAATAATAATATTAATAATAATAACAACAACAACAACAACAACAGCAATAATAATAATAATTATTATTATTATTAAATTCTTTGTTAATTCATTTCTATGTATTTATTTCTCTATTCGAAAATGTATTTGTTTGCATTTAAATTATTCTTTTTTCTGTATGTATATATTTAGATATTTATTTAAAATTTTTATCCCTTTACTTTACCTTATTCGTTTCCCTTTACTTTTACTATTCCTTGAAGGGCCAAGCTGTCAATCATCAGGCTTTGGGTGGCCTTCCTGCCCAAGATGCAGACATACAGTATATTATCCATCCATCCATCGTCAACCGCTTATCCCGTTAGGGGTCGCGGGGGGGCTGGAGCCGATCCCAGCTGGCATAGGGCGAAGGCAGGGTACACCCTGGACAGGTCGCCAGTCCATCGCAGGGCACATAGAGACAGACAACATATAGACAGACAACCATTCACGCTCACATCCACACCTACGGGCAATTTAGAGTAATCAGTTAACCTAAACAGCATGTCTTTGGATGGTGGGAGGAAGCCGGAGTACCCGGAGAAAACCCACGCTTACACGGGGAGAACATGCAAACTCCACACAGAAGAGCCGCAAGCTGGAATCGAACCTGCAACTCTCTTGCTGTGAGGCGACAGTGCTAACCACTACACCACCGTGCAGCCCACAGTATATTATTTATAATAATAATAATAATAATAATAATAACAACATCAATAATAATAATAATAATAATAATAATAATAATAATAATAATAATAATAATAATAATGTATTAATATGGAAATAAATAAATAATAAAATAAATAAATAATAAAAATACATATATACAGAAATAAATTAACACATTAATGTGAAAATAAATGAAAATGGTTACATTTATTGTTTTACATTGTATATTATTTTTATTGTTTGTCTTTATATTTCCACATTTATTCTGTTATTCTTTTCATAATATTTTTATGACACTCCTATGACTCCATAAGAAATAAAAACTGAATCTAAAAATAAGTAAATGGAGTCTAAATAACAGTGTCCTTTTAAGAACCTCTGCTTTTACCTTTAGTTATGACATCTTCCCCTCCTTCACTCTCTCATATTGCTTCATGTTGTCTCCTCTATGTTCAGGTGGTGTATTTCACCGCCACATTTCCCTACGTGGTGCTGGTCATCCTGCTGATCAGAGGAGTCACCCTCCCCGGTGCCTTCGATGGCATCCTCTACTTCATCACACCAAAGTGGGAGAAACTGAATGATGCAAAGGTAGGTTACACCAGCATACACGTTGATGTGTTTTTTGCTCTGTCGTCTCCTGGTCTTTACCTGCAGCTCTTCTCTCCTGCTCTGTCAGGTGTGGAAAGACGCAGCCACTCAGATCTTCTTCTCTTTGTCGGCTGCTTGGGGAGGCCTCATCACGTTGTCCTCCTACAATAAGTTCCACAATAACTGCTACAGGTAAACACACAAAAGGTAAACCATGCTTCTGGCAGACACATTCAAACTGTCACCGTATGGATATATGTCTAAAATATTAATAATAAATGTCACTCTTTGCAGCAGCCGTTCAGTGTTTCTTTCATTTCCTCTCATCTGAAGCATTAAAATCTAAATCAAAACATATGAATTGGAACACTTGATGAAACATTTGATGCCTTATGTGGTGAAATCAGATTTATTTCTTTTTTTAAATATGCTGTATACTGACATATTTAAAGAAAATTGTAATTTGTTGTGGTTTGTAGATTTTTTTTTTTTTTTTAAATCCTGATTACACATTGACGATGTGAGCAGATTCGTGCAAAATAGAAAATAAAGATTTCATATGTTCCATCTAAACACAACAAATAAAAGATCTGAGATGAGCCTGTTGAGCTGTTTCTACATGTGCAAAAAATACATACATACGATTACAAATTTATATTATATCAAATATTTTCTGCAAATACAAATTCCATCTGAAAGTTTTGCTACAAAAATACTTTCAACTAAGCAGTCATTAAAATTTACATACAAATGCCTCGCACAACAGCCCTGCATTAATATAAAATATAATACATTTGTTGTAAATTAATTTTATTTTTACAGGGTGAACAAGATAACAGAAACTTTTCCAATATTAAACACTTCACCCCCTTGTGTACACCTTCTGAAAATACCTACCACCTTTTAGAGCCCTCTGTCTGCAGTATTTATTCCTGCCATCAGATGGCACCATTGCATCTCGTATCTGTGTGAACAGCTATGGCCTGTATCAAATAAAAGATCTTTATCATATTATATGTCACTTGTATATAAAGCATGTTTTGAGTATTGCTTCACTTTTCAGTGACTAAATCAGATATTTGCTTATTGAACTTCTATTTCTCTTTTTCCTCTTTTCCCCTGCAGGGATACTATTATTGTGACATGTACTAACAGTGCCACCAGTATATTTGCTGGGTTTGTCATCTTCTCGGTCATTGGTTTCATGGCACATGAGTTGAAAGTGCCAATAGAGCAGGTGGCAGATGAAGGTAAGATACCACGGCAGCTGGCGGCAGCAGCAGCAGGCCAACGCTGCTCACTCAAACACACCTCAAAGTTAGATTTTTATCTGCTTTGAAGATGGTGTGTGTGCATCCTCATTTACGTGTGTGCGTGTGTGTGTGTGTGTGTGTGTGTGTGTGTGTGTGTGTGTGTCAGGTCCAGGCATAGCGTTCGTGGTGTATCCCGAAGCTCTGACCAGACTTCCCCTGTCTCCTTTCTGGGCGATCATCTTCTTCCTCATGCTCCTGACTCTTGGCCTAGATACCATGGTAACCACTGCTCCCTCAGTGTGTGTGTGTGTGTGTGTGTGTGTGTGTGTGTGTGTGTGTGTGTGTGTGACATGCATGTGTTTGTTTGTAGGCTTCTATACATACTGTACTGTATGTGGCTCATATTGTATTTCCTAATTATAAAATTGAGAAAGATCTTTCAAAGTAAGGATATTTTATGGTTCCTCACTTCTTTAAGAGCTTTAAAGACACAATCGGACATTAAAAGTGTGTATGTAAAAATTCAACACCACTGTAAAAACACCAGTTTTTCATCTTAGCCACATGAAAATTAGAGTGGGTAATGTGTCTTAGAAATATCTTTCCGTTATATTTGTTGATATTCTCCTTACATCTTGACAGCAATGCACCTCGTTCAACTGTTACCAAGAAATTAAATGTGCACATGGTGTAACATCTTGTAAAACAAACACAACCAGGAGACCGTTGTCTGTGTCCCGTGGGAAACTAAAAATAACATTGACTTGTTTTGTCAGTCAGTCAGAGCGGACCAAGCAGCGGTATTTGACAAGTTGAGAGTGAGAATGTGTTGCACCAAACCTCAGACACGGAGGTGAGAGTGATGTCAGTTCTGTCATCGGAATCTGGACAATACCAGAAAACAAACCTTCTTCCTAAAATAGTGACTTTTATTGGCCACTTGGGGGCAGAATAACTCCACAACACAGAGCAACACTATCATCCTATTCACTCTAGTTTATCCCTGGTTTGGCCTCCACCAACTCCTGAGAAAAATATCTGGCTCTTTTGCTGCCACATATTAATTTTGCTGTTTCCAAAAGTATTGGTAAATACATTTTTGAGGTGTTGGTTTGTGAGAAAAAAACCGTTTCAGTTGTTGCTGCAGCACCAGTCCGTTGGTGAAGACCTCTAAGTTTCACAACATCACCAACCTTTATATCAGTCACCAGAGTCTCAAAGTAAACACTCAACTTTGGTAGCGGCATCCAGCTATGTCTAAAAGCTGCACACATTGACCCAATTAACATAATTACCCATACACACCACCCACTGGGACTGATTTCAGCTCAAGTGCTCCAGCTCTCCAGTGCTTGAGCAGAGGGGGGTCTGTGTGATTGGAGTGAGTGAAATTAAGTTGACCTTAAAGTTTTACAACAACATTTAAGTAGATCTAAGTTTAAGTATGATTAAAGTTCACACACCCAAATAAACATTTCCACTATTTTGACATATTGTAGACTAAACCAAGATAATGTAGTGATTAAATGTAAATTTCTCCACTGTGGGACAAATAAAGGAATATCTTATCTTATCTTATCTTATCTTATTAATTAGTGAATTATATTAGTGAAAATAATAAAAACTGCTTTAGCTAGTTTTTGTTTTTTATTTTTATGATTCCAGAGGGACGTATGGAGCCTTGAGAATATATCTACACTTGTACAGTGTTTAATTATAATCAATTTATAAATCAATCAATCTCAAAATGCTATTGTACCTTTATTGATAAAATGTGCATTTAAGGTTACGGTAAGGAACTTTTAACTGATTAAGAAACAGTCTCAATTTAATACTGATGCCTCTATGTGACATAACTAAATGAGAGCGAGTAGATTGCCTATTTCTACATAGTTGTTTTTAATGCTGGTTATCGGCACCATCGGGTCAGATTCCACGCAAAAAATGATACAAACACTATTGTGTGAGAATGTTGCTTTGTGTCTACTGGATGTGCACATAAGCATTTTTTTGCTAATATGTTAGCCATAATAACTTTATAGTCCATGTCCATACTGAGTTTTCAGTCCAACCCATGCACCACTACACTTCTAAAACTCTAATTGTGTCAGTTGCTGCACTGATTCATTCCTGATGTAACTTCAGTGAACAAACACTTGAGTCTCTGGGATGTTTTCAAAGTCCAGAGCACCTCCAGATACAATCCTGGGCAAACAATTTCAGATAAAAGACAGACTCCTTTAAGTGCACCGTGACGCTCCTGAACCGAGCAGAGGAGTAGAGGACACGGCGGCGCATTAAGACACAAGTCAACAGTAATAGTAAATGATGATGTTACTTTGCCTTGGCAGTGGTGGCTCCGACGGGAGGGCTGGTGGCTTTGTTGTAGAAAGCAGCTCGGCAGTAATAGGCTTGGGATGTTGACGGGAAATTAGTTTTGGGAGCTGAGGAGGAAGTGGAGGAACAGAGTGGAGGCTTTCTACAGTACACACACAAACACAAACTATACCACCCTCCTCCAATTTGCCTGTTTGTATATTCATCCACTACTGTCCTCTGGGTTCTGAGCCCATTTCACCACCATGTTACACTTGCTAATTTAATCTGCTCCTCCTCAGGATTAGGATAATGTTCTTTATTTGTTTTGGAAATAAACTAAATTACAGTAAAAATGTGTTTATTGGATGAGTTGAAGATAAACGGCTCACAACAACTCCGACAGCAGCAGCTGCTCTGATACAGATGAGGAAACCTGGTGACCGGAGGCTTTTCAGTTGAAATGCTGCATCAAACTGGGCTGATTGGACCATTTTCAGTAATTGCATAGTAGAAGCAGCCAATCAGGATCTGCTGAACGGATTTTTTTTTTTTACTAATTAAAGGCACAGTGTGTAACACATTGGACAACCTCTGACTCTGAAAAGTGAAGCCAATAGAGAAATGTCATAAAGTTGCCCTCTTTCTAACAGCCAGCAGGAGGCGACTCCTATGGCTGCTAAAAGAAGTCTGATTGTATAGAAGTCTATGAGAAAATGAGCGTACTTCTCACTTGACTTATTACCTCAGTAAACATTGTGAACATGAGTTTATGATCTCAATCAGTAGTTTCAAGTCTTCTTCATTTAGTAACTTATGGTCCCATTTAGAGTCAAACAGACCATAAATCAGGGGATGATTTAGGACGGGGCTTCCTTGTGACCATGACGTTGTCTGGTCTGGGAGTTGTCTGTGTTTTCTTCTTAAAACTTTAACCCTTACACAGTCTGTTTTTGGTTCACGAGCATTAATTAAAATGTTCTTGGTCTCCTAAAAATGTCTTATTCAGCATTGAGTTGTACTTGGCTCCACTCTCTCATGTCACTGGTGGATGCAAAGAACCAAGATGGTGACAGCCAAACTGCTGAACTACTCAAAGCAGTAGTCCACAAACCAATGCGTGAATATGTCTGTTTCTAATGTGTACAGACTATGGTGTAGCATTTAGGGGGAACTATTAGCAGAAATGGAATAAAATATTAATAAGTATGTTTTCTGTAGTGTGTAATCACCTAATAATAAGAATCACTGTGTTTTCGTTAGCTTAGAACGAGGCCTTCACATCTAC
This sequence comes from Pterois miles, assembly GCA_947000775.1. NCBI lineage: Eukaryota > Metazoa > Chordata > Actinopteri > Perciformes > Scorpaenidae > Pterois > Pterois miles. The sequence goes on along the minus strand of CAMQGK010000479.1, from coordinate 4,594,194 downwards.
ATACGAAGCGGTTCCTCTACACTGAACCAGCCTCCATGTTTCTACAGTAGCCCAGAACAGACAAACTAAACACTGGCTCTAGGGACATTCATGTTTTCATGTCAGCCACCGAGAATTTTCAGTTGGTTGTAATCTGTAACCACACCGCTAGATGGCACCAAATCCTGCACACTGCACTGTTACACTTGTCATATTGTCTTGATTAACTGATTATTTATTTGATCAAAAAAAATGACAGAATATGGTGAAAAATGCCAATTAGTGTTTCTCCACTGTCATAGAGGAGTAAAGACTCAAAAAATATTCACATTTGAGAAGCTGGAATGAAAACATTTTGCCTTTTTTTCTTAAAAAAATAGTAAAGTAATTTTATTAAACTGGTTAATCGATGATCAAAATAGATGACAACTAACTGATTTATCGTTGCAGCTCTAATTTAAACAATGTCTTTTTCAACATCTTTTAACATGAGATTAAACAGGAAAAAATAGGCTTTTCCCTCCCTTATCCCCTCTTTTCTTTCTCTCTCTCTCTCTCTCTCTCTGTCTCTCTCTCCTCTTCCTCCTACTCATCTCATCCCAGTTTGCCACCATTGAGACCATTGTAACTTCTGTGTCAGATGAGTTCCCCAAATATTTGAGGAAACACAAACCTCTCTTCACCCTGGTCTGCTGCATCTCCTTCTTCATCCTGGGGTTTCCCATGATCACAGAGGTATGACACAGAAACACACACATCTATACTGTATGTACACACTGATGCAACACCCCCAGGGGAACACTTTAGCGTTCACTCTGCTCCCTGCTGTGACTGTTTCTTTGAATGAGCCGGCAGACTACTGCATGTGAAGTGAAGTTGCAGCCTCCAGAGGACAGGCTCAGTTAGTGGAACAAGAGAAGTTGAGTCTATTAAAATCCCCCCAGGCAGTTTCAGAGACTAAAATCCAGCCTGTCATTTCTTTTGATCCGCTACAGGTCAGTGTGAAAGTTATGACCATAGACTTCAAGTCAGAGGAAGGAGTGGATGGATGTCAATCTGAAGATGAAGCCTTGAATTGTTTTTGTAATTTTTTCTTTGTGTGTTTGTGACAGAGTGGGATGTTCATGCTGCAGTTGGTGGACACATTTGCAGCCTCCTACTCTTTGGTTATCATTGCGATCTGTGAGCTGGTGGGGATTTCCTACCTCTATGGTGAGTACAGCTGATCCTGTTTCATCTCATGACCTTTGACCAACAAGACTGGAAGTCTGAAGCCTTACTTGTGACCACTCCAGGCTGTACAACATACTGACAATTTTATTCTTGTCTCTCTGAGGATCATGGATATGCTCAGTAAATTTCATGAGTAAAAAACAACGATAGTTGACCAAAGTGCTGAACAGGCACAAAATACAAATGAATACAAAGCAAACAATGACAAGAAAAGAGGAAAACAATAAACATAACAGTAGTGAAATAACTGCAGCAGAAAAGAAGGTGGAGTCAAGGTGTCATGGTCAACTCCATCAAACATCAAGAACAACTACAATCTCAGTAGCAACTTAAATGTTCTGTAGTCTGAGCAATTTTTTATACGAAAAGGTCACTGTTCCAGAGATTAGAGGAAGCCACCAGTATGTCTTATTAAGGACCAAAATGTTAAGTTTAGTTTAGTTTAGTTTAGTTAATTTGATTTGGACATCACAGTAGCATAAGATTTGTAACAACATACTGGACAGGAGGCTTTTTTTGAAAAAGAAAAAGAAAAGAAAAGAGAGTTAAAATAGAAAAATAAAAGAAACATAAACATACAAAAAATATCTCCCTAAATACTATAAATACTGTGCAAACAAAAGATACAAAATACAGTGTATGTCTACAGTGTGTCTACAGGGGTATTAGGTGTGAGAACAGTGTTGTTTCTCGTTTAGTCTTTTTGATTTAATATCTCTATTAATACAATAAAATTGTGTTGCATTTTAAATTCAGTTGCATATTTTGCTCCTTTAACAGATGAGATTTAGTGTAATGCCATGCAACAGTTACCGTTTATTGAGGCCTGAGTGTCAGCAGGGAAAGAGCAGGACCATGGAGGCATTTAAAAACAGTGTGCAGAAATAGACTACAGTAACTATGTTTTCATTAGTGTATATGGCTCTAGAGAGAGCCTTTCACGTTTTAACGTTACCTGAGGGCCACTGTAGTTCTTCAACATGCTTGTGAAACTCACAGCTCACGTTACTGCAGTCTTGGAAAGGAGGAGTGAGTAGAGGGGTATTCATTTGGTTGCAATCTGCAACATCACCACTAGGTGCCCCCACATCCTACACACTGAACCTTTAAAAATAAGCTTTAAGTTAGAACTGCTTCTGAAGCTTTTCAAATCTGAATACATTGTGCTTTTGATGTGACAATGGTGGCATCATTTTTATTGTCTGGTTTTACAGTGATATGATGGGCTTTATATTTGATTGTGAGGATTGTGACCAGGTAATGATGCAGTATGAAACTGTACAATCAATGGAGTGACCCTTTAACAGTTTGCTAAACTTAAAACAATTTCATCAGTCTTTGACTTAAAGGTCCAGTGAGTAGGAGGTGGCGAGGTTGCAGATTGCAATCAACTGAAACTACTCCTGTGTGCCAAGCATGCAGAAGGTCTCCAGTGGCCGATGTGAAAAGGTGAAAACGTGAATGTCCCTCTCCAGAGCCTGTGTTTGGTTTGTCCATTCTGGGCTGCAGTAGAAACATGGCAGCCACCTCCGTGAAGAGGACCCGCTCCCTATATAGCTATACTGTAAATGGCTCATTCCAAGCTAACAAAAACACAATAATTTTTTCTTGTCATTTGTCTTGTCTTTTGGAGAGAGAACATGGTAAAATCTCACGGAGTAATATATAAGTGCACATTCAATGTTGGCCCCTCCTCCACAGCTCAACAGGGGAGGGAGAGAGAGCAATGCTCAAGAGAGCTATAGAGTGAATGAAGAGAGGGAGCGACATAACTGAGAACAAAGCAGCTAATCAACGAAATAAAACATTATTGCTGAAGCTCAGAAACATCCCAAAAATAAGAAGAAAGGAAAAAATCCAGGCAGATGGAAGGGTCTCTGCAGACACAGACACTACCACACATTTTTAGTGGGTCATAAGATATGATTTAGGGGGATTATTTTTGTATCAGTTGATACATAGTTTTTAGAAAACTTCTGCATATTAAACCAGCTGCAGATATTGTTTGAACACATGACTGGTGTTAGTCTACTCAGTCTATTATGCAAAAAGGGCTGATCATCCAGAAGTCCAATTCCACTTCTCCCCTACCTTTCTCTGTGGAGTACAAAGTGTTGTTTCAGCTGTGACCACCAGGGGTCTCTATTGTAAAGTATAAGTCACACACACAAACACACACTAATGTATAAGTGACACGCGCGCACACACACACACACACACACACACAAGGCCAAGAGCTCAGGTGTGTATTGGAGACGCTGTTACCAAAAAGCAAAGCAAACTGCTCTCCTCCAGTTTGTCAGAGCATCCGTTCAGCTGACATATTGAAATGATTGTGTGACTCTGCCTCTTCATGTCACTCACTGTTATCCGTCAATAAAGTCAGAGGAATGAAGCCATCTGCTCCTGTACTTTTTCTTAGGGATGACAGAAACGGATACTCTCTCCCTGTCTGTCCCTCTCGCTCACACACACACATTCATGAGGATGGACTGAATTTTCTAGTCCTTCTTTTAAAGTGCCCTTATTAAACCCAGGTCACTCTCTGTGTATCCTCTTTCTGTCATGTTCTTTTTTTCATTTCTTTGCTTTTTGTCTCTGCAGGTCTGCAGAGGTTTTGCGAGGACATTGAAATGATGATTGGTTTCCAGCCAAACCGATTCTGGAGAATCTGCTGGGCCTTTGTGACTCCGACCATTCTGACAGTATGTTTCTTTTTGCTCATCTTATTCTCTCTCTCAGACACATTTGCTAGTCAATTTTACTTCTGTAGCCCAGTATCACAAATCTGAAGTTTGCCTCACAGGGCTTTACAATATGCACTGCATATGACACCCTTTGTCCTTTTCAAACCTCACTTTGGCATGTCTGGCTTGAAATGTTCCATTTTCACTGCCGCCTTTCAAGTTCATTGATTTGCAATTGGAAAGGAACAGAAGAGAAATTGCCTCTGTTGCACTAAAATCAAAAATTATTTCCTCCTTCCAATTCCTGTCACGTCACTGAGTCTCAAGTTGTTTGTGTTTTTCAACTGCCAAATAGTTAGTGTGATGTCAAACACATTTATTCCCAGAGAAAACATTTTCTGTCATATGCTGTGAAGCACATTCTGTAAATTCTAATGTCCAGGGTTCAGCAGCATGTCAGTGTTGGACACTGGCCAGCGTTCATGTTAGTAGTTGTAAAGGAAACCACTGCACTGCACTCCAAAGCAGAGCTGATGATGACAAATGGAGCAGCAGTCGGGCCAGCTGGTCATCTTGCTGCTCTTGAGGGAGATCGGATTTCCTTGGGGAGCTCATTGTTGCACAACCCCAGACTAATCTATTTCTGTCTGCCTTCTTTTTTCTGTTTGTTTTCATTTTCTTCCTCTTATTCTAAACTTTCTCAGCCTAATTTGTTGTAGATGTTGGTTAGATGGTGTTTTTTTTTAATGAAATTTTAATGACATACTGTATGACTTTTTATGACATACCACACGGGGACTTTTTATCACATTTTTATGACAATAGTATGACTTTATTTAAAAATGTATGGCATAGTGTGCTATGGCTTTATATTCTTTATGACATACTATACTATAACTTTTTCAAGAAAAAAATGTATGACATACTATATAATGACTTTAATATTTTTTAATGACACTATGATATTTTATTAGTTTTTATAGGATATTATACTGTGACTTTTTATAATTTTTTATGACAGAGTATACTATGACATTTCATTGTTTTTAATGAGATACTATACTATGACTTTATTATTATTTATGATATAGTATACTATGACTTTTTATATTTTTTATGGCATACCATACTATGACTTTTTGTTATCTACTGTACTGTGCAATGACTTTTTTGAAACTTTTTTTTTATCACACACTATACAGTGACTTTTTAGTCACATTTTTTATGACATAGGTAGATTATTATCAACTCAATTTATTTTGTACTCTGCACATATAGTAAAAAGGAAGATCTGATTTAAACTGTCATCCATCCTTTTATTGGTATGGAACAGCGGACACAGCTTTAGCTCTGTGTCCTGACTGAGTTCAGTACAGTTAATTGGAAAGAAATTTACTGTACAGTCCTCATTTAGTACAGAATACATCAGGCTGCAGTAGACGTTGTGCCCCTATTAGGAAAACCAGAATTGAAAAAGTGATATACTGTGTGAAGGTGGGATTCCAGAAGTGGAGGTCATCTTGATTATTCTCCGCAGCTTGACAGCGACCTTCAGACAAAACTTTGAAATGAAACTGTCCAACTGGCTGAAAAATGTTTTCAATGGTTCTCAAAAGGAGATGAGGAATACGTAATTTTATTACTTATTAATTACTTATTATTATTTCTTTCGAAATATTTTTTTCCACATGTAAAAATAGCTTTAACTGTAAAACTTACAAAATTTACAGTTACAGCCTTGCACACCTCATCATTACTGTGTGTCTTCTTGCAGCAAGAAACACATATTGCAAGTGATAAATGAAATTGAGAAATGTTTTTTTTTTTTTTTTTTTTTTTTTTTGTGAAAATTGGTAAACACCATTACATTTGACAGTTTTTTATACCTGTGGAGCTGACCAGTAAACCACTATGGCCACTGAGCAGCATCACTGCTGCTCAGGGACACTGTGGCAGTAACAGAGAAGGCATCTCATTTCCTGAATTCGCTGGTCTGTGCAGGGCATCCTGGGACTGAGTCTGTACCAGTGGAAGGTGATGACGTACGAGGACTACACCTACCCCACCTGGTCCATGGTTATGGGCTGGCTCATGGTCATCTGCTCCGTCATCTGGATCCCCATCATGTTCGTCATTAAGATGCACCTTGCCCCTGGCACCTTAATTGAGGTAATAATCGAGACAAAGCCATGGCCAGACATTGTCACAGATGTTTTGTTTTGGTCTGCTTCGCACACACGTTCAGACACACTGTTGGAGAAATCAATAGTCTCATCCTTTGCTCATCGACATGGAGAGGCAGGCTGCTGGCTGAGTATTAATTTGGCCATTTTTCTGGGAGTCTGGCAGGTCCCTTTTAAATACTTCGATTAATGGATGATGATGATTGTGGCTGTCTCTCCTAACGTCTCTGTTCCCTCAGCCTCAATCACAGACCATCTTTCAACTTTACATGTTAATTTCTTTTCTTACTTTGACTGTAATAAGCGTATAATCATCATAGTTTTTTCTTACACATTAGGGTGATGAATAAATGATACTGCTGCAGAACAACTTCAAACACCCCACATGTTTGAGGTTTTTATTCATTTTTAGAAAATACATCAAATCGATCTTCAGTCTACATCATCTCGGGGTCACAAGAGTAGTAACTTTCAATGAAAAGAAAAAAAAAAACAGGCTAAAAATCCTACACACTGCACCTTTAAAGCTGGAATAGGCAATATATTTTTAGCATCATTGGGCAAAAATTACATAACGAATTTTCAGCATACTGTAATTCAAGTGCTCTGAGAGAAATCTAGACTTCTGCACTTCCTCATGGCTCTGCTATCAGCCTTTAAAAAATTTAGCCCATGACAGGAGACTTTGGCAAATCACATGTCATGTCAGAGAGAGGGTGCTCCTATTGGCTGTTCTACAAAAGCAGGTGAACATGTACGTACATTCGATGAAAGTCTGATTCAAGGCTGGAATATTCTGTGGAAAAAGTTGCTATTCCAGCATTGGCAATAACTGCCTACACTGCAAAGCAACCAAAAAACAGGAAAACAGATTTATCAAAGAGAGTCCGGCATTATTGGTGAAGTGTTTCAGAAATGGGGAGAAAATGTTGCTAATAGTTTTAAGCCATTTAGCCTTCATGAGCTCACAGCTGCAGCACAGCCATGACAGCTACAGTTAGCAGAAGGCTAAACTATCTGCAGCATTTTCCTCCCATCTTTGAAATGTTTCGACCAATATTGTAGCTAGCTCGTGACTCAAATCAGTGTGTCATCTCAAAGGGCGTTTTACAGGTGGTCAGAACACTGGAAAGGCACTCAACAAATGCAAGACCATGGAATCTTTGTCCAATAGATAGATACATATACACTATATAGATAGATACATAGATAGATGGATAGATAGATCGATAGTTGCAAGTTATAATATAAATACAAATAATGGAATACATTACAAATATACCTGACTACAACTAACATTAATTGTCGACAAAGTAAAAGACACAATATACAAGATAGAATAACCTACTATATACATTACATTAATAGATAGATTAATTAAGTGTGCGTGAGTGTGTGAGTTTCAATAAAAAATAAAGGTAGTAAATGTGCAAATGTCGATGCAAAAAAAATCAACATATGCAAGATTATTGCAGGAGCAAAAGAATGGACTCTGGTTAGGACAGATAGTATAAAGCTGAGAGTTCTCTGTTAGACAGGTGAGGTGTTGTAGAGGGTTATTGCTTTGGGCAGGAAATATTTCCTGTTTCTGTCTTTGTGAAAGTGAAGCTGAATCAGCCTGTTGGAGAAAGAGCTTTGTTGTCTGTCCAGTAGCTGGTGGAGAGGGGGGGTAATGCCAAAAACGAACTGCCTGCCCCAGCTTTAACAAGCAAGCTACTGCTGAACAATTCTGTGCCCCACCCCTTCTACAGATCTGACTTGATGTATCTGCTTCTCCTCTATAAACCCTCTGTGTGTTGTTTGTCCTTTTGCAGCGTCTGAAGCTGGTCTGCGCCCCTCAGCCTGACTGGGGTCCGTTCCTGATGAAGCACCGTGGAGAACGCTACAAGAACATGATTGATCCTCTGGGAACCAACTCGCTGGGCCTCAAACTGCCCCCCAAGGACTTCCAGCTCGGCTCCTACCAGTAGCAGCCGCCTGGGCAGCACCGCACCCGCCACCTCCAACCCCTGCAGGGGGCACCGTGAGGAGGGCGACCTCCACCTCTTCTTCTCCCTCCTCCTTTCTCTCTTCCTTCCCTCTGTACTTCACCCTCTTTGCTTCCTGTCTCCCTCCTGTATAGTGGATGTGGAAACAGGCTCTTCCCTCTCTTCTTCTTAACTACTTCCTCTCTTCTCTCATGGAGGAGTGGCTGCCCAGGTGGAGTCTACTCCTCCGTTACTGCTGCTTCATACTCGATTAATGGGCTAATGATTGCCCCCTCCCACACACACACACGACCACTGATTACATCTGAACCCTTTCCAGGGATCTTTATTCCAAGAGAAAATCGTGTCATAAAATGACAGTTCAGACTGCACTTGCAATATTAGACTCACTATAGCTGCTCCCTGTGGAGTTGTGTATGTATGTGTTAGTGTGTGCGTGTGCCCTCATATTTGTGTGTAGAAATAATGAATAATCTTGGTGTGAGCAGACACAGGAAAACAAAAAGAAAATTGAGCGACAGAGTAGCAGCGGTTCAACGAGCCCGGCGGGGTGTTTTGTTCCATCTGTGTATAAAATTTCCAGTGGCAATACAAATAATATCAACTGCCTCTGGAAAAAAGACAAAAAAAGGCACTGGTATCATGTTTTTTTCTTATCCAGCAGTATATATGTATATTCACACTAGCTACTGCTCTTGCTTTGTCAAAAATAGATTACAAGATCTGCAATTTGTGCCTCCTACGTCCCAGTAGAGTAGCAAATGCATCCTGATTACCACTTTCAGTAGATACACTTTGGCTCTGAATCTGCAGTATGATAGAAGCTTGGGTCTATTTTTCTCTCTGAGGCCGAGGGACCATTTGTGATACCCTCTCTCTTTGTCTATTTATTAAGTCGTATTCCTCCTCGTATTCTCCACTATTGTATTATCCTAGAATATAAAGGACACATTCCTAACGTAGGACACTACTAGAGTTGTCTATCCTTCCTTTAGTAATGTGGCCATTTAATCTTTTTAAGTCTCCAAGACCTGATAGTGCATCTATTTTAGACAGTGTATTTATCTCTGTATGTGTTGTGAGCTAGTCAAGCCATCTGTGAAAAGCATCTGTCCAATGTGCATCACATCGGTAGAGTATAAAATATATAAATATATATAAATACATACATATAACATTATATATGTATAGCCTCCGGCGGAAGAGAGAGCTAGCAAGACAGAGATTGAGAGTGTATGTGTGTGTGTGTGTGTGTGTGTTCATGTCTCTCTGAACCCCATGTTTCTCTTGCTAGCTGTGTAATATCTTGTACAAAGTGTACACTTCAAACAAGTAGTAAGTGTGTATGTTGTCGCATCCTCACAATGTTAGGAGCAGCTGCTATGTGTGAGTAGATGAAAATTAGAGTAGAATATGGCCTCCTTCTTTCCTGGAAGTCTTCTTTGTCTCTTGTTGTTTGTGGTAGACCTTCAGAGACCTCTTCGCCATTTCAGACTTATGCCTCTTGCTTCTCTGTGTGTCCTCGTGAAAAACAGGGTCTCAGGTATACTCGATTCCACCAGACTTCTCTAGTAGTCTTGGAACAGTAGCATTCAGTACATAGGAAACAGAGAGTAGAGCCATCCTAATGTTAAACTATACTGGAAGCAGTGCGGAAGTGTGTTTGTGCAAAGGATCAGAATCAAAAGACTACTTCCTGATGTACAATACCACTTCGCTTTTTGCTTGCTGTGGCTCAAATGCGCCTTGAGATGATTATACAGGACATACGAGTGACTCAACCTGTTTTGACCGACTGTGTGCAGTGCTAAATCAAGTATCTTGCCAAGAAAATCAAATTTTGAATGCCTTTTAATCAACTTGATATTTAATTGGTACATGAGCCAGTTTTTTGACCGTCATAACCAGTTTTATTTACATATGCAGATAATTAAAGGCTTTCAATGACTTTCTGGTCACCTTTCTGACACTGTGGTCCCCCGAATCCATCAAATTACTGTAATTTACAACCAGCCTGGTCTCACAAAATGGCATATGAATGACACAGTAATTTGTAAGTCATTTTGCACACAATAACAATGCCTTTGTTGCTTTTTATGTGCCATGTAAACCATGTAGTCTGTACTGACTGCATTGTAAATCCATCTGTGTGAATATGCTATGCTCAGAGCTAGTGACATAGAATAAAAAGTGAGAAATACTGTTCATAGTGGATGGGTCCACCAAACACAGGACTTTCAACCAGGACGCCGCTGACACGCTGTGTCCCAAAGTGTAGTTGAGTTATTTTGAAGTTATGTTTGTGTCTGTAATTATGTTATGTTGTTTACATACATATTTTAATATTTTAAGCCCAACCATTTTGTTCTTCCTAAACCTAACCAAGTGGTTTTGTTGCCTAAAACATAACTGTGACATGGTGTGAAATGACATGCGAAAAGCCTACGATGCGTTATCTTGACATTCAGAACGTCCTTAAAATGTTGTGCTATTTATACGCCTTTCCATGAGGCCAGGTTATTTAGAACAAATGTCCCTTTAAGTTGTGCTGTCAAGACATCATCAGCACAAATGAGTGACTGTAAGAGTGTTTCTTGGGGGATGTAAAAAACATCTCCAGATGTAAAACCACAGCAGCCTGAAGGAACAGCACATTGCAGCCCGGCAGGCATCCTACTGGCTTTGCAGCCTCTTTAAATGTGACATGACAGGCAGCCAACTCTTACTTTGTGGGCTGCCAACCAATTACCTACACAGTAACACCATGTAGCCACATTTAGTCCTTTTCACACTTTGACACTTTTTTCATGTTGACACAAAGTCCTGATTGGCTTTATTATGCTTTTAACACTGCAGGCATTTACTTGTTGAGTGGTTTTAATGGAAATTGCAGGTATTGATAGATTTACAGCTGCTCAGATGTTTAAGGGTCTCCTTAACCTTTTCTCTAAGCCATGTCTTTTCATGATGTTGACATGAAAATAGCACAGGTATGATTTAAGAGGTTGTAAACAAAGCATAATCAGTTAAAGAGCACAAAAGCCCTGTTGTTAAATAGCTTGCTTGCTCCACAGTGTTGCTTTTATTAGTGTGTTTAGCTCTATTTGTTCAAAGGTGATAATAATGTATGTCTGTGTATGTGTGTGTCTCTGTATTAGTTTTTACTGAACTCCACTTAACTGACAACCAGATGTTTGCATGGTCAGGCTCAGAGTAGATCGCTGAACGAACCAGAGGAGATTTACAGGATTTCTTTTGCTTGGATGCCTCAGCCTGATGCTCCTCTTTCTCTTTTCTGATGGACGTGAGGATTTTTAAGCCACCAATTGTGGACTTGAGCTGTGTAAAACTGATATGCTCTAAAAAAAAATCAACCCTATGGCAACCATTCACTTGAGAGCAGGGGCCAAAGGAGCAGGCTGGGGAGCATTTTAAATTGTGTTGGATGTAGTGGACAGTATGCTCTTTGAATGAAGTACTTTATGCCCTGAGATAGAGTTTAATGATTTCCTTTAGGGCCACACCTAAATAGCTATAAGTTGTGTGTTTTGTGTCCCCTTGTTTCCATTTCTACTGGGCTTCTCTGCTTTTGGTTGGAGAAAAAAGGCTTAGGGTTCAGTTAAAACCACATTGCTTCATAAAATATAACATTAAAGAGCTTGCATGTGCAGTTTGTGTTGCTGTATCCCAGTGTCCATGTATAGTAATCCTCCTCCTTTCTCTCTCAGTAGTACAAGTCCATGCATGTTTACGTTAGGGAGCTTTTTGTTCCACATAATGTGAAGAAACAAGAGGGTTGTCCTTCTTATAGTGGAGAAAGAAGAAGGAAAAAAATGGAAAAAAAAATACTCAATGTACTTTGCCTTTGTCTGCAAGTCAACTTTGGGCAGTGTAAGTAACCAAAGAAAGAGTACTTTATTTAGGGTTGTAGTGAAAACAGAAAACTAACTTAAGAAGAAAAAAAGGAATGTGTCATCTGCGTATAGGAGGTTGAGATACTGCCATTCATATCCCATGTAGTGTTTCTTGATGTTTGCCAATACGTTACAAAACATCTTCAGGTAACCATTGGCCTTATACAGTAGATGTCCTTTAAAGGTAGAATATTGTATGTACTTCAAAAATAACACCACAGAATAGCTTATCGTCTGTCTCATATGGTACCAGTATTCCTATTGTTATGTCTGTTGTGTCTTTTTGGCACTTTATTGTCCGACCTATGAATGCATAGGTTAAATTTCTAATTACTTGAGTAATGTCATATATTTATGTGTGTTCTATGTGAGGTACTGCTGCCTATGGATATAGATATGTGCCTCCAACAGCCCATGACATTCTTTTGATTTGAAAATAGAGAGTAGATATATAACAAATATGTTTTAAATTGGTGTGAGATATAAAAAAAAAGAAAAAAAGGAAATATATATCATATATGTGAAATGCATTTATTTATTTTCAATGTCATCAATCTTTGAGGCCCTACCTCAGATTTTGTATTTATGTATAGAAATGCAATTGGATTATAGTATCTTTGCCAATAATAATATATCGCTATTATATCATGAAATGTATAACCTATGAATCAATAAATAAATGTTATTGTTTTCTTTGTTGTCACTGTCTTTTAGACAAGTTATAAACAATAATGACAAGGAAACTAGATGAAGACAATACATCTCCTCTGTGACAACTTACATAACTGACAGTATCACGGCTATGTGAAAATGCTGCTGTTTGTTGTCTACAGGAAAATCCTGATCAGAGAGGAGGAGATTGAAAGGAAAGATGATCTGAACGCTCCTGCAGGCATGCTGTTTGTTGGTACATACCATGTGCTGCTGAACACCACTGACTATGGCAGACAAGCATATTGCATTTTTCATGTCAAACTAATTTCCTTTTTAAATTCATTTGCATGGAGCACACCAGTTAGTAGTACATCATGTACATAAGTCAAAATTCTTTAACAATGCTGGGAAGCAGAACGATTTATTGAATTCTGTGCCTAAAGTCTTATTAATTTGTTATAAAAAGGCAGGCAAATAAAGTGAATGCAATTGATTTGTAAAATAATAATGACAATGAGGTCGATAATGAAGTAATATAATTCAATATTGCCAATACTGATTTTGGAACAAGCATTAGAATATTTACTGTATTTTCCGGACTATAAGGCGGACTTAAAATCCTTTAATTTTCTCAAAAATTGACAGCATGTGTGGTACAGGGCGCTCAAAAATCTATCAAAATGTTTTATTACGAGTTTGGTAAGCTTCGAGGCCGCACTGCTGGATGGATTGTTGGAGCATTACGGTAGCAATAGTCAGGTGCCTCGTAATACATACTGTTACTGTGCTTCGACATATAGGCACCGTAACATTATCATGTGTGTATAAGGAGCCCAAAATGGCACCTGTGTAGAGACATGCTTACGAAGCAGATTTCAAGCTTAAGGCTATCAGTCACGCAGCAGAACATGGGAAGAGAGCAGCGGCAAGATAATTTAATATTAATGAATCAATGGTACGGAAGTGGAAGAAGCAAGAAGATGATCTGCGCCACGTAAAGAAGACCAAACAGAGTTTCCGAGGGAACAAAGCGAGATGGCCACAGTTACAGGACAAAATTGAACAGTGGGTTATTCAACAGAGAGCAGCAGGTAGAAGCTTCTCTGCACTTTCTATTCGACTCAAGGCAGCAGCGATAGCGGTTGACATGAAAATCAGCGACTTTCGAGGAGGTCCTTCTTGGTGCTTTCGTTTTATGAAAAGACGTAATCTCTCCATACGCACAAAAACTACCATCTTGCAGCAACTGCCAAAGGATTACGAAGAAAAGCTAGCCATTTTCTGCACCTACTGCAAGGACAAGATCACTGAGTGAGTGGCTGAGAGAAATCAAGAGACAGAACGGCTTTTTCCACAACTCTCCATCCCTATTGATCTGCGACTCCATGCGTGCTGATCTCACCAACACTGTCAAAACAAAAGTGAAGAAAACTACTTCGGAGCTTGCCGTCATTCCGGGTGGATTAACTAAAGAACTCCAACCGCTAGATATTGGTGTCAACAGGTCGTTCAAAGTTAAACTGCGAGCTGCGTGGGAGCGTTGGATGACAGGGAGGCAACGCCGGGCGAGTTACTCCACTATCTGCCAATGGATCACGAAAGCAGGAATCATCACTGAACAGCTAAGTAACAGCAACCAGACTGACTCGGATATGACGAGACAGATTTGGGCGTGCTTGATGCCGAAGTCACTGATGATGGATTTGATGGATTTGTGGACGAGGAATGAACTGAAAAAAACTGAAAGCAAGTGTATTGTTTTGTATTTCGTGTGTTCCAAGTGGAAAATGTTTAGAGTTATTGAGTTGTTAAATTAATAGAATCAAGTTTGACTTATCTGACCGTTTTGTTTCGCTTATAATCCGATGTGCTTTATAATCCGGTGCACTTTATATATGAAAAAAGACAGTGATTTTGATATTTATTGATAGTGCGCCTTATAATCCGGTGCGGAAAATACGGAAGAGGTTGGAAAGGGGAAAGGGTTTTCTAAATTACATGTTTAAGACATTTTTTGGTATCAAAATAATTCTAAAAACATTTGATTGTGCATTGATACAGCAACACTGGTGACTGTGAAGCTGTAGGCCTAGTCAGGCACAAAGATGGTTGGTTTGAGGTAAATGCTAATATGCTAATGTTATCTGGTACTTTCTTATGCTTCGTTGTTGTTCCCCGTTAGACACTATTCCTCTCCGTGTAGCCTCGTGTTTCCTTGTCTTTCCCAGTAGATTTCCTTATCCTTTTTAGATGTCATTGTCCCCACGTGTTACCCCGTGTCTCTCCTCGCGCTCCTTGTTGTCCTGTGTCTCGCTTGTCTGTTTGTTCCATTGTGTGTCCCCACTGTCTCTCTGTGTACTCTGTTTTTGTGTTAATTCAAGTTACCCTTGTATTTATTTTATATTGTTTTGAGTTACAGTTTATTATTTTGTATTACTGTAAGATCCTCTTTAACAGCCGAAGATTAAAGGCTCGCCTTTTGTTGATAATCGCCCTGTCTGCTTTCTGCGCTTGGGTTCTCCCTCTTTCCTGAGTCTCAACTTTCATAACAGAATCAAGTTGAATCTTTAAAGTAGGCTACATAAATTTGGGAAATGTAAACGGGTTCCTACTCTGAGCCATATTAGAAGACCTGATCAGTGAAGTCACCTTCATCTTTGGTTGAAATTGAAGTCGGCAGACTCCGGGGACGGCAGTAGCTCCGTCTGTAAGGACTTGGGCTAGGACGCGGAGATCACCGGTTCAAGTTCCCCATGGACCAAGACCAACTGGTTGCTGAAGAGGTGCCAGTTTACCTCTTGGGCACTGCCGAGGTGCCCCTGAGCAAGGCACCAAACCCAAACTGCTCTGGGCGCTTGTCAGGAGCAGCCCCCTCACTCTGACATCTCTCCATTGACATGTATATGTACTGTGTGAACAACAGTGTAAAACTGAATTTCCCCACTGTGGGACTAATAAAGGAATATCTTTCTTTCTTTCTCTTTCTTTTACCGCTGTGGCACATCTGCTTGTGTAAAGTAATAGTTCACAGCAAAGAGAGAGTAATCACACCTTCCATGTCAGTCAACACTGTGAACACACTAAAAGTTAACCGCCATAGTTTTACTTCAAGTCAAAGTCAGCTTTATTGTCAAATATACTATATGCACAACATACAGTATAAATGAAATTTCAGTCCTCTCGGACCCACGATGCAAAAGGGCAAACATACACTAAAAAATATAAATAATCCCAAAAAAGTATAAATCTTAAACAAAGGCATAGAATAAACATTCACCATTCAAGACAGTGGTAATATTTACAAGATAGATGAGGTAAACAAACTGTCCTGCAGTTTGTTTACATCAACTGTTTATGGTTAGGTAGTGTGGTCTAGTGCTCTTCCTTCTTCTCCCAAACTGTTGGGTTAAACAGGGTGACTACTCTTTTTAATGCTCATACGCAGCCTTAAGACTCAATCAGATTGTCTTTGATATGTCAAAAGTCAAACATCAAGTTGAAAAAAAACATTTACCTCATTATCTTTGGCCTTCTCCTCCCTGATGATCCTTTCCTTCAGAGATCCCTGACAGGAGCAAAGAGGTGAGTGTGATTTCTGCACCTTACCTTTTTACTACAGAACAGTGATTATGATGCAAGAGTATATTATTCATCTCATCCATTTGATGATATTTTCTACCTGTGATTGATTTTAGCTTATTCTCCAAGGGACTATATCATTCTATCATTCTGAGTAGTGATATGAGTCCTGGATTTACACCTCAGAACGCTTTCAGCTCCTTCTACTTCAGCTGCAGCTGTTCGACAGGCTACCCAGAGGAGGAGCAATTAAGAGTTTTTTGCTTAAAGACAAAAAAGCTCCAGATCAAAATTGCAGAAATTGAACAAAGTTCTGTTATTTTCCTAAAAGAATTTACTCAGATTAACATGGGACTAAAATGATCAGGTGATAATTTGCGGTGGAGTTTTTTGCTTTATTTTCCAAGAAGACAAAAAAACTTTTTTTCAATTATTACAAACCAGAGAGGCAGTTCTCTTTGTTTTAAGATATAGCATCATTTACCATCTGTTGAAAGTACTTAGACCTGAAAGTTTTGTTGAGGGGAAAAAAATTGCCATCTGTACTGTCAGTGCTGTCCTTCTCTTCTCAACCTGCTAATGTAACATCAAAGATTTATACAGGAGGGAAAAATAAAGTTGGATGTTTTCAAGAACACTTTGTCTTCTTTTTGCAGGTGGTGACATTCAGACATTTATCATTCTGACCGCAGCAGTCTTGCCGACAGCCTGTTTGTTTACTTCACCATCAGTTAAAAGTTGCCTGGCCCCAGGCTTGAAGACACAAGACCCAGCTCACAGTTTCCTGCCTGTATTCAGCTGACAAGAAAATCCTTCAATGATTTATCTCATCAGCTGATGAAAGCTGATGAGATAAAGCAGGAAGTGAGATGACCTTGAGGGGCAGAAAGCTTCATGACTACACTGGCAAAACATCCTTGTATGCATTTAAATCACCCATTCAGTGCTACAATGACAAATAAGAATGCTATTGAAGCCAACATAATGACATGATTAAAGGGTGGCTGTTTTTCCTGCTTCTCATTGTGAACTCTGCTAAAATAATTTCATTCCTGCTGTAGTATTCGATTTTGTGTTATTGTCTAAACCTAATTTTAACTTCTTGAACCTCTGGCTCAGGCCACTGCTCAAAAATGACATGCCCAAAATGAATAGTGTATCTCTGCAAGCACAATAATATTGCTATCACAATAAAGGTAACACATGAAATTTCTGCAAAGGTGTAAGCATCAGTATACAGTATATTTTCCTGGGCATACTGTATGTATATGAGGATGGAACACAGCAAAAAATTCATTTCTGCCCAACAAAGCTGTACACTTCAAGTCAATATTCCTTTAATAATGCAGTTGGAGCCCAAAACCTCTGACAAACCATATCACAACATCTGAACATTACCTGTGCCCAATGATACTGATGCTGATAAAATGAAGCAGTGCAAAGTTGGAGAGGTTTTAGTAGAGGTACAGTATGTTATGTGAGAATCTTGAAATTGTCGAATTGGGTAAATTGGGTGCCATTTGTGCCATTTCTCATTTAATTTCATTTAATGGTAGGTGTTCATTCCATGTAAATAAAACCGGTTTTCATTTTGTTTCAGAAAATCAGTCAGACCTCCAAGCATGTCCCCATTCAAAGAAAACAGTCTTCCATGTCTGCCATGACACTGATGAGCTCTGGGAGGAGCCACAGGCACATGTGGAGTCATTGTGAATTTCCCCACTGTGGGACCAATAAAGGAATATCTTATGTTATCTTATCTTAACTAGACACAGGTGAGCTCAATCTGGCCTCAATCACAGCTCTTATAACTAGGAGGAGAAACTGCTCTGCCACCAACCAGACCTGTGTTCGCTTATGCATGTCAACTGTGTCTAAAATGAGTCATTCTACAGGTTTATCAGTTTGATAGCGCCATGTGTTTGTTTAGTTCAATTTGTGACAAACTCCAGTGTTTAATTGATGCATTGATTGGATTTGAATATTATCTAACTAGGTTCAGAGCCAATGAGAATTTCAGTTTGATAATTAAGATAGTAAAAACGAGTGAATGCATTGAACTGAGCACTTAATGTCATATATCTTTCTTTTTGTCATATATCTTTCTCTGTTTGTTTGATGAACTTAAAGGGGAAATAAAGTACGTCAAAATAAAGACCCTGTTGGTGGAAGATCGATCTCTAATTATGATGCCTCGTGGCCGTTACTTGGGGACTCAGCCCTCGCAAATTGAAACAAAACCCATAACCCATTGGTCCATTTCACCAACTCATGCCTGCATTGAAGGCAAATACTTTTGGTATGAGTGCAGTACCACAATTCATCCACCAGCACCAAAAAGCAAAATCACAAGCACCACCATCCCCAACCACTGTCAGATAGCAGAGTGCTGTTTGGCTATGTAGTCTTTTATTTATTTGAGTATTTATTTGATTTTCTGCCCCTAAAGCACATAAGCTCAGTAATTAAATAGCAATTTATCAGAGAATGCTTTTTTGTCTAAACACACTTTAAAGCCAGCGGTGTGTTAATTGTTTCTCCTTGACTTGAGGGCATCATTCACAAGAGACACTTTGGAAACATTTGCTTTAATTTGCACAGTTGTCAGTAATGGGCATACAAACATTTCTTCTGTTTTCTTCATTTTGTTTGGCTGTTTGAGTTGCAGACCTTCAGTGGTATGTAAGCAATGACAGTCAGTCTGTTGGGTATGTAACACCACAGAACAGCAGGCATATTTGTAAAAACTCACCATATACAGTGCACGGTCAGTGACTTAGGTTCCAATGCTTTGTTGTCTTACTAAAAATATTTGAGCATTCATCAGGAATGACATACAAATACATTTTACAAGGATCAGCTAGTACCTTGTTCACTTTAAGCCCATTTGTGGCAACAGTAAACACTGAGAAAGTGCACTGGAAGTGTGTTCATGTAGTTTAAAGAGCAAAAAGAGACACACGAGGTGCGTAGTAGGTGATGTGGATGGGTCCAGCAGACACAGCTTTTATCCAGGAGTCTGCTGTCTGTGTATAGTAGTATATGGTATAGTAGTTTTAAGCCCGATCATGTAGTTCTGTCCTAAACCTAACTGTTTTTTTTTTTTTTTTTGCCTAATCCTAAAGCGACGACAAGGGTAACTATAATGGATTTGATGCTGAAAAACTGACAAGAGACAGTGACATATTTAACATCATCATGAGTGAATGAGTACTTATTTAAATAAATACGTTGTATTTTTCTAAGGTTAATTACTTCTCATGGCTGTCTCCAGATTCCCTTCAATCTACTTTATGAACACGTTATCTAAAGTGTAGCCCTGCAGGTATGATAACCTAAACTGTGTTTATCCTGCGATGGGGTAAAAGCCTTTCCTGATTTTTGGATACAATAACAGGGGCGATCTCATTGTGAAGCTAAAGGTAAACTCAAACCAAAGAGCTGACCATTATCGATAGCCTTTTCAAAGGTGCTAATGTATTTCAGGGAGGCTGCACTCTGAAATGGCAAAAAGGCTGCTCTGCTGCTCAGATACTCGCGTTTGAACCCATCGTTTTGTCTCCACCACCCACAACATTTTGTCCCTATAACGGTCTCCACTCTCCTTTGAAGGTTTTTACAAAAGATATTGGAATCTGGCTGCAGGGATTGTATCCACAAGTCATGAAGTTGGGCATGGATGTTGAGCGATAAGGCCTGGCTTGCAGTTAGTGTTGAAGCTCATCCAAAAGGTGTTGGATGGGCAGGAGATCAGGGCTCTGTGCAGGCCAGTCAAATTCTTTTGCACTAAACTCTGAAAACCCTTTCCTCTGTTAAGAGAGGACCTTCCTCAAACTATTGCTGCAAAATTTGAAACACACTTTTGTCAATGACTATTGTGTGCTGTAAGATTTTCCTTTTACACCTAAGGAGTCTAGCCTAAACACAGATGAAAAGCCTGAGGACAGAACTACACAATAGGCTGCATTTAAGTAAGGAAACAATAGCCTATGTCTGAATGCAGTATACCCCTTTCTTTGGGTTTCTTGAGGCAACATGTAAGAAATAACCAACTGAAGTAGAAGTAGACAGGGTAGATTGAGAGAAAGTGGGTATAAGAGTAGTAAATAGGAATACTCATAAAAACAAAACAAAACAGCGTAAGAGCACTTGACAGGTGATTTGTCTTCTTATATCTATGACTTGACAAAGGGGGTTTTATATTGTTTCAGATCTACAGTATAATACAAATGGAAATCACTGTATGACAGTTACTTAGTGAAAGATGAGCTTGGTCACCTCCTATTTTTTGGAGGCTGTGACCATGAAAAGGTCATATTAGTGTTGCCTCGTTTGATTAGTGTATCCTCACAATGTTAGGAAACTGTGAAACCGATAAAGTAAGAATAAATTGCATTAACAGTTACACTTTTTATGTTGTTTGAAGTACCCACTGAACTTGGGGGTTTCTTTTTAGAGAAAGGCCTGGATTTCCTGGGAAAATGGTACAGTCTGCTGCAGACTGACTCTTGGGGATTGAGGAGACTATATAAGCAGTTGTTTTGGGGTGGTAGGAGGAAAGGACCTGTGTCTTTGTTCATCTAAGTCATGAGCTGTATTCAGTTAAAGCAGAGTTAATCGTTTTTTTTGGGGGGGGGGGGGTTGTTATATATTTTATTACTTATGTGGCACGGTATATAAAACACAATTGCACAATGGTTCCAGGGTCTGCCTTCCACACTTTAAACCACTTTGGTCAGGTTTCATAACATACTGTTGTTTACTTTGATTTAAGAGCAACTTTTCAATTCAAGTAAGAAGCACCAATGTCGTCCTTGTCTCAGAAGCTTTTATTAAGATTTATTTTAACTTGAAAGTTTAAGTTTAAATTATTTATTGCTTTTTGTTGCTTAGCGGCACACGGCAGTGCTTCTGGCTTAAAATTAATAATGTTCTCATCAGCAGGACTACTAGCCTTAAGTTATACATTGAGACTGAGACTAACCCACAGCTAATTAATTAAAAGCTAGGGTAAAAAGATGGATTTTGAGTTTGGATTTAAAGACTTCCACAGAATCAGACTGTCTGATGTCTATAGTGAGGTTATTCCAGAGGAAAGGGGCTCAATAAGAAAAGGCCTTTTGGCCTGGTGACTTCTTTTTAACTCTGGGGATAAACAGGAGCCCTGTATTCTGAGAGCAGAGACTAACTGAAGTATAAGGTTGAGCTAGATCAGACAAGTAGGAAGGAGCAAGGCCATTTACAGTTTTATAGATCATCAAGAGCCCTTTAAAGTCTGATCTGACATGGATCGGGAGCCAAGGAAATGGAGCTAAAACTGGTGTGTTTTTGCTAGTTTTAGTTTAGATTCCTGCTGCAATGTTCTGAACCATTTGAAGGCTTCTGGTACTAGAACAAGGCAGACCTGATAGCAAAACATTACAATAATTAAGTCTGGACGATACAAAGGCATGGATCTCTGCCCTGGATAAATAAGACCTGTTCTTTTAGTGATGTTATGCATGTGAAAGAAAGCGATCTTTATGGTGTCTTTAATGTGCTGATCAAAAGAAAGAGTTGAATCGAATGTGATGCCAAGACTCTTCACTGTCGAACTCTGGGATATCACACAGTTATCTAAAGACATAGTTACTTGCTCAAACTGATGTCTATGTCAAGCCAATGACCAGCATCTCAGTGTTAACCTGAATTTAGGAGCAAGAAATGACTTGACACCCAGTTTTTCACCGCAGACAGGCAGGCCTCAAATTCAGTTATTTGTGATTGATCCTCTGCCCTTATAGGCATATACAGCTATGTGTCATCAGCGTAGCAGTAAAAAATTAATTTCATGACTATGTACAATTTGGCCCAGAGGTGCGATGCATAGGGACAACAATAGAGGGCCAAGAACAGAGCCCTGTGGTATGCCATATTTCACTTCAGAGAATATTGATGTGGTATTATTAGGAGAGACACACTGTTCTTTATATCCTCAAAGTTTAGTGGTGTCATAGTGTCATTTTTTTTTTTCACTTTTCCAAGGCCAAAAATTCAATGAGAAGTGATGTCAGATATGGATTAAACAGTGTGGAAGACCTCACTTACAGCGGCAACTATTGAAGTTCAACAAAAATGCCTTTGTTTACTCCAAGCTAAGATGCTAATAACGTTAGCTAGCTTTGCACCTTAGCAAACATAGATGGTTGACTAATAGTCTGTGAATGTTCTCATTCATCCAGGTCATATTCATTCTGGCAGCAATTGAATCGAAGGCAACTGGACTTAGATTTGTCTTTGAAGACGTTTCGCCAAAGAAGGAGTAAAAGAAGCCATCCGCACATCATGCCTAACGACTGTTGTCAACCTGTAACCCCATTGCATCCTAAATGACTGTTGTTCACTTGTGGGACTCACATCCCCAACAATGGACAAGTGAAACTCCACTAACAAACTATGGTCTAAGGAGACTAGTGGGCTGACACTTTCACAGAAGTTAAAAACCTGGGTCTAACTCCACTGTCTCTCAGACTAGTGGGGACAAGTCAAACTGTTGCGTTACGAACTGATGAAGCCACTTGGATGAGGGGCGAAACGTCTTCAGAGACAAATCTAAGTCCAGTTGCCTTCGATTCAATTGCTGCCAGAAAGGTTGATTAATAATATCCCACTTTCTCAGTTTTATTCCTGTGTCCCTGTGTTAATTGTTCATGTATCTTGTGTTTTATACAGTATATATATCAAATCATTATGTTTTCTCTTCTGTTAAAATGATAGCGCCCATCATAGTGGTTAAGGTTAGGGATGAGGGTTGGTTTAGGTAGCAGGAAATGCATATCGATGGGAAACAGTACGCACACATGCAAGGGAGCTCAGGCGCTGGCGGCGTGGAGGGAGGCCAGGCGCTGTTCATCTGTATATACTGCCCACAGTGCTGTGACACAGAGCCGGTTGACAATCAGCAAAGTTTCCCTTTCATTTCTTCCTCGTCCTTCTCCTGATCTTACAACAGGTGAGGGAGGTATGTGTGGAGCCACCACTGCTCTACTCTGAAGCTCCATATTGCAGTCTAAGTCCACCCTCTTTTTAGAGCGCTAAATAAACGCAAATAATTTATATACAGCACATATAAAGGTTCACAGTATTAAGAATAAAAAAAATATGCAATATACAGAGAAAATAAGAATAAAAAAATAAAACTTAGTCCTATGCTTTTGTGGGGGCATTTCTTTTCTTTTTTGTAAATATCTTACTCTGATGTATGAGCTGCTTGGTTTTTGCAACAATCCCTGTAAATATACACTTTACAGTCAAATGAGGATGTCTGCTGTTTTCTAGACTAGACATTTGATCCTAAATACAATGTAATATTGTTAATGTCTCTATGACAATATTAAATGTCTATCTTTGTTTAAGTAATTTACATTTGTATGGGTAGATGCATAGAACTTAAATTTGTAAAGAGCATGTTCCATGACGAACATACAGTAAATCGATGCAAGCTTGCTGTTGGAAGGTTTTATAACCCACTGATTTGGGATAGCACTTAATATGGCGGACCCTCCATGCAAACATGCAGACGGAGTGGAACTTGAATAGCTCAGAATAGGATTGGCTGTCGGGCAGTGTCTCAGTCTTATGAGAGTTTTGAAAGTTTTTGCAGATGTCAGATCACATTTCGCAAATTGCAGGTTACCCTCTAGACGCAACCCTCTAACAATACACTGCTCAAATATTCAGTTTCACTGTGAAATACATGGCAGTACAGAAGTAAAAGATGCTTTATCTTCTGTTAACTGGAACTTTAATTATTATTCATTTGTGAGAACCTTTGTGTGGATTAGGCCCATATGTGCTAGCAACATCTTGGCATGCTTTAAACGAAATGGAAAAGTTGGATAATTACATTTTATCCTCTTGAGACCCGAGCTCTTTTTTTAATATGCATTTTTGATGTCTCTTTGCTATTTGGGCTAATTGGAACCTGATAAGTATAAAAACTAAGCATCATCTTTTGACATAATGTAGTTTTAGAGAAAAATTATGTCCACATATGCGGACACTCGTTCTGAATTTCCATAAAACACAATAACGTCACCATTGTGTAATAGTGCAAACCTCTATATGTCCACTCTGAACACAGCAGTGTTTTTCCTGACTGCTTTTGCATTTATTAATAACACTTGCAAACATGTTTTTTTTTAAACATTTTGGAACATCACAGTACAATTTAACAAAATGAATTTTTTTTCCCCTTTTGGACAGTCATAGCAACAGTATGGCTCATTTGAAGTGCTGCAAACAGTTGCAGGACTACTAGATGGCAGTGTACGTATCCTCGTACGTGTACACAAGACCCCAGTTAAATAAAATTAAGTATTATGTTCATATGACCCAAAATGTGATGTCATCGTATGTGTACGCCAGGTCCTAAGAGGTTAAATTAGACACTGAAAGCTATAAGATGTCATAACTAAACATTAACTTAATTTAAAAAAACAAAACAAAACAAAAAAACAATATCTTGACATATTTGGGAGTTGTCAAGATGTGGGGTGTCTGGCACTTGCATTGGGACAGCCAGTGAGCTTTTCTTTTGATTTTAATGTCCTCTTCAGTCACAATGCTCTACTGCAAACCACTTACAGTATATTATGATTATTGTTCCCAAATGTGTGTTAATCCTTTGTGTTTACTGCTCTCTGAAATTTCAGAACAGTTATTCCATTCCATTCCTTTGGAATATCTCTCACTGACATCGTTGAAAAACTAGTGGTTCAACAAGCTTGCATATACAGTATACTATATATCTATACACACACACACACACACACACACACACACACAGTATATAACACTGATTTTATAAATTAAATAAGGTAGGCTACTTAATGACCAAGTAGGTCTATGTTCAGATAATTGCCTCCTCTGTCTCTCTGGTACCTCAACAAATATTTAGCAGGCCTGTACTCAGTAGTGGTGCAACGGTTCAAAATTCCCATGGTTTGGTTTATATTCATTGAACAAATCAGGTTTTAACGGTTCAGTTTTTTTATCCCTATTGAACACACCATATTGACATGTAGCTTTACAGGCCTAGCAACAGTAACTGGGGGGAGAGGCTTTTTGTGCCCCCTTGTCTCCTCCCTCCTCTGGTTTGTGACCCGAAAATCCTTCTCAGCGCTCCATTTTGAAGGACGTCCAGTTGTTAAAATGCATTTTGAGGACTGTGGAAGCTTGACAATGAACAGCTGATGCAGCTGTGCTCCATGTCATATTTAAGTATTCCCTGCTCAGAGGCATCTCATTTTATTCAATACCTTTTGCTTCGACTCCTCTCTCCTTGTGTCTCTTCCTTGCCTCCTCTGCTGTCATCTCTCATGAGCGGGACCATGGTTGGAAATTAGCATCAGCCACCAGCCAACTATTGGTAAAACATGCAAGTCGCTGCTAGGTTTGCTGTGGTCACCAGCCAACAAAAACAATGGTAGCCTACTGAGTGGTTTGCAGATTTTGGAATCCATCACCCACAGCGGCAGGTGGACAAAAACATTTCCAACCCTGAAATGTGAGGAGAGGAAACAAGGAAGGGAATCAAAGATGTGCATGTTCTCGTTCATTTTTTGTTTCTTTTACCTGAGCACCCACTCTTTCTTCCTGTTGTACAACAGCCTGAAGCCAACTCTCAACAATGTTTTGGTCCTCTTGATCTTCTTCATCCAACCTGAAGTCATCTTCACCATTCAGAGGTAATGTAAACTTTAAACTGTTAAAGTTTCTGTGTGGTTAATGAAGATGCAACAAGCCAATAATGGATTAAATCTGTCAGTACTGTTAAACTGAATCAAACGAAACTACTGCTGCAGTAGTAGCTATTAAGCTAATTTGAGGTAAAAGTGTATGCTACAGTTCAGGTACCTCACATTAAACCCATCTTGTCCCTTAATCAAGATAAGATATAATGACCTGTGCCATACTTTGAACACAAAAATTAGTTAACTGAGATAATTCAAGTCTAACAAGTGAGAATTTGCCATAGCTGTTACCACGTACAGGCATGCATCCTCGCATTCATGTATTCACACAAACACTTGGTCTCTTTACACATTCATGGATATGAACTCGTTGTTCACAGTCCAAATTGGCGGCTGTGGTTCTTCAGCACCATTTAGTGGCCATTATCAAAAAAGCACCAGATTTTTGCCTCTGCTTTTGTAGACTTTGTCTGCAACCTGGTCTTGTTGGTGGAAATTGTCTCCCCATCACTAAGCAACCATAACATCACATTAGGCTGATGTTTTTTTTCTCAGATGGAGTGATACTGAAAGTGTAAGGAAGATGTCTTAGCTATGATCCAGTTTCATGTTCAAATTTTCAAATTGTGTGTACTTAATCGTTTTGTAATAGCTGTTGGATCTTTCTGGTACTTCTGTAGTGCACTTAACATTTGGACCTGACTAGGATTAACCTTCCTGTTTCAACTGAAATGTGTATTTTCAGAGTCTGATGAGATGATAATTCATTTCTGCTTTCACAATGATGAGACCACTCAATCTGACAGTTGTGAAAGTGGAGAATTGTGCAGACGGTGAGCTGCAGAGACTGAAATGAGTATTAAATCTGCATTACATTGAGCTCTGTTGAATTGAAAATAGAGTGACAACAAGTGCAGACAGCCAGTTCAACGTTTCAAAATACCTTCAGAGCTGACTTCCATCATCCATACTTTGTTACATCTGTGAGCTGCTTAAAGAGACATAAAGAAAGCAGAGCGCCTCAGATATCTAAAAATATGTTTGCTACTGAATCAATAGAGCAAGTCAGACATCGGAGGCCTGCCACTGTGTGTAATACGGACCTTCAACAGACTGCACCTGCTCTGCTGACAAGAATATATTAAATTTCAAATAAAGTCTCCTTTAGTAAGAAGAACAGAGATGCAGATGTGCCCATCTCATGGTGTGCCTGAGCCGTTATGGAGGTCAGCGCTGTGCTTCATGCTGATGTTGTTTTCTGAACTGAGTGCAGAGATAAAGAGAAGTCTGCTGTGTCTTAAAGTAAGGCAGTTACAGAAATGTCAGACTGGACCACACAGTGTCTTGGTAACTACTGTATTAGTATTTTCCAGCAATTATCTGAAAATTGAAGAAGGTAATCTCAATCCAGACACAAATTAAAGATTGCTCTACCAAGCAAAATCAAATTATAACTGAGGCAATCTGAAATTGACTGGCAGAGCTCCAGTCACTGGCGGTGACAGTGACTCAGATATGAAGCATAAAGTTTATAATGATTAGTTCTGAAGTCGTGCAGATTTGTGCCTATGGTTGCAAGGAATATTTATTCATGTCGTACCAAGAAATAAGTTGATTCAAGAGTTGTTATTTATGTAAGGTATCTTAACTCTTTGTATAGCTTGTTTTTGGAGCATTTTTATAGCATTTTTATTCCATTCCATGTCCATATTTCTGGCAGAGGAAGATGGCGTCCACATTCTTAATCCTGCCTACAAAGCTCTGATTGGCTTGGTTGTTCTTCCTACTGAGCACAACACCAGACCATTTGAATAGCTGAAAAATCTGATGTGGGCAGCAAGACTAGAAACCAAACTAAAGTGTGTAGAAGGATGCTATAATATGGACTGTAGTACAACATGAATGTGTTCATATTTAATACAGACAGGTTTTATATGTTTTATATTTATTTTATTTTATTTGTAAGTACTAGGGGTGTCACAATTCTCCAAATGTACTATTCCATTTGACGATTTAAACATGTCATTGCTGGACTATTGTCAGGTCTTCCAGATCCTAGGTTATGTTTATTTTTCTTTTCCTCATTTTATTATTTCCATTTCCTGTTGTCCCGGTGTCTGATTGTCTGCCCCGCCCCTGATTGTGTCCACCTGTATCTTGTTGACCACTCCCCTCTAATATATAATGTGTGTTCTCCCTTCCTCATGTTGCCAGTTCGTATTTGATCCTTATGGTGACAGTCATTCTCGTGTTTTTTTTTTTTTTTACCCTGCCTCTTGCTTACTGTTTTTTGGATCTGGTTGCCTTTCTGTCTGCTTACCTGGGTACTAAACCCTGCAAAGTAAAGATTATTTTGAATTTTACTCCTCCTGAATCAGAGACGTGCATTTGAGTCCCGTGCTTCCCTGAACCAGTCGTTACACCTATGGAGTCTTGATTCATTAAGCTCAACAAATCATTGGTTTTATGCTCTGCACAACTGTCATTTACATGTAGCAGATGATGACTGAAAGATGAAGAATATGAAAAGTGATAATGAATATAATGATGAATCCACAGTACACATCTTAACTTTTCCATCCTTCCAGAAACTGTTTGTTTGACCTCTCAGGGTGCTAAGTGGTGAGACTTTTCATTTATAACCAGCCCGGTGAAACTCACTAGATAACAACCCAGTATGGTCCTGACCAGATGAAGTTTTTATGACTTACAGGTCAACAGGTCAAATACCTGGTCTTTCTCTGGCAGTGAAGTGGTGAAACACAGACACATGGAGGCAGCACAATCTAATTCTAACATTACAATGTACATGAATTGATGTGTGATGCTTCACTAACGTGTTCGTGTTTGGACTTGATCCAATCTGGCTAAAGAAATGAATGCAGTCCTGTGACACTGTCTTTCTGCTCGTCTGAGCCCTATTTATTGACAACAATTTTGTTGCTGTTTGTTGTTGCCGCTCTGCCCTGACGGCTGAAACAGCCAGCTGCTGAAGCCTGAAGCAGCTCCGCTGTATCTACATGCTGGTGAATCCCAGCCATTGTGAAGCGAGACTTAATGAAAGATTTTAGGTCCAGAATCTTTTGAATTGAGTGACCCATCCAGCTCCGAGGAGGGGGGGGTCTGAAGAAATGGCACCAAGATGCCTCGCCAGACAAAGAGAGACAAAGATGGAAACATGCATCGAGGTGACATGCCAGCCATCCAAAAACGAGAATGCTCAAGGACACCAAAAAGAGCCATTGAGGGAGAGAAACGACTCAAGCCGGGTCGCAGTGATGGATCCAGATGATCCAAACTGCTCTGTTCCAGACAGAAGCTGCCGCCACTCTGCTCCAAACAGCACAACCTCCCATCTACCATCTACTCAGCGAGGGGATGTATAGACTAATGAACCAATTCATAGTCAACTAATAACCAAGATCAGTTACAAACTTAACAATTAATATTAGACACAGGAAGAATTACGGAATCCATCCACAAATTCTAAACCTGAATTAGACTACGTCTAAATTTCTAACATGAAATTGCTTCTCAATCTTCCCTGATTTAAAAAAAATGGCACCCCCATGCTTGGCTGGTCTCCCTCTGCTGTGTATTTTGCTGTCTTGTGTCTGCTGTCTGCTACACGGAATGCGTCACCGCTGCAGGTGTATGATCGTCTGACACTTCTCAATATTCAAGAGTCTTTGGAAAACATGTCATGTGGCTTTGGTGGCCATTCCTCTGCCTTTTCTGGCGTCCAGACCTCCACATCTACTGCGGCTTCCCTGCTGCCTTCCCCGCAACAACTGCTGCAGAAGATGCGGAAGACGAGGAGGAGTTCTCACCAAGCTGAAATCCTACCTGGGGTCTTCCCGTCACGATACCTGTTACCTGCTAGCTGGATCCAGAGTGTATTTTATTTGGCATGTCACCTAAGTTGAACACTGTCACAACAGACTTTGGTTCTCTGGCCCTCTTTTTTAAACCACTTGTCAAAATCTTGGGGTAACAGTGGGCTTAAATTCATCAAGCAGATTAGTTCTGTCATTAGAACAAGTTTCTTTAAGCGCCGTCTCTTGGCTTAAGAGGGGCGGCAGTAGCTCAGTCTGGGGGCGGCAGTAGCTCAGTCTGTAGGGAGTTGGCTTGGGAACCGGAGGGTCACCGGTTCCAGTCCCGACATGGACCAAAAAAACTGAGTGTGAACTGGTAGCTGGAGAGGTGCCAGTTTACCTCTTGGGCACTGCCGAGGTGCCCCTGAGCAAGGCACCAAACCCCCAACTGCTCAGGGCGCTTGTCTGGAGCAGCCCCCTCACTCTGACATCTCTCCATTACTGCATGTGTGTGTGTGTTTGTGTGCATGTACCATGTATAAGTTAACCAGAGTGTAAATTGAATTTCCCCACTGTGGGACTAATAAAGGTAGATCTTCTTCTTCTTCTTCTTAAGTGTCAGCAGGATCTCGAGAAGGCAATCCAATTTCTACTGCAATGCCCCTTACGTTGGCCTCAGACAGTCTTCAATTTTGCGTCTGCAACTGGTACAGAACGCTGCTGCCCAGTTTTTAACAAGCACGCCTAGATGCAAACACATCACCCTGGTGCTGTCATCACTCCACTGGCTTCCAGTTCGTTTTAGAATCGATTTAAAAATTTTAGTATTTGTTTTTTAATGCCATTAATGGCCTGGATCCCTCTTACCTGTCTGAGCTTTTAACTATCTGCAATCACGGCAGGGCCCCGCGTTCTTCGGGACAGCTTCTGTTCAAAGTTCTCAGGGCAAAATACAAACAATGAGGTGAACGCTTTTTCACCGTCGCTGCTTGTCGCTGTTGAAGACCCACTATTTTAGACTGGCATTCAACACTGACTGGGGCAGCCTTTTCTTTATGTATTTATTTGTATTCTACATGTATTTATTTTTGTTGGTCCCATTTTATGTACTTTTTAAAGGCTTTTAACACTCTGCAGCACTTGAGCATTTTCTTATAGAGTTTTTATGTTTATGCTTGTGTTTATATTTTTATATTTTTGTTTTTACGTTGTGTTCTTATGTGTCATTTCATGGCTTTGTTGTAAAGCACTTTGGGAGCCTTTCGGCTATTGTAAAGCGCTATACAAACCCTAACCCTAACCCTAACCCAAACCATGATTGATTGTTTGATTGATTGATTGATTAGTGCTTCTTAAACTCTTTGTTGTATGAATGGTATATTAATACTAAATCTAAATTTAATTAATATACAAGCATTAAATCCAGTCTGAGAGATATCAGTCACTGAATTGACCTGTTCATCTTTAATTTGTTCTATCCACGCATTTATATTTGTCGTATTCCTTCAGTTATTCTTTATTCGATTATTGTTTCATCATTTATTCAATTATATTGTGTTAATGGTGTAGTCGTGTTGTTAGTCAAATAAACACTCCATTTTATAAAGAAATTAGTTACTTGATATTGTGTGTGTATATATATATATATATATATATATATATATATATATATATATATACTGGTGGTTGGGTGAAGCCATTTATTAACTGTGTTTACTCTTTTTAAATTATAATGACAACATAAACTTCCCAAATGACCCTGATCAAAAGTTTACATACCCCAGTTCTTAATACCTTGTATTGCTCCCTTTAACATCAATGACAGCTTGAAGTCTCTTGTGGTAGTTGTGGATGAGGTTCTTTATTTTCTCTGATGGTAAAGCAGCCCATTCTTCTTGGCAAAAAGCCTCCAGTTCCTGTAAATTCTTGGGCTGTGTTTCATGAACTACACATTTGAGATCTCCCCAGAGTGGCTCAATGATATTGAGGTCAGGAGACTGAGACGGCCACTCCAGAACCTTCACTTTATTCTGGTGTAACCAATGACAGGTGGACTT
This sequence comes from Pterois miles, assembly GCA_947000775.1. Lineage (NCBI taxonomy): Eukaryota > Metazoa > Chordata > Actinopteri > Perciformes > Scorpaenidae > Pterois > Pterois miles. The sequence goes on along the minus strand of CAMQGK010000479.1, from coordinate 4,562,371 downwards.
GGCCTTGTGTTTTGGATCGTTGTCATGTTGGAACATCTAAGTACGTCCCATGTGCAGCTTCTGGGCTGATGAGTACAAATTTTCCTCCAGTATTTTCTGATAACATGCTGCATTCATCTTGCCATCAATTTTGACCAAGTTTCATGTGTCTTTGTAGCTCACACATCCCCAAAACATCAGCGATCCGCCTCCGTGTTTCACAGTGGGAATGTGTTCCGTTCATCATAGGCCTTGCTGACTCCTCTCCAAATGTAACGTTTATGGGTGTGGCCAAAAAGTTCAATTTTGGTCTCATCACTCCAAATGACTTTGTTCCAGAAGTTTTGAGTCTTGTGTCTTTGCCGTTTGGCGTATTGTAAGCGGGCTACTTTGTGGCATTTGCGCAGTAATGGTTTTCTTCTGGCGACTCAACCATGCAGCCCATTTTTCTTCATTGTGCATCTTGAAACAGCCACACCACATTTTTTCAGAGAGTCCTGTATTTCAGCTGAAGTTATTTGTGGGTTTTTCTTTGCATCCCTAACAATTTTCTTGGCAGTTGTGGCAGAAATTTTTGTTGGTCTACCTGACCGTGGTTTGGTTTCAACAGAATCCCTCACTTTCCACTTCTTAATCAGAGTTTGAACACTGCTGATTGGCATTCTCAGTTTCTTGGATATCTTTTTATATCCCTTTCCTGTTTTATACAGTTCAATTACCTTTTCCCGTAGATCCTTTGACAGCTCTTTTGCTTTCCCCATGACTCAGAATTCAGAAACGTCAGTGCAGCACTGGATGACAGATGCAAGGGTCTGTCCGGAGCACAGAAACTTAAAGACAATAAATGGCTTCACCCAACCACTAACCATGAGTGGAAAAAAATGTGTTATCATTCATGTTCTCTGAAAAATGGCCAAGAAATATATATATATATATATATATATATATATATATATATATATATATATTCTCTGGAGCATCTGGCGAGCCCCCTTCCAGATGCGCCTACAGCGACGGACGAGGGCCTGAGCCGAGGGGACGCTGGATTCAGCCTCCTCTTCAGGGAAAAGAGGGGGCTGATTGCCGTAGGTGCCGTAGGGAGACAGGCCAGATGCTGCCGACGGGAGGGTATTGTGGGCGTACTCAATCCAAATCAGACTTTTGCTCCAGGAGGTAGGATTTTGGGCCACTAAACACCTCAGACCAGTCTTCAGCTCCTGGTTGAGCCTCTCCGTCTGACCATTGGACTCGGGATGATGTCCAGAGGAGAGGCTCACCGAGGCTCCTAGCAACGAGTAAAATTCCTTCCAGGATTTGGAAACGAATTGGGGCCCCCGGTCCGACACTATATCTCTAGGGAGACCATGGAGACGGAAAACGTGAGATAACATTACCTCCGCCGTTTCCTTGGGTAAACCAGTGACAAAGTCCAGTGAAACGTCGGACCAGGGGCGTTGTGGTATGGGCAGAGGTTGCAGGAGCCCCGCTGGAGACTGGTGTGAGGGTTTGTTCTAGGCACAAATAGAGCAGGCTGAGACGTATTCACTGACGTCTCTCTCCATGGCTGGCCACCAGAACCGCCGGCGGAGGAGAAACGGTGCAACGGGTACCAGGGTGACAGGCGAGTTTGGTGGTATGGGCCCAGTGTATCACCTGTGAACGTACAGACTTGGGAACAAACAGCTTATCGTTAGGACACCCTGGGGGCGTCACCACATTCTTCAAGGCCTCCTGAACAGTGTTCACAATGTCCCAAGTGACAGACCCGACAACACAGGAAGACGGCAAAATGGTGGAGGGGCTCTTGGCCCCGTCACCTGAGTCAAACAACCGAGACAAAGCGTCTGGTTTGCCATTCTTGGACCCTGGCCTGTAGGACAGGGTAAAGTTGAATCGGTTGAAGAATAAGGCCCATCTGGCCTGTCTGGCATTGAGACGCATTGCCGTTTTAATATATTCCAAATTTTTGTGGTCTGTCCACACAAGAAATGGTTGCTCTGATCCCTACAACCAATGCCGCCACTCCTCCAGGGCTGCTTTCACGGCCAACAGTTCCCTATTTCCCACGTCTTAATTTCTTTCCGCCGGAGATAGCTTACGGGAAAGGAAGGCACAAGGGTGTAATTTGTTGTCCTTGGCTGAGCGCTGGGATAGAACCGCCCCTTAGCCCGAATCAGAGGCATCCACCTCAACTATAAACTGGCGTTGAGGGTCTGGTAGTGTGAGGATGGGTGCTGAGGTGAATGAATGTTTAAGCCTCTTAAAAGCCTCATCAGCCTCAGAGGACCAAATGAACCTCACCTGAGGTGAAGTGAGGGCATGCAAAGGGGCGGCAATGTTGCTAAAGTTGCGAATGAATCGGCGGTAGAAATTAGCGAAACCCAAAAACCTCTGAACAAGCTTTCGACTGTTTGGGGTTGGCCAATCTGCCACCCCCTGACCTTCTCAGGGTCCATCAAAATGGTGTCGTGGGGAATCACAAAGCCCAGGAAGGAAACTGTTGGCACATGAAACTCACACTTTTCGGCCTTGCTGGTTCTCCAGCAGCCTCTGGAGGACCTGACGGACATGGTGGACATGGGAATATTCGTCTGCAGAGAAAATCAATATATATATATATAACACAAAAACATTCAACAAGTCTCGCAGGACATCATTGACAAGCGCTTGAAAGACTGCAGGGGCGTTAGTGAGCCTGAAGGGCATTACTAAATATTCGTAATGCCCAGTGGGGGTGTTAAAGGCAGTCTTCCACTCGTCCCCCTCCCTTATCCTGACCAAATGATAAGCGTTTCTCAGATCTAATTTTGAGAAGACTTTAGCTCCTTTTAGCAGCTCAAAGGCAGAGGATATTAAAGGGAGGGGGTACCTGTTCTTGACGGTGTTGTTATTAAGTCCTCTATAGTCTATGCACGGGCGGAGAGACTTGTCCTTCTTTTCAACAAAAAAGAAGCCTGCTCCAGCAGGAGAAGAGGACGGTCTGATGATTCCTGCTGCGAGCGAGGCCTCAATGTAATCGTTCATAGCGATCTGTTCAGGAGCTGAAAGAGAATATAATCTCTCCTTGGGGGGAGTTGTGCCAGGCAGAAGATCGATAGCACAATCATACTCACGGTGAGGAGGAAGTGAGGTGGCTCGTCTCTTATTAAACACCTCCTTGAGGTCGTGATAACAAGGGGGGACCCCAGTCAGATCCGGGTCTTCCAGGATCGGAGGAGTTCCTCCTCTTACCACTGGGGGCACCGTAGAGCTCTCCCTCCTCACCGGAGCAGAAACAGACTTACAACAGGTTATTTTGCACCCCTCTCCCCAACTTAAAACCCTCCCGGTCGACCAATCAATATGGGGTTTGTGTCTTTTAAGCCAGGGGAGGCCCAGAATAAGGGGTTGCACGGAAGAGTCAAAGATATGAAAGCTCACAGTCTCAGTATGGTTACCCTCAATTATGAGTGTTACCGGTTGGGTGCGGTGGGTAACCCGACACAGAAGGCGTCCATCCAGCGCACTCGCCTTCAAAGGTTCAGCCAAAGGAATCCTCCTTAGGCCCAGCATGTCCAGCAGTCTCCTGTCAATAAAACTTTCATCAGAGCCAGAGTCCACTAGAACAGGTTGGTGAAGGGACTGCACCAGGGTAACAATCTGGGCCTGTGTAAGAGGGCGAGAGGAAAGGTTAGTGGATGATGTGTGGCTCACCAGAGTCCTCTCAGTCACTGGCGAGCCTGGCCTTTTAACGGACATCTAGCCAGGAAATGTCCATGTTGACCACAGTATATGCAGCGGTCCTCCAGCAGTCTGCGCTGTCGCTCCTCTGGAGTAAGCCGGGTGTTACCCACTTGCATGGGCTCTTCCGCGGCAGCAGGAGGCGGTGTCGAGCCCTCGGCAGAAGTGGGTGAAGGGGAGCGTCAAGTTGAGCGTGGGGAGCCATGCTGCCTCATCTGGACTGGAGGTGGTATAGTCGGTCTGCTTCGCTCCTTTTCTTTCTCCCTCTCCCTCTCCCATAACCGATTATCAATGCGGATAGCCAGGGCTATGACCGAATCAGGATCGGGAGGGAGATCCAGCGGCGCCAGTTGGTCCTTGACCGGGTCTGAAAGGCCATGAAGGAAGGTGTAGCAGGGAGGCATCATTCCAGCCGCTGTCTGCTGCCAAGGTGCGGAACTCGATCGCATAATCTGTGACGCGTCTCATCCCCTGACGCAATCCAACCAGCGCGCGGGCAGCCTCCCGACCTGGAGTGGTATGATCAAAAATCTTTCGTAATGAGTCAGTGAATAATTGTAGCGAAAAGCATACCGGGGAATTCCGAGACCATTCTGCTGTCGCCCAGGCTTCCGCCCTGCCGGAGAGGTGAGTTATTATAAATGCTTATTATAAAAACTTTGGCCCGCTCAGATGGAAAGTGGGCTGCCTGTAACTCAAAATGTAAACCACACTGAACCAAAAACGAACGACAATTGTTAGAGTCCCCGGAGAATCGTTTGGGTTTGGCGAGGTGTGGCGAGCTGGAAAACACAGCCGTGGAGGGAGACACAGGAGTGGGTGGCGTAGCCACCTGTTCCGCCGGTGAGAAACCCGTGGCAGGATGGTGATCTGCATGAGGAGCCTGGTGATTTTCAATCAGAGTTAATAGTTCTTTCATTTGGTTTCCCAACTGGTTAACTTGCTCACCCATCGACGTGCGGAAGTTTTCCTGATGCGCCGTCAACTGTTGGACGCCGTGGCGGACGGCGGTGAGCTGCTCCTCATGTTGGTGGAGGCGCTCTCTGTGAGAGTGGATCGCCGTCTGGACCTGATCAGAGTTGGCTGAGTCCATTGTTGGCCAGTTCGTACTGTAACGCCGGGCTGGGCAGGCAGAACAGGACTCAAAAGCACAACTCTAAAACAGGCAGATTGCAACAACGCTGGGTCTTTATTCAGAAAAAGGTCAGTACACGGGAAGGCAGATACTTCAGGCTAACAAATCCGGTCTGGCAGGCAAAACTCAGGGTCAAAAAGACAAGCAGAGGTCTCGGTACATGGAAGGCATAAACACTAGGAAAAATGCTGGTTAGTTAGTCACAAGGGAACAAAACGAACTGGCACAGAAGGGCAGGGGAACACAGCTTAAATACCCGTGAGGGGAGTGATTAACTATGAACGGGTGGACACAATCAGGGGCGGGGGAGATGATCGGACGCAGGTGAGTGGAGACGAAAAGTAGGTCAGTGTAGCCATTCATTCAGAGGGGCGGGAGCATGCAAGCAGGAAGTGAAGTGCACTGAAACGAGAGGGAGGATTAGGATTTCACAAACACAAACAGGAAGTGCTCACATGAAACATGAAAAACAAAGGAAAACCATCACATATGTTTAACGGACGTCACACACATATATATATATATATATATATATATATATATATATATATATATATATATAAACTATTCGAATCACTGTTCAACATGCCAAGACCTCCGTTGCAACCCTGAGATTATGAGACTCAACTGATTCATCAAATAACCAAACTTGATTATTTTTTCCCTGCTTTTATATAACTGGGTGGCCCCCGGGTAAATCCTGATATTGAAGTTAACTGTGGGTAACATCTGAAGTTGAATGTTACCACTTTCTTTCACATTCTATGGTAATTTGTGTCTTATAATTAATAATTTGAGATTGTGAATATGAATTTTTATATAAATTAATGATTAATTGTTAATATGCTCAATGCAATAACGCTATATACACTTTCAAATTTATCTTTAAAAAACTCTCTTTTCATTTAGAAAGTGTTTTAAAAATTAGACTATGGTATGGTATCTGTGTGACCCACCTCAGTAGAAAGTCATTACAGAAACAAAACATACATTTTTCTACTGTGCATTACAAGTGTGCTGTAATTATAAAAATATGGTTTCGGTTTTTTGTTGTCATTTATGGTAACGCTTGTTTCTCTCCTCTCTTTTTCCCCTGTCACTGAGGGTGGAGGGGGAGCTTTGGACACAGTCTGCATGCACTGAGAGTCAGCACTTGGCAGCCCGTAAGCTGGTTGCTACCAATATACCGTATTTTCCAGACCATAAGGCGCACCGGATTATAAGGCGCACTATAAATTAATATCAATATCACTGTCTTTTTTCATATATAAGATGCACTGGATTATAAGACACACTGTATTATAAGTGAAAGAAAACGGTCAGATAAGTCAAACTTGCATCTATTAATTTAACAACTCAATAAATTCAATAACTCTCAACATTTTTCAGTTGGAACACATGAAATACAAAACAATACACTCACTTTCAGTTTTTTTCAGCTCATTCTTCATCCACAAATGCACCAAATCCTTCATCATCAGTGTCTGAGTTAAACAGTTGGGCCACTTCGGCATCAAGCACACCCAAATCCGCCTCGTCATCATCCGGGTCAGTCTGGTTGCTGTTACTTAGCTGTTCAGTAATGATTCCTGCCTTTGTGATCCATTGGCAGATAGTGGAGTAACTCGCCGCGCGTTGCCTCCCTGTCGTGATGAATGTATGTTCGCCTTCTGTCATCCAACGCTCCCACGCAGCTCGCAGTTTAACTTTGAATGACCTGTTGACGCCAGTATCTAGCAGTTGGAGTTCTTTAGTTAATCCACCCGGAATGACGGCAAGCTCCGAATTAGTTTTCTTCACTTTGGTTTTGACAGTGTTTTGGCTCCTTATACACACATGATAATGTTACGGTGCCTATACTGTATGTCGAAGCGCAGTCACAGTATGAATTATTCTGTGAGGCGCCTGACTACTGTCACTATGTATTACTCCGCGAGGTGCCTGACGAAGCTTACCAAACTCATAATAAAACATATTGACAGAGCGCCCTATACTACATAAAATTGGTTCGAGGTGGTCAGTAAGCACAACCAGAATTCATATATAAGCCGCACCATATTGTAAGGCGCACTGTTGTTTTTTGAGAAAATTGAAGAATTGAAAAGTGACATTCCACCGTGGTGTTGTTCTGTTGGGAGATGCAGTGACGTATTGTTAAACCAAGTAAGACTAGAACAGTTATGATGAGTAAGGAAAAGGAACTAACTAACTAAAGGCTGCTAGCCACTAGGCTAATTCATGCAGTGTAAAATGCCAGAGGCATATGCAGGAAGTGCTGTGAGTATTGTCATCTCATGGATGTTTTAAGAGAACTGGATAGAGCATTGGAAGCAATTTCATTCCTATGAAAGTTTCTCAGTGGCACTCGATGCCAACATGAGTCTACTTCCGTCTGTAAAAAGTACCTGGATCTTCTGTATGCATTGGGCCTATGGAACATACGCGGTAGTGTATGCTCTGTCACATGGCTCAGTCAGCTTGTGCTGTCACCATGGGTCTGGGTTTCATTCATATGAATTGGGGAAGGAAAATAACTCTGAATTCAGCTAATAGTGCCTTAAAAAGTCTTTATTGTATCTGCAAGTAAAATCCATCTATCCATCGTCAACCGCTTATACTGTTAAGGGTCGCGGGGGGGCTGGAGTAGTGCTGGTAGTGGGTGAAGGCGGGGTACACCCTGGACAGGTCGCCAGTCCATCACAGGTCTGCAAGTAAAATAATAATAATAATAATAATAATAATTATTATTATTATCATCAACATTGTCTGTTTGTTGGTCAGATGAATTACAGATTTTGTACTCTGTAAATTCATGTGCTCCTCCATGCACGCTTCCAAGGGATTGATGATTTATATTTGTAGAGCTGAGCCAGGGTGCTTGGTAAAAACTATGCCAGGGAAAATAACAATGTTATCCTTTAATGAGTCTTTCAAAATAAATTACCTTGGCATAACAAGGGATGTTCCCTCACTGGAACTGACAGTTTTGTCAGTGCTTGAAAAGTCTTGGCTGTGTGCTAGTGAGTGCTTATATTTGAGAGTAAACAACAGTTAATTAATACACAATGGTCTGAATCATTGGTAGGAAATGACTCAATGATGACAGAGCCTTGACTATTTTTAGCCAGCAGGAGGAGTTATTGGGAAGCAAACAAGTAATTTAAATACTTTTTAACACTGCAGGACAAAAGGTACCGTAGCTAATTTATAATGTTCTGTATTTATCATTAGATCCTTTATTTCGAGAGCCTGAGGACATACTGAGAAATTACCATGATAATGGCAATAATAATAGTACTGAGACTCATATCAAAGGTAAATTACTTTTTCTTTCCGCTTCAACATGGCATTTTTTGATGCTGCATTAAAGAGAAACCTTTATTATTATGGTAACACCATCTGGAATCTAGACATGTCTATAAGCAAGCAAACTAATCTTCAGGCTTTCAAATGTTTAATCTGCTCATTTACCACTGTTTACTATGTTTAAGCTGTTTCACATTTCTATTTTTTTTTTTTTTTATGGAGAGCAGTATTGTTTGAAAGGAAATATTCTTACTCAAATAAGCAATGCAAAATATGTGTTGTTGTCATATTAAGAACGTTGAGACAATTATGAATCTGATTTTGGTGTGATGACGAAGCAGCTGGAGACACAGGTTGCATCCAAAAGTCCATACTTCAGCATTCAGTATGCTAAAACGGAGTGAGATTTTTTTGTCCGAAACCTTTGTATAAAACTAATAGTACACAACTTGCATACTATTTCCAGTGAAATATTACAGCACTACGGCAGCATAAATATCCCACAATGCAATGCGGTAGTGACGACGAGTTCATAATGGACGTTGAACAGGCCTGTAATGACAATAACACTTCAGTTTACATGAAAGGATAAGATTTCATTTTGCAAGGCATAATATATATTTTTTAAATGAGTTCATACTTCACGATCACACATCATTTGGTCACATGAGGTTGTGATAGGTTTGTGATATTTTTTATGCTAAATGCAGTACCAGTGAGAATTTCTGTATCCCTTATTATGTATTCAATATTTGTCATTATTCTGTATTGTTAATTGATTTTGAATAATAAATCTGTTTTTTATATTTGCCCACTCACGTTAAGACTATTAAATACTTAACAAATCTCAAATATTATATAAATATTATACACTTTGAACAGATAAAAAATGTGTGTGTATACTGTATATATATATATATATATATATATATATATATATATATATATATATATATATATATATATATATATATATGCTATCGCTAATTTACTCTTTAATACATATACAAGATTTGCTGGTGTGACAATGTTATCTGAGTAAATGAACATGCTGGAATTATATGTGCTGCATGCAACCCACTGTAATAACCTGAAGGTGAGGAAAGTAAGCACACGTACATTGACGGATTATAGCGCAGACAGTGTGTGTGTGTGTGTGTGTGTGTGTGTGTGTAACATCTGTGGTTGTACACTGAGTGTAGTAGTAGTCAATAAGAGGCATCACTGACAGATGAGGTGAGTGTTAGGAAGGTGTGTAGGAAAGTAATTAGCTGAGATGAGGTAATTATTTCACTTTGTGCTGTACACTGTTAAACTCACGGTAGAAAATTACTGAGAAACAAAGTTGTTTTCTGTTTGCATCAGCTTTTCTTCTTTTTCATTTAACTTCATCAATTCATGCAACCTCACATGTACCAGCATGTAAAACATTGTCTAACCAGTGAAACTGATGCTCTGCTGATATAGAAACAACATCATACATTTGCAATATGGTGAGGGATACAGCAGCCAAGAAACAAAGTTTACTCCAGTTTATTACTGGGGAAATAGTTACAGATATGGCTTTAATGAAGAATTATTTGAATCAAGATGATGTACACATCTCTGATGAAGCTATATTGCACTTGGCTTTATGGTTACAGCAGAGTGAAAGCCTTCATTTGTCTCCGTGTGGTCCAGGACTGAGGGAGATAACATTCAATATCCAATTCCCTTAGGCCTGGGGGCTTTTCTGATGTGTGTGGCTTTCCTGAGAATTAGCACTTGTGTATTATGGTCTGGTACTGAGCAGCAACAACAGAGCAGGACAAATCAATGACCTTTTTGCCCTCATGAAAGAAGTGGGTGAGTGAGGACATTCATCAGATCACAGAGGTGGATCAAGTAGAATTGCAGCTGTGGCTCCAAACCAGGTGGAGACATGGTTAAGATGCAGCAGACCTTTGCAACTCATGGGCTTTTTCATTTTGTCTCACACTAACACCCTATTCAGTCAACATGAGCTTTACAGTGACTCTAGGTTTTCACCATACTTACCTCCCAATTTTCAATTGTCCTGAATTTCCTCTGATTTATTTTTCACACCTTGTTTTTTTCCTTTCATTGTCGCAAACTGTTTCTGACATTGTATAGCATGTATAGACCATACGACATAGGCCTCTATTTGCACCATGACAACAGTTACTCTAAATGTCTTTTCCCGGCGGAGGCGAGCTGCTTACAACACCACAGCATGGTTTGAGCTGCACTTTCCTCACATCACAGGGGTGAGTTATTCAGTTTTCTTTCCCGAGGTCACCAGAATGCGGGAAACAAAGTCTCTGCAACTCAGATTTTTTTGGCTACAGACCTACAGATTATTGAGATCGCAAGGTTGGCAAGTATGGTTTATGTGCACATTAATATATGATTATGCAGCAATTTTTGAAAAATCTATGACTAGTTTCCAGTGATTATTGAATAGTATTTTAGCTTGGAATGCATATCCCTAATTAAGACATGTGGGATATGCTGATATTATTCAAGTTTTAGGAGCATTCTTTGGACATGTATACAGCGCATTCAGAATATGCGTCTCACGTTTTACGTCCATTTGCAAAATGCAGCACCTTGCCTGTTTATGGATAGCTCTGTATGTTGTACATAAACCAACTAGTCAACAGTTTGCAGAGATGCATGGCCAAAAGAAAAGTCCACATTTCTGGTCAGAAAGAGAAACACACCTACTTTTAAATATTCTGAAAGACTTAGATATCAATAGGTTCTTCGACATGTGCAAATATTGTAATGCCTTTTCATGATAGTGGTTGAAGCAGTGAACAAGGGAGGCTGTGTTTGCCAGTGGTTACATTACTCTGAGTATGTGTAGGCTGCATGTAAATGGGAATGTTAGTGAAATATTCATTTTAATTTGCCACGTAAACAGTTTAGTAGGGACTTTTTTTTTTTTCGGAATAAGGGTCTCATTGAGAGGTTGGGTAATGTAATATTACCATTCAATCTCTGTTATTGTAAGTTTTTAAAAACTTTGTTTTAATAAACATGGACACACATGATTCCTTTGCTTACCAATTTTTACATACATGTTTACCTGTTATGATATTAACATTACAGCATCATCCCAATAATTCTATTGGGGTATTTTTACTTGTAGAAAAATGGCAATCCTGATTAAAAAATGGCAGTGATTATGTTGCATTCAGTTTATTCATTCTTGGTTTCTCAGCTTCCATAGGGGCTTTAAGTTGACACATAAAGTATACAGATACACCAGCAAATCCGTTCAAGCTGAAGGAGATGCCGTCAAGGACCTCTGGGGCCTGTGCTTTAGGAAGTTTACTGTCTATCAGCTTAAGAAAAGCCGTCTGGAGCAGCTTATAGCCTGTGTACATGGAGTCTCTGGTTACATGAAGGGATTATGTTATTGACATCACATTCAAGTATACATGTGGCTTTTCCAGTGTGGTGAGAGAACATGGATATATGGAGTAGAAAAAAGCTGATGACAGAGAGCAATGCTCTCTATTCTCTTTGATTCACTGTTTACCTTACCAATGTTTTGTTATATCTCTTCGCAGTTTACCTGATTAAAAAGGTCATATGAAGGCTGTGCACAGTTACAGCAGGGGTTAAAGTCTTTATTGCAGAGAGCTAGATGAGAAGGTTGATTTCACTCTTGTCTGTGGTAAATATGAAGTTACCGCCAGAAGCTGGTTATCTTAGTTTAGCACAATGACTGACAACGGGAAAAAACACACTGGGAAATTGTTGAACTTTTCCTTTTAAGCATAAAATATCCTGACTTGAAACAGAATAAAATATGAAATACAATTTCTTTGTCTACCAGGTTGGAAAATTCTGTTGCTCACCATGAATTTACCACAGAAGCATACAACATCCTGAAGAACAAATAATAATCCGAACAATTAAACACTAAAAACAGCAATAATAAACACAAATCAAACAGAATTGAATTGCTGATTGCACTTACCTAAATAAGGGCTGCACGGTGGTGCAGTGGTTAGCGCTGTCGCCTCACAGCAAGAGGGTCGCAGGTGTGTGGAGTTTGCATGTTCTCCGTGTAAGCGTGGATTTTCTCCGGGTGCTCTGGCTTCCTCCCACCGTCCAAAGACATGCTGTTTAGGTTAATTGATGACTCTAAATTGCCCGTAGGTGTGAATGTGAGTGTAAATGGTTGTCTGTCTATATGTTGTCTGTCTCTATGTCCAGGGTGAACCCCGCCTTCGCCCAATGCCAGCTGGGATCGGCTCCAGCCCCCCCGCGACCCCTAACGGGATAAGCGGTTGATGATGAATGAATGAATGAACTTACCTAAATAACCCTGTCTTGTGAGCGTATGGTACATCAGTGTTTTAAGTAGTAGCAAGTAGTCTGATGAGGTATAATTGGTCTTAACTTGCATTCAGAATCCAGTTAGTTTAGTTCCCTAAAGGCATAATCCAGCATATTTTGGCAATCACTTTGTCCAATCACCAGCCAAGGAGGGGGACATGCTGATTCTGTTCTAGAAAACGCGGCTTAAAAAAGCTAACTGGAAGGGCCAACTCTGTTCCATATCAGTCAGAAGCCAGAAACATGTTCTGCTAAGAAATAACTTTAACAGACACACTGCTCTGGTTTAAACACTATCATGGATGTAAAGCAGAAAGCCATGATAGCAGTTGGTTTAAACATGTCTACTCCACATTTGCTTTCTCTGTTTTTATTTCAGTCAAACAGTCTTCACACTTGCTTGACACAGAAAGGTGGCTGGTACTTTCACTCTGTAACTTGAGCCAGAGGGCCTACAGCAGAAATGAGATAGAAGTTGTTACACAAGAAAACTGCCTTGTATTTACCACCATGACTCTGCTCCAGTGTACTGTACAGCTTGAGAAGTAGAACCTCTAAAAATGGCTTTCAAAACACAAATCCAACAGACTGACAAATAATCAATTACCAGTAGAAATAGATACTAGGGCTGTCAAACTTAATAATAATAATAATAATAATAATAATAAGTTAACACAAATTTGTTCCAACAACACTCATTTCTTTAACACATTAACGCAACTTGGGATTTCAGAGGCTGTAGTGGGCTCTTACTAGCTTGTCGTGAAGGAGGTTAAATAACGGTTTAAACTTCTGCTAAATTTTGGTCAGGAAAAACTGGCATGGCCAATTCCAAAGGGGTTCCTTGACCTCTGACCTTCAGTTATGTGAATGTAAATGGGTTCTATGGGTACCCATGAGTCTCCCCTTTACTGACAGCTGCTCTTGTCTGCTGGGCTGCTGTTTGCCATGTTATGATTTGATCATATTTTTTTAATGTTAAATGCAGTACCTGTGAGGGTTTCTGGACAATATCTGTCATTGTTATGTGCTATTAATTATTAATTGATTTCCAAAAGTAAGTACAGTGTATATACATAAAGCATTTACATAAAGCAGCATATTTGCCCACTGTCATGTTGATAGTAATATTAAATACTTGACAAATCTGTCTTTAAGTTGCATTTTGAACAAACAAAAAAATGTGTTTAATTTGCAATTAATCACGATTAACTATGGACAATCATGCAGCTACACATTTATTTAACTGACAACCCTAATAAAAACATGTTTTAACTATATGCTTTTAGTTGTATGAAATCAATGTGCATCCACTGTTTAACTTTGGCCTTCTTGGCCAAAGCGTAATTGCTAAAGAGATTTTTTCTCAATGGATTTCATCTGGTTAAATAATGGCTAAATAAAATAAAGTTAAGGTGGCCAAGTGACACTGTTTGATGTAGAAACAGCTGCTCTCGGCACCAGTAGAGGAGCTCCAGTATTCTACTGCCTGGCAATTTGCTTTCACCTGAAAGCTCTCTATGGAGTTTGGATGATGCATAAATTTAATTTGACTGCTGCATTCCTGAAGGGAAATTGCCAGTACATTGTGTGAACATTTTGTACAATGTACACAGTGTACTGTATGAAATGTGCTAATTACATTGTAATTTGTAACCTTGTCTTGGAACAAAATTTCTTGCCATCACAGACTGAATGTTTGAATGGAATCAAATATTTGTCAGCACCAGCACAGAAAGGGGTGTGGGCGGACAGAGGACAACATCTGTCTGCTGTGTTATGGGCTCTTTGATTTGTGTCCGGTCCAGATGGGCCATCACGCTTCATGGTTTCACACAGCAAACACTACAGTAACAAATGACTCAGGCAGTGATCCAGTGACGGGGACTCTCACTAGGACAAACAAAAGGCCAGATGAATGGGCATCTGTGGCTGACTGCAGCACTAGATTGTCCCTCCTGTCCTATGAAGCCTGGCAAAGGAAAACTTTAAATGTCAAAACATGAAACACTGAAAGATGATAAAGCACTAAAGTGCAGGCCCATTATTGATAGACCCTGAGTGTTATAGCTATTTTTTATGCATCCATTATTTATAGAGTGACATAATTTCATAGCTGAATTCAAAGTATTAAATAAAATCTATAATATGCTGTACTCTGAATCTAAAAGAAAAACATCTAAAATATGATACAGATACGATGACTGTACCTTATACCTTTTGTTTTAAGACATACATACATTCACAAGTAATTTTGGAGGCTGTTTTCCTTGAGGGTTCATTACATTTGTTATTCTGTGTATTTGTGAGTGTGAAAGCTGGTGTGTTCCAGGAAACACAGTCTCAGGTCCATCACAAAACAGTGGTCTGGTTTTTGCTTTGAGCGAGCTGAATGAATTAGGCTGCACCAATTAAAATAATGTGAGCCCACCATCCCTGATGATTTGACGTACAGTATCTAGATAAGTGGACCATACAATGGGGAAGGGAAAAATCAACACAGCCTAGTATCGTGATATTTTGCAAGGCCATATTCATTAATCATGTATCAACCTTTTATTACACTGTACATACTTTTAACCTCTTAACAATTCGACAGCTGCTTTTCTGTCTTTCAGAGGTTGTAGTGGGCTCAGCCTTAAAACAAGAGTGAAGATCCTGGTATTATTTATGAAACCTAAAGCACTGATTGGTACCAACCATGTCATGTTAGCTTGTAAATAACACAAAAAAGTTATGCTACATTTGAATAAAAAAAAAAATGGCATGGCCATTTTCAAAGGGGTCTCTTGTCCTCTGACCTCAAGATATGTGAATGAAAATTCTGAGTTTAACAAAGTGTCAGTGACAGAATTTAAAAGTACATTTACACAGTGTTTGTACTTCACTTGAGTATTTCCATTTTATGCTACTTTATACTTCTAATAGTGAAATATTGTACTTTTTTTGGCTTTTTCCTGACGATTGTTGGTGCATAACATGCAGGACTGTGAGTCCAGAGATGGGTTTGTATCCTGAGGCTCGCGTGTGGTTAGCGTGTGGCACTATGGCTATTTTCCAGTATTAAACCAAGATCACTCTTAAAGGAAGAGTGAGTAGCATGTGGCGGTATCTAGTGGTGAGGTTGCAGATTACAACTTCTCCTGTGTGCCAAGTGTGTAGGATTGTGACAATGACTAATGCAAAACTGTGAATGGCCATCTCTGGCAAGAATCTGGTGATATGATACATGTCATGATACAGGGCTCATGATTCAATATACTGCAATACTGTAAGAAAGGCAATACATTGTGCTATTTCAAAAATCTAGTTTTAAGTAAACTCCACACCACACTCCATCATAAAAAAGAAAAGTAAAAAAGTTATGCAGAACAGTGGGCTCTGCATTAGCATTTATCTCAGTCCCAGTAAAATCCAACATCATAGCACTACTTTGAGTAGGCACATACACTGAGAAAGCGCATCTCTTTACAAATATAAAATAAAGAATTGACTGACTTAATCTCTGCATATAAGATAAGATAAGATATTCCTTTATTTGTCCCACAGTGGAGAAATTTCCAACAATATATAAAATATATAAACTATCAATTAAGAATCAATACAGTATCACAAAACATAATATCACAATATTCAATGTTTTTAATCACTGAACTCATTATTCAATCAACTTTAAATCAATGGCACCTCCCGTTAAGCTCTCGTCCTGCAGATTTCAACACAGATTTTTTTGTTCACAATGTAACATTATCAGGGAAACAACAGGCTGGGTCACCTGGACGTGCCGATAGTAAGTTTAACAGTCTACCTACTGTACCGTCAGGAATCCATATGTTTACACATTATGTTGGTATAAGAGCGAGTGGTCGAGTGATGGAGAGAGAGATACCCTACGAGCAGATTAGCGGTAAAGTTGCCTCATGGTATTAAATATACAATAGTGTCACACACACTCACTCATTTTGCCCTCCCCTTTTGTGAAATGATGACCGGGGAGACAGGTGGAGGAGCGGTAGCCTGCCGGTGATGCCGTTCTGGGCTGGGCTGTTCAGGATTGGGGACAGGTGTAACAGGTCATCACTTAAACTCTCCATTTTGGACTACCGTCATGTTTTATGGTTGTGCTGCTACTTGAGGAGGAGTAGGCTACAGGGACACATACACACACATGCACCCCAGGTGCAACAAATGAATATATTTAGAAGAAGAAGAAGAAGAAGATCAACCTTTATTAGTCCCACAGTGGGGAAATTCAATTTACACTCTGTTTAACTTATACATGGTACATGCACACAAACACACACACACATGCAGTAATGGAGAGATGTCAGAGTGAGGGGGCTGCTCCAGACAAGCGCCCCGAGCAGTTGGGGGTTTGGTGCCTTGCTCAGAGGCACCTCGGCAGTGCCCAAGAGGTAAACTGGCACCTCTCCAGCTACCAGTTCACACTCAGTTTTTGGTCCATGTCGGGACTTGAACCGGTGACCCTCCGGTTCCCAAGCCAACTCCCTACAGACTGAGCTACTGCACCCCCCACTCCACACATTTTTGGCTGCATATGCAACTAAATTAGTTACAGTGGAGTCCTGCAGGTAAAGTTTGGAGGAAAACATGGACATTATGGCTTGTCCATTTTGCAGAGAAAATTGGAAGTAAACTAGCTACATTTTACTATATATATCGTACATTTTTATCTTGATAGCTACACTCTGATTATAATAGTAGATAAATGGTGCTGATGTTGCTGATGAGTTGTGCAGCTCAAAATGTGGGCCAGAAATTTGCCAATATAGCCCAGCTTTGTTTCCCAGCTAATGTTAAATGTTGGTAAATAGGCATGTTTTCTTCTTACTGTGCATGCTGGATGTGACATTCAATTCAGCACTGTTAGTGATTGCTAACACGGTAATACATTATGTGGTGCTCCATTTTCTTGGCCTTCACTACAATAGCTCCTTGTGTGTTGAATTTCTGTGCCAGTTGTTATGGAAGGGGTTGTTGCTGTAGCCTACCGTGTTCAGCTGTGTTCAGCCCACCAGCAGCCCCAGCTTGATGGCAGCAGGAGGGGCCTGGAGGAGTCCTCCATCTGGAACTGATGCACATCTTCAGGCCTGAGAGGGCATCTGATACACTTGTATATTATTCTAATTATACAAGCTGCAATGTTGTAAGATGGAAAGCAATTTAATCAATGTCACAATGTGTATAAAATTAAAATTTACAAAATACTGTAGGGGTTCTTCCACCTTAGGAAGCGAGAGCATGTTGACATCTAAAATGAATTTACTCATGAATGCAGGCAGCTCCACCATCACATAAAATCTATCCCCCATGTACTTTAGATTATTCTGTCAGATGACATAATTAATTATCCTTATGATCTGCATCATCTGGTATTATGTGTATTTTGAACTTGCAGTGTGCAGGGCAGCACTCTTTATTTTGATGTGGATGATCCTCTGAATCCCATTCTACAACTTTATTATTTTATTCATGAGATCTGCTGATACATTATCAGGCTTGGTTGGAGATATGAATCCATTTGGTGTCTTTTCCTGTGCTGGAGGTTGATCAGTGCCATTTCTCATGTGGGCCATTGTCATGTTTCACAGTGCCTTGTCGTGGCTTTGCTTCAGCGGAGATCTTCATTTCCTTTTTTGCTTGTGTCACTTGTTTCTGATGCTTGTCTCCTGTTTGATGACTTTTTGCTTCCTGACTCTGGAATATTCAACAGTTTCTACTTCTGTTCACCTCTTTTTGTTTCTCCTTTGACTTTTGGACAAAACCGAGAAACATTTCCAATGTTTTGTTCTTCTTCTGTTCATCTGAGAATGTTTTTTAACCTCTCAGTGACTGAGGTTTTTCGTCCCTACTCAGAATTAGGCATACATCCATACATAATCATGGAACAAAACATACTCCAGTTATCTACAAGTATCAATTTTTATACATTTCATGACCTGCAGTACTTGCTGTAAGTGGTGGAAATTAAAATACGGAACATTTGATTCAGAGTTGGCGATCTTTGCAATCTTCAGCAAGACAAACAAACACCAAACCAAACTTTGATTCTACTTTCTAGGATGTGTGTGACAAAACTCAGAAAATTATC
Organism: Pterois miles; assembly: GCA_947000775.1. Classification (NCBI taxonomy): domain Eukaryota; kingdom Metazoa; phylum Chordata; class Actinopteri; order Perciformes; family Scorpaenidae; genus Pterois; species Pterois miles. The sequence continues at coordinate 4,543,766 of CAMQGK010000479.1, read as the reverse complement.
AATGTTCCTGAAGCTACCCTGTCAAATAAGTGCCATAGGCCAAATGGTTATAGTATTTCATAAACTTCTAATTCTCATCTTCATCTTCAACCTCTTATCTGGGGTCGGGTCGCGGGGCAAACAGCTCCAGCAGGGGACCCCAAACTTCCCCTTCCCGGGCCACATTAACTAGCTCTGACTGGGGGATCCCGAGGCGTTCCCAGGCCAGTGTGGAGATATAATCTCAATGTTCCCACCTAGTCCTGGGTCTTCCCTGGGACCTCCTCCCAGCTGGTCATACCTGGAACACCTCCCTAGGGAGGTGCCCAGGGGGCATCCTTACCAGATGCCCAAACTACCTCAACTGGCTCCTTTCTAGAGAAAGGAGCAGCAACTCTACTCCAAGTTCCTCACAGATGGTTGAGCTTCTCACCCTATCTCTAAGACAGACGCCAGCCACCCTCCTGAGAAAACCCATTTCGGCCGCTTGTACCCACGATCTAATTCTTTGGGTCATGCCCCAGCCTTCATGACCATAGATGAGAGAAGGAACGAAGATTGACCGGTAAATCGAGAGCTTTGCCTTCTGGCTCAGCTCTATCTTCATCACAACAGTAAAGTAAAGCAATTGCAATACCACCCCAGCTACCCCGATTCTCCGGCCAATCTCACACTCCATTGTTCCCTCACCCACAAACAAGACCCTGAGGTACTTGAACTCCTTCACTTGGGGTAAAGACTCATTCCCTACACAGACTAGACAATCCATTGGTTTCCGACTGAGAACCATGGCCTCCGATTTAGAGGTGCTGATCCTCATCCCAGCCGCTTCACACTCAGCTGCGAACCGATCCAGTGAGTGCTGGAAGTTGCAGACCGATGATGCCAGCAGAACCACATCATCAGCAAAAAGCAGCAATGAGACCCTCACCACACCGATCTGCAAACCCTCGTCCCTCCGACTACGCCTCGATATCCTGGCCATGAATATCAGGAATAGGATTGGTGACAAGGCCCAACCCTGGCGAAGGCTAACCCTCACCAAAAACGAGTCCAACTTACTGCAGAGAACCCGGACACAGCTCTTGCTTTGGGAGTACAGAGATTGGATGGCCCTGAAAAGTGACCCCCCTCACCCCATACTCCCGCAGCATCTCCCACAGTATCCCGCAGGGGACCCGGTCATATGTCTTCTCCAAGTCCACAAAACACATGTAGACTGGATGGGCGTATTCCAAGGCTCCCTCAGGATCATTGTGAGAGTGAAGAGCTGATCCGTTGTTTCACAGCCAGGACAAAATCTGGCTGACCAGTGGTGTCCACCATGGTGTTTGTGGGTTACCGCCCCTTGAGGCTCCTAAGACCCTCAGGCCACAGCTCACCACCACAGCTTCAGCAATGGAAGCATTAGCCTTTTGCGATGTGTTTATCGTATATGTTCATATCGCGATGACGATGAAAATCTGATTTACTGTCATCCCTAATTATTATTACTTTTATCTAGCATACAGTATCAGTATTAGAGTTGTCACAATTCAGGAAATTCTAACTCTGATACCTTGGAAAGTATCAAAATTTGATACAATTTTCAATACCGTGGGGAAACCTTAAATTGAGGGCATAAAATTTTAGATTTTTATAAAAAGATAAATATAACAGGGCCAATTAAAATGCATCTCTCTCTCTGTCTTGACTGCATACCGACACTCACTGCTCAATGCTAAGCACAGATCCTAATAGACGTTCTCTATTTATATATCTGTGAAGGTTCTCATTCATCCAGGTCATATTCATTCTGGCAAAAATTGAATTGAAGGCAACTGGACTTAGATTTGTCCCTGAAGATGTTTCGCCCCTTATCCAAGTGGCTTCATCAGTTCGAACGCCGCAGTCTGACTAGTCCCCACTAGTCTGACAAACAGTGGAGTAAGACCCAGGTTTTTAACCTCTGTGGAAGTGTCCGCCCCTTATTCTCCTAAGACAATAGTTCGTTAGTGGAGTTTCAGTGTGAGTCCCACTAGTGAACGACAGTCGTTAAGGATTCAATGGGGCCAACGACAACAGTCGTTAGGCATGATGTGCGTTGCCAGTGGACGACAGTCGTGTTCGTTAGGGACACTTGAGGTTAGTTTCGGACTGTCTTTGATATTGAGTTTTCTTGGTACTGCTGAAAGTGCAGCATTGTAGATGGGGGATAGGTGGTGTCTGAGACCCCCCCCCCTCTGTTTAAAGATGGTTTTTCCAATTTAACATAGATGGCTTCCTTTACTCCTCTTTCTAACCATCTGTCCTCTCTGTCCAAGATTTTAACATTGCTGTCCTCAAAGGAGTGTGCCTTTTCCTTAAGATGTAAATAGACAGCTGAATCTGGACCTGAGGAGTTGGCCCTTCTATGTTGGGCCATGCGCTTGTTTAAGGTTTGTTTGGTTTCCCCAATGTAGAGGTCCTTGCATTCCTCGCTGCATTGGACAGCATAAACCAGGTTGCTTTTCTGTGAGTGTGGTAGCCTGTCTTTGGGGTGTACCAGTTTCTGTCTGAGGGTGTTGCTGGGTTTGAAACACACTGGGATTCGGTGTTTGTTAAAAACTCTTCTGAGTTTTTCCGATACCCCGGACACATAGGGAATGACTATGTTCCTGCGTTTGTTTCTGTCCTCAGCTCCCTCTGCATTTGTAGTCTTCTTAGAGCGTGTTACTCTGTCAAAGGTCCAGTTTGGATAGCCACAAGTTTTCAGAGCTCCCCTTAAATGTTTGTGCTCTTTCGCTTGGGCCTGTGTGGTGGTTGGTACATTATCAGCCCTGTGTTTTAAGGTCCTGATAACACCTAGTTTGTGCTCCAGAGGGTGGTGTGAATCAAAGAGAAGGTATTGGTCTGTGTGAGTGGGTTTCCTATACACCCCAATGTGGAGGCTCCTGTCCTCATCCAAGTGAACATCACAGTCCAAAAAAGGTAAGTGGTTGTCCTTAACATCTTCTCTAGTGAACTTGATGTTCTTGTCCACTGAGTTGATGTGTTCTGTGAAAGCCTGGACCTCCTGGGTTTTGATTTTCCCCCAAGTGTCATCCACATACCTGAACCAATGGCTTGGTGATGTTCCCTTGTATGAGTCAAGTGCCTTCTGTTCTACCTTTTCCATGAAGAGATTTGCCACAATGAGGGATACTGGTGAGCCCATGGCACAGCCATGCTTCTGTCTGTAAAAGGTATTGTTAAACTGGAAATATGTGGTGTTGAGGCACAAATCCAGTAGCTGGCAGATCTGGTCTGGGTTGAGATTGCTTCTGTCCTGTAAGTTTTGGTCCTGCTTCAGATGTTGTCTCACTGTTTCCACTGCCTCCATGGTCGGGATGCAAGTGAATAAGGATGTAACATCATATGAGACCATGGTTTCATCTGGTTCTGTTCTTAGACATCTGACTTTTCGCACAAACTCCTGAGAGTTTTGAATGTGGTGTGGTGTATTACCAACCAAAGGGGCTAAGATGTTGGCAACATACTTAGCAATATTGTATGTGACTGACTCTATTTATATAACATATTTTTTAAAAAAAAATCTTAAAAATACATAATTCCCCAATGTTTAGGCCTGGTGGGAAGTCAACATAGGCCTATACTGACGGAAACACTGCAATGGTGATCTTTAGGGCCTACAAGATAACACTGTAACTAGCTCCCGCAAAACTGATTGGCTGGAAGCCACAATGCTTGAAGATTAGCTTGCTTCCAGTGCTAATTCCCTTGCAGTGGTGCTAAGCCAGCTCAGGGTGTCACTATCGATGTTTTATCACAGTCCTCAGTACTTCAAGTAACCCATCTGCAGCAATATTAGATGCTCAGAGCAACTGCTCCGAAAGTCAGGTGACATGATTCTGTGGAGGTTCTCATTCATCCAGGTCATATTCATTCACAGCGATAACATTCACAGTGATAACAGTGCTTTCCTGGTTGAGAGTCCTGTGTTTGATAACCCATCCATCCACCCCATCCTCCATGCTACGCCAACTTTGCAGCTGACTAGTTGGTCAGACTAGTGGGGACTAGTCAGACTGTAGCGTTCGAACTGATGAAGCCACTTGGATAAGGGGCGAAACGTCTTCAGAGACAAATCTAAGTCCAGTTGCCTTCGATTCAATTTTTGCTAGAAAGGTGACATAATATAAGAGCTGCAAAGTTGGCGTAGCATGGAGGATGGGGTGGATGGATGGGTTATCAAACACAGGACTCTCACCCAGGAAAGCACTGTTATCACTGTGACTATTACGTCACCTATGTAATGTAGGCTACATAACTGAAGTCACGTAACAAAATTTACTTATTTTAAACCAAACCACAATCTTTTACTAAACCTAGAAACCAAAGGCTTTCATCCAGGAGACCACTGTTCATGTCCTGTGTATTAAGTTTCAATTTCACATTACAATCAGCTGTTTGTTTGGGTCCCTGGTCAGAATGTTCAGTTTCATTTTCACTTTTCACTTTACAAACATAGTAGTTTTAAAGCCCAACCATGTAGTTCTTTCCTCAACCTAACTATAGTGGTTTTGTGATGCCAAGAGTAACTATATTGGTTTTGATGGCAAAAATAAAGTGATGCCAAGGGGCATGACAAAGGTCATAAACTAGTCTAAAAGCTGTATCACAGTAAATATACATGCCCATATGGGCCCAAAAACACAGAAGGAGGAGAAAGGAGAAAGGTGGATACTGGGACCAAGTGAGTAACTTCCATAGGAATGCATGATGTGCCATCATGAAAGCTTAATATATCCTTCTGTCTACAGTACAGATATTGCAGAATTAATATTGATCTTCTCATGCAGTTCCCAACAAGACATGCTTACTTCCCAAAATGTCAGAATATTCCAAAGCTTTTGGTCATCTTCCTTCCTCTCAGTCTCAGAAATCTTCTAAATGATTTCAGAAAATCAAAAAACTTGCTGTGCAGTGATTGAATAACAAACAAGTGGGGAAAACAATAAATCATTTCTCTTTTTTTTTGCTGTTTTCTTCTCTTGACTCAACGCAAAGCATACAGAGAAGAATGGGCATTATTGTCCTTTTTCTCTTCCTTTCTCCACCCAAACTGTGATAGTGTGAGAGTATTATTAATTCTGGCTTCATCATCGCTGGTATTTTTTCCTTTTCTTTGCTCTCATTTATAACGTTGTAAATCACCGTCCCCTCCTAACACCTCAAACCCACCAAATTGAGCTCTCAATGCCACCCGGGCCCCAGAGCAGTGAACACAAATGTCAGCTAGATTACCAGCCTAATTGGCACAGCGTTAGTCCTGCTTTCCAAAGCAGAGAGCTAGCCTGGGAGCTGAAATACAGCAGTGAAGACAGTAATTCACAGAGCCCACATATAAACTGAGCAGAGCAGAGAGGGGGAGGAACCCTTTCTCTTTTTAGGTTCATATTCTGCACACACAGATGCACATTGCACATGCACAACAATGATGCACAGAAACACACCATAGATGCAAAACTCACATTCATATGGGCACGTACCCTTATACTGTAGGTAAGGCCCAATCTGCATGTTTGGTCTTCAAAATGCAAATACCTGCCGTGTGTGGAATGTAGAGAGAAAAGAAAAGCCCCCAAAAAACTTGGATTAGGCATTCAAGATTATAACATCAGCCTGAAAGAAAATTTCAGTTTAATACACACTTAAATTAAAACTGTGGAAAACAACTTCGCTTTGTTCCCTACTATGCAAAAGTTTGTCATTTCATATACAGTATATTAACAATGATTTCACATGAAATGGGACACTTGCAGTCATAAACTACAATACTACTATATTACAAACTGCAGTTCTTCTAAGCTTTAAGCTAAGTGTTCTGTATTTATAGTGAATGTACTCTATGGTTAAGCCTCAGTTTGCTTTCAGCAAACAAGCTCTGATAGGCCAAGTGTATGCTACCTACTCAACATTAAATTGCAGACAGAAAAATATAGTGGCTAGCTTGGGAATGAAGTGGAGCATTTAGTTGCAAAAGAGCTAGATATTCAACATATTCTCATTACGTTTCATATGACAGCTTACGAAAAAGTTATTTCTTATTTTACAAATTTTACAAATGTCTAGCATCACATGTTAATTCCAGCTTGTTACATGCATACCGTGTTTTCAGAATAAACTTCCAACTTCACAGGAAACTACTTCCTTTTAGGCAACAAAACTACCCACCTACCACCGCTGGACTGGCCAGTGGGATACTGGTGGGCCAATTGGGCCTTTTTTTTTTTTTTTTTTTTTTTTTACTAATGGTACTAGTAATAGTAATGGTATTCATCATAATACCTATTGGTAAACAAAACTGGTAGATCGGCCCATAAGTCATGATTGAATCTGGGCTTTCAGCATGTGCAAACTTTATCCAGCAGAGTTTTCTATGAGCAGTTGATCATGTTCATTTAATTGTGGGAAGCCAAAATTGTGATCACAAATATTCGATTAACTGTGCAGCCCTACCATCCATCCATCCATCCATCCATCGTCAACCACTTATCCCGTTAGGGGTCGTGGGGGGGCTGGAGCCGATCCTAGCTGGCATTGGGAGAAGGCGGGGTTCACCCTGGACAGGTCGCCAGTCCATCGCAGGGCACATAGAGACAGACAACATAGAGACAGACAACCATTCACGCTCACATTCACACCTACGGGCAATTTAGAGTCATCAATTAACCTAAATTGCATGTCTTTGGACTGTGGGAGGAAGCCGGAGCACCCGGAGAAAACCCACACTTACACAGGGAGAACATGCAAACTCCACACAGAAGAGTCCCAAGCCGGATTCGAACCTGTGACCCTCTTGCTGTGAGGCGAGAGTGCTAGCCCCCCACAGCCCTACCATGAGGTGATAATATTACGATTTTAGACACGTTGCTCCACAAAACTGCATTGTAGTACAGAATCCTCCCGCTATGCATGTCTAGACCCTAGTGTCTCTGCTTCAGAGCTAATCTGCTCATTTCTCAAAGTAGGAGACTGTATTGTACAATCCACTTTGTCAGCCAATGATGACTAAAGGAGCTCAACAAACAGGGACCAGCACACATGTACACAATGTTTTGGCTGGCGCTTTATCATGGTACTCAGCTATGTCCAATTAGGTTTAAGCTATTAATTGAACTGTGACTGGAACTGGTCAATCAAATCCTTTGTTACTGTCAAATAATGTATCTTCTTTATCAAAGCTTTTAGGACAAAAAGGCAGAAACATTAGAGGAGTTTGGCTTTTCTCCTGCCTAGTAGAGAGAAAATTAGAGTTCCCTTAAAGTAACAAAATTAAAGTGTCCACAGTGAAACATCAGTTATTTGTAAGGAATAGAAGAAAAATCCATTCATCATTAGATATTGTTTTTATGTGCATTTAGAGAGAGCGATAACAATAGCATTGTCATAGCAAGAGAGCAAGCTCTTACAAATAAGAAATTTGTGGCACTTAAAGTGTAGCAATGGATTTCTTCCACTTTCTTGCTGAATGTCAGCGCTAAATGGCTGCACTAGAAAAATTACCCCTCTGCATGTTTGCAATGAATATTTAGTTTGCTGAAGCATTTTGTGTTAGAATTTGAGTGTAGGAGTGGTTAATGCTGTCACAATATTGGAACAGATGCACAGTGACGTGAAACAGTGCTTCAGTAAAACAAAAAAAAAAAAAGAAACTGTACTAGGGATGCTAGTTTTGATTTTTTTTTTTAACTGATAACCGACTCTCATTAACCGATTATTAACCATTAACCGACTAAGTTAGTGCATCGCATGTGGAGGTGCTCCAGCTGTAGTGTGTGCAAACCAGATAACTGAGTCCCCAGTTTACGTGTCTGGGAGAGTTATTGTAGTAGCCACAGTGTGTAGTGTCGAGGATACACCATTTAGTTTAGCAGAGAGATTTTCAGCCGTATTTTTACCTGGTGAAACGTTACTCTGTCTGGGACTGTCTGACAGACTGTGTATGTTTATGCTATGTTCACAGCTGTAGCATCACTGGCAGTTTTGTGCCTGCTGTCACACATACCGTCAGTATTTATAACTTCAGCGAGTGTCCGACTGACCGTGTGCATGTGTGTGGTGGCAGTGAGTGTGTGGTTGTCAATGGCGTTATAGCTGTTAACATAACTATAGCAGTGTGTGTACAGTTTATTTGTCGTTGAATAAACCACGGATGTATAAAGAGAACTGGATACAGTGTTGGAGGGGCCCCATTCATTCCTATGAAAGTTGCTCACTGGCACATGAAGTCAAAATGGCTCGATTTACTTCTGAATAAGTACCCGGATCTTCTGGGCCTCCTTATTGGGCCCTACTTCACCTATATGATATGCGCAATAGCGTCCACTCTGTCACATGACTCAGTCACAGGGTCCCAACATCACAGTCTGGGTCTCCATAGACATAAACAGAGGAGGGAAGTAACTCTGTTTTTCTGCTTTTTTTTTTACAACTTTTAGGACCTGTTGTGGATTTTCTTCAGTCCATCAACATTTTCTGGCTAGATGAGAAAAATTCTAAGTCTTGCAAAGGTCAGGATCAAAAATGAGGCAAAGAGTCATTGTTTATTCAGCAAAGACACGCAAACAGACCAAACGCCAGTGAGTTGTCCGGAGCAACTGACTAACCCTCTCAAACCATTCTCTTTTATACACTTTTGGGGCTCAGGGAGTCTCCTCCCCAAAGCCCTCCCCTTTTTCTATGGTTTTTCAGGTGTTTTCTATTACTATTTACTATTATCTTTCTGACTTTTGTTTTACTTGCATCTGTTTGTGTCTGTCTGTCTTAATTGTGTCTGTCTGGTGTATCTACAGTGCAATCATGTTAAAACGATACAATCATGTGTCACACCCTCCTTCAGTGCCACAGCTGCGTATCTCTCCATAGTCTTCCTCACTGCCTTCCTGCATGCTTTACTGTATGCTAACTGGACTCTTACCACTTGTTTGTATTCAGGCATTCCTGTGTCAGACATTAGTGTCAAGCATTAGGCCTATTGTACATTTCTGTGTCATGCATTGGAACTATTACACATTTCTTCATTACCTCTGGTTGTTTCCTGTCCAGGCATGCCCCTGACTTGCCCAGACATATCCCTCTGAATTGAATCCACGTCATTGCTGTTGTACTTATCTTATTCTCTTTCATTTAATACTTTTCCCTCAACTGACCAAACAATTTAAATAAGGATTATTACAGTGTTCATACTAGGGAGCTGATTTACTCACACAAAACTGAGTTACAGCCATCTCTTTCCCAAAGGAAGTCTATGAGGAAAAAGACTTTTTGGGCCCACTACATCACGCGATGGACACAGAAATTGTAGTAGTTTGGCCACTACGAACATTGGGATCAACGATCGGCGCGCTTCCCGGGGGCTTGTAATAAATGCTGCAACTCCTCAGCTCAAGACTGGACCCAACTTCCTGTATCTTACAACAGCAGCTCATCTTTTAAAGTGGGTGATGTTAAGGTGGACCAGCTTTTCTCCTTAAAGTGACAAGCTGCTCCTCTGATTTTTGCTTAGCTTGTTAATACATTTTTAATAGTTTAATTGTTTAACTGTGTTAATCGGTGTAAATTCTTAATGTCGGTTAACAGTTAATTATTAACATCCCTAGTGATGCACTTTGACATGCTCATTGTTGAAGTACATCCAGTATACAGTATTTGATTTTTATCACCCACGTTACAGCTCTTCATGATTTGTTTTCTTTTTTTCCTCTCTTTTTGTAACCTACCATTTACAATGACTAAATAATTCTCTGCATGTGTTGCTGTGATTACAGACTGCTGCAAGGAAATGAGGTGATTATAGTGCACTTTGTACTCTCCATTACCTGCCACTTGTGGCGTGTGTCAGTGCTCTCTGAGCTGGAAAAGAGGTCGTAGCCTCTGACCTCTGTATTAACAGGCTCTTCTCAGCAGTGCAGAGCCTCTTGCCCTCTGGCCTTTTATTCATCTGTTGGGGTTAATCATGAGTTGATGTGGTCATCAGAGGTATGAAATCGCATGATCAAATAGCCGGTTTCAGTGCTACTACAGCCATAGATCTGTGTTTTATCAGTCATGGCTTATAGACAGATCCTGGTTTGATATGTGATATTTTTAGAGGTTAAACAAGACTGAGAGTCTACAGGTTGACAAGTGGCTCTGAGGCTGTAGCTAAGAACAGCAGTGCTCAGAGCTAAAAACTAACTTTAGTATACTAACATACTCACAATGATAATGCTAACATGGTGGGGTTGTCATGAATCAAACCTCGGCTGTACTTGAATGGAACCAGTGCTGAAGTGCCTTAAACACAAATTCTTTTGTAATCCAGCAGGAGGCGACTCTTCTGGTTGCTAAAAGATGTCTGATTATATAGAAGTCTTTGAGAAAATGAGCGTACTTTTCACTTGATTTATTACCTCAGTCAACATTGTAAACATGAGTTCATGATCTCAAATACTAGTTTCAAGTCTTCTTCAATACAGCATCGTGTTCATTGAGTAAATTATAGGTGAGTCAAATAGACCATAAAGCAGAGGATGCTTTAGGGCTGGGCTACCTTGTGATTGACAGATTGCTACCACAGTTAGCTTGATGCTAACACTAGACAACAGCAACTAGCATCCTGATCATGATAATATTATTTATCAAATGATCCATTTCACTTAACATTCCTAACATGAAAGAATGTGTGCTCATTCTTACATGAATACTTTTGCTACATATGCTCTGTGGGACTGAACTAATTAGCTGCTAATTGCCTTCACGTTGTTGGCTTAATCTGCTAATCTACTGCGTCAACACTCCACACTGACCGACTACAGCAACCTCACAGGGTCAAGTTGGTGGAGGCATTGTTAGCTCATGTAAGGTGATGAAGAAAAGAGGTTGTTGTCATATTATAGCCTTGTTATATGTTATAGGTCTTTTAATTAGGGCTGTCAATGTTAATGCAATAAAATGTGTTAATGCAAAATTGCCACTTATCTTTTTAACACATTAATGCGATCTTTCAGAGGTTTGTAACAGTGAAGACACTGGTATCATATGAAACTAGAAAACCTAAATAATCTATTGATACCATACTTGTAGTGATAGGGGCTAAATAACGTTATGAAGTAATGCTAAAGTTTGATGAGGAAAAACTAGCATGGCCATTTTCAAAGGGGTCCCTTGACCTCTGACCTCCAGATATGTGAATGTAAATGGGTTCTATGGGTACCCATGACTCTCCCCTTTACAGACATGTCCACTTTCTGATAATCACATGCAGTTTGAAGCAAGTCATAGTCAGTTCAGCACACTGACACATTGACAGCTGTGGGTTGCAGTTTGCCATGTTATGATTGTGTCGATAATATCTGTAATTTTTTTGTTGTTAATTGATTTCCAGTCATAAATATATAAATACATTTGCATAAAGCAGACTCCCATGTTAATAAGAGCATTAAATACTTGACACAAAGGCACATTTTGACCAGATTAAAAACTGTACGATTACTTTGTAATTTATTGTGATTAATCATGGACAATCCCAAGATTACTCACAATTACTTAAATATCTTTAATCGATTGACAGCCCTTCTTTTAATACAAATTTTATGCATTCAATATTGTGTCAAGTTTTCCTTGTGGTATCCAAAATGTTATTGAATATCAATATTTTTCAAGGTATCATATTGACGTAAGAAATTCCAGTATCATGCCAACACTAGTATTGTATGTGTTTTTGTCTTACTACTTAAACATTTTCACAGTATGATTTCAGTTCACGAAAGTTACATTTTGGTCACCTAAAATGTGTTTGGTTGGGCTTAGCTCCATGCTCTCATGTAATTTTTTGTTGTAAAAAAAAAAAAAAAAAAAAAAGATTGTGACAGCCAAAATGCCGAACTTGAACTTGGCTTCAGAACCGTAATCCACAAATCAATGAGTGATGGCATGGTGACTATGTCCACTTCTTAAATACAGCCTATGGGCAAGTTACAACCAGCAGAAGCTATCCAGTCTGTGTAATTTAAGTATTACAGCCTGACAGAAGTGGGGATGTGCTGATCCAAGCAGCAAATATGAATAAATAGCACTTTGATGCTTGGAAATATAACGGAAGCATACCCTAATGTGTATTACAGCTCATCTTGGCATCCCTGGTGTGTGGACTTGCGTTACAACAGGTGCAGCTGTTTCCAAGTACTGTTTGTTATAAGCTGCTGTTGTGTGCTGCCAGTAAGGCCTACATGTTTTCCACATTCACTAAAAAATCTCACAGACATTTCAGGGGTTCCTTTAAGCTAAGACTGGAAATAAATCACAATATGCACTAGCACTATGACTCTGAATCCACTGAAAAGACAGATTTATTGCTCAGACTTGGGAAGAATAGCAGTATCTGACAGGAGTAAGCATATAATACATGATGTGGATGTTATTTACATGCAGGTGCTGCTGTAGGGGATCTGAAATGGAAAGATGATGTGGACAACACGGCTGACCAGACACAATACCTTCAACAACAGCATACAAATAATTATCATCATTAATTCTGATATATCCAGCTGCCTTATCCACACACACTCTGTGGACACAGTCTTGCACAGAATGCAGAGAAATGCTAAAACAAACCCAAAATAACAGTACAAGAAGTTTATTCTTTCACATTTTTTAGAATATTCAATACAGTTTGTTCCATATTTGTTAGGGAAAAATCACATAAAATATAATTTGCCATTAAAAGAGCACTAACCTTTTGGGTAGAATTGCCTTGGAGAGCAATATGTATGTTATTTTTGTTTAATACGGTGGCTGCACTGGATTTTTTCGCTTCCTATTTTCCTTATTTTGAAATCCCAAATGCTTTTAAACTGAATTTGAGGTGAGTGTATCAGCTTTTACAATCTGTGAAATTCACACATACCAGAAAAAAATATTGCTCTTTTCTGCCTGATATAATTTTCAAGCTAACACCCCCACATACTTTGCCACAAAATGGTCTGAGACTATCGAATGTTCTTTTTGATATATTAGCTCTGACACCTGGGTCATATTTTCATTAATTAAACATGATTTTGTAATTTCATACTGATAGAGACCCATTTCACCACAGACTTTATGCACACAAGATATGCCTTTACCGCATAACTTAATTGGAAAATGATAAATGCCTTAGTAGTGTGTCCATACATTTTCTAAAGGTCGGGGCCACCTTTGTCTTTACTCATTTTAATTCACTACATATTTGCAAATGAGTTGTTGTGAGTATGGAGGTTTTGCCTCCAACTTTTATCTTTGTGTGCCTTTATGTCCACTACATCTTTAGTGTAATAGGTAGCAAAGAATATGTTTGTGTGTGCATGTTTTTTAAAGGAGCAACTACAAACAGCAGGACAAGAAATATGTAAAATTCAACCAAAATGGTTAAACTCTGAGAGAATGTCACAATAGCATTGCCATCTTACAGTATAAGCTTCATGTGTGGCGTCGGCCTATAGTTGTATTTACTGTGCTACTAAACGGGGGCTGTACGGTCCGTGTCTGATTTGGTAGTTTATCAAATTAAATACGAAATGGCAGAGACAAGAAAAGGACTCGTATTTTTGTTTTGTCCTCCCTGCCAGGGTTGACAGATAAATCATATTGTCATCCTCATCGCAATATGAACATGCCCAATGAGCACATTGCAAAAAGCTGTCTGAAATGCAGTGAATAAGAAAAATAATCATATTTAGGGATGGTTACTGAAACCTGTTATTATATGGGCTCGGAGGCTAAAGACTGTAGTATTTATTATCACAGCCGCTCCCTGCTGTTCTGTGTCAGAGCTCTCCACTCACATCAACACACACTGAACTCAGTGAACAGCTGATCAGTGAGGCCGCGGTGACCTTTTAACAACTACGCTTGTTACTGTAAGTAAGTGAAGAAAAACTTTGCAAGTGTAAAGACAACATACATAACACATAACATATTATCAATACACCTGTTCAACAAGCATAAAGATGATGAAACGATTAAACTCAGCTCAGCAGCCAACAGCAATAAACATGTATAAGTTATTTCGTTGAGTTGTGAATTACTTTAATTCTCTATAGTCAGCAGTGTCCATGTCTGGGGAGTTTGCTGTGAATGGTGGAACAGATGAGTGAAGCAGTGATGCGCTGTTATTGACAAGGGTGCAGACTATGAATGCTGCCATGTTTTTAATTTATCCTCAGTCCACATGTTCATATCGTGATGATGAAGACAATACAATTTACCAGTCAATTTATACAGTAATATTCAATTCTAATCCAGTTCTGAATTTAAAGACAACCAGGCTGACATCCATCCATCCACCCATCGTCAACCGCTTATCCCGTTAGGGGTCGCGGGGGGGGCTGGAGCCGATCCCAGCTGGCATAGGGCGAAGGCAGGGTACACCCTGGACAGGTCGCCAGTCCATCGCAGGGCACATAGAGACAGACAACATATAGACAGACAACCATTCACACTCACATCCACACCTACGGGCAATTTAGAGTAATCAATTAACCTAAACAGCATGTCTTTGGACGGTGGGAGGAAGCCGGAGAACATGCAAACTCCACACAGAAGAGCCGCAAGCTGGAATCGAACCTGCGACCCTCTTGCTGTGAGGCGACAGCGCTAACCACTACAGCGGTGCAAACTTCAGCACTGGGGGTCTGATCCTGGGAGTATGACTCCTCCACCAAATCAGCAAATTTCCTGTTGCAGCTATTACACAAATTAGGTCCAACGCACTGGGGAATGCGAGTTGATACAGCTAACCGCCAAGTGTTGATCAGTCTCCCAGAGCTGCTGACTGCCATCTTTCCGGCGAAGCAGTCAACTGGTAGCGTGAAGGACAAAACAAAAATGTAACTTGTTTTCTTCCTGCCACTTTGGATTTAATCCAATAAACAGACCATCAAAATGAGCACTGACCTTGATCCTTCAATGTGATTGACAAGCCCTCAGGGCAGCTCTACTTCTCCAACCTCTCATGTTGGACTGGGGGCAGACTGAACGCTACAGTGACTCACTATCGCCTCTCGAGGTACAAGGTTTTACAAGACAGAATGAGCCAGGGCTTGTCGGTTAGCATGCTCATTTAAGTAAATCTCTCTGCAACACAATACATAGATGTCTTTGACATAGTGTCAATACTGTAACCTCGACACATTGTGTTGATAATGTTAGCTCATGTTTTGAATGTTTTAATCTAACATTCTTTTAAAGTTTAAAAAGCCCCACAGCATCTTGTGAAGCAAGATCACTGCTCAGACTCTGTGTGGGAAAGTAACCCCAGGTCACAGTTCATTCCAGACTACAAGACCCATATGTGGCTGATACATCCATATATATATATATATATATATATATATATATATATATATATATATATATATATATATATATATATATATATATATATATATATATATATATATATATATATATATATTATTTGCAATGTCATGCACACAGACGGTGCTTGTTTTATGCAAATGAGTTTTACAGACTTTCAAGTGTTTTTTTTTCTTTTTTAATTTCCTACAAAATGATCAGCGATGCTTTCTGCCCCACTACATGTCTCTAATTTCCTGCTGATAAAGAAACATCACAAGAAATTTTCAAGTTCTAGTCTTTTTGCAGGTTAGGACCCCTGTAAGCAAAATAGCTTGGCCTAAAACTGGCATGCAGACATGTTGGTTTTTGTGACTGGCCCCTTAAAGCAGCTCGGTTGAGCTGTTTGCTATTGTGTGATGGTCCAAATCCATATGTCAGTGTTCACCAAATTCAAACTGAAAACAAACACTCACAGTATTGAACAGTGGGGAGTACAGGCAGTAGGCAATTTGTTAATTTTAACAGGGTGAACAGACCCAGTTCATCCATGACTAGGGAACTGTCACATGAATGACTATTTTGGTTTGTGAAAAAGTCACAATTACAAATCCTTCTGCCACTTCAGCGTAGGGATGCTAATTCTGAAAAAAAAAAAAAAAAAATCTTAACCGATAACTGAGCCTTGTTAACCGATTATTAACCATTAACCAACCCGATTTGTGCCTTGCATGCAGCGGTGCGCCAGCTGCAGTATATGAGCACAACAGACAACTGAGTCTCAAGTTCACCGTCAGGAGAGTTACTGTAGCAGCTTGTAGCCGATAGTAATTGTCCAACAAACAGTGTGTGTTTATGCTATGTTAGCAACTGCTAGCTGCTGGCATTGCCGGTGGCTTCACATCCACTATAGCGTAACTTCAGCGAGTTTCCACAGACTGTGCGTTGCAGCAGTGAATGTGGGTTTGTTGGTGGTGTTATAGCAGTGAACGTAGCTGTAGCAGACAGTGTGTGTACAGCTTATTTGTCAGTGAATAAATGCTACAAGGATACAACCAACAACTCCTCAGCTGGAAGTCCAGAGCCAACTTCCTGTATGTGTGCCTGCTGCCTCTTAAGATGGACCAGCTTTTCTCTTTAAAATGATGAGCTGCTCCTCTGAGTTTTTCTAAGTTTACAAAGACAACAACTATTAGTCACAGCCTATCTGGGATTGAACAAAACACAAACAACTCTATTAGGTATCAAAAACCTTAGTTGTCATTTCCACATCTTAATCTTGAACTAACTCACCACACCATACAAACTGAGGTAGAAACTATTCAAGAGGGTTGAGGTACTCCCTGCCTTGCAGGCTACACTATTTATTGACAGAAAAATAAAAGCTGTGCAATGCATGAACAATCTCAGAGAAGATCAGAAACATTCACGGTCAATGGCGAGCAAAAAATTTTGCTAAAAACTTTTTATCTTTTGACCACTTCATGTCTGCGTAATGGGAAGAACGCCCAGACAGCTCCGGGCCAGCTGTCAGGCATACTTGCTCAGCCCCAGTTTAGTGGTTTGCTTGCTTAACAGATTTGCTATTGCAAAATCCAGTGGACACATTTAGCAGTTTCTTTCAATGAAAAATTTAAAAATTACAGGTCGTTTTTATACTTCTATCATCATCAGGGCCGGATCAGGCAGGTTTAATCCGGCCTGTGGGCTGTACGTTTGACACCCCTATTTTAACCAATACCATTAATTGGTTTAAATGCTTAATGTCAGTTAGCGGTTAAATGGTTAATTATTAACATCCTTACTTCAGCACCATGGACTTATCAATACACAGTACAATTAGGTTACTACTTCAGAACCATGATCAGGGCCATTTATTCTAACTTGCACAAACCTCAGTCACATAAGGGATCAATGAGCTAAGCACAATAGACTACGACAGTGGTTCTAAAATGTTTTCACGTCAAATACCCCTATACAGACACAAATGAGACCACGGTAGGGATGTAACGGTGAGAAAATTTTCCGAATGGCTGTGACAACCCCGGTGTCACTTTCAGATTGTAGTGTCCATTGTCTGACTATCTATCGATAACACGCCGTTGATAAACAAAAATGATCTAAATGGGTTTTATTTCTTTAAAAACAAAGCAAAGCAAACTATAAGGCAATTTAAGTATTTGAAAATTCTTATCTTCAATCCCAATGCTTATCTCAAAATGTATTGAAAATTACTTTATTGTTAACATTATTGTATGATATTCTGTTATTTCCAAAAACTGATAATTTATTTAATACATTTCCAGGAAAATAATTCAAAGTTAGAAAGTTCAAAGTTGATTTGCTTTATTGCCAT
Organism: Pterois miles; assembly: GCA_947000775.1. Lineage (NCBI taxonomy): Eukaryota > Metazoa > Chordata > Actinopteri > Perciformes > Scorpaenidae > Pterois > Pterois miles. Next base: position 4,526,092 of record CAMQGK010000479.1, on the reverse strand, counting down.
GTCTGCTGATAAATAAATTAACAAAAAATGACTATAAAATTTGTGGACCTGTTAAAAAAGTGTTACCAGTGTTACCATAAGTGGCGGTGAAAAGATGGTTGTGACAACCCCGGTGTCACAGATTAAACTGGATATTTTACTAGAAAAGATGAAGCCCCCTCACTCTGACATCTCTCCATTAATGCATGTATGTGTGTTTCAGGTCTGCATGTACCATGTATGAGTTTAACAGAGTGTAAATTGAATTTCCCCATTGTGGGACTAATAAAGGTAGATCTTCTTCTTCTTCTTCGCCACACAAATGCTGGCTGTGCCTGCTCCATCCTCCTCACGGCGATTACCTCATTATTGTTACGGTTGTCTTATAGCATTGTTTGTGAAACATTGCCAGTTGTCTTGTCTGTCAACTCTCTGATCCTGCTACTCTGAGCTGAGACTGTGTGGAGTAGACACTTTCACTTTCAGATTGTAGTGTCCATTGTCTGACTATCTATCGATAACACGCCGTTGATACACAAAAATGATCTAAATGGGTTTTATTTCTTTAAAAACAAAGCAAAGCAATGGTGCATATGTAATACAATCAATGTGTGCCCAGCCACCATGTAACACTGGCCAGCCTAGACAATGGACCCCCATTTGATAAGATTTTGTCCCAGGGTCCCCCATAGATTTTTGATTTAAGATGTGTTATTAGAGAATGTGCATGAAACCTATGACCAAAAATAGGCATAAAAGACAGGGGACAGTCTAGACTAGTTTGGTCAGACTAGTGGGGACTAGTCAGACTGTAGCGTTCGAACTGATGAAGCCACTTGGATAAGGGGCGAAACGTCTTCAGAGACAAATCTAAATCCAGTTGCCTTCGATTCAATTGTTGTCAGAACAAGGAAGATGACATCCCTCCTCAATTCACCTAGTGAGTATAGGATACTAGGAAACTGTCCTCAATAAGAAATCAGACAGACCGCTGTTTACATCCTGTTTTTCTGTTAACAATGATTACAATCTTCCCTAGCTTTAATAAAGTAATTTTTGTGCATAAACTCATAAATAAATCTCATCCCTAGTGATAGCAGATCAGGATATAGTTCTATCACATCTTTTGTAACTGTCATTTGTAACTGTTATGGAAGGCAGATCAGGCAGATCAGTAAAAGGATCATATCGATCATTTTGAAAGACATTGACAAATGACCCATTTTGCTGTTCAGTTTGAAGGACTTGTTGCAGTATGGAGAAACAGGAAGATAGAGGAGATGAACGGACTGATGACTATGGACTAAAACCAAACAAGCTTCTCTCTCAGTGAATTTAGGCTCTGTGTGGACGTCTGTCTTCCGTCAATTTGTTATGACCACGCTGACCCGTCCAGACTTGTCCGGGCTGGTCTTCGTGGCCACTACGCTCAGCGTATTCTTATACAATGTTTGTATGATAGCTTGTTAAAAAGTGAATCCTCATTTTTTGTGTGTTTTCCTTCAAATGTCTCTATGAACAGGGAACAACTTTGTTAGGTTTAGGCAACAAAACTACTTACAATAAATAGGTATAGGAAAAGACTGTGGTTAAGTTACGCCACACCAGAAGTGGTTACACTGCACTGGAAGTGGTGTAACTTAACCACAGAAGTTCTGTGACAGAAACTACATAGTTTGCTTCAGGAAAAGATCATGGTTTGGGTTAAAATAATACTAAAATGGTGTAACTTAAGTACAGAAATTGCGTGACAAATGAATCAACATTGTCTTTTTGTTTCACACTGGACACGAACGCTAGTCTCCTGTGTGAAAGTCTGATGTTTTTTGGGTACCCGTGGTAGCGTAGCAATCTACTGCATATGTTTAGAACCCATCCTCCAAATGGACAGCAGTAACAGACCTACTACACGTCTGTGGTGTCCTCAGGCGTCCATGTATGTGTCTGTTTGGGAGTATAACCGAGGCTTCAGTCTCAGAGGACTCTACTTTCTAGTGGGTGTTGCAGGATCATTTGGCAAAATGTAACATAAAGCAGTGAACTGTGAGAAATAACAAGGCAAATACCGTATTACAGACTTTGGAACTTACGGTGCAATTATTTGTCTACAAAGTAATGATGGGGAAACAGTAAAAAGGGGACATGTGGTCTTCTGTTTGACTGTGCCCAATGATCAAAGTTTTCCACTGAGGACAAGCTTGTTGCCTGTCCATGATATTCATTTCCTTGGGCACTCAGCTCTATAACATGAGTTAAATGGAAGTCTAATAAGTTGTAATGGGGCTTTTTCACATTTCTGTGTGAAGGCCATGTTGTTTCTAAAATCACTTGAGGAAATAGAGAAACAGAAAGCATGGAATCGTTACTTGCGTTTAATGAGCAACAACTACTAAATGCTCCTTTTCCACAAATTATAAAGGCACACAAACACTTTGAAACAAGGGGTGAACCATCTACGTATAGCAATCTAGATGTATGCTAACAGTGTAAAAGCTGAGAAAAATCAATGTATATAACATTACAATAGGACTTTCTACATTATTAAGAGCGGGGATTTCTGTTTGGGCGTTAGCTGGGAAAATACACTGCAGTTACCTTTTGGCTTGGGTCATCGCAAAAACAATGAAACAACACCTGTTCAGGAAACCAGTGTATGACATTTACAAAGAAGTGTGAAATGTGTAGGTAGTGTGAGGTGGAGTCTGCTTTGTGTTCTGAACAGAGCAGTGACTCTAACCCATCCATCACTGTAAGGGATTGTTGTGCGCATTGACATTTTATATGCTGTGAAGGGAGCAAAGTGGGCTGCTGTTGCCTGTGATTCATTTGTTGTTGTTTTTCATTGGGATCCTGCAGAGGAGTGGAGGAGCCAGCGCTTTGTTTGAATGTCAGCAGCTGAGACAGAAAGAGACTGCTGTGCCCACTGAGCTATGTACAGTGTGCTCCCATGATTATGATGGATTGTCCACTGTGAGTGCACATTTATGAATGTTAAGAGCACCTTTTATTCTAAGTGCATGTTCTGAAAGTCGGGCTGTCACAAAGAATTCTGAAGTGCTGAACAGTCTTATCCATATGGAGGAGATGGATGACAAAACTGAATTTACTACTTTCAAACTGTCCAAAGCTCAGGCGATAATCCTCCTAATTCAACTCTCACATGAAAGTTTATTTGGAACTTTCAGACAATCTCTCTCTAGTCATGTCCTCATTCAGTCCAGACTTTGCACTGCTTGACCTCAAGGCTCTTTCATAGATGATTTCCTTTCATATGCGCTGTTACCAATTGTGGCACCATATGCAGGATATTAAACCTGTTTGAAAGTGAAATTACTAGGGCTGTCAGTCGATAAGAATATTTAATCGCGATTAATCAAAATGTACTTTAAAGGGAGATTTAAGTATTTAATACTTTATCAACATGGGAGTGGACAAATATGCTGCGTTGTGCAAATGTATGTATATATTTATCATTGTAAATCAGTTAACAACACAAAACAATGACAAATATTTTCCAGAAACCCTCACAGGTACTGCATTAAGCATAAAAAATATGCTCAAATCATAACATGGCAAACTGCAGCCCAACAGGCAACATCAGCTGTCAGTGTGTCAGTGTGCTGACTTGATTATGACTTGATCCAAACTGCATGTGATTATCATAAAGTGGGCATGTCTGTAAAGGGGAGACTGGTGGGGACCCAGGGAACCCATTTTCATTCATATATCTGGAGGTCAGAGGTCAAGGGAGCCCTTTAAAACTGGCCATGACAGTTTTTCTTATCCTCCTTTGCGACAAGCAAGAATGACATGGTTGGTACCAATGGGTTTTTTAGGCTGCCTAGTTTGATATGGTATTTCACTCACACTTTAAATCTGAGTCTGCACAACCTCTAAATCGGTGGCCTGTCTGATTACTAAGAAAACTATAAGGCAATTTAAGTATTTGAAAATTCTTATCTTCAATCCCAATGCTTATCTCAAAATGTATTGAAAATTACTTTATTGTTAACATTATTTTATGACATTCTGTTATTTCCAAAAAACTGATAATTTATTTAATACATTTCCAGGAAAATAATTCAAAGTTAATTGATTTGCTTTATTGCCATGTCTGCTGATAAATAAATTAACAAAAAATGACTATAAAATTTGTGGACCTGTTAAAAAAATGTTACAAGTGTTACCATAAGTGGCGGTGAAAAGAATTTGCATTAAAACATTATTATCACGTTAAGTTTGACACCCTTCATAATTGGCGTTTTTTTTTTTTAACTAAATAGGTGTTAATTGTAGAGAACAATTCGTCAGTTTCCCTGCTGTTATTTTATTATACTGTATTCAAACCTTCAATTTTGAATTGTTTTTCCAAATTATTCCATAATATCTCTTATCTGCATCTCTTATGGATTGTCTATGATGTGTGAAGGACAGAGTCATTATATTCTAGTCTAGATAGACTGTTAATTAGCTGAATTTCTCACCATGTATTTACTGTGCATCATGTATTATATCCAAGACTCAATACAAAACCACTTAGTTTTCTTCTCCAGTTAGCACTGGGTGTGACATGGCAGATCCACTGTTGGCACTTTGTGGAGCTCAGCTACAGATGAGCTTCTTGAAATGTGTGGAAAAAGTGGCAACTGGCAGTGCTGAAATATTTTACATCATGATGTCAAATCATCTTGATGTTGGCATCAATAAATATACAGACAATGAAATGCAGGCCATTCACTGGGTTGTTGGTGAATCATTATGGTGCACTAATGTATGGTTGGCTCAAATTCTAGCTTCATAAGCATTCAGTCCACTTCAGTAAATTAACTTTTCAGTCAGTTACTTGTTGGTTAGATGCTTTAGCTACCCTCTGTTTAGAAATACGTCACAGATTGTGCCTTTTGGGGAGACTTTGACAACATCTCCTTCAGTGTACTATATCCTTTCAGGCTTGTGATAATGAGAAAGAAACCGTTCTGCTTGGCTTCGTAAGGAAACACCTAATCTTGGCCTTCAGAGAACTGTTACTGCTAGCCTGCTGACTCAGTGTCAGTAACTGCCGGGCCACATGTGTAAGTGTATGCATTGATGCATTTCTTATGTAGAACAATAGTTTCCCTTGTCCTACCATGCCATCCTTTCAATTCTTCTTGAATAGCATATTCACAGCTGTGTTACAAACCTCCCAGCAACTGCAGTGTAAGAGCCATTAATTACTTAGCTGTTAATTAACAATGTCTAAATATATAACAAGGAGCTACAGTAGCGACAGAGCCTTGTTTCACTGTGGCTCCAGACCTACTCAGTAAAGTTGAGTCATGAGCTGTGTTTCCATTCAGTTATTAATCAAATTTCAAAGTCATGCAAGTTAGGCCCATTTCTATCATTTGGAGTGAATAAAGTCAACTACAGTGTAGTTTAGTCAGTAGTTGGCATTGTAGGCTACACATGGCTGTAATCTGCCAGTAAACAGAGAAGAACAAGCTGAGGTCAAAAATCAGAAACAAAACATCTACTTGGCCATCTAACCATCCAAAAGAGAAAAATGGAGAGATATCTTCAACAATTTATTTCAGTTAGAGATGTTCCGATACCATTTTGTTCACAGTCAAGGCTACTGTGTTGGAGCGGCAAAGAAGAACTGATTTCTGTTTAACCCTGTGAGACCCACAATAGACCAATTTTTGTCTTTTCAGGGGAGTACAGGGGTCTTTAGGGGGAGATAGCAGGTCAACAGTAGATGTCACATAGAAGTGGTGCACATCATCTGAAAGCTGAGAACCTGAAGATTAATTTGTGATGAGGTTCAGCACTATGTGTCAAGTTGTTCTAGTCATAACTCAGAAATAAACACAAATTCATTAATTATTTAAAATGAATTGTAAAAGTGTGTAAGGGTTTAGAACATTATGATCAAATTATCAATAATCCCTCCAAAATGCCACATTAAGACATTAAGACCTTGAGGAACACCACAGAAAAACACATGCTATGATTTTGTATCAAAAACTTTTGAAACTTTTATTTTCAGTCTAGCTAGAACAGCCATCCATCCTCAGAATGCTCTCGGTCTCTAGTTTGTGAATGTAAAGTTTCACGAGGCTGTGATAATCCTAGAGGTCACCACAGGTCATTTTATACAGTGAAGTCAAGTTTCAAAAAATGGTCTCACTACAATGAAATGGCTATTGTGGGGACTAACATCATAACACATGAATACAGCTGAGCTGACTGGATCTGGAGTCTCATCCTTACGGTGAGACCAAATGTATGTAATTCCAGGACTGTTTAGGGACCCCAGTATGCAGAAATATTCAAATACATCATTTAAGAATAGGTGAAAATAACACAGTTATACTGCATGAAAAAACTGCATTCATTTACATATCTTGAGGTGAGAGGATGGATTTCTGAGATTTTTTTGTTTCATATGATATCTGTATCTAACCCTAAAACTGAACCTGCTAGAGCCTCTGACAGTTAGTAAAGTCGGTCAGGATCACCCCCGGCCCTGCAGGTCTCTTAGGGCTAAACAAGTTCTGGGTTACTACATTATGATATTGGATTGATTGGCATACTCGCAATATCGAATTTTGGGCAGTGTCCGATGCATTTCTGATACTGTTATCAGGGTAACTCAAGTTTCAGTTGGCCGTTTTAATTGCTCTGTCATGTCATCTAGTATAGTCCATGTTTCATGTTGTCAGGAGACAAACACGAGCCTTCATAGGCTATGGGAATATCCGGGAAGTTCTTAAACTGTTTTGGGGATTTGGAGGTGAAAAGACAAGAAAAAGAGCTAGATGTAATTGAAAAATGAAACATTTTCATTTGTATCAACAAAACCAGGTTACATAAACATTTCAACAACATTGTAATAACTTCACTTTTATGTATGGCAAAACCAGCAAATTCTGGACACACAGGATGCATTAATTTTGTCAAATTTTCTTTCCCACAATGGTAAGACCTTCCTTGCAACATTAAGAGCTCTTCTTGTACAGAGAAAATATTCACAAGGTGCTGGTTAATGGAGTTTGGAAGGAACATGAATTTTGAACCCCATAAACCATGCTATTACTGCATACTCATTCAGTTAGTCTTTAGGGGAACATGTTACGATCTCACTCTCACTCTCAGCATATTTCGTTACAGTGTTTTTAGACATTGTGAAATGATTTAGGCTATTGAGCAACTGATATGTATGGGGTATAAATTAGCAAGCAGGGTCAAGGTTTCTCTAGTCTGGCACAAGAAGAAAGCGTATTGAAATAGTTTGCCTGGTACAAACCACAACTGTTCACCTGTATGCACTATTTTATATTTGATGCATTTATGTCTGGAAGCCAGAGAACGGTATTATTTGACTGTATTGTACTGCTCTCAAATTGGCCCCCTCTCTCTCAGTCAAATAGCTTCTGTCTATATAAACTTCTGCTCATTGTTATTAATAACCTGTCAAAAATCATTGCACTAAAACTGATCTAATTTTGCACTGAAACATGGATTATAAACTATCTACATCGATCTGAAGTTATTGATACAAAACTTGATAAAACCTTGTTCTCATGTTTAATGTTCATAACATGTTTAATGTAAATACCATAACATGAAAATCACAGTGATCCTACATTCACAAAATTAATTAAGCACTGATCTGACTTTTTCAGTCTCAATTCCGAGACCTGGACATTAGGTATCAGTTGATACTGAATACCAATCCAATACCAGTGTTTATTTAAGTTGTATGCCTCCACATATGGTATTTGTAAGGCTATATTTCAGGCTTGACATTAACATTGCTTTCCTAAATTTGTAAAACATAACATAACAAATTAATGCATAGATACAAATTTACAAGGGCTGTCAAAGTTAACATGATATCAGGAAGTCTCGGTCTTAGACTTTGTGTTTCCTGTTGCATGCTTTTATTTTAATACACTTGTTGATACACCTGTTTTATGTTGGCATTTTAACCTCTCGGGGCTGCACGGTGGTGTAGTGGTTAGCGCTGTCGCCTCACAGCAAGAGGGTCGCAGGTGCCTTCGCCCTATGCCAGCTGGGATCGGCTCCAGCCCCCCCCGCGACCCCTAACGGGATAAGCGGTTGACGATGGATCGATGGATGGATGGATTTTAACCTCTCCTCCTGTTGCAGTTCACTTCACTCCCTGCCCGGCATGCTTCCCGCCTCCACATTTAAACACCTACTCCTGACCCAATTGTCTACACCAGTCACCTGCGTCTGATTGTCTTCCCTCGCCTTGATTGTGTCCACCTGTGCATAGTCATCCACCTCCCTCACTAGTATATAATGTGTGCTCCCTTTCCCTCCTGTGCCAGTTCGTCTTTGTTCCTAGTGAAAAAGCTTACCCGCATTCTCTCGTGTTTTTGATATCTCGTATACTGAACTCAGCCTGCTCTTTTGGACGTTGCCCTTAGCCTGCCACTCTGGACCTGTCTGCTTGTGTTTTTGCCCTACCGTGTACCGACCTCAAGCCTGAATTAAAGACGCAGATCATTGTTAACTGCCCCGACTCTGAGTCTGCTTTTAAGTGCAAGCCTGCCGTGACACATGATAATGATGCCGTAATGCAATTTCATTTTAACACCACTAATTTCTTTAAAGCATTAATGAAATTTGTTATTTTTAGGTTGTAGCAGGCTCACTTTTAAAGCTTGAATGAAGATACTGGTGTTATAGGAAGAAAATCTAAGTAATCTATTGGTACCAACTAGGGTTGGGTGATAATGAAATTTCCCAGCTGATGATAAAGCTTTGAGAAAAAGGACAATATACAATATTATCATCCAAAAAAAGCTGAAGAGAGAGGCACGTAGATAGTGTATAAATATCTGTGGAGTGGAGACACATACTGTACATTCCAATACATCAGTGGCCACAGTATAGACAGTTAGCGCTACTTTACACAAGGACATGCTGAGATCAATAAATCAGATCAATCAGCTGGTGACTAGTAACTCTCTTCGTACAGTCTCACCACGGTTTATATGTTTGTTACTTTTGAATGAGTAGGAGGAGTTTTGGTCCAACTGCCCTTTGTGGAGGGAGTCGGTGGTAGACTTGTGTATTTTGGAGAGTTTTGAGATGGGAGCGGAAATTTGTAGCATTTACATGTTTAGTCCAGAATTCTTTATCGCACTGTTCACTTTAATTTTAAATCACTTTATTCGTTCATGTTCTCTGGCTCTCCTTTTTCATTTGGTTTAAAACCAAAGAATCACCAATGACCCCCCTTCTCCCCGTCAAAAAAGAGTGGAGGACACCAGAGAAAAAGATGTTGTGTGTTCAGCTCTCAGTACTTCTGTAGCTTTTAACTGAATCTTCACACTTCACTGTTTGTATTTTTAGTGTTTTATTTTACCTTTTCACTTTTCAGCTGAATAGGAGCCGTGTTAAGTTGCTGCTGATGAAAACCCAACATTTCCTGATTTTTTTTTTTTTTTTTGCTTCATCATAATAATAGCTTTTAAATAACGAAACGAAACGGGGGACTTTTATTGTGAAGAATATGGGCAATGAAATGTTTATCACCATTTTACTACCGCTTCTGTCACTCCGTCTCTCACACACACACACACACACACACACACACACACACACACACACACTCACTCACTCACTCACACTCACTCTCTCTATCTGTCTCTCTTTCTCTTGATTTCAAACACAGACTTGCTAAGATTAAACACAAATTCGCATAGAGTTATTCCTTAAATGCATTTGCTACTTGTAGAACACATTTTAGTTCAAAAAGCTTAAAACTAAAATTGTAAAAGTACATAATTCCCCCAATTTCTGGCCAATGAGGAATCATTTCAGGTCTGCTGATCTTGCAATATACTGACGGAAACCCTGTATTGAACATAACTGATTATCGTTCTGACTGACTTGTGAGGACCATTATCGTGGCCAATCATTATCATGTCTGATGGTAATCTTGTTGTATCTCTCAAGCCAAGTACCAACCATGTCTCACTAGCTCGTCGTGGAGGCTAAATAACCCTCCAAATTTATGCTAAGTTTATGAGGAAACACTGGCATGGTGATTTTCAAAGGGGTCCCTTTACCTCTGACCTCCAGATATGTGAATGTAAATAGGTTCTATGGGTACCCACCAGTTTCCTTTACAGACATGCCCACTTTATGATAATCACATGCAATTTGGATCAAGTCAAAGTCAAGTCATCACACTGACACACTGACAGCTGTTGATGCCTGTTGGACTTCAGGTTGCCATGTAATGATTTGAACATATTTTTTATGCTTAATGCAGTGTGAGGACAGTATCTGTCATTGCTTTGTTTTGTTAATTGATTTCCAATAATAAATATATACATACAATTGCATAAAACAGCATATTTGCCCACTTCCATGTTGATAAGAGCATTAAATACTTGACAAATCTCCCTTTAAGGCACAGATAAAAACTGTATGATTAATTTGCCATTTATCACGATTAACTATGGACAAGGACAATCATCAGTTAAATAATTTAATTGATTGGCAGCCCTAAAATTTACTGAATTAATTATTACTAAAATAATTATTCATACACCAGCAACTTTATTAAAAAAAATCTTCAAAATTAACAGGAATGACAATTCAGGTGTAAAGATTTTTAATGCAGCAAGAAATTGGTCAAAACTTAAACAGGACTGAAATTTCAGTATATAATGGGAATTCAGTATATAGACATAGAATTCAATCAAATAGATTGGCCCCATTGTTGCTGATATCTATCAATATCAGTGCAATATCCAATATCAGTATCGGTGCAGCGCTAAACAAAATATCTGTCCACCCATCCATCTTCAATCACTTCTCCCCTGAGGCGAAGGTGGGGTTCACCTTGGACAGGTTGCCAGTCCATCGCAGGGATGACACACAGGGACAGACAACCATTCACACTCACATTCACACCTACCTGTAAGTGTACCTACTGTACATTTAGAGTGATCAATGAATCTAGATGTCTTTGGACTGTGGGAGGAAGCCGGAGAACCCAGAGAAAACCCATGCTAGCACGGGGAGAACATGCAATCTCCGCACAGAAGGGCCCCAAGCTGGATTCAAATCTGCGACCCTCTTGCTGTGAGATGACAGTGCTAACCACTGCACTACCAGCTCACAAAATATCTGTTTTCTATTTAAATCATGCAATTGCAGTGACAAAGTAGTAGGTCTTGGGTGTATGGATTGTGTGGGCATCTCCAAGTGCACCTGCTATTTTGGTTCAAATATGTGAACAAAGGGCAAAAAGGCTGGGTGACGTTGACTATAGATTGGGCAGTGTGGTAATAAAATAGAAATTAATTAATACACTCAGCCTGTCCCATCACCGGTCTCACTCTCACTGGCAAAGCAAATATGAGGGTCAGGAAAATACCAAACAGTTGGAGCGCTGGTTGTGCCAATAGTTGTCTGATTATAGACTTTACAGTTTTCACCCAAAAATTTTCACCCACCTGCGTACATGACTGGTCAAACCCCGGCACACGGACACTACCAACTGGGCTGAGGCATATACATGTCTGAGTAGTCTTATACAAATAATGATGTAGGTAGTTTTTGGTAGGTCATAATTAAGAGAAGTGATTAACAGTGTGGCGAATGCTGTTGGTTTTTTCGATCCTCAGGGAATGAATCAGGGCCATTATTTCACTGGCTGCCTCTGTCCACTGTCCACTATTGTTTAATGTGGCCATTTTGCTTCGCCTTGTGGAGCCAAAATACATAAACACCATTATCAGAGGAGCGGTTGGAGGGAGTGCGCTGCTGTCAAACAAACAATGGCCCTGTGGAATTACCTGCCATGGCTCATACATGTTGGGGAGCTGCTATCACCCTCATTCAACTGCAGTCTGGGAACCCTCATGGTTTTTTGTGTTCATTTGGCTTCTAAGAGAGGAGAGGAGGATCTGACTATTAATTAAGGATGCTGATTACTGTAATTTGTAATCATTCCTCCTATAATTTATGCAGTGTGCAGCAGTGCACAGAGGGAGGTCCATGAACAGTAACAATATGCTGTTATGTTTTTTAATCTTGTGCATGCGTGCATGTGTAATTCTTTGGCCTGCCTTTGAATACGTTGATTTAATAATACATATTATTAATTAGTGGTATGCTGTTGGGGTTTTATAAAACCCATTAAATGAAAATTGGGGTAATTGGAGCAAATGTTTGGCTGAGAAGTACATGCACCAGTATGCCATCTCTGATGTGAAATGCTGGTTACCCCATTTAGGCTTTAGTTTGTTTTCTTTTTCTGCAGCTTTTATATGTAACTTAACTCTTAAAGTTAAGGCTTTCACTTGTAACTATCATGAACTGCAGCAGATCATCTGAGGATGTTGCCTTTAATCAGAAGCCCCAGCTGCCAGGTTGTATTCAGCCTGCCCTGCTCAATGGCTTGTTTTATACTGCTATCATTCAAGGTTATGCTGAACCTGATTTGTACTGTCATTTAACAGGTTCTGTTGACATTTCAAGTACTCTCAAGCTGAATCATGGCCTTTCACATGCTTTATGAAATCGCCCTCCATTGGAAAGAAACTGAAACAATAACTTGAGTGAGATTACGCTGAGATATCCATCTTTGTGTATAGTGAAAGCCGGAAGATGTATATTTTAAAGAGACAAGTTCTGTAGAGTTTTAATCAGATCTTCGGGTCACAGTTCCCACAAAAATGTCCCCACTGTTTTCATCTGAAACAAAGCATTATTTTAACAGTCGTTTCGCTCTCTTGGTAAAAGTTTCCAGTGAGACAAGATCTCTTGCAGTATTTGAGTTTGAATTGCTCCAAAGATAATCGCTTTGTCCATCTTAAGTATTTATTGAGCTTTCTTTGTGACATAACCCTCCAGACTGAAACCATGTAAGTGTGGTTTCTGCTGCCCTCACTTAGCAGGTCAGTAATGTTGTCAGTGATTTTTTCATTTTGCATACTTGAGCTAAAATTCACAGTGATAAATGAATCTATGTATCATCCACCAAAAAAATCACACATAGACTTAATAAGAAATGTTCTGCCACCTGAACCTTTACTGGTTAGAGTTAGGGTAGGGATTAGGGTTTTCTGTGTCCTCAAGTCCATTATTATCAATGGAGATGTACAGAAGATGCAGTCAAAAGTGCTGTCAGGGTGACAGCGTTCCTATTTTTCAGGGCGTAATGGCTGTGCCCCAAGATAAAAGTTGTAGTATGGAATGCCGCATGTCATGTGACAAGGAACAACAAATCACAGCTGGCAAGTACATTTTCTTTCTTCTGTAAACATTAGCCTACGGTAGATATATGAAGGAGAAGTTATTCATTTTAGTGCAGGGCCACCCAGAGCCTCATGATCTGTCATGGACTATTTTATTGGCTTCACCATTTCTGTCTGAGGATGTCACAACATCAGATTGAAAGGTCAGCCAAAGTGACACAGAGACATCGAGCAGGAAAGCTACTGTGAGGGATTAACATTGCTGGAATCCTTTTATCTTTATTTTGACAGTGTTTAGTCAGTGAGGCTAACTGCAAAATTACCGCGTTTTTTGCTTGCACGGCAGGCGTGAGCGAAGCGCAACCTCCCAAGCATCTTGGATGGATGAAAGCAGCATGGCTGGCATTTTCCACACATATTCAGCCTAAGGAGCATGTGAACGACTCCTCAGGCTATTTGAGTTTTTGGTCGTGGGACAAGCATGTAGCATCCAAATGGCTTAACAGCCTCAGGCTGCATCCACATCAGATCAGGCGGTGCCATGAAAACTTAGGTTCTCCCATTCATCTGAGTGGGGGTAGAAGGTTTGCGCTGTGATGAATGATGCCACAGGGGCCTAACATCATGCTGATGGTGAAAGTACAGTTAACATACCTGTCTCTCACTCCCATGGAAGGAGGGCTGAAAACAACTGTGGTACAAGAAAGTTTAAAAAACTATCTAAGCTAAGAACAACTATTACCTTAAGCCTATAGGCCTTTTACAGTACATTAATTAGCTTGCAATTTTCCTTACTCATAGTTTTTCTACTCTCACTTGATTTAAGTCACTGCATCTCCAGACAAAACACCCCTGTTGCATTTCAGCCTGTAAGCACTTTCTTTTTCAGCCTTTTCAATATTAATGAAACAGAAATGGAAAGGAGAGGAGGAACTAGCACATCAGTGAATGACAGCAAAATGCAATGAAGACTCACACTGAGCTGAAATGAAGAGTGCACACTTTCTTTACTGTACTGACACAAAATGTGACACTTGCCATTCATTTTCTATGAGGAGCACTGGAATGATGGGGTTAAACCAATCATGCCTGAGACCGTTTTGTATATACAGTGTAAATGAAAGTCATTTCTGGCATTTTTATTACTGCTGTCGTAACATTCCTCTAAGGTGAACCCTGTACCAACCACTTTCACTTGTGAGGCCAAACTATAAGAAGCAGAAGCAGTCAGAACTGCACCTGTATTACCATGACAGTAATTCCCCCTCAAATGACCAATTTTGAGAGGAATCGGCAGAGCCTGGCAGCCTGGCTAGGTTCAAGCCCCAAAGGCGCAGAACCTGTGGAAGTTTTTATTGGACTTTAAGAGATGTAATCCACAGAGAACTATCCACAAATGTGTACCATTGATTTCCGAATATTTCACTGTCCACAAACATGTGTTTTTGTATTTGTGTTGTGTAAAGTCATATCCGCAAAAATAAAGGCCTTTTTGTGCCTTTGTGTCTTTTTTAGTGCATGGAATCCAGTGATTTGTTAAATGCTTTAATTTTAAAGTATTAACTGGATTTTAATGTAATGTAGTACCTTCAAAATAACTAAAATGCAGTGATCAGAGACAAAATTACTAAAGTTAACAAAACGTGGAATATCATGACATGGTTAAGACTTAAGATGATTATTAATATCACTGGCCACATAATCAGGTACACCTGTTCAATTGCTTGTTAACACAAATAGCTAATCAGCCAATCACATGGCCACAACTCAAAGCATTTAGGCATGTAGACATCGTCAAGACAACTTGCTGAAGTTCAAACGAAGCATCAGAATGGGGAAGAAAGGAGACTTAAGTGACTTTGGAAGTAACTGTGACTGAGTATTGTTGCTGACCATGTCCATCCCTTTATGACAACAGTGCACCCATCTTCTGATGGCTACTTCCAGCAGGATAATGCACCATGTCACAAGGCTCATATCATCTCAAACTGGTTTCTTGAACATGACAATGAGTTCACTGTACTCCAACGGCCTCCACAGTCACCAGATCTCAATCCAATAGAGCACCTCTGGGATGTGGTGGAACGGGAGATTTGCATCATAGATGTGCAGCTGACAAATCTGCAGTAACTATCATGTTTACAACACCTTACTGAAATTAAGGCAGTTCATTCATGGATAGAACAAATTAAAGATGACCAGGTCAATTCAGTGACTGATATCTCTCTGATTGGATTTAATACTTGTCTAACAAGCAACTATTTTAACTTGCTTTGACTGAATTTATGTCAACAACTTACTGCCACTAGAGCACATGTTAGTGAAGCATAACACATCAATTCATGACACTGTAATATCAGAATTAAATTGTTCTGCTTCCATAATGTGTCTGTGTTTCACCACTTCTCTGCCAGAGAAAGACCAAGTATTTGACCTGTTGACCTGTAAGTCATAAAAACTTCATGTGGTCAGGACCATAGTGGGTTGTTATCTAGTGAGATTCACCAGGCTGGTTGTAAATGAAGAGTCTCACCATTTAGCGCCCTGAGAGGTCAAACAAACAGTTTCTGGAATGATGTAAAAGTTAAGATGTGTACTGTGGATTCATCAATATTTTCATTATCACATTTCATATTCTTCATCTTTCAGTCATCATCCGCTACATATATATATAACTCTAATAAAAATTGCAATTGTCATTACTTAAAATCCTTGCAATCAATTACTGATTTTATACTGTTGGCGATACATTATTAACTCAATAATTACACGGATGGATATTAGTGAATAAAATTGTTTATTTAGCACAGTGACAGTTTAACGTGAAGACACAGCTCAAGTGCATTTGTCATACATAACTACACAACACAAAAATATGATGTAAAATAAACACATTATAATCATATTTAATTATGCAATTTGAGCTCATAAAAAGCACATAAAAAGCACTCATGAAACTATATCCAGGTTATATCCTTCTCCATGCCCTGATCATTTCTAGAGTGAAAAAAAAAAAAAACTTCGGCTAGGCAGTAAATGTACACTGCTTAAAAAAACACTTCAACATCAGATCTTGATGAACGAATTATTCAAGTTGAAAATCTTTACTGATGTACATAATATATTTTGCTGAGAACAAAATGATATAACAATGGTCAATGGAAACCAACATTATAACAATATACTGAGGGCTGGATTCAAAATCACACGAAAATCAAAGTAAAATATTGAAATCACTGGCTGATCCAACTTGCCTGAATTTTATTACAGCATCTCATAATGTGACTCAGTATAGTGTATGACACCTGCATGCCTGTATGCACTCCTGACAACATCTCGACATGCTCCTGATGAGTCGACAGATGGTGTCCTGGAGATCTCCTCCCAGACCTAGATCAGGGTATCAGTGAGCTCCTGGATAGTCTGTAGCGGTACTTGGCAGCGTTGGATACACTGATAAATAACATCTCATAGGTGCTTGATTGGATTTTGGTCAGGGGAACATGAGGGTCAGTCAATGGCATCAGTGCCTTGGTCATCCAGGAACTGCCTACACACTCTGTCCACACGAGGCCGGGCATTGTCCTGCACCAGGACGAACCCAGGGCCCACTGCACCAGCGTAAGGTCTGACAGTCACTCTGAGGATTTCATTTTTCTCTTTCACGCCTGTCACGTGTTTAGTGGGAACCTGCTCTCATCTGTGAAAAGAACAGGGCACCAATGGTGGACCTGCCAATTCTGGTGTTCTCTGGTGAATGTCAATCGTACTGCACGTTCCTGGGCTGTGAGCAGAGGTCCCACTAGAGGATGTTGGGCCCTCATGCCACCCTCTTGAAGTCTGTTTGTGACAGTTTGTTCAGAAACATGCACACTGCTGGAGGTAATTTTGTAGGGCTCTGGCAGTGGTCTTCCTGTACCTCCTCACACAAAGGAGCAGATACTGATCCTGCTGCTGACTTGATGCCATTCTACTTCCCTGTTCAGCCCTCCTCGTGTAACAGCCGGTCTCCCGGTTTCTCCTCTATGATCTTGACACTGTGCTGGAAAACACAGTAAACCTGCGAATTGCGACTGTAAGTATGGATGTGCCATCCTGAAGGAGGTGGACTACCTGTGCAACCTGATTGGGCACAATATGTTGATACACTGACACATATATAATACATTCCCTTTTTGAGGGTTGTCTTGCTGTTGTCTCTCAATTCCACCTGTTGTCACTTTCATTTGCACCAAAGCAGCTAAAAGTGATTCACAATCACTTGTGCTTCCTAAATGGACAGATTGATATCTCTAAAGTTTAACTGTCTTGGTCTCACACTGTGATAACTAAGCGTTCCCTGATATCTTTTTGAGCAGTGTATTTCTATACTACTCCAGGGAATCCTGTGTTAAAATGTGCAGTGTTATTGTCTTCAGTTAAATTTACATACTCAACATTTGTGTCACACTACTGTGGATAAAATCATCATTGAAATGATATATACAAGTTTATTTCCTTTGGTGTACCAAAGCCAGCGATCATGTTGTATTATCTCAAGACGGAGACCATCAATACATGACGTGAAATCATATTAATTTTTGCATGTACTCTGTTTTATGTGCAACTGTCCTGCTGCCAAAATCTCTATTCACTGATATTTCTCAAGATGTAGAGAAATAGCATCTCGATTTCTGGACATACAGTGTGATGGACTGATCTAATACACGTCAACATCATTGGAGTTTTATACCAGAGTGAGGATAGAGATTAAGACAAAATAGATTAAACAGATTAAAACTAACAGATTACACAGATTAACAGTTTTATAGTTTACCGTCTGATTCACCATCTAGTTACAATCTGTGTTAATTGTCTGAATAACAAACAGACACGCTGATGGTAAAGTGTTCCAGCAGCAGAAGGACCTGCAGTTTCTCTCCTTCACACAGCACAGCTGAAACAGCCTGTTACTCGAAGGGCTTCATAAGACCTGACAACAAATGTCACCTAACAGCTTTCTTTAATTATTAGAACGGTTTTTCTCTTCATTAACTTTTATTAAGGATACTATTGGAGTCAGAGAGGAGGGTCTGTCTGCACACCTTTTACATCATTTATCATCATGTCCATTCAGTCACATGAGGCTGATAACTCCTTAGCATCAGGTTTGATTTGATTTACATCATTTCAATTTCCCCTCAAACATTTAGCCTAATAAATAATTTCTGGTGTCAGACTATCAATAACTACATACACTAATAATGAATAAGTAACAGAAAGGCATTGTGTCAGTACAAATGTTCCTAAGCCTAAATAGACTGCAGGTGGTTATTCATGTGCAGGTGCTTGTCAAACAGGTAACAGGGAACAGAGAGAAAACACTGCTGCTCTGCCAATGACAACTGTTTGTCTGTATTAGTACAGTTCAGACATAAACAGCTGTTAAAGTAAACTGACAGCTGATCCAGCTGTGATTAGCTGCTGAAATATACGTCGCTTCAGTCCGCTTTACATCATTTCTCTAAAAAAATTTTGACTCGTTTCCTTGATGTTTTGACTCGTGTCTCTTCTTCACCTCCTCAGCTTACATCTCCCTTGGGCAGGACAAAGAGTTGAGGAGAGGAGTCAAGTGGTATAAATCACAAATTGGGAAAGGCCTTATGGCTTTGAAACAAGCTGTCAAGATTTCTCTAATTTCAGTTTTAAACATAAACATTTTGAATGTGGTCAAGATTATTTGTTTGAAGTGTATGTGAGTGACAATATAATACATGTATGAGCCGGGAAATTAGCACAATATCAGACCTTTAACTTTCTAAATGACAACTACCGTATTTTCCGATCAATAAATATCAATATCGCTGTCTTTTTTCTTATATAAGGCGCAACGGATTATAAAACACACCGGATTATAAAACACATTATTATAAGCGAAACAAAACGGTCAGATAAGTCAAACTTGATTCTATTAATTTAACAACTCAATAACTTCAATAACTCTCAACATTTTTCTGTTGGAACACATGAAATGCAAAACAACACACTCACTTTCATTTTTTTTCAGTTCATTCCTCGTCCACAAATCCACCAAATCCTTCATCATCAGTGTCTGAGTTAAACAGTTGGGCGACTTCGGCATCAAGCAAACCCCAATTCGTCTCGTCATTATCCGAGTCAGTCTGGTTGCTGTTACTAGATGTTCAGTGATGATTCCTGCCTTCGTGATCCATTGGCAGATAGTGGAGTAACTCGCCCGGCGTTGCCTCCCTGTCGTTGTCCTCCTCCTCTGTGTGTTCGCCTTCTGTCATCCAACGCTGCCACGCAGCTCGCAGTTTAACTTTGAACGACCTGTTGACACCAATATCTATCAGTTGGAGTTCTTTAGTTAATCCACCTGGAATGACGGCAAGCTCCGAAGTAGTTTTCTTCACTTGGGTTCAGACAGTGTGGGTGAGATGGGCAGCATGGAGTCGCAGATCAATAGTGACAGAGAGTTGCGGAAAAAGCCGTTCTGTCTCTTGATTTCTCACTCAGTGATCTTGTCCTTTCAGTAGGTGCGGAAAATGGCTAGCTTTTCTTCGTAATCCTTTGGCAGTTGCTGCGAGATGGTAGTTTCTGTGCGTATGGAGAGATTACGCCTTTTCATAAAATGAAAGCACTAAGAAGGACCTCCTCGAAAGTTACTGATTTTCATGTCAAGCGCTACCACTGCTGCCTTGAGTCGAATAGACACTGTATAGACGCTTCTACCTGCTGCTCTCTGTTGAATAACCCACTGTTCAATTTTGTCCTCTAACTGTGGCCATCTCGCTTTGTTCCCTCGGGAACTCTGTTTGGTCTTTACTTGGTGCAGATCATCTTCTTGCTTCCTCCACTTCCGTACCATTGATTCATTAATATCGAATCCTCTTGCCGCTGCTCTATTCCCATGTTCTGCTGCGTGACTGATAGCCTTAAGCTTGAAATCCACTTCGTAAGCATGTCTCTACACAGGTGCCATTTTGGGCTCATTATGCACTATAATGTTACGGTGCCTATATGTCGAAGCACAGTAACAGTATGTATTACTCCGTGAGGCGCCTGACTACTGTTACCATAATGCTCCGACAATCCATCCAGCGGTGCGGCTTCGAAGCTCACCAAATTCATTATGAAACATTTTGACATATTTTAAGTGCGCTTTATAGTCCGGAAAATATGGTACTCACCCTCAAATATGAACTCCCAACAGACAAGAAAAAAATATATGAAACAAATGTACAAGAGAGCATTTATTTAAAAAACAAACAAACAAAATCATCCATGGACTACTCAATTATTTTTCCTTCCTCTCAACCAGCTCCTCCTCCCTCTCCGTCTGTGTGGCAGCATCAACATCTACACAAATGTTCACAAAAATACAAACATTAAATGAGATATTACTTTTCTTCTAATTCTTTGATAATGTGATCAAACACAAAAATATATTGACACTATCCATGTTACCCTCCCAAGTCACACTATTGATATGCCACATTGACACAAAATTGCTAAGAGTTAGTGAGCTGTGGCTATGATGTGAATTTGTGGATAGTAAATGTTCATCTTCACTTTTCTGTATTACTCATGATTTTTTTGTTCTTAAGGTGTGTTGAAGTAGCATATCATATGATAGGGTAAACTAACTTTGAGTCAGAAAATTTAAGACTGCTTTAATTTAATATCTTATAATTTTTTTAATTCATTCATTCATTTTGAGTAATTGCCCACGATGTAAAAGTGTTTTGTGTTCCTAAAAACAAATCTGATTAACACTGTAATATTATTACATAACCAAACCATGACAGTCATATTTTTGAAAACATGTAAACTTAACCAAACATCCAACAACCACTTATCCTGTTGGGGGATGCGGGGTCATTAGTTAGCCTGCATATCTTTAGACTGTGAGAGGAAACTGAAGAGAGAAACCATACCCAGAGAGAACATACAAACTCCACACAGAAGGGCCCCAAGCTGGATTCAAACCTGCACCTCTCTTGGTGTGAGGCGACAGCATTAACCACTGCACCAGCATGCAGCCTACTAAACTCAACATCAACTCACTAAACATCTATTTACCTACCATCCTTTTTGAAAGAGGCTAAGGCCTGGATCACCTCAATTTGCTGGAGGGAGCAGGCTAATTTTGCTTCAGTGGCTCCCAGCTCCCCCCGCATCATGGCCCCCTTCTATTCTGCCCCCCTGCACAGGTGAACCTGCCTTATCAGGACTTCCATACGTTTAGCATGCATCCTAGTGTTTTTATTATAGAGGTCCTGGTGTGACACTCCAGGGTCTGAGCATGCTTACTGTAAAGACAAAACTACCAACGTACATATAAAACACATCAATGAGCACGTTAGACAAGTTGAACATAAGACAGAAGACAAAACACATCCAGCAGCTGAAACAACTATTAGGTTTAAAATGGAAATATTTTCAATTGTATATGTTAAGGGATTAATAATGGTATGTAATTATTCCATTCAATTTAATTTAATCAACATATCAAATCTATGACAGTTATCAGCTTCTTACTACATTTAAAACAACAATCATTTCAACAGATTACAACAGCAAGATGTTGTTGTGATTTCTAGCCAAGGCTAATTTGTGACACTTTTACCTGGTTAGGCTTTTCTGCTTAAAAAGATCATGACATGTTATTACTGCCATTATAGATTAGTTAAAATGACTACATAATGATATTCATATACATGTGATGTGTGCATATAAAAGTACAGTATTCACATATTACAAAAAAATTACAAACGCTAAATAAGGGAAGAAGAATCAGATACTAACAACACAAACACCACTACATGTAATATGTACAGTAAGCAGCTGGCATGCCTGGCTGCCTGCCTCCAATTCAGTATCATATGGATGCAAATTTGGTGGGTGTAAGGTTTAGAGTGTGGTATGGTGGTACAGCTTTACAACCAGGATGAGAAACCAGACAGGATGGAGGTGTGTAACATGGTAGAAAGATAAGTCAAATAGTTTTTCACTCTGTTGTTTTTTACTGATGGTCCTGGTTAAGTGAAATTCACAATCTCATCCATGGCAAAACAAAACACCTGGACAATGAAACAAATCTTTGCCCTTACATAGGCTTCCGTGACTGAAACAAAAAATCCTTCATCGTGCTTGCCCTCTCAAAAAACACTCAACCCCCAGCTCCTTTTCCAGCTGGACCAAATGGACCCTCCCAACAATAAAGGGCAACCTGAACACTCTCAAGACACATGAATAAGCTGTATTTGCGAATAAACACCATCTAACACCAACATAAACAAAACACACGTGACTATATAGTGTAACACAAGCTAACCAGGAAGCATAATAAACTCAAGAAACAACAGACAATTCAAACTTAAAGAAACCTCACTACCCACACCCCTCTCTCTTCCCTGCCACTTGGTTTGGTCTAACAAGGGGACTGCTGGCAGCTGGAGACCTGTGACTGCTCTCCCAGTGTGCGCTCCCTGATAACATACCTTCAGGAAGTGAACCTGAGAAAGAAAGTGATCAGTATGCTTTACCAAAAATAAACGCACAACATAAACATAATGACATCCTGTATTAGACTGTGATGTCAAACTTTACACTGTCACTGTGCACATGGAGGTTCTTTTCACCCTGAGTGAGGGAGATGCTTTCCAGATCTCTCACAGTGGGACTCTTCATTTTTTTGACGAAAATCATAACACAGTAAATCAGCTACACACAACATTCATGATAATACTTAATCAACACAGATCACATGCAGAACCGAACACTGCATCCAAATTCTTCACCAAACGTGCATTAACATTTCATCCAATGAAATGAAAATGATGACAGTGTTAGGATTAACTAGCTGCTGTTAATATAAGTTAGGGTTAGGGTTAGATAAATTGCTTAGTTCAGTTTAAAACAGCGTTTCAGTGATGTTTCTTCCCACCAGTGGCGTTGGTGAGTGTTAGGCATATAACCACAGGCAGGTCTGGACTCAAATGCAATACACTGAAAACAGGGCTAGGCAAAAATCGGCGTCTTTAATACTGGCAGTTGTCAGTACACAGAGATCAATAATAACAAGCAAACAAATCCAAGTCGAGAGGCAGAGGGCGTAGTCAAAAAACACGAGCAGTAGATCAAAAACACGAGGAGTCAATAATACGAAATAATGCTGGGACGCTAGACACTGTAAACAGGCAAGACGAACTGGCACAGGAGGAATGGGGAGCACACATTATATACTAGTGAAGGAAGTGACTAACTATGGACAGGTGGACACAATCAGGGGCGGGGGCGACGATCAGACTCAGGTGAGCTGTGAAGAAAAACTAGGTTAGAGGGCGGTGCTCAAACGTGCAGGAGGGAAACATGTAGGGCAGGGAGTGAAGTGATCTGCAACGAGAGGAGAGATTAAACATGCCAAAATAAAACAGGAAGTGCACCAAAATAAAAGCATGCAACACAGAGACACAGACTAAGACCTAGTTTTCTTAACAGGTGAGACTGTGTTTTAGCCTGTGAACCAGAGCATATTTCACTATGTTTCAGACATTTATTCATCTGCTATAATTTCATTATTGAAATAAGAAAATATCAAATTTCCCATTATCAATATTGTGCATCCCTAATAAATGCTTTCCTGAAACAGTCACATGGTGGAAAAACAAAGTCATACTCTCTTAACAACAACAACAACAAACATAACAAAAATATAAACTATATAAAAAAACTATAATAAAAGCAATATACTTACTTGTATAATGTGGTTTTCTGCTGCTCCTGTGCTCGTCTGGTCTACTCCGTCGTCAGGTACTAAACTACTGCATATCCTTGCTGATTGCAGATGATATAACTATTGGAGTCACAATTTTTAACATTTCAATCATACTCAATACTCAATTAAATACACTTATGTTTTGAACAACTATTTGATTAACCCTCTGAAACCCAAGAATTAATTTTATTGACAAATTTTTCATCCTATAGCTCCAATTGCTGGCAAGTTTTCTGTGGCTCATTATTGCCCCAGGCTCATCAAAATTTGTATAAAGCTTATTGATATTTCATTCAAGATGAAATCACGATATTGGCCAATGAACTTTAAGAGGGCAGGGCTTAGCAGGAAATCGTCCATAATTCATTGACCATTCTTCCTATCATCATAAATTTTTATAGATATCTTCAATACATGTTTTGGAATAGGCGTACCAAATCAGTCAAAGTCAGTAATGGGCCCCCTATGGGCTCAACCCATAGGGGGCATCACAAATACCAATAACTTGGGACTCAAAATCTAGTGAACAGAATTTCAACAAAATTTGGTGCACATGCTCTGGGGCAAGTATTTATCAAGATCTGAAGTAGCATATTGATTAGTGCATGTGGGTGCATGTGTCTGGACGGGTGTGTGTGTCTATGTTCGCTCAATTTTGACAACTTGGACCACTACAGTCCACCTTCTAGGTTAGGCAGGAATAACATCTCCTCCTAAACTGTGGGTTCAATTGCTGGCAAATTTTCTATGGCTCATTATTGAACGAAGCTCATCAGCAGTACTGTAATGCTGGTTGATATCTTATTTTGTTCTCCAGATATTGACCTTTTTTGAAATTAGGTCCATAGTGGTCCACTGGTAGGGGCGAGACTTTGATTCTCTAAAGTGGCACAAGACGGCACTAGTAACTACCCAGTGAGATGATAAGAATGTAAATGACTCAATTTAAACATGCCTTAAACATGTCATTTGCTGTTTTTTATATTCAGGTTTGCATCAGTTATATACACTGAATAAGGCAAGACAAAGGACACTGAATTTCATACATAAATAAAATTTGATGTTTGATATTAAAGCCCCTATGTTTAGGATTTCAGCAACTACTAATGTACTCTTACCTGCAGATATTAAGGTGATGGCCTGAAAGCAACACATAGATCAGTTTTCATTGGGTTTGTCTAATTTTTGACTAAGAAATGTGGGCCAACAGAATTCTTAAGCATTACCACACCCAGTCTATTACTATAAACACACATTGAAAGTAGAAATGAAATCAAGAAACAACCAAGCACTATACGCGACTGTAAGGTGTCGGAACTGAAATTCCTCTCACTGTAGTCGAAGGCCGTAGAAATGTTCGCCTAGTGGAGGGGGTTGACTAGCTTGCTGGGAAATGTGTTTCTTCATGTAGCTACTCTATTTCTGGCGGCAGTTGGAGGTGACTCTGTGTGTTTGTGTGTGCGCTGTGATGGAAGAGTGGAGTGGAGGCTGTTCTTTCTTGTGCTCTGAGGTTTGAGCTCCCAACCAGGCCAGTGCGCTCCCAACGCCACAGCCCTGAATAGGAAGCACCAGCAGCCACTCACTGCGAGGTGCAGACCTGACAAGCCTGCAGTGACAGATAAGGCAGAGCAGCTTTGGCCAACAACAGAGCTGCACAATACAAATGCTAATATCAAACTGTAGGGCTGTACCAAGATGTTTACTACTGAGATTTGATTGAATTCCGCCTTGAGATCCAACCTGGCCAAATCAGATCCCCACTGCTTATCTGTAAGAGCCTTGCTGATGGCTAAAATAGGAAATGGTAATCATTGTGGCCTTTTACAGCACAGCGTCCAAGTGTAAAGATGTCCCTCTGGGTCTATTTGAAGGAACTGGCTAGTCCTAAGGACCATTACTGGCTGTCATTTCTCTGCGTCTTTTGTGTCTGCTAATGAGAAATGTCATTCTTTATACTCTGTCCCTGCTTTCTCCATCTGACTTTTCAAACATATTGAAGGTCACTTAAAGGGCTATCTTAATCAGTGAACCGCAAGTTTCTGTGTCCTAAGGGTTTCTATAAAGAGCCACTGCAAAATGGACAGCGTTCATCCCATTGAAGAGATTGACTGTCTGTCCAACTAATGTCTGCAGTTAGCTTACAAAGCCAGAATGTTGCCATTTTTCTTTTCCATGTGAACAAGGGCAGCATGCCTTGTGCACAGCAATGGAAATTGTCAGCCATGTTGCGTGGAATTGGGAGTGCTTTACGTATCAAGAAGTCATTGAGGAAGCTGTGCAATTGCAGCTGAGCAAAAAAAGCAGAGGTTGGTGTGTAAAATACCCTCAATTACTGTTTGAGAGTGGTAATCTTTTTTAAACTTACTGGTGGGCATTTTGTTATATTGAACACATTTCAGTGCGATAATAAGGTGTTTGCAAGTAACGTAAATTCATTTTAACGCCATTATTTCCTTTAATACATTAATGCAGCTTGATTTATAGCAGGTTCAGTTTTAAAGCTAAAGTGACAATACTGGTGTCATATGAAACTAAAACATGAATCCATCGGTACTGACCATGTCATACCAGCTTGTCACAAAGGAAGCTAAATAACGCTCCAAAATTACGCTATATTTTGACGAGGAAAAACTGACATGGGCATTTTCCAAGGGGTCCATTGATCTCTGAACTTCAATATCTGAATGAAATGGGTTCTATGGGTACCCACCAGTCTCCCCTTTACAGACATGCCCACTTTATGTGTGACAACCACCAGATCCTAGGTCATGTTTTGTTTTGTGTCTTTCTGTATCAATATTGTCATTTCCTGTTTTACTTTGAAATCACTAACCTTCCCTCTCGTTTCAGATTCACTGCACTTCCTGCCCTTGTGTGTCTCCACTCCCCCTGAGCTACTTTCCATCACCTCACCTGAGTCTGATTGTCAAACCCCGTCCTGATTGTGTTCACCTGTGCCTGTGTGTGTGTCTTCCCCTCCTCATGTTGCCAGTTCATTGTTGACCCTCCTTGGTGATCATTGTACCCGCGTTCTTCTTAGTGTCTTCCTGTGGTAAATGAATCTCTGCCTGTTTTTTCGACCCTGCCTTTGCCTGATGATTTTTGGATTTGGTTGTCTGTTGATCTGCTCATTTGTGTACCAACCTTTTTGCCTCAGTAAAGACAAACATATTTTTACATTGCCTGAGTGTTCGAGTCATGCTATTCAGTCCTGTCCTAGCCTGTTTACCCAGTCGTTACATTATGATAATCACATGCAGTTTGGGGCAAATCATAGTCAAGCCAGCAAGCTGACACACTGACTGCCATTTTGCCTGTGCTAAACGCAGTACCTGTGAGGGTTTCTAGACAATATCTGTCATTGTTTTGTGTTGTTAAATTGATTTCCAGTAATAAATATATACATACATTTGATTAAAGCAGCATATTTGCCCACTCCCATATGGATAAGAGTATTAAATACTTGACAAATCTCCCTTTAAGGTACATTTAGAACAGATAAAAATGTGCAATTAATTTGTGATTAATCATAATTAACTGTGGACAATCATGACTCATCAAGTTTGAATAATCGATTGACAGCCCTAAAATAAACCTTATTTAAAATGATATAGATGGGAAGTAATTGAATTACAAATAACATATTAGATAAGGGATAAGATTGTGCTTTGCTTACACTTGTTTAATACCAAGTCACTGCTACAAATAACAGAGCAAATGCACAGTTGGGCAGCTGTAGCTCAGTGGGTAGAGTAGGTCGTCTTTTAACAACAAGGTTTGTGGTTTGATCCCCGGCTCCTACAACCTCCGTATTGAAGTTTCCTTTGCACGATACACTAAACCCTAAGTTACTCCCCGGGTGCTGTGCAGCAGCCCTCTGCTCCAAAATGCATATGAGGGTTAAACATGGAGGTCAAATTTCATGTATGTCATTGTATGTACAGTATATGATGATTTGAATACAGTTTCACTTGTTAAGATTGTGGATATTAAAATACCAACTTGCTGCATCGTTTTTAGCTGTCATTGGAGTAATGGTAATGACTTGTATTGCGTTCCACACAGCAGCACTGTCTCTGTGCTGCCTCAGGCTGTAACATGTCAGTATCTCAAAGAATCCTCCAGCTTGACTTCTTGCATCTATAATAAACTCATGCTCTCATTAGTCGCAGCACTCACAAGATAGAAGTTTGTATTGGCGCTGTATAATATGAACATAAAATAGTGTTTCATTAAATTTTGATGAAATCACACAGAGTCCTTTCTTAAATACTAATTTGGTTACATATTTAGAACTGTAATGCAAAAGGTTCTTAGTATGTCTCAGTCGTTTAGCACTCTTGGGATGGGTCTCTGATGAAAACTTTCATTTCATGTCTGTCAATCAATGGGCATGGACTTTTTTGAAGTTTGGGTTTCTGTAGGTGGTGTTAGGTCAAAAAAGAATAGGGGAAAATATATGGAAACAGAGTACATTTCAGATGCTTTAATCAACATTTTTATATTAACAGTGGATCACTTTGTTTGAGGAATGTGAAGCTGTTAATATCTTTTAACTCATAATTTAATTGGCTGAGTGAAGCGAGTCAATTGCTGCCTGCAGCACTAGAATGAAATAAAATTGCGTTATGTTTTTTTTCAATTGTTGTCTACTTATCTCTATTTTCCTATGTTAAATGAAAGATTAAGCAGTTAAACACTGGGTTACAAGATCATTAAAATCAATCACTGCAGGCTCTGAATGGGAACGAACCTTGTGTGTACGTCATGTGTCATTAGAAGTGTGTCAGTTCAACCAATTGTTTAGGTTAGGGATTGACTTTGAAAGGTTAAAGTTAGGCATTGACCTTAAATAGAGGAACTAAGGTTAGACATTGACCTCAAGTGGTTAATGTTAGGCATTGACATTTAATGGTTATGATAAGGCACTGGTTAAGGTTAGGCCTTGACCTCTAATGGTTAAGGTCAGGATAAGTTGTTGGGCAGCGAGTCTTGCAAGAGTTTTTGCAATTTGTGGGTCATCATCCAGACATGACTGTTATGCAGCACCCAGCACATTACAGTGGGAACATCGTTCACATGGGTTGAGCAAAGTGCAGCAGCACATTGACCCTAACCCATCTTAGACTAGCCATGAATCCAGCCCAGACAGTTGAAGCGGTGAGACCTGAGGCTGTGCCGGCATAGTGGAGCTCTCCCTCTGCTACCCAGCAGCATCCTGCTGCCACTAGTTAATTGATCATGGATGGCATTGTTCTCTTTGATGGATAAAAAACAGAAATAAAAAAATCTAAAATGGGTTGCTAAATATACTTTGTTGGCCCGCCCAAGTGAAGTCTGTGTGGGAAACACTGGATTGTTACCAATAACCAGATGCTCCTTTGCAAAAATTGTAAATATTTATCTATGCTTCTGATGCACATATACGAACAAAAGCACCATGGACATATTTATCTATGCTTCTGATGCACATATACTAACAAAAGCACCGAATGACAAACATCAGAGTGGGGCCAGCAAGTACCAGCCAGTTGGTGAGCGAGAGCTGTCTGGCTATTCAGATTAACTTTCACCCATTTAGTAAAGTTTCTCAGTTTTTGCTTCTGTCTTATCTTCTAGCACAAACAAAACCACAGAATTATAAGCAAAACAAACTGTATAGTGCCAATTTTTATCAATTTGTTTTTGAAGAATATAACAAGACAGTTAAAATATATTGACAGAAAATGGTTGGCTAGTTTGTTTGGTTTGCCCCCTGATGTTTTTTTTTTTTTTTTTTTAGATTATTAAAACAGATGGCTGACTATAGAAGATATTTCTTCTCACACAAATGCGGGCTGTTTGCAGTAGCCTTTACAAATCAGCTGAAGTGCAACTTGCTGTATAACAGAAAACATGCTGCAGTGTCAATGGCCATGAGTGTCAGCCTGTGTCTGTGCAGTTTTATGTGGTCAGCTTGGTGTGCCAGGACCTTGTGTTGCTGCATTCTGTCTCAGAGAGGTTGAGATATTCTCATTATAAGGTTTTCTTGTCACTGGCTTCACACCAGCATATTTTCCAACCAGGTGCTTCGGCAAATTGCTTGCTGCTGCAGTGGACGAGTGATTCTGACCTGGACACAATCTCCTTGACATTCCTATACTTCTATGAATTTCTATTGAAATCAAATAATATTATTAGTATTAGTATTAAAACAATCATTTATTTTTACAAAAAACATGCCACAGGTTATTATAGTGTAAAACACATATGTTTTGTCCCGAAAGTTGTTGCTCTGTGTTGCATTTTGTTTTGTTGACCATTACTGCAGACAGCCTGTACTTTGGCTTCACTCAGTGGGCACCCTTGGGGGTGGTGGGTTTGAAACCCAACTTCTCTCTGTATGGCTAATTGTGCCCTCTGTTATGCTTCATGCCTCAATCACACAGCCAGTTGAAATGGAACATAGCACAAACATTTAGCCACACAATGTGTTGGAAGTGTCATTATTCCTCTCAAGCAGAGGTTTCACAGAGCTGGAACAATAGACACAGACTATCAACACATTGTCACATGCTGCCCTCCAACATCATCGTCCAGCATCTCATGCATGTTTTGCATACCATTAAAATACAACCAATTCTTAATAAACTTTAAATCCTAATATTCAGTGTATACACTGAAGTGGTGTGCCAAGCATGGCGCATTGGCAGTTCACATACAATAATCAGCCATAACATTAACATCATTATTACCACTGACGTAAAGTTAATAACATTGATAATCTTGTTACCATGGCTCCTGGCAGTGGGTGGGAAATATTTGGCAGCAAGTAAACCATTTGTCCTTGTAGTTGATGTGTTGGAAGCAGAAAAATGGGCAAACATAAGGATGTGAGCAACTTTGACAAGGGCCAAATTGTGATGGCTAGACGACTGGGTCAGAACATCTCCAGAACTGCAGCTCTTGTGGGTTTTTCCTGGTCTGCAGTGGTCAGGACCTGCATCGCAGTTTGATTTGTATGAGCCTGCCCATGCTGTCCTAATGTTATGGCCAATCGGTGTACATTTCATTCATGTACAAGTAGTAGTCAATACCAGTACCAGTGATATTTCACAATTCTCGATAAGACTTTCATTCCACGGTAAAAAACAAGTAAAACATACACTCCTCTTGCATACTGTTTTTTGTTAGGAAGTTAAACAGGTCATAATTCCCTCTCTATTATTTATTTTCTATTGCCATTATCACCAAAAACTACATTTTAATGAGAGATAATTTAAGATTTAAGATAAGTCCTATAGTGGCAAAATTAGCAGGATTACAGCAGCAAAGGAGAACAGTGCAAACAATAAATGGCATAAAAAAATGGCATAAAAAACAAAACAAGATCAATATATAAGCAAGTAAACAACAAAGATATAGTAAGCAAGTAAACGGTAAAAAAAAACAGGCGATAAGAAATTTCAGTTCACAAATACAAAAAGTAGTGCACAGATAAGTTAAAAAGTTATTTACCACAAGAAAGTACAATAAAACAAGTTAAACTGAGAAATTAAAGGAGAAAAAGCTCAACAGTGAGCAGGAGCAGCTGTAACAGGCTCCCGCTGTGGAGGAAATCGTTACATCTGAACACATCATGATAATGTTAGAATTTACTATACTTTTGCCTATTATTTTTACTAAATAGAGAATATCACACCATAATGTAAATCAATAGCACCTCGCGTGTTGAAATTGGCAGAGAGGTAGTTAGCCAGTAAGCAGCTTAGTCCTGATGTAACAGCTAATGTTAACTGGCTCTCGTCCTGTTGATTTCAACAAGGATTTGCTGGTCAACAATGTAGCATTATGAGCGAAAAAAAAAAATAAGGTGCCGACCCTGCAAGCGCTGATAATGAGTTGATTGCATCCCAAACAGTGTCTTATCGAACATTTTTGAAATCTCTGCACAAAATCAATAACATTTTAGATTTTATGTCATTCAATGTTTGACATATTTTACAGTAAAAAAAAAACTTTATATACATGGCAAATTATAGTGTTCAAATTGCACTGTGGTTTCTGGGGAAGCCGCATTTTTGGTGACCAGGGAAGGCACTATACACAGTACTGTATACTATACTTTGTTATTGTCATCTGTAGTTGTTATTTGCATAAAAAGTACTTTATTCAAATGATTATGATTACATAAATAATTGCTTTGATTAAAAAAAAATCTTGGTAAGTTGTTTAACAGGTCATAATTATCTCTCTAATATCTATTTTACTGTATATTGTTGTGAAAACATTTCATTCAAACAAATGGATTTATTCAAGTTTCTTGCCAAAGAGTTTTACAAGATTACATTCGAACACATCATGATAATGTTGAAATTTACCTTCACCCACTATTCATTTTACTGAGCAAAGTTTGAACGAGCTCTCACCAGCTTCTAATGGGTTATTCAGTAAGTAAAAACAAAAGATTTAAACG
The DNA here is from genome assembly GCA_947000775.1 of Pterois miles. Classification (NCBI taxonomy): domain Eukaryota; kingdom Metazoa; phylum Chordata; class Actinopteri; order Perciformes; family Scorpaenidae; genus Pterois; species Pterois miles. The sequence continues at coordinate 4,493,643 of CAMQGK010000479.1, read as the reverse complement.
CAGATTTGTTGTTCACAGTGTAAGGATGCACCCCTCAGGTTTAGTAGCTTTTGAGGGTTTTTTTTTCTGTCCACCGTGTCTCCGGTCCAAAACAAACTGAAACATGATATAGTGTGCATATGTCATTGTGCATGCGTAACTGTTGGAAAGCATTGAAGAGGAATCAATAGTCATCATGAGCCATGACATGCTGTATCAGTGTACCGAGGGACTGATTCTCTACTCCCAACACTAGTGTTTTCCCTGCCTTTCAAAGTGTCGGATGTCCTGATGATTTCACCTGCCACTACCAACAATCTACCCACATTTGGCGGGTGGTGGGTGCTAATTTCATTTTTTATTGTCCCCCAAGTATCATCACATTTTCAGAATTTTGGCATTGACTTGGTAGCAAAGTATCGGTTCTCGTGACATTGCTATGAACCAGACCTCTTAAATGATGTTTTGAAGAGGGTTCCAGACTTCTTGACTTCATATCTAGACTTCAAATGATTATTTGGAGCCACTGAGCATTTTCAGAGTAGAGGTCCTTTATGCTGAAACATCATGGAGAGACATAAAATGTCTTTTCAGTTTGCAGCCATACCACTGCCAATACCTCTTCACATGTACATCTGCCCACCTGCTAGCCTCTGTGAATCAGGGCTTCCCCAAATCACTAATCCCAATGTAACCTGAGGTAATAAGGATGTTTTTTTATTGCCCTCTACCACAAAATGACCACAATACATCAACTAGAGCTGAAAGGATTTTTGATCAATCCCACTGAATCAAAGCTCACTTCCTCTAAGGCAAAGTTTCTTATTTGTTTTCCTTTTTAAAAGAAGTGCCTTGACACAGCGATTGGACGACAGCGCTATGAGTTAGTGGGTATAACTGAGTTTCTTTTCTCAAGTCTTAAAAGGACAAGAGCAATATTATGATAATTAAAACAGACATTGTAGACACACACTACTATGAAATGCAAAGTACAACCCTGAAATGAGTTACATTGAGAGCCTTTTTTCTCTATCACCTGCAAAAAAACTGCCATCTTTCTGATGCTGCCTATAGTGCATGTAAACTCATAATAGCCATTCTCATGTTTGTTTTCTTGGCATTCTGGGTAAAATCACAAATTAAAGAAGATGTACAGTAGGTGATTCAATTCAAGCTATATAAAATTGACTACATGCCACATTTACACATCACTGCACTGAGTCACATAGTGATACCAGTATTAGATCTGAGATATTCTAAACTGTAGTTGATTCTTTAATTAATTATTATTACATATTTATGTCAACCCACTTGTGGCACTCACACTGAGGACACTTCAGTAAATTATTTACTTCACTATGCAATGAGCGAATATCTTCACAAGGTGGAAGGTTGTGGTGAGCGCTGCTTACTATGATAATGTTCTGTATATTCTACCTTCTTTGAAAAACAAACTTTACTTGTATGAAGCGCTGCGTGAATTTAATTGACAGATGATTCAGACTCCTTAGAAAATAATTTCTGGAACTGCATTTAAAGTGTTTTGCACACTATACAGTAGGGTTGTGTATTGGCAAGAATTAGGTGATAAGATACATGTCATTATACAGGGTTATCGATTCAACATATTGTGATATATTGTGATATATTGAGATTTTTTTTTTAAAACCCCAAATTGTCATAGTATAAAGACACACCTCCATATGTATAATATCTGAGTTTTAAAAAAGTCAGTATGTGAAATGGCTATTGTTTAGGAACCTCAGTATGTAGAAATATTCAAATACACCATTTTGGAATAGTTATTTTGGAAAATAACACATTTACACTGCATGCAAAAAAAAAAAAAAAAAACATGCATGGTTTTTGCCCAAAATGGCATGTGATGATCATAAAGTGGGCATGCCTGTAAAGAGGAGACTCGTGGGTACCCTCAGAACCCATTTTTATTGGCATTTCTTGAGGTCAGAGGTCAAGGGACCCCTTTGAAAATGGTCAAGCCAGTTTTTCCTCTCCAAGATTTATCATAACTTTTAAGCACTTTTAAGCTTCCTTCGTGATATGCAAGTATGACATGATAGGTACCAATGGATTTCTTCGCCCACTGCAATGTCCGAAAGACAGAATAGTGATCAGGTCTGCCAATGTTAATTAAAAATTGATGCAGTGTTTTGGAAAATCAATGTATATTATATATGTATGATATTACAATAGTCATGTGTACTGATATTTTCTTACACATTTACTATATAGCAGAAGAACCTCCAATCAAACAGACAAACACACAATGCCAACATTAGCACCTTTGAAAGCTCATATGGCTAATGTCTTAGCCTAAATATGTTTCTCAAGAAGCAACATAAGTACTGATTTGGAGTTGTGTCTATGTCCCCCTGAATAATGAGTCTGATTTAAGTCTCCAGCAGCTCCTGAGAAAAATATCTGCTTATTTAGCGGCTAGATGTTCCATTGTCTTCCCCAGCTAGTTGATAAATTTGTCTGTCTGTGGTTTGGTGGTGGGCAGGTAGTGTACAGTGGGTGTATCCAGCTGCCTGCTGCTGGAAACAAGGTTAATGAGACTGAGACTGAAACAAACAGAGGCTGAAATGCTCCCAAGAGCTGCAGAGTTGCTGATTATATGAATATTCTGATTTTAAGCTGGTATAAGGATTCCCATGTTCAGCATCTTAGTGTAGTGTGTTGGCATGCTAATATTTGCTACTTACCAAGCACAAAGTACAGCTGAGGCTAATGGGAATGGTATTAGTTTTGCAGGTATTTGGCCATAGTCTAGTATTGTACAAATAAAATTTGGATTCCTTCTTTTGAAGGTGCTTCTGGAAAAGTTAAGGAATCACCAAAGTTTTTACCTTTCATCCTGAGGCAATCCATCCAACAGATGTTGAAACATTTCACTCAAAACCACACATTGTTGGCTTTAGAGGAAAAGTCAGAGGATCACCAACGTTATTGGGCTATATCATCTGGTGAGCATGAGTATCTGTGCCACTAGTTGTTGAGATATATTTCAGTCTGGACCAAAGTGATGTAACCACCGACAGATCAGCAGCATCACCATTCATTGAGCCCTGCTGCTAGTGTAGCTAATAAAAACTGCAAAGCAGTTATCCTACCACTGACCTCCTACTGTGGTGCTTGATTCTCCACTCCAGTCATGAAATGTAATTACAGTGAATCTTCAGACAGAGAAAACAAAATTTGAATTTCAACCCACACGTTTGTTTTATGATGATGAATACTGGTGGATAATCAGTGTCTTCTTCCAAACAGCATGAACTCTATTTAGCTACCTCCCACAAAATGCTGACACAACAAGAGGAACATCAATAATAGCAGTGATCGTATCGGTTTTCCTCTTTATCTTTTCTTTTTATTGTCCTGAGTAGAAGTAGTCTGATAAGATAAAGCGCATCTCCTCAAAAGTGTTGACACAAATGTTATTTCCTTAAGGTCATCCTGCACCTATGGAGACAAATGGTCTTTGTTGTTATTATATTTTTGGTGTTTTGCTGATGCAAATGTTTTAACTTAGAGAATAATGTTGCAAAATGTCTTTGGAAATGTGTGCTAGAGATGGAAGCATTTTGCTTTAACTTCAATCTGCAGCAGACTGTTTTGTGTTTTCGAAAAATGAAGCAGTCGTAAACGTAGCGGGGGGGTGGGGTGGGGGTCTTTGGGGAGAGAATTAAAGGTCCTGTTCAGATCTCGTATTAACATGCGTCCTGAGTGATCCAATCACAAGTGGACAGCTCTAAGTATGTCTGTTCACACCTGGCATTACAATGCATCTCCACATGTGTCTTGAGTGACCACTTGTGATCTGATCTCACTTCCCTGCTCTATATGCAAGTAAACATGTAGTAAACACGTGGCTAATAGAGCAGACATTGTGACGTAATATTACTTGAATGTCAGTAGTAATATTTTACATATTTGTGAATTTGGGTACATTTTATTAACATCAAAATATAGGGTCATTGCACCGGCGAGACCTACGTGCAATGGACAACAGTAATAGTGAAAGCAGCAGGTGTTATATTTCACACATACTGGACAAGAGAGAGTCGATCAGCCGAAAGATTGCGGAGGATTTGGTGTCAAAGCAAAAAGCAAACTCGCCTATTTGGCAGTATTTCAGATTTCAATCCAATGCTATGAGGGAACCATAATAGTGTTGTAGTCAAGACCACACCAAATGAGACCAAGACATTACCGACACCAGAGAGTACCGAGTACAAGTACTGAGTTAAACAATTGGGCAACTTCGGCATCAAGAAGAAGAAGAAGAAGAAGATATTCCTTTATTAGTCCCGCTAGGGGAAATTCAATTTTTTCACTCTGTTAACTTAACTATACACACACATGCACAAACAGGTCCATATACATGCAACAATTGGAGAGATGTCAGAGTGATGGGGCTGCTCCTGACAAGCGCCCCGAGCAGTTGGGGGTTTGGTGCCTTGCTCAGGGGCACCTCGGCAGTGCCCAAGAGGTAAACTGGCACCTCTCCAGCTACCAGTTCACACTCAGTTCTTAGTCCATGTCGGGACTTGAACCGGTGTCCCTCCGGTTCCCAAGCCAACTCCCTACAGACTGAGCTACTGCCGCCCCCAATCAAGCACACCCGAATCCGTCTCGTCATTCTCCGAGTCAGTCTCGCTGCTGTTACTTAGCTGCTCAGTGATGATTCCTGCCTTCGTGATCAATTGGCAGATAGTGGAGTAACTCGCCCTGGCGTTGCCTCCCTGTTTTGGTGAATGTGTGTTTGCCTTCTCTCATCCAACGCTCCCACGCAGCTCGCAGTTTAACTTTGACCTGTTGACACCAATATCTATATGTTTGAGTTCTTTAGTTAATCACCTGGAATGACGGCAAGCTCCGAATTAGTTTTCTTCACTTTCATTTTGACAGTGTTGGTGAGATGGGCACGCATGGAGTCGAAGATCAATAGGGACGGAGAGTTGTGGAAAAAGCCGTTCAGTCTCTTGATTTCTCTCAGCTACTCACTGAAAGTCGCTGGCGATTTTCATGTCAAGCGCTACCGCTGCTGCCTTGAGTCGCATAGAAACTGTAGAGAAGCTTCTACCTGCTGCTCTCTGTTGAATAACCCACTGTTCAATTTTGTCCTCTAACTGTGGCCATCTCGCTTTGTTCTCTCGGAAACTCTGTTTGGTCTTTACTTGGCGCAGATCATCTTCTTGCTTCCTCCACTTCCGTACCATTGATTCATTAATATTAAATCCTCTCGCTGCTGCTCTATTCCCATGTTCTGCTGCGTGACTGATAGCCATAAGCTTGAAATCACTTCGTAAGCATGTCTCTTCACAGGTGCCAAGTAAGCACAACCAGAATTCATATATAAGCTGCACCGGATTATAAGGCGCGCTGTCGATTTTTGAGAAAATTAAAGGATCTTAAGTTGCACCTTATAGTCCGGAAACTACGATAACTGGTCTGTGTCAGAACACCATGTAACACCGGTAGCACTGACTACCATGCTAAGCCTACCAGCCACCAGCTAAATGCTGGTAAAATATACAAGTGGCTGCTAGATTTTCTTCACTCAAAGGACAAAAAAATAATGGTAGTCTATTGAGTGGCTGGCAGGTTTTGGAAGCCACCAACTACAGTGGCAGATGCACAAAAATTTTAATTTCCAACACTAGGGCCAATCAATATCACTGCAGCCCCAGTCACACGACTTCTCAGGGTTAACCCCAAGCATGAGTGCAGTCACATTGAGGTAATCACTGTGACAGTCATGGTTTCTAACTTCATCTCAAATAAATAAGATCATTTTAGTTAGCTAGAACCATATTAGCCTGGATAAATTTAACCCCATATGTAAAATTTGAATATTTCTGACTGTGGTGCCTTGGAGTGTTTGTAAAGACAAGTACAGTGTGCCAATGTGTATGAAGCTTGAGTTTGGCCAGATAATGATGTGCCATCTTCATCATGATAATACTTCAATCATAAAAGCCAAAATGCCTCTAATACTCCACATGGACACAAACACAATGAAAGACAGCAGAGAAGCATCTGGTTCTGTATAGTAAAATGATAAAAAAAAAAAAAAAAAAAGCGCAGGTATTCCCCTCATCCGCTCTTGTGACTTATTCCTATTTATTCATTATTTCTTTATGTAATTGTACCATGTCAGTTATAATCAGCTGTGGTTTTATTGGTATTACTATTATTATACTTTGGCTATGCATCTTAGTTGGCCTATAATAGTCCAATGATATTCCAAATGCAACATTATAAGTTTAAAGTGGTGTGTTTATGTATAGTGTTAATACTTAAAGTGCTTTCTGTATTATTTGTAGCCTATAGTATCTCCCATTAATTACATTATGTCTACAGCCTGGAATCAATATCAGCCAGACAGGCAGGCAGGCAGGTATATGTAGAGCTGAGGTATATGAGCTCTTCATTCACCTTTTAGGAGTCCCACTCAGGATGCTCCAACATATTATACAGAGACACATTCTGAATTTCTACAGTGAATAAAAGGTACCAGAAGATACTGGGTTTTGGGGTCCTCTTTCAAGAAAATATTCAGGTATTTGAGTTAAAACTATGCAGTTTTACATCATTTTGGACCATTTATTACTACAAATAATAATATTTTTTATTGTCTATCACAGCCATTGTCTGCACATTCAATTCTTCTGGAAATGTTTGGCCTGTAATATCATATTTTATAAATCAAAAGGTCAGATTCAGAAGACTTTTAAATACGGTTTCATTAATTATATTTGTTCACAATTAAAAAATAAATTTATGATGAACAGCACACTAATTATTTTACAAATAGACATGAAACATTGTATTGATAAATTACAGCACCCTCGTTCTCACCCCCTCCCCTGTGCCGTGCATTGGCTAGATGTTCTCCACATTGTTTTTATGTTCATACAACTTATGGGGCACAGTGCCAAAAACACTGCCACTGCGCCTTAATGAATCTCCCAGGGAACCCGATATGGAAATGGCAGAAAAGAGTAACAGTAGCTTGACAGAACCTTATACAACAGACTACTTATTGTCAATAACAACCCCCCTGTCAGGGTATAGATGTAAATGCTACCCACTTGTGCAGTCGGTAGATTTGTAGACATGCACAGTCTGTGCCACAAAGTTTGGGCTGGTACAGGGATGATGGTGAGGAAATTTTCCCACTGGTTTTTGTTGTGACAAGACCGGTGTTACCGATTTCTACCTGTTTCTGTTTTGTCCGGCCTCTCCAGTAGTGCTTTCACTGAGAGGTTGCAGCTCGTGCCTGACTGTGATTACTTCATTAACATTATGGCTCCCTTTATGGTATTGGGTTAAGATCAGAAATATTGCCAAATAGGCACTTTTGCTCTTTGCCTTGCCTGTCAACTCTCTCTCTCGTCCCATGTGTGATTTCTGACTCTTGCTACTGTGAGCTGAGACTCCATACAGAGCACACACATTCATTTTACAGGTCTATGTATTGATAACATGGTGCTGATACACACAAATAACTAAATGGGTTTTATTTCTAAAAACGTTGGAGGCGGTGGGTATGTTATGTAAACGGTGTATGCCCAACCACTGTGTAACAACGTTACCACTGATGAGTGTCGCAAGCCTAGTCTGTCTGAAAACCTCATGGACAAGACAATATTACGATGTTCGCATCATGCACACCCTCGCAGCAGCACCAGCAGGTACTAAAACAGGGAGCAGGAATTTTAGAAATGCAGGCTCACACTCCTAAAAATGTTCCCGGCAAAGTATATGCAATGAGCATTATTTCTAATACCATGGTGTACCGTATATAGACCAGTGGTGGCAGAGACAGCGTTTGTATAACAGTATGGAGCACTTTGTATTTAATTAGTGAAGGTCTTTGGCAGAAACTGCAGAGCTTGAAGTGCAGGTATTCTGTTCTCACCATCCTTTGGGTCAGCTTTCACACATCATCCAAGGAGGGTGATAATGAGAGTGAATTTAAATTCCGGTATCGGTCCCTTAAAGAGAGCCTCACACTAGCATTTTGAAATATTCAGTAGATGAAAATTAATCTAACAGATAATGAGTTGTTAATCACAGCAGCTCTGAGTGTTTAATCTATCCACAGTAAAGAGGCTGTTCACCTGGGTTTCTCCAGAGAACACAGAGGCTTTTGACAATGTTTTTTCACATGTGGGTGACTTCTTTATGCTCTATCCTTCCTCTGACAAGGCCAGGGCTCAGAGGAAACACACAGGATTCAGGGTGTGTTTCTCTTTCTTAGCCTCCTATCTTTTCCTATAATTCTCAAAGGAAATGCATTCCACATATAAATGTGATGCATCAGTTTGCTTCCCAGAAAACCTTAATCAGTCTTATTAAAGGAGTTCCAGTTATTTCAGAAGGCAGGAAATGGCTGCCATGACAGACAGTTGATTTTCTGGTGTGATCTGTGGGATGGCAGGGTCTTATCAGGAAGATGCTATTCCCAATTAAGACACCACTCCTTTAATTATGCTTAATTCAGGGAAAACATAGCCAGTTATCACATGCCTCACATTGGACAGCTAAACATGGTTGTCCTTTCAACAGGAGAGCCATTCAGGCATTGCTTATGTCGGAATCCAAGGTTGTGATTCTTTTCAAACCACGTAGGTGTCACCCTGTTTACCACAGTCTCATTCAGTGTGGCTGGAGAGGGACAAAAACACATTTTCAGGGACCTGGGCAGCAAGATGGGAGGAAGGGAAATGTACATGAAAGAGCGGAAAGGGAAATATATCTTTTAATAGGCACATTGACAGGAACAAGAGAGATGCACCATTGAGTGGTTAATGGCAGAGAGGTGATATACAGTAACTCAGTGCTATGACACTTTATGAAAATAAAAGTCAAATAACAACAGAGAAAATGATAATTCTGGTGTATTGGGTTTTATTTTTAATGTCAGCACAGCGCAGACAGGTTGCAGACAAGCCAGCATTTTAGACAGATGATCTAAACTACTTTATTTGAAACTGTGTACACAATGTTGGTAGTAACTTGCACAGAAAACATTGTACTAGGGCTGGGCTATATGACAAAAACAAGCCCAAAATGTCTATTGTATATATTTTTCTACAGTCTCTATCACAATGTTAGGCCTATATTTATTGCCCTGCATTATTTTTTTTCTCTATAAATTCACTTTAAACGTTTAAGTTAATTTTGCGCTCAAGTTCTTAAAATGAGAAAATACCCTTGTACTTTTCATTTGTCAGGTATTCAATTCACACAGGAGAATACAGATATAGGCTTCACTATATGACTATTCCATAAGACTAGTTATTTACTGAATTACCAGAAAACATGCTATATTTTGATATACTTGAGTATTGTTATCGATATATGTAATTTCCTATATCGGGATAGAAGATTTTGGCCATATCACCCAGCCCTACTTTGTACTCATGAAACTGTTAAGTACAAAAGGTCAGTGTTGAACCTAGATGTCAGCCTGTAAATTGTGAAGCATGTTTACATCAGTCTGTTTGGTTTCCATTGAGGTATTGCTGACCTTGGAAGTAGTTTGACAAAACAACAAAATCTTAACTCAAGGTCACCTTCTGGAGGTTTTAGTCTCAGTGAACACTAAAGAAGACTGTTCGATGTGGTTGATCTCAGATCTCAGCATTTAAAGGTGCAGTGTAGGATTTGGCAGCATTTGGTGGTGAGGTTGCAGATTGCAAACTGAAACTTCTGCTGTGTGCCAAGCATGGAGGAGAGCTATGGTGAATGACCCTATCTAGACCCAGTGTTTGGTTGGTCCATCCTGGGCTACTGTAGAGACATGGTGGTGCAACACAGCAGACCCCATGAAGAGGACCCACTCCCTATGTTGATATGAAGCACAACAATCCTTAGTTTCAGGTAATTAAACACTCAAGAAAACATACTTCCCCCTAAATGCTACACACTGGCCCTTAAACTTGGTGAATATAATAAAGAAGAAGAAGAAGAAGAAGAACTAGCTTTATTAGTCCCACGAGGGGAAATTCAATTTTTACACTCTGTTGTTAATTTTTTCACACAGCACATGCAGACCTAAAATACATACATGCACAAACAGGACCTATATACATGCATTAATGGAGAGATGTCAGAGTGAGGGGGCTGCTCCTGACAAGCGCCCCAAGCTGTTGGGGCATTAACATACCCCATAGACTGGATATAAGAATTGTGGACTGCTGTTTTGAAGCCTCAAGTTTGGCTTTTTGGCCATCGTAAACTTGTTTTTTTTTAAAGCAGAAGTGAGAAGGTGGAGCTAAGAACATTCAATCATTGAAAAAGACATTTTTAGGTGCCCAAAATGTTACAAATAATTTTCATGAACTGAAAACCTACTATAACAGGTGTTAAGGATATAACCACAGGCAGGTCTGGACTCAAATGCAATACACTGAAAACAGGGCTAGGCAAAAATCGGCGTCTTTAATACTGGCAGTAGTCGGTACACAGAGATCAATAATAACAGGCAAACAAATCCAAGTTGAGAGGCTGAGGGCGTAGTCAAAAAACACGAGCAGTAGATCAAAAACACGAGGAGTCAATAATACGAAATAATGCTGGGACGCTAGACACTGTAAACAGGCAAGACGAACTGGCACAGGAGGAATGGGGAGCACACATTAAATACTAGTGAAAGAAGTGACTAACTATGGACAGGTGGACACAATCAGGGGCGGGGGCGACGATCAGACTCAGGTGAGCGGTGAGGAAAACTAGGTCAGCGGGCAGTGCTCAAATGTGCAGGAGGGAAACATGCAGGGCAGGGAGTGAAGTGATCTGCAATGAGAGGAGAGGTTAAACATGCCAAAATAAAACAGGAAGTGCACCAAAATAAAAGCATGCAACACAGAGACACAGACTAAGACCTCCAATCCCTAACAACAGGGTTAAAGTTCTGATACGAACACACTGATAACACCCAGACTGGACAACAGCGTGGTAGCAACCTGTCAATCACAAGGTAGCCACGCCCAAAGCATCACTGGGGGAATAAATCATGTGATAATAGGCTCATATACTCATATGCTCATAGTTTCCTCCTTGATGTACACACATTTGAATAAGCAAGGAAGCAAACAAACAAATCAAGTGAGAGATGAATTCATTCCAGTGCAGTCATGTAGTGCAGGTTGTATTTCATTCTGTCAGAGGTCTCATGTCACAGAATGCTAGCTGTGTGAAGCAGACAGGTGCTATTATCTGCTCAGTTACATTGCTCAAACTTGGCCTTGACCGGTATTCATCAAGGCCATGCCTTGTAGCAACAATAATGTGCTGTATGAATTATGCACAGCATTTTGCAAAGCTCTACATAGCAGTTTAACAAACCTTTAGCCAAGAAAATCCTGATTTAAACCATGACACTCATCTTTAATTTTAGTTTTTCCACAGTATAACAAAAATATTCACATTTCATGCAGATCTTTTAGTGGGTTTTAAAATATATTTTTCATTCTGAAAAGACAATAACATCTGCTGATGTCTGCATTTGGATGGTGGTAAATCAACGCCTTGACAGATGTCACTGTAGTGATGAATGCCTTCATTGCAGAGCGAGACATCAGGGGCTTTGCTCTTCTGTCTGGGTGCCATGGCAACGCAGACAGAGCAGTGTGTGTGTGTGTGTGTGTGTGTGTGTCTTTGTGTATGTGTGTGTGTGTGACCTGCCCACCTTCCAAACCCTCACCAGATTAACTTGTGTTCTGTCGCTGCGTCTGCCTTGGTTCGGCTGATAGGCCAAATCTGGTCGTCCGCTCTGGCCATTGACTGTTAGCTGATCAAAGTCTTTCCTCTGCCAGAGTCGTGTGTGCAGATTGATGCAGTTCAAGGAGGACTTTGAAATAACTACACATTGAAAATAATCCAAGCGATCCTAACTTCAAGGGTGTATTTTAGAAAACATTCCCAAATGCTAGCCCATCATTCAAACAGATCCTAAAGTATATATAATTATATAAGTATTTATAGTATCGTATAGAAGTATAGTTCTTATATAGTATATAAGTATAGTAATTGTATAAGTATCCTAAAGTATTTCCCATATAAATATTCCCTATGTTGGTCATTATACACAAATTTTCACCTCAGGTATCCCTACTTCCCCAACTGAACAAACAGATGTAGTAGCTGTTCCCACTATACCTTCACCCACAAATCACAACAAACATCCACAATATAATGAGTAACACAACTAATTACTTCTTTCTGTTTTTAATTAGTGATGTAGTTGTTTTTTTGCATTATATAATAAAGGAGTAAGTGTCTGTATGCAAAACCCCACCCCCAAACAATGATCTTCCAATCATAGCGTAGCAACCATAAGTAGATATGGTAGGCCTGGAAAGCTATGAATTTCTCCATATGCCAAAGTGCTGTAGAGGGGTCAATATTAAGAGCAACACATGGACCTACATAGGCACATCCTGCAAAGTCTGACTTTTCCCTAAGCCTACAATCAACAACTGCAACTCAACTTCAAGCATAGCTTGACCAACTCATAGAAAGCCTAAATTTAATAGACATACTGTACGTGGAGGGCATCCTTAAAGAACAACATACACAGTTCACATGTCATTTGCTGGCTACATTTAGATATCTCCAATTATATTTGCCTTTATTTCTTTAATTTCTCTCCACCAGTGGATGTGTGGTTGGCAACTTTGAAAGTGTTTCTTTTGAAAGTCTGTACAGAGATTACATTATGGCTAATTCATAATGCGTGTTTGTTTCCCCTTCATTTAGCTTTGTGGTAGTCTATAAACAGTTCCCCTGTTTCACAGGAGCGATCTGGTTCCATTGTGCACACTGGGTTTGGTTTGTGTAACTGCTGTGGAAATTTTCCCACTGGTTAATAAACAGCCCCGTGTGACCTGCTCTGTCCTCCACATGGTGATTGCCTCATTAACATTATGGTTCCCGTAGTGCATGGCTTTAAATTTGAAAAAGAAATTGCCAAATAGCCACTTTTGATTAATAGAAAAAAAAAAAAAAAAAAAAAAAAAAAACTAGAAATAGGCATATTCAATTTTCGCTTTGGCACCAAATCCTCCACCAACGTCTTGTCTGTCAGCTCCCTCTCATCCTGTGTGTGAACTCTGACTCCTGCTGCTCTGAGCTCAGACTCCATACAGTCACTTTCTCTTTCAATTTTGTTTGTCATCCAACAATGTATTACACAGTGCTGATAAGTGAAGATGAACTAAATGGGTTTTATTCCTATAAAAAAGCACAACAGTGGTGGTGAAGTAATGTAACTGGTGCATGGCCAAACACTGTGTAGCATCAGTAACAAACTACAAGCAATTAACTGGTCAAATCAACATGCTTTAGCAGGACAGACATCTTTGTCACTATGCTGCTGTGCACATCACCATCTCTCTGTGAACTATGAACACAAACATGGACCCATTGTAGTCTTTAATTGGCACTGTGAGGTTTCATGTGAGCATGTAGGTTTAAGCCTGAGCCTGGGTTGCACATTTAGGGATCATCAGACACCATGTAATATTTTTGATCTGCATTGTTCCACAAAACAAAAACTGTTTAGATGTGTATTGCCATGTAGTTTTTTATTGCCATCATGCTTCACGAGGGATGTTAATAATTAATAATTGACTGACATTAAGCATGCTAACTGATTAACACTGAAATAAATAATAATAATAATTAAAACGCTGAGAAAAATGGAGAGGAGCAACTTATCACTTTAAGGAGAAATGTTGGTCCACCTTAAGAGAGAGCCGGTGCAGATACAGGAAGTTGGCTCTGGACTTCCAGCTGAGGAGTTGTAGCTTGTAGCCTTGTAGCATTTATTCACCATGCACACACTGTCTACTACAGCTACGTTCACAGCTATAACGCCACCAACAAACCCACACTCACCACTGCCACACATACACGGTCTGTCAGAAACTCGCTTAAGTTACGCTACAGTGGGGCACGGAGCCACCGGAACCGCTAGCAGCCAGCTGCTAACGTAGCACAAACACGCATAGTGTTTGTCAGACAATCGCTATCGTTAATATGAGCAGACACACAGCTGACAACCAGCTTAACTAAACTAAATGTGTGCTGGTGGTGGTCACAAACTTTTACCGAGAAAGTGGCTGCATGTCCGCCACACTACACGCTGCTCCGTGGCTGCTAACGCTCCCGGACGGTGACCTGGACACTCAGTTGTGTGTTATGCTCATTCATATAAAGCAGATGGTGCACCGCTGTACGCGGGGCACAAATCTTAACGGTTAATAATCGGTTAATGAGGGTCGGTTATCGGTTAAGAAAATTTTAAAAATTAGCATCCCTATGCTTCACCTTCAACACCTCCATGTTATCCTACTGATCCCCAAGAGGGGCAATTGTGCTATCTGGTGCTAGCAGGCAGTAGTACAGGTAGTGATACACTTGATACCTAAGAACATCGCTGTAGTGATATAACAATGACCCAGATAGAGAAAGAAAGGGAAGGTGGACAGAGGGAGGACGCAGTGATCCAGAGAAATGAATTAGCCTGCTGTGAATTGACAGTTCCAGTTCTGTGGATAGTCTACCACACTACACACACACACACACACACACACACACACACACACACTATGCCAAAAGGAAAACAACTTGGGAATTGTAGGTCTATAAAATGAAATTAACTGTTGTGTTCATTCAATAAACAATATTTTGTAAAACCACCAGAGAGCACCTGTCTGTAAACATTAGGAGTCAGACCGATTCTGCATTGTGTTCAATCTTCAGCTGAGGCAGCAGGTCTATTTATTGATAGTGTGTCATTTTGTCATAGTAAAAAAAAAAAATCCACATTGAACATATACATACATTGAAACAGGCTATACAATTGCATCCATATATTCATAACCAGGGGAATGTGACAGGAAATCCTATTTTCCCCCAAGGATGTGCATCTGCATTTTATATGCTTCAGCACACAGAGGACGGTGAGCGTTTCTCAGGTTGTAGTGGATAATAAAATGTGAATGAAGACAACATAAGGTCTTTGCTAGGTATCTGATCACAGAATCCCTTAATCTGACTTTTAGCTGTGTTGCCTCTCATCCAGTGAATCCCTGTATTTGAACTTTGACGGCACATACAGTACAATCATATGTGTCAAGTTGCACGGCTATAATCTAGTACATCTCTACTCTCCACTTTGCCTAAACAGCTTAAAGATGTCACTGTAATTTATTTGTACACGTTCCGTTTTATACATATTTTTAATATTTAATACTAAACATATTTGTGAGATATACAGTAAAAACGAATGAAAGAGTATGCTCTAACCTGAGCTTTCCAAACAAAGAGTAAAAAGTGCTTCCAAAATAACTAACAAATCTTTTCTTCTGTGTCTGTTTTGAGTCAGGTCTGCTCCAGGAAACAGTGCAGCCTTGCAGTTTGAGTTTCACACCTATTTGCTCTCCTGACCTTCTCCTGACTACTCGGCTTTTGTGATCGAGATGGAAACATTAAAGCCAGTGGTACAAAATCAAATGAATACTGTAAGCATGGCTTACTTTAACTGACCTTGCATTTATATAGTCCTTTTTCATCTTTTGACCACTCAAAGTGCTTTACACTACATGTGAACATTCACACACATTTATATGCTAATGGGAGAGGCTGCCATGCAGGGTGCCGACCGGCTCATCAGGATCCAATCTAAATACTCACTCACACACCAATGGCACAGGCTCAGGGAGCAATTTGGGCTTAAGTGTCTTGCCCAAGGACAGTTGGGGATCGAACTGCTGACCTTTCAATTGGTGGACCACCCACTCTACCTCTGAGCCACAGCCACCACTGCATTTCAAGCAATAGAGGTAGTGTCTTGTTTGTTTTATTCTTTCAGTACTACTAGTGCTACACTTGGGACTTGGGCCCAAGAGGTAAACTGGCACCTCTCCAGCATTCCCTTAACAAACCAATCCACTACCCAATATGCTAAAGCTTACCAAAAATACCCCACTGCTTGGGTGTCAGACAGTACACTCGGTAGCTCTTTAGAATGTGATCCTATTCCTAACTACCTGCATAGATAGGTTGAACAGTAATATTGTTTCACATATTGATTTTAATATTTTATCTCTGTTCAGTTCTTGTTTCTGCTACTTTTTTGATGCAATGCATTCATAGATTAGCATTTTTGTTTTATCTACTATAAAAATAATACACAAGTACAATCTACACAATTATCAAGGTAAGTAAAGTAAACACTCAATAATTTGGATAGAAAGTGAAGAATACCATTCAATACCAATAGGATAACCTCTTTTGGTCTAAACGTCTACTATAACGGCATATTCACATAAGTGTAGTTTAGCTTGGTTGAACTGAACCCTGGAGCATTTAAACCTGTGTTACAATGTGTTTGGGTTGGTGTGAACACCAGACTCGTACTCTGGGGCGGACCAATGACTGCTCTCTGGTCAGCCTTGAAGGGGTGGTCTTGGACCGCTGTCAGGTGATCTCTGGAGTGGTTCATTTCTGATGTGAACACCATTCAAACCAGTTACAGGAAGCGTATCATTCATGTGTTATTTCATTAGTTTAAAAAAATGTTTGCTTTTCCTTTTTTTTTCCTGTGGTTGGTGAACTAGTAGCCTGTTTGCTACCATTGAATTTGATAAAATTTACTGTTTTCAGACAACAAATGACACAATAAGTAGCTAGCGCACCCCACGGTCCCTCTGCCTCAATCTCTCGTGTTAGGAGACTGGTTTGCCGACAGGAGAACTTTCACCAACTCCGTAGTCTCCTGGCAGCAGGGAATAACAGATCGACCATTTAGGCCCAGCGCTGCTGCTGGCCACCAATCCACTCTTTGATTCATTTTCTGTAGTCAGTGTTAACACGAAAGCGTGTGGAATTAGCAAGTTAGCTAACTAGCTAACAACTTAACGCTTCATCCACACATTGTCGCAGCATAGGAAAACATTGCTATCACCAGAAGAGTGACAACTTTTTTCGTCTCATTTTATGTACATTAACCAGCCTAGCATGAAAGCTTGGTATAATAAGCAAGCTAGGTAGCTAACTAGCCAGCTGCTAAATAAGTAAAATTTAACGACTTTGCGTTATCCGCACACTCTTGTCACAGCATAGGACAGCACAACACAAGTCGTACAACGAGCCAACTATTTGACCAATAACAACTGACATTTCCACCACATGACTTTTGATTACAATTTCTGGATTGTTTGAGTTTTACATTTGTGTGATAAAGTGGGTGAGAAAACATCATTTGTCCCCATGTTCACCATTGCAATATTTCATATTAATTTAACCATACTTGTTTTGTCATTATGTAACCATAGTTCAATCAATTGCAGACTTGCAAGACACATTCTATCCCAACTTCAACTGTGACTCCAGAGTTTCCAGATCTAAACCATCTACCAGCAGATACAGTTGTGCTCAAAAGTTTACATACCCTGGCAGAATTTATGATTTCTTGGCCATTTTTCAGAGAACATGAATGATAACACAAAATTTTTTTTTCCACTCATGGTTAGTGGTTGGGTGAAGCCATTTATTGTCAAACAACTGTGTTTACTCTTGTTAAATCATAATGACAACAGAAACTTCCCAAATGACCCTGATCAAAAGTTTACATACTCTGGCGATTTTGGCCTGACAACATGCAGCTAAAGGTAACATCTTCACCTGTGACCTGTTTGCTTGTAATCAATGTGTGTGCACAAAAGTTCTTTGAGTTTCTGTGCTCCCGACAGACCCTTGACCCAGTGCTGCATTGACGTTTCTGGATTCTGAGTCATGGGGAAAGCAAAAGAGCTGTCAAAGGATCTACGGGAAAAGGTAACTGAACCATATAAAACAGGAAAGGGATATAAAAAGATATCCATGGAACTGAGAATGCCAATGCCTCAATCTCTGATTAAGAAGTGGAAAGTGAGGGATTCTATTTGAAACCAAACCATGGTCAGGTAGACCAACAAAAGTTTCTTCCACAACTGCCAGGAAAATTGTTAGGGATGTAAGGGGTTCATGTGGTAAAGCTGTCGGGTATATGTTGCATGCTTTTGTTTTGACACCCACTACCCCCCCGGATCATCAATGGTGGTCCCGTCTACACGGTGAAGTGGTTGCTGGATGTTCGCCGTCGTGGGCGGGGCAGCCAGTATCTGGTGGATTGGGAGGGATACGGACCAGAGGAGAGATCATGGGTCTCAACAAAGGACATCATGGACCCAGAATTGATCCGAGACTTTAACAAACGGCATCCTGGACTTCTTGGGACGTCAGGTGCCGTCCATTGGGGCGGGGGGGGATACTGTAAGGGGTTCATGTGGTAAAGCCGTCGGGTATATGTTGCATGCTTTGGTTTTGACACTTCCTGTTTTATTTTGTATTCTAACATCCCTTCTCATTTCAGAGCACTTCACTTCCCGCCTGCATGCTTTCCTGCCTGCACTGTTGAGCACCTCCTCCTGACCTAGTTTCCAGCACCGCTCACCTGCGTCAGATTGTCATCCCCCGGCCCCAATTGTGTTCACCTGTGTATAGTTATTCACTCCCCTCACGGATATTTAATGTGTGCTCCCCATTCCTCCTGTGCCAGTTCGTTTTGCTCCTTAGTGACAATCGTACCAGCGTTTATTTCCTCGTGTTTGACTCCCCGTGAATTTGATTACTCTGCTCGTTTTTTGATATTGCCTTTAGCCTGCCGTTTTTGGACTTGTCTGCTTTGATATCTGCTCCACCGTGTACCGACCCTGTTTTGTAATAAAAGACGCTGATTTTGACTATTCCTGCTTCCGAGTCTGCTCTTGAGTCCAGCCTGTTAGTACCGAGCCTTGACAGTACGAACTGGCCAATATGGACTCAGCGGACTCCGACCCGGTTCGATCCGCTATCTGTGCCCAAGGGAAGCGACTCAACCAGCAAGAGGAACAGCTTACCGCCGTTTGCCACAATGTTAAGCAGTTGTCTGAACATCAGGAGAACTTCTGTTCTTCCATCGGCGAACAAATGAGCCAGCTGGGGGCCCAGATGCAGGCTCTCATTAGTCTGCTGGAAAAACCCCCGTCTCCCAGCAACGAGCCCCGCGTCACTCCACCAGCGGCGGCTTCCTTCCCTGAGATGCCGGTTCCTGGTCCTTTGCCGCCCCCCAGAGTGGCGTTCACCTCATCTCCACATCTTGCTAAGCCTGAGCGTTTTTCCGGGGACACTGAGAACTGTCGCTCATTTCTGGTGCAATGCAGTCTTCATTTCAAACTGCAGGCAGCCCAGTTCCCTACTGAGCGTTCTAAGGTAGCATTTATCATTACCCACCTTTCCGGCAGGGCTGAGGCTTGGGCAACTGCAGAGTAGGCCCGAAATTCCCCAGTGTGTTCTTCCCTGTGCCTATTCACTGAGCAATTGGCTCCATTAGACCTTCCATCCGACCCCGATGCCGTTATCGCCCTAGCCATCAGGATCGACAACAGGCTGTGGGAAAGAGAAAAGGAGAAGCGCCGCACCGCAGTACCCCCTCTCATCCAGACGAGGCAGTCTGTACCCAGCGTCCTGCTTGGCGTTCCCCAGCTCAGGTCGGTGCCGAGGGATCTCCGACTCCCCCTAGTGGCACAGAAGAGCCCATGCAAGTGGGTAGAGCGAAGCTGTCTCCAGAGGAACGCCAGTGCCGTCTGCGGGAGGGGCGGTGCATCTACTGCAGCCAACTTGGCCATTTCCTGGTTTCCTGCCCACCAAAAGACAAGGCTCACCAGTGAAGGAGAGGACACTGGTGAGCCAAACATCTGCTACGAACTCTTCCTCTCGTCCTCTCCTCCAGGTGCAGATCGACTCTCCTCACCATTCCCTGCTTCATCCAGCATTGGTGGACTCCGGCTCGGATGAAGACTTCATCGACGGGAGCCTGGTGGAGGCGCTACAGCTGCAGAGAATCCCTTTGGAGGAACCCCTGGAGGCAAGCGCATTGGATGGAAGGCTCCTCTGCAGGGTTACTCATCGTGCTTCCCCAGTACAATTAGTAACCACCGGTAACCACTCTGAGACTATCAGTTTTCACATTTTCGAGTCATCTGCACACCCTGTAATATTGGGCTTGCCCTGGTTAAAAAGACATAATCCACATGTGGATTGGGTAACGGGGAAAATTCTGAAATGGGGTGAGGGCTGTAATCTAACTTGTTGCCCATCTGTTCCTTCTCCGGAGCCTCTGGATAGACTACTGGCGCCCCTCGTGTTGGACCAAGGCTCTACCTCCCCCTCGTCGCCTGCAGAGGTCGCAATCTCCCCAGATTTGACCGGAGTCCCCTCCTGTTATCATGACCTCAGAGGGGTATTCAACAAGGCTTGTGCCACTTCGCTTCCACCACATCGGCCGTATGACTGCGGCATTGACCTGCTCCCGGGGACTTCGCCTCCTAAAGGAAGGTTGTATTCCCTCTCGGGGCCCGAGAAGGAGGCCATGAGGGAGTACATTGACTCCTCATTGAAAGCAGGAATCATCCGTCCCTCCTCCTCTCCTGCCGGGGCAGGATTCTTTTTCGTAGAAAAGAAAGATAAGTCACTTCGGCCTTGCATTGATTACCGCGGCCTTAACGACATCACCATTAAAAACAGGTACCCCCTCCCTTTAATCTCATCGGCTTTTGAGCTTCTGAAAGGCTCTCAGGTTTGTACTAAGCTAGACCTTAGAAACGCCTACCATCTAGTAAGAATAAGGGAGGGGGATGAGTGGAAGACGGCATTTAACACCCCCAGCAGGCATTATGAATATTTAGTAATGCCATTTGGTCTCACAAACGCCCCCGCCTTCTTCCAGTCACTTGTTAATAACATTTTGCGGGACATGCTTAACCGTTTTGTATTTGTATATCTAGATGATATTCTCATTTTTTCTCCCGACGAGCAGTCCCATATCGATCACGTATGCCAGGTTCTTCAGAGGTTGTTGGATAACCAACTTTATGTTAAGGCAGAAAAGTGCGAGTTTCATGTTTCGACCGTGTCATTCCTAGGGTACATGGTCTCCCCTGACAACATGCAAATAGACCCAGCTAAGGTGAGCGCGGTGGCAGAATGGCCAACCCCGAGAGACCGTAAAGCGGTGCAGAGGTTCTTAGGGTTTGCAAACTTCTACCGCCGCTTTATCCGCAATTATAGTACTATTGCCGCCCCCTTGCATGTTCTTACCTCCCCCAATGTTAAGTTTGTCTGGTCCACCGAGGCGGAAAGAGCTTTTAGCAAGTTAAAAGACTCTTTCAGCTCCGCTCCCATCCTCACGCTGCCAGAGCTTAGCCATCAGTTTATTGTGGAGGTAGACGCCTCGGATACAGGCATCGGGGCCGTTCTGTCGCAACGCTCGCTTAAAGATAATAAGCTTCACCCCTGTGCTTTTCTTTCTAGAAAACTGTCTGCTGCAGAAAGAAATTATTACATTGGCAACCGTGAGCTGCTAGCGGTTAAGGCAGCGCTGGAGGAGTGGCGTCACTGGCTGGAGGGAGCGGAGCAGCCTTTCCTCGTGTGGACGGACCATAAGAACCTTGAATATATTAGGTCAGCCAAGCGGCTTAACTCCCGACAGGCAAGGTGGGCTCTGTTTTTTTAATCGCTTCAACTTTACGCTGTCGTACCGACCCGGTTCAAAGAACGGTAAGCCTGACGCTTTATCCAGACTGTATGATGCTAATGACGCCCCCAGGGTTCCCTCTCCCATTCTGCCTCCGTCCTGCGTGGTGGGGGCGGTCACTTGGGACATAGAGGGCAGGGTTAAGGAGGCTCTAACAGGGGTGACGGCACCCGCAGGGTGTCCTGATAACAGACTTTTTGTTCCTCTTTCTAAGCACTCTCAGGTTATTCATTGGGCCCACACCTCGCGGGTCGCCTGTCATCCGGGGGCTAGACGCACTATGTACGTCATCAAGCAGCGGTTTTGGTGGCCGCGTATGGAGAAGGACATTAAGGAGTATGTCTCTGCCTGTGTCACTCGCGCCCAGAATAAGCCGTCCCATCAGCCACCCTCGGGGTTACTCCAGCCTCTTCCCGTGCCGCACCGCCCCTGGTCTGACATCTCCCTGGACTTTGTTACCGGGTTACCACCCACAGAAGGTAATACCACGATACTCACCATCGTGGACCGGTTCTTTAAAATGGTTCAATTCGTCGCCTTGCCCAAGCTTCCCTCTGCCAAAGAGACGGCGGAGGTGATGCTTGTTCATGTATTTCGTATTCACGGCTTTCCGAGGGATGTTGTGTCGGACCGGGGGCCCCAGTTTGTTTCTCGGTTTTGGAAGGAGTTTTGCTCCTTGTTAGGCGCTTCCGTAAGTCTTTCGTCTGGCCATCACCCTGAGTCTAATGGCCAGACGGAAAGATTAAATCAAGATTTGGAGACCGGATTGAGATGTCTAGTAGCACAGAACCCGGCCTCATGGAGCAGAAACTTAATCTGGATAGAATACGCGCATAACACTCTGCTCTGTTCAGCATCTGGTCTCTCCCCCTTCCAGTGCACGTACGGATACCAGCCCCCTCTGTTCCCCGATTTAGAGGGGGAGTCCAGCGTCCCCTCGGCTCAGGCCCTTGTCCGACAGATGTTGCTCAGGAGTGCAGCCTGGTATAAGAAGGCGGCAGATCGACGGAGGACACCAGCACCCACGTACCTTCCAGGGCAGCGGGTCTGGTTGTCCACCCGAGATCTGCCCCTTCACGTGGACAGCCGTAAGCTTGCTCCTAGGTTTGTGGGTCCGTTCACCATTTCCAAAATTATCAATCCGGTCACTGTTAAACTGCAGCTTCCTCGGTCTATGAGGGTCCATCCCACGTTCCACGTCAGACGCCTGAAACCCGTTAAGGACAGTCCTCTGGTCCCTCCCTCCAAGACACCACCACCCCCCCGGATCATCAATGGTGGTCCCGTCTACACGGTGAAGTGGTTGCTGGATGTTCGCCATCGTGGGCGGGGCAGACAGTATCTGGTGGATTGGGAGGGATACGGACCAGAGGAGAGATCATGGGTCTCAACAAAGGACATCATGGACCCTGAATTGATCTGAGACTTTAACAAACGGCATCCTGGACTTCTTGGGACGTCAGGTGCCGTCCATTGGGGGGTACTGTAAGGGATTCATGTGGTAAAGCCGTCGGGTATATGTTGCATGCTTTGGTTTTGACACTTCCTGTTTTATTTTGTATTCTAACATCCCTTCTCATTTCAGAGCACTTCACTTCGCGCCTGCATGCTTTCCTGCCTGCTTTCCTGCCTGCACTGTTGAGCACCTCCTCCTGACCTAGTTTCCAGCACCGCTCGCCTGCGTCTGATTGTCATCCCCCGGCCCCGATTGTGTTCACCTGTGTATAGTTATTCACTCCCCTCACGGGTATTTAATGTGTGCTCCCCATTCCTCCTGTGCCAGTTCGTTTTGCTCCTTAGTGACAATCGTACCAGCGTTTATTTCCTCGTGTTTGACTCCCCGTGAATTCGATTACTCTGCTCGTTTTTTGATATTGCCTCTAGCCTGCCGTTTTTGGACTTGTCTGCTTTGATATCTGCTCCACCGTGTACCAACCCTGTTTTGTAATAAAAGACGCTGATTTTGACTATTCCTGCTTCCGAGTCTGCTCTTGAGTCCAGCCTGTTAGTACCGAGCCTTGACAAGGGATGCAAAGAAAAACCCACAAATAACTTCAGCTGAAATACAGGACTCTCTGAAAAAATGTGGTGTGGCTGTTTCAAGATGCACAATGAAGAAAAATGGGCTGCATGGTCAAGTCGCCAGACGAAAACCATTACTACGCAAATGCCACAAAGTAGCCCGCTTACAATACGCAAAACAGCACAGAGACAAGACTCAAAACTTCTGGAACAAAGACCAAAATTGAACTTTTTGGCCACAACCATAAACGCTACATTTGGAGAGGAGTCAACAAGGCCTATGATGAACGGAACACCATTCCCACTGTGAAACATGGAGGCGGATTGCTGATGTTTTGGGGTTGTGTGAGCTACAAAGGCGCAAGAAACTTGGTCAAAATTGATGGCAAGATGAATGCAGCATGTTATCAGAAAATACAGGAGGAAAATTTGCACTCATCAGCCCAGAAGCTGCGCATGGGACGTACTTGGACGTTCCAACATGACAACGATCCAAAACACAAGGCCAAGTCCACCTGTCATTGGTTACCAGAATAAAGTGAAGGTCCTGGAGTCTCCTGACCTCAATATCACTGAGCCACTCTGGGGAGATCTCAAACGTGCAATTCATGCAAGACAGCCCAATAATTTACAGGAACTGGAGGCTTTTTCACTGAGTGTGAACTGGTAGCTGGAGAGGTGCCAGTTTACCTCTTGGGCACTGCCGAGGTGCCCCTGAGCAAGGCACCAAACCCCCAACTGCTCGGGGCGCTTGTCAGGAGCAGCCCCCTCACTCTGACACCTCTCCATTAATGCATATATGTGTGTTTCAGGTCTGCATGTACCATGTATAAGTTAAAAAAAACCAACAGAGTGTAAATTGAATTTCCCCACTGTGGGACTAATAAAGGTTGATCTTCTTCTTCTTCTTCTTCTTCTTCTTTTTGCCAAGAAGAATGGGCTGCTTTACCATCAGAGAAAATAAAAAACCTCATCCACAACTACAAGAGACTTCAAGCTGTCATTGATGTTAAAGGGGGCAATGCAAGGTATTAAGAACTGGGGTATGTAAACTTTTGATCAGGGTCATTTGGGTTTCTGTTGTCATTATAATTTAAAAAGAGTAAACACAGCTTTGCCCAACCACTAACTATGAGTGGAAAAAAGTTTTTGTGTTATCATTCATATTCTCTGAAAAATGCCCAAGAAATCATAAATTCTGCCAGGGTATGTAAACTTATGAGCACAACTGTAAGTACCAGGAGCTGCAACCCCACATGCCAAAAGAGCTCTTCAGTCTGAAGTCAGGTTGTACACACATGATTGAGCATCAGATTTGTCTGTGTTTACCAGAAGGTGAATGCAAATTGGACCAGTTGGAAAATTGAAACAATATATCATTCTCACATTGGTTTAATTTAGGAAGCGGACCTTTATGTATAGCGCTGCACGGTGGTGCAGTGGTTAGCACTCTCCCCTCACAGCAAGATACACAGCAAGAGGTCGCAGATTCAAATCCGGTTTGGGGAGTTTGCATGTTCTCCCCGTGTAAGTGTGGGTTTTCTTCGGGTACTCCGGCTTCCTCCCACTGTACAAAGACATGCAAATTAGGATAATTAATAACTCTAAATTGACTGTGTGGATGTGAGCGTGAATGGTTGTCTGTCTATATATGTTGTCTGTCTCTATGTGCCCTGCGATGGACTGGCGACCTGTCCAGGGTCCCGTCCTGTCCTGTCCAGCCTTCGCCCAATGCCAGCTGGGATCGGCTCCAGCCCCACCGCAACCCTTAACGGTATAAGCGGTTGACGATGGATGGATGGACCTTTATGTGTAAACCCGCCGATTAGAAAACCAGAAAACTAAAAAGTTTGATATAGTAAGAACTTGGTACGCACTGAAGAAAAAAACATTCAAACTTACTGGCATTAACCCGAATTAATAGTCTTTTAGACTTTAGTCTTTTAATAGTCAATTATAAATTTGCAATATGGCCCTGCTGTGTGTTATATGGTCAAGCCAACCATGCCTAATAGACCCATCTCTTCACCAGAGGATAAAGTCTCAGTGTCACATTTTGCCTCGCCAAGTGAAAATTACATGCCCTTCTTAACGTGCAGTACCAGCAAGGGGCAATGAAGCCATTTAGTTGAATAACGTCAATATGGAAAGCATGACAAACATCACTACAAATGTCACTAATGGAATTTACAAAACAAATCACGGATCTCCCACTTGTAAGTCCTGTGTTTGTTGGACCCATCCACAAGAACTGATCTTTCTCACTTTATATACTATGTAACTAGCTCTGAAGTTTGACTGCTGTCACTACACAACTTCATGCAGGCATGTAACATTCACATCTTGGCAACACAAAATGTGACACTGACTGTGATCAGCTCTTCTATTGCTTTGATTTTCCACCTTTCTTTGTCTTTTACAGTTTGTTTGTTTCATTTTTATATAGCAATGGAGCTTCAAATCTTGAATCTCTTCTTTTTTTCATTTAAATCTTTTCCTTGGTTAGTTTCTTAGGAGGTGCTACATCCTTGAAATGTATTCTCAGCAGAAGTCTATTCCTTAATTAAATGACAACACATATGGCTTAAAGTCATTGAAGCTACTCTTACATTGTAATGAACACTTCACCTAAAGAACATGTGTCACCATTAATGCTATAATTGTTTGGAAAACATTTCCTCTCATGCTTTCTGCTAATTTCAAGCGTCCATTCAAGTGCTGCATTAAACAAACAGTTCGGTGCAGTAAAAGCACTCTGAATGTACACATAAGTGGTTCACATTTTTACTACTATTTTATTTCTCTTTCTTGCACTCGTTTTATCCGTTTTACAATAAAAAAAATCTTAGTGATGTCTTGATGATAGAGATTTTATACTAATGGTCTGTTAGTAAGGCATGTCTGTGTAACAGTGCACTTTAGTTCCTGAAAAGCAGCAAAGTCTCAACTTGAAATGAGGTTGAAATGCAGATCTCATTTCTATTCTGAAGTGGTGCTAGTTTCTGTGGCTATAAAGCCGGGCCTGTTTTATCTAATGAGCATAGAGTAGTTAATTCTCCTCTGCTCCACAGCTTCTGGCAGGAGACAGTCTTGGAGGTCAATTTGTTTACAAGGCAGGAGGTAATTGCGAGGCTCGACCTCTCAGCTCAGCCAAGGAAATATCAAGGCTGGTTTTGAGAGTCACTGAGGAGAGGCAGACAATTAGCCACCAGTGAAAACACCTCTGGTGAGCACACCGTGGTTTCTTGCTTCTGCGCTGCATATCCAGAGATACTCGAGCCAAGTGATGAGCAAGATGTGTCTTCTTCTTGTTGCTCTGGAGAAGAATTCTTTGATTACCTCAGAGTTGGCAGTAGAGCAGGGTTGTCTGTGGATAAACGATCCAGTTTTTTCTTTGTAGTGTAGTAGTATAGTGTCATGGCTGCTCAGTTGACGCTCAAGTTATCAACCTCAGCTGTATTTACATCAACTGGGACATGTTAGATCAGTCCGGCCCCATCATCCTGTTCTCTGTAGAACAACAATCAAAGGCCTGTGGTCTCTAAGAACTGGATTCTTGTCTTGTCACTTTGGGTTTGATGTTCTTTCTGCTCAAGTAATTCATTAAACTGTGAGAAAGCAATCCCCTCTGTGACCACTTTGTATTTACTTTGTGCAAGAATAGACTGCAGACTGCTCAACTCTTTGATCAACATACCTTTTTATAAATCAAATATTGGTAACAGCTTGGGCTCAGTTTGGAAAACAGATTTAGCTGAACCGGAAACTGCATGTGGTGACTTTCTGAATGTGCATATTTGATAAAGCAGCATGTTTCAAAAAGGTAACCAATAGCTGTTAGGTCTGGGAACGATATACCTATCTCCTCATTCAATACTATCACAATACAAAGGTGCTGATTCAATATACACAGTGATTTGATTATGATTCACTGCGACTTTTGTAAGCCTTTGTAATACTAGACCATGGGAAACTGTTGAATCATACACTTTTAGGGACATTTACTTTGGAAAATTACTGAAGTAATGCCATAAAAATGTTGGATTTTCAGCATGTATGTAATCAGAGATGTCCTGAAGTCAAATACATCGCTCACTGTCATTATTTATTACATTTTTTTTTTCCAGCAACCCATTTCCCTCACAGGTTAGTGATAATGTGGTAGTGTTTATACTTCTGAATATAATCCAATCAATCCTATTTCCATATGCGTCATATGCGTGTGTGTGTGTGTGTGTGTGTGTGTGTGTGTGTGTGTGTGTGTGTGTGTGTATATATATATGTATATATACATACAATATACAAAACATAAAAAATTGTCTTACGTCTTCCATGTTTACATGATTTTCATTTTCACTTTCAGCATTTGAGCATAGTATATACTTTCCCTATCCATTTCCTCAATGGCATTGGCCGATCTAGGATGGAAAGTTCATTATATTGTAGACATTATGTGAGAGACATGTTAAAGAACTTTTTTAAAACTTGAAATTACTTTTTCACAAAAACGGTCTCTTTCGTGCTTCCCCTATTCCAGAGAAAAGGCCTGCTGCTAATCTCCACATTTTCAGTCTCGATGCACACAGAACAGCATGGACTCAATACAATACAATACAATGGAGAGAATGGAGCGAGGCGGCTGAAATAAAACACATTTTGCATTTTATGGTGGTAAAGCAAAATAATGTGGTGGTGATGTGTGTGTATGTGCATATGTAGACATTAAAAATGAATGAGTTGTCGTTGTTGAGACTTCATTAGTGGGGCCCACATAATAAATATGTGGGTCTTTTGAAGGTACAGTAGCTCACTGGACTCACATCTTAACAGTCTTCTCTCCTTCTCTCCTAATTATCACATTATAACCACATAACATATGACTTCTTTGACATATTGAAGTGATTCCTGCTCAACTTAGAGTGGGGAGGGAGATTTAAGTACTTCATACTTTTATCAATGTGGGAGTGGCCAAATATAGCAAACTGCAGTCCAACAGGCAACAACAGATGTCAGTGTGCTGACTTGACTATGATTATGGCTCCAAACTGCGTGTGATTATCATAAAGTGGGCATGTCTGGGTCTGGGTACCCATGGAACCCATTTTCATTCAGATTTTTTTTCAAGCAGGTTCCTTGCCAACATTTAGCGTAAAATTTAGTTATTTAACCTCCTACCCAACAACCTAGTATGACATGGTTGGTACCAATGGATTCCTTAGGTTGTTTAGTCTTGTATGAAGCCAGTATCTTCACTCAAGCTTTAAAACTTAACCCACTACAGCCAAAATTTTGCAAGTTGTGTTAACGCATTGAAAAGATTAGTGGCATCGAAATGAATTTGCATTATCATCACATTAACTTTGGCAGCCATGGTTCATATTTACTTGACAGACCCCTTCATCCATCCTACACTGTCAGTAACCAAGTATGTAGCACTCCCAGTTGAGTTTTACTGGTGGGGAAGGAAACAAATGGGATTCAAATGACACATCACAAATGCAGCAGCAATGCAGCACGCTACAATCTAAAAATGTCAAGTTGCATTAATGTGTTAAAGAAATTAGTGGCTTTAAACAAATTTGCATTAAGACATTATTATTATAACATGAACTTTGACAGCCCTAATTAATTAAAATACATCAGTGACGTGATGAAACCTTCTATTTCAACACAAAGTCATGGAGCTGAGCTACTTTTCCTAAATTTGTGATTAAATGATCAATCATCTTATGCACAAGCTCATCATGACCTTTACCTCCTCTCTATACTGAAAGATGCAACCACACACACATCCTCAGAAATCAATGGACCCATGCACTACTACTAGAACCTGCCTCTTGAACGTATCTTGCAGCGATAGGAAATATTCTATAATGATTTGATGGAAATCGATATCCTTTGAACCAAGAGCAGAGACAGCCAGCCGATAGCAGTCTGCAACAGTTTTTCTATCTGACACCACAAGTGGGTCTCCGCAGAGCTGCAATTGATCAGCAAGGCTGGATCTGCATCAGAGTTTAACATAATGAGCCTGACGATGGGAGGTCCGCAGCAGTGAATGAGCAACACAAAAACTTGCAGATTGTGTAGTCTATAACTGCCTCTGGAAGAAGAATTGTGCTTGAATAATTGACAAACTTTATGTTATTTAATTGGCCTGTTAATGATGATGCATTCAATACAAGCCGCAGAAGAGAATTTCCTTTTTCTGGAGATGCTTTAAGTAGTTAATTTATCCTTCATTTGATGCTCTTGTCTCATTAAACCAGCAGTAGGCAGATTGTTTTGGCATCATATGATAAAAAAAATCCATAATCTTTCAGCATATTGTTGTATTGCTCTGAGAGAAAACTTCTGAGAGACTTCTGCTCCACATCAGGGCTCTGTTTTCAGGCTTTAAAAATCTAGTTTATAATGGGAGACTTTCAATCATGGGTCATTTCAGAGAGAGCATTCCTACTGAGCGTTCCTATTGGCTGTGCTCCTGCAGGTGGGCGGTGCTTGGTATTTCCTCAACTGACGGATCACAAACTTTCTTATTATACAGCTAAACAGTAACTACAAGATGTTTCTAAAACATTTGAGAAGAGAAACTGACATGGCAAAGACAGAATATGGATTCATATTTGATCAGCGCTGCCCAGTTTCTACCATTTGATCAGAGTTGGTTAGTGACTGACAGGTGCTCAGAGACAGCAGCACTCCAGATCAGCTTTTTTTTTTACTCCAGTCTTTGAAATCTTACAGATGCCACTAGGAGCACCGGAGGACACTCAGATTACCTGTCTCATGCACTACTGTCAGGATATAAGACCTCAGGCCTTCGAAGGACATAATAACTTTTTTAAAATCATATATGCTTCAATTGTACTTACTGCAGCTGTCATGCACACTTCCTCTTGCAAAATATATTAAGCATTTCAAATAAAAAAATATAATTCATCTCTTAAAACCTCTAACCCTATGTTTATTGATCATGACTGAGGTAATTATGACAACAAATATGCCCTTGAAAAACCACCACTGAGTCCTGTTATTATTCAAATGTTCACAATCAGCTGCTGTGATTTGACAGTGTCTCCGCACACTGACTACGTGTCCTTTTCTTCCATAATTGATTTGCTTGTAAACAGCTTATTAGTGCAAAGATTGCTTTAGGACTCAATAAACTCATCTCATTAGGAGGGAAATGCATTAGTGCTGATTTGATATCAAGTCTGAATACTGATGATGCAGGACTGTGGAGAAGTAGTGCAACTTTCTCTCCTTCACCTGCAAAAACCTGCATCCTTTTAGTCAACAAACAATGCATCGTGTGCCTGCACGGGACACTGTGAAGCATGTTAGCATCCATCTCAGCTGTTCAGTCCATTTGAATGCTCTCTTTGTCTCTGAGCCACACACTCTCTCTCACGTGCACGTTGCAGTATGTCAGTGGGCATTGCTGGTGTGAGAATGCCATCTGTACTCACACCATCAGATCCACCCTGGCGGCTGTCCACGCCATACCCTGCTGCTTATTTATTACCGACTGGCGCATGGTGATGATGGTAATTGATTTTATTGAGGCCTCAACCCCCCCACACCCCACCCCTCACCTTTTGTCTGCCAAACTCCTCTACCTCTCCACGTGGCAGCATCCTTCTGTCTCACCGCAACAACTGCAATTTCTTTCTTTCTGCGTGTGTCAAGGAGATGGGCTGGTGTTATTGTAAATGATGGGTTGCGGAGAGGACACACTGATAGCAGCATTGATTGTATTGCATGTGCAGTGGGGTGTGCATATGGTGTGATCATGCATTCAGACTTGAGGCTGTGTATATCTGAAGGAAAAGAGGGTGATCGAGAGGAGTGACAGTGCCAAGTGCTGCTGCAGCATGACCATCATCACTGGTTCAAGCCGAAGGAACCAGGATGATCAATAACACTCAATGAGCCACAGATGCTCCATGTGAGGAGCCCCATGGAGCCTGAGGGCACTCATTAGGAGTCAGGTACACTGGTGCTGTTCCCTTGGCAATTAACTCAACGGAGCCAACTCCACTTTATTGGGACTTTGTGAAAGCGCAGTAAAACACTTATCAGAGTTACCCTAACAACCATGATTATGTTGTAAATAACCGTAAACAAGACAACATGCTGAATCTTGCTGTGCACAAACAGCGTGACAAGCAAACAACCTGCACTCTCTCTTCTGATGTGCTTGCCTGCACACTGCAGGAAAATCAGCAGCTTCATATTTCAACTTTTAAAGGCTTTCATTTTGAATGCACACTATCTGCTATCTGAATGTCACTGCACTCAGCTCAAAGAACAGATTTAGATCAGATCCATGGCAGAATATTTGTAATCGCTGGGGGACATGGGGGAAGCTCTGTTGGTTGTGGCACTGCTTACATCTGATGGCAGATAACAGTTGTTATAGACCACTAGAGCTGTAACAGGATGAGACATCTCTGTGATGCCCCTTTCATTCTCCTGTATGGACTTCTATCATCTCAGTCATCTGCAATTAGTCCTTTAGGCAAACTTAGATTACTGGTACTGATAATTACCACACCGGAATCTTACACATCTCTCATCTAATGGTCAAGAGAATGCACTTTTAGTCATGTACACAGAAACAAGAAAAGGTACAGTAGGTCTTTATTTGGAGATTATGAAATTAAAATGACAATCAATCACTATTTATAGTTGTAATTATTGCAACAGAAATCTTTTCATTTGCAGCCTTTATTTGCAGCCTCTCTATAACAACCACTGATCTGATTTTACTAAAATAATGTACTGAAAGGTGCACCCAATTTTACTGTATTATTAACATTACAGTGAAACTGAAAAGCAACATGTTCTAACACATAAAACTGAATGAAACATTACATTT
This sequence comes from Pterois miles, assembly GCA_947000775.1. NCBI lineage: Eukaryota > Metazoa > Chordata > Actinopteri > Perciformes > Scorpaenidae > Pterois > Pterois miles. Next base: position 4,461,100 of record CAMQGK010000479.1, on the reverse strand, counting down.
TGAACAGAAACACAAAGGCTTCTTTAGGTTTAGGCAATACAACTTCTTTAGGTTTACAATTTACAAGTTGTAAACTACAAGTTCTTTTTCCCTGAACTTAACTGACAACAAAGTGTTGTTTGTTTATTTATTTTGCCTAAACTGAAGTAACTTATAGTTTTATTGCCTAAACCTGAAGAAGTTGTAGTTTTATTGCCTAAACTGAAAGAAGTTGTAGTTTTATTGCCTCAGCCTAAATAAATTGTAGTTTTATTGCCTAAACCTAAATAAGTTGTAGTTTTATTGCCCAAACCTAAATAAGCCTTTGTGTTTCTGTTTAAAAAAAGTTTGCTTTTCAGTTTCACTATAATGTTTATAATATAGTAGGTGTAGTAGGTCCATATTGACCCATATCTAAATTTCATAACTGACTAGCAAAACAACTGATGGCTGGCTCTAACATTATTTCTTACACATCACTTACCAGGCTGGTCCTCTCAGTCTGAACCAGGACTACTATCCATTGTTCAAAGTCTGTCCTCTCTGTCTGAACCAGTACTACTAACTAACATTACTGAGTCTGTCCTCTCAATCTGAACCAGGACCACTAACTAATGTTACTGAGTCTGTCCTCTCAGTCTGAACCAAGACCACTAACTAACGTTACTGAGTCTGTCCTCTCTGTCTGAACCAGGACTACTAACTAACGTTAGTGAGTCTGTCCTCTCAGTCTGAACCAGGACCACTAACTAACGTTACTGAGTCTGTCCTCTCTGTCTGAACCAGGACCACTAACTAACGTTACTGAGTCTGTCCTCTCAGTCTGAACCAGGACCACTAACTAACGTTACTGAGTCTGTCCTCTCAGTCTGAACCAGGACCACTAACTAACGTTACTGAGTCTGTCCTCTCTGTCTGAACCAGGACTACTAACTAACGTTACTGAGTCTGTCCTCTCAGTCTGAACCAGGATTACAAACTAACTTCTTGTCGTCTAGTCGTCCCTTTCTTGTTAGAGACTTGCAGGATATTGTTGCTAGCAATTTTAGATGTAATTTATAAATTTAACTTTTATTTAAATCTCAAGGAATCATTGAGGACAGGTCTGCATGTCAAGATTTAAATTATTTATTAATCTATGCATAATTAACAAGAAAACAAAGAGATAAAATCAGAACATAGCTAAAAAAGTTACATTAAAGAGTAGAATAGTTGGTCATCTTGGTTTTAAATTGACGTGGTTCAGGTGTGTTATAATATTAGTAAAATGTAATGTAATATATGACAGCAAATTACAGGCTTTGTAAATAAATAGAAACCAGTACCTGTCACATCCTTGCTGTTAGAGATGTCCAGTGCAATGGAATGTAATGGAGATGCATATAAGGCCTGTGGTAATCCACACAGGCACTGCATCAATTCTGTGCAGTTATCAGAGTTGAATAGTCACTTCAAGGGGCGTCTGTGGCTCAGAAGGAAGAGCAGGTGGTTTGATCCCCGCTGCTCCGGTCACATGTCAATGTGTCCTTGAGCAAGACACTTAACCCCAAATTGCTCCTGAAGGCTGAGCCATCGGTGTGTGAATGACTATCTAGACTAGATCCTGATGGGCAGGTTGGCACCTTTCATGGCAGCCTCTGTCATCAGGGTATGAATGTGTGTGTGAATGCTGAGATGATGTTTGATGTAGAGAAAAGTGTTTTGTGTGGTTGTAAGACTAGAAAAGCACTATATACAGATAATCTATTGCTTTTGGACATGTTATGAAGCAGCCTAGCTAATGGAGGGAACAGAAGTTGTCTCACCTAAGAGCAAGCTGAGCATCTCTGCTTTCGGCTCTACAACCTGGTGCTGCTGAATTGGGACGCAAACTTTAGCAGACATATAAGTTTTGCTAGTTTCATTTATTTTATTGTTTTATTGCAAATATCAGTTCAACATATTGGTTATCGATCAGTCTTGAAAAAACATATCGGTCGATCCCTTGTCCACAAACCAATGGGTGACACCATGTAACCTGGAGAGAGGACAGGCTACACAAACACACAAGAAGCAAAACTGAAGCACATCATTCATACAAATAAGGGAATAAAAACAAAAATGCAAATGCACTGTATTGTGAAATTCACCTGTCGTCATTCCAATGGCGTCCAGCCAGTGGTTTCTTCTCTGAATCAGCAGCTGGTTACTGTTGCCTGAGACTGACTGCAAATAACCAACACAACATTTAGACAGCACAAAACTGATGCAACACAACAGATGAACATCGGCCACAGCCATCGGTGAATGTCATCTTATTTGCTGATAGGCCAATAGCTGTCAACAAGGTGAATACTGGCCATTTCTTACATTAGAATAATAAATTTGTGCATCCCTAAAAACACATCCAACTATCCAAAGAATATATTGTTAGCTTGACAAAATCAAAGCAAGTGATTTTCAGTGGACTATAATTATCACTTTGAAATAAATAATGTTATTCATGTTCAGATGCAGGGACATCCCTGGGCAGTATGTGCAAGGCGTGTGTTTTGTATGCATGTGCATGTTTGACGAGGGTTTTTTTGTCTGAGTTGCGGCATCTCAGGCTGTCATTACGTATCTCAGTGCACACTGCCAGAGAACGAGCCACACATTAGGATGGGTGGCAGGTGGGAGGAGGGTCCAGGGAAAGATCAATGCAATTTGCAAAGTGCCTTCCATACAATTTCAGTGCTGGATTGTCTCCAGAAGTAAGAGTGAGAGGTACACAGCGAAGGAGAAAAGTCATGACTCAACTTAACTTCAGCAAAACTTTAGGCCTTTTCTACTCTGACTGTCAGAAAGAAAATGTTGCTGTGGGATCTGCAATGTTGTAGGGACACAGGGCAACAATCAGGACATTCTGGTACAGCAGGATTGATACCATCACACATGTTCCACTTTACACTTCAAATTGTAAATGATTGCTCAACTCCGGCTCTGCCCCAAAGAGTAAATCTTTTGAAAATCTAACTTTGTCCTCTGTTCACTTTACAGATGGTACAGGAAATGATCTGCAATGATTTCTGGTGCAGTTAGTATCCACATCCAGTTCTACTTTGTGACTCAATAAAGAAACACTGCAGATTTTCCTGCTAAGTAAAGGATAATATAATACATTAAGGCTTATGTTATATCAATTATCATTGTCTCCTTAAGATGTTTTTTTTTTTCCCAAAGTGGTGAGTCTTCAGCTCAAATTCATGTCTGGGAAAATACTAAATCATTTTGGATAGCTTTGTGATATTGTTATCTCAAACCACAATCATTTATTATTTAGCTATAAAATAATCTAGTTATTATCACTTATATGTGCAGTTCCTGCTGTCCTACTTACACAGTGGCAAAAAACACTGAAGGCAAAACAGATGTTAAAAGGGGACATATGCTCATCACAGGTTCATACTTGTATTTTGGGTTTACATGCTTTACATGCTTACTCAAAAAACACATTCTTTTTCTCATCCTGTCTGTCTGAATATGCCTGTATTCACCCTCTGTCTGAAACAGTCTATTTTAGCGCCTGTCTATTTAATCCCCCTCCTGAAAAAGACCAGTCTGCTCTGATTGGCTTATGAGAAATATATGGTGCACCTTTGCAGTTAGTCGGTTTTCAAGCTGTAGGTGGAGTAGGATGGGGAGGCTATACCTATTTTCTAATGAGCTTTTAAGTAAAATCCAGAGTCCAGAGAACATATTTTGCTAAGAAGTGAAAGTCTGTCAGTTGTTCCCTTGCAGCATCAGCACCCAGCAGTAAAGCTACACTTCCTCCATTTTGCGCTGAAAATGACTACCAGGTCAATAAAACTACTGCCTAAAAAGTATTGTACAAAAGTAAAGCAAATTGTCATTTCATTGTCATGTTATACCAAAAAAGGTTGTGTTGAACAAGAAAATACAATAAATATAATACGCATTTGCGGTCCAAAATGGCGGGAGCAGTTGTCGAAAAAACACTGGACTTTCATGTGTTTGCTTCTAGACACTTTGTTCTTCAATAAATAAATACTTCAATAAATCATAAAAGTGTGTTTTCATTTGTGAGGATTATCTTGCTGAACAAAACATGTAAATATCATAAACGTTTGCTTGCCACAGAGCTTATTTTCTGCAATAATCCAAAGGATCCTTGTTGTGGAGGGAACTAAGGCGATGCTAACTTCCTGGTTGGCCTACAAAAATATGTCATCCCAGCCGCACTCTATGCCCTCTAGCATGAGCAAAAACTCTGCAAAAAAGTAATTGTTCATGGCAAGGAAACATTTTGTAGGGAATATAAATTTTGTCACGACTTCAGTCATTACAGTATTCTACAAATGATGGTAAAGCCGCAATTTATTATTTCCTGAACATTTAATTTACAGCTCTCTGAATAAATTGAAGGTTATAATTGCAACTATGCAAGTCACATAGAGTTGTTGTTGGAGCCTAAGCCATCTTTGAATAGTCATAGCTGAAAAAATGAAACGTTATTTTCCAGTCTTATTATGCTTCAAGAAAGCAAAAGTACCACCTCTGACTTTTTTAACCTTGAGGTTGGGAGCCATCACTGCAAATAGGGACACAGTAGATTTCTAAGACTAGTATTTGATTTAGTTTAATACAACTAGGCAGATTTAGCACCTAAGTTGTTAATCTGATAGAAACACTGGGCTGTCAGATATTTTCAGGTCAAGGACAGAAACAGTTTGGGCCTCACCGCCCTGGTCTGTGGCTGGATCTTTGCCTCTCAGATCTTCGGGGACAGAAGCCACAGTTGGTCTCTAAAATAAGTCTGATGTGCCCGGCACAATCGATGGCTTTTCCACACACAGCTGGCCTACTTAGCTCCCTCACACACTGAACTGTGATCAGCAAACAGCATCTGAACACATTCAGAAGACTGCCATCACCATTTCTCATGTGTTTTTTCATTTTCTCTTCATCTCTCTTTCACGATCACAATTCTCACATGCACAGTTTGGGAGTAGTTAAGTTCATGAAATTAAATTTTATTCTTTTGTTCATTTTGCTTTCAGGTTTATTATTTATAATTAGATTATTTAAAATCATTTTTGTTGTGTTGTTACATTTAAGGACGACTTTATCAAGGCTACACTGAAACTGAAAGGAAGCCACATTGTCGAATATAAAACATGTTTTCAGATGAAGCGTAAGCTCGGGCAGCAGATGAATCATTTGAGGTGTGCGCATGCAGACTGTTCTAATATACCCTGTAATTTTACCTACAAAAAGTTCCATACTTACTGTAAGTAACGGCACTTCTGTAGTTATCTTAACCCAAACCACAATCTTTTCCTAAACCTAACTACTCCTACTCCTGTGAAGATTTATTTTGAAAACCTGTATGCATGTAATAACTGGATATTTTGCTGAACATTCATAAGAAAACAAATGAAAAATGAGGTATAACTTTTTGTAAGATCTCATACAAACCGTTGTGCTAGGATATGGTAACACACTGTACAGAGTTGAAGTATCTCTTTGTATGTGAGCAAAGAACACTGAATTATGAATTGAAGTGAAAACACTGCACTTTCACACTTTCACACTTTCCACACGTCCAATTCCTTGTCTATGTAAGCAGCCGTGCAATGCATTCTGGTAGCGTGGAGGCGTGATTGCAGAGGCGGAGCGTCATGTTGGCCGCTCCTCATTTACATAAAATTGAGGTCTAGGCAACTTTATGCAAATCAGAGCTGTCCGGTGTGACTGTCTGCCTCTAGAAACTCCCAAGAAACTTTTAAACTCACCGTTGTCGATCCAAAATAGAGAACGATTTTTGCAACTGCATGGCTTATTTCTCACATAAAATATTTTTCAGAAACACATTTTGGTGCACTATTTTTGTAATATAATAGAAGAAAGTTCCCAAATGAGCCACCACGTTGGTTTCGGTTTGTAAGCTGGGAGCAGCAGCCCACAAGGAAAAGTGGGGCCTTGTGTGTAGAGGCAGCCCATCAAGCGTCCACTGCTGGGAAGTGAGGCGATTCCTCGCGATAAAAATGCCCCTGTGGACGTGTACCATAAGGAGTTGAAGTGAAAGAACTGAAAGCCCTCCAGATCATTTAAAGAGTAAGTGATGATGGCAGTTAAATTATCTGTTGAAGTCTAAGCTGTGGAAGGTTTTGAATTGGCAGTTAAAGTATGAAAGTATTGTATGAATTTGACGTTTTTTTCATGTAGAGAGTAGAGAATACAGTCTAAATCTAAGCACTGAAAAATAGTAAGCAGCTGAATTATCAGTTGAATAGTAAGTGTAAGGGATGATGAGGGCAACAATGGCCCAGGCAATTTTTAAAAAGTAGAATATTTAGAAAATGATAAAATACAGTATATAAACAATATGAGTAGAACCATATATCGCTTATAATATTTTTAGTACTGTACATGAATGGCGAGAAAGCAGCCTAGTGAGCACACTAATAACAGAGCTGACTTAAAATATCCGGAGATATCACTGAAAGCCATAAAGGTTCTGTAATTTCAGTCAAGCTAGACACATACAGTACTAACATGAGAACATCCATTTTCTGCCAGAGCAGTGGGATTGGAGAGAGAATGGAGCCCAGTAATGGGATCTATGAATCAGAAACTATGGAGTAAAAGCGGTGGTTTGACTTTACAGAGGGCCTGCTGAATGACCTCAGGTCAGACTGAGCAGCTCAGTTCAGCTACTTCAGGCAACAATGGCAAGAATGACTTCATGTACAACTCACCAGTCACATAATTAGGTACACCTTGCTAGTAAAAGGTTGGATCCCCTTTTGCCTTCGGAACTGCCATAATTCTTCATGACATACTTTCATCAAGGTTTTGGAAACATTCCTCGCAGATTTTGGTCTATATTGACATGATAGCCTCACGCAGTTGCTGCAGATTTGTCGGTTGCACATCATCTCGGCTTGAACTTCAGCAAGTTGTCTTGGCCGTGTCTACATGCCTAAATGCATTGAGTTGATGCCCTGTGATTGGCTGATTAGCTATTTGTGTTAACAAGCAATTCAACTGGTGTACCTGATTATGTGGCCAATGAGAGTAAGTTATATGAACCAGGGATATAAATGTAACGTCCTTCAGGACTTAGACTCTGTTTACTGTGTGTTTTATGTTGCATGCTTTTATTTTGGTGCACATCCTGTTTTATTTTGGCATGTTTAACCTCTCCTCTCGTTGCAGTTCACTTCACTCCCTGCCCTGCATGCTTCCCGCCTTCACGTTTGAGCACCTCCTCTTGACCCAGTTACCTGCACCAGTCACCTATGTCTGATTGTCGCCCCTGCCCCTGATCATTCCCACCTGTCCATAGTTAGTCACTTCCCTCACCAGTATTTAAGCAGCATCTCCCTTTCCTCCTGTGCCAGATCGTCTTGTTCCGTGTGATATAGCGTTCCAGCAATTTCTAGTGTTTGATTCCTCGTGCCCTTTGAAACTCTGACTGTTTATCGACTCTGCCTTTTGTCTGCTGCTTTGGATACTGTTGCTTGTAAGTGCTGTCAACCTGTGTGCCGACCCGTTTCTGTTATTAAAGACCCAGCGTTTTTTGTACTCCAACCTGCTCTCTGAGTTCTGCATTTGAGTCCAGTTCTGCCTGCTCCATTAGTCGTCACAGAATGATCTGGCCAAGAATGGACTCTGCAAGCTCAGATCAGGTTCAGACCACGATCCATGCTCACGGAGAACGACTCCATCAGCATGAGGAGCAGCTCCCCGCCGTCCGCCAGGGCGTCCGGCAGCTGACGGAACATCAGGAGAGCTTCCGCGCATCAATCGGTGAGCAAGTTAACCAGTTGGGAGCTCAGATGCAACAAATGATGAATTTGTTTGTTACTCACCAATCATCCAGTCCCGGCGTTGGTTCCGCGCCAGTCCCAGCGCCAGTTCCGCCCGCCCCACCGGCTCCATTGTCCTCGTCTCCACCTGCTCAGCTCTCCACCAGTTCTCCACACCTCACTAAACCCGAGAAATTCTCCAGTGATTCTGAGAACTGTAGATCCTTCCTCGTCCAGTGCAGCCTCCACTTTGAACTACAAGCAGCGCATTTTACATCCGAGCACGTTAAGGTGGCTTACATTATAACTCACCTTTCAGGCAGAGCCGAGTCCTGGGCAACAGCAGAGTGGGCACGTAACTCCCTGGTATGTTCATCATTAAAATTGTTCACGGACACTTTACAAAAAATCTTCGATCATACCACACCAGGTAGAGAGGCCGCCCGCGCTTTGGTGAGTATCCGCCAGGGGAGAAGACGGGTCGCTGATTACGCTATTGAGTTCCGCACCTTGGCCAATGACAGCGGATGGAATGACGCCTAACTCCTCGATACATTCCTGCACGGCCTTTCGGATCCTGTAAAGGATCAGTTAGCTCCGCTGGACTTACCCCCCTATCCTGATGCGGTTATCGCCATGGCCATCCGTATTGATAACCGGTTGTGGGAGAGAGAGAAGGAAAAAGAGAAGGAAAAGGAACGCCGAAAAGCCGCAGTACCACCTCCCGTCCTGCAGAGGCAGACTTGGTTCCAGCAGTGGCGCTCACTTCCGCCATCGTCACCAGAGAGCTCGTCATTGTCCTCCGGAGGCTCGGAAGAGCCCATGAATACTTGTTATAAAATCAATAATTTGGATAAAAAAGAGAAGGCGCTGTATGGTAAGCTGTATGGTTTAGCATCTTACAGTCTTGTTTAACTGGGAGAATTCATTACAAAAGACAGGCTTTAATTTGTTATCATTATGCACAGGCATCGTCACAAATGTGATCACACAAATTGCAACCAGTCCCTTTTCCCGGAGCAGTGCTCTGTCCGGGTCTGACTGACGCATCCCCTCCCTTTCCTCCTCCTCCTGAGTCCTCACAAATAAAATATAAAACTTCGGGTTTGTTTCGGGCTCGGGCCTGCAAATCAAGTTAATTGATCAGGCTCGGGCCGGGTCGGGCTTTAATACCCGCGGGCCTGGGTCGGGTCGGGCTGGATTTTTTAGGCCCGATCTTACCTCTACTTTGAATCCTCTGTTCACCCTCTTATTCTGGGACTGCCATGACTCAAAAAACACAACCCTCGTGTTGACTGGAACTCTGGGAGGGTGTTGAGCTGGGGGGGAGGGTTGTTCAGTAACCTGTATTCAGTCTGTTTTTCCCCAGGAGAGGTCGGGGGTGTCCAAGATGGCTCCAGTGGCGAGCAACGGAACTGCACCCCAGACACCAGTTTCTTCTGCTCCAGATTTCCCGGATTTGGCCGGGGTTCCCTCGTGTTATCACGACCTGAGGGAGGTCTTTAACAAGGCTCGAGCGACCTCCCTTCCATCTCACCGTGACTACGACTGCGGGATTGACCTACTTCCTGGTTCTGCTCCACCGAAGGGGCAGCTCTACTCCCTGTCAGCGTCCGAACGGGAGGCGATGCGGGAGTACATCGAGGCTTCTCTAGCAGCCGGGATCATCCGTCCCTCATCCTCTCCGGCAGGGGCGGGCTTCTTCTTTGTTGAAAAGAAGGATAAGACCCTTCGCCCGTGTATCGACTACAGAGGACTCAATGACATCACAATAAAGAACAGGTACCCTCTTCCACTCATCTCCTCAGCCTTTGAGCAGCTTAAAGGGGCCAAGATATTTTCTAAGCTAGACTTAAGAAACGCGTATCATTTGGTCAGAATTAGAGAGGGTGACGAGTGGAAGACAGCATTTAAGACACAGAATGCTATCGCAGTGTATCGCATCAGACACTGGGTTAGGTGCTGTCCTTTCCCAGCGGTCCGCTAAAGATAATAAGCTTCACCCATGTGCTTTCCTCTCCAGAAAGTTAACTTCGGCCGAAAGGAATTATGATATTGGGAACCGAGAACTGTTGGCAGTAAAAGCAGCCCTGGGGGAGTGGCGTCACTGGTTGGAGGGGGCTGAACAGCCTTTTCTTGTATGGACTGACCATAAAAATCTAGAGTATATCAAAACTGCAAAACGTCTTAACTCTAGACAGGCCAGGTGGGCCCTGTTCTTTAACCGCTTTAATTTCACCCTGTCTTGTAGGCCAGGGTCTAAAAGATGCCCCCAGTGAGCCCTCTTTCATTTTGCCTCCCTCATGTGTAGTGGGAGCAGTTAACTGGGACATTGTTAATAAAGTTAAAGAGGCTTCAAATAATGTTATGGTACCCGAAGGGTGCCCAGTTAACAGACTGTTTGTTCCTGAGAATGTTCATTCACAGGTGATTCACTGGGCCCACACGGCTCGAGTCACCTGCCGTCCTGGAGTCCGACGCACCATGTTCATCATTCGACAGCGTTTCTAGTGGCCGGCTATGGAAAAGGAGGTCAAGGAGTATGTCGCTGCCTGTCCAGTCTGCGCCAGAAGCAAGTCCTCCCACCAGCCCCCTGCCGGTCTACTACGCCCTCTACCCATTCCTAACCGCCCCTGGTCCGACATTTCCCTGGACTTTGTTACAGGTTTGCCACCTTCTGAAGGTAACACCACAATCCTCACTGTTGTGGATAGATTTTCTAAAATGGTCCACTTTGTGGCGTTACCTAAACTTCCCTCCGCCAAAGAAACGGCGGAGGTCATGTTATCTCACGTGTTTCGTCTCCATGGTCTACCCAGGGATGTTGTGTCGGACCGGGGGCCCCAGTTCATCTCTGGGTTTTGGAAAGAGTTCTGCTCCCTGCTTGGCACATCAGTTAGCCTCTCCTCTGGCCATCACTCAGAGTCCAACGGTCAGACGGAGAGGCTAAACCAAGAGTTGGAGACAGGGTTAAGGTGCCTAGTGGCACAAAACCCAGCTTCCTGGAGCAAGAATCTCATCTGGATAGAGTACGCCCATAATACTCTCCCTTGTTCTGCCTCTGGTTTGTCCCCCTTCCAGTGTGCTTATGGCTACCAACCTCCCTTATTCCCCAAGGGAGAGGTTGAGTCCAGCGTTCCTTCTGCTCAGGCCCTCGTACGACGCTGTCAGCGCATCTGGAAGGGGGCACGCCAGATGCTCCTTAGGAGCGCAGCCAGATACAAGCGGACAGCAGACCGCCACCGGACCCGTGCCCCGGCATATAGACCGGGTCAGAGGGTATGGTTGTCCACAAGAGACCTTCCACTTAGAGTGGAGTCCAGAAAGTTAGCTCCATGTTTTGTAGGCCCCTTCCCCGTGTCCAAAGTCATCAATCCGGTAGCAGTTAAGTTACAGCTTCCGAGATCCATGAGGATTCACCCCACGTTCCACGTGGGGAGGCTCAAGCCCGTAAAAGAAAGCCCTCTAGTCCCAGCCTCCAAACCCCCACCACCCCCCCGGTTCATTGATGGTGGCCCTGTATATACAGTTAAACGCCTCTTGGATGTGCGATGCCGGGGAAGCGGTAAACAGTACCTGGTCGATTGGGAGGGATATGGACCTGAGGAGAGATCGTGGGTCCCAGCGAAGAACATTATTTTCCCCAGCCTCATCAGAGACTTCCAACGTCAACACCCTGACCTGCCTGGGACTTCCGTCTCTCGAGGCGGGGGTTCTGTAACGTCCTTCAGGACTTAGACTCTGTTTACTGTGTGTTTTATGTTGCATGCTTTTATTTTGGTGCACATCCTGTTTTATTTTGGCATGTTTAACCTCTCCTCTCGTTGCAGTTCACTTCACTCCCTGCCCTGCATGCTTCCCGCCTTCACGTTTGAGCACCTCCTCTTGACCCAGTTACTTGCACCAGTCACCTGTGTCTGATCGTCGCCCCTGCCCCTGATCATTCCCACCTGTCCATAGTTAGTCACTTCCCTCACCAGTATTTAAGCAGCATCTCCCTTTCCTCCTGTGCCAGATCGTCTTGTTCCGTGTGATATAGCATTCCAGCAATTTCTAGTGTTTGATTCCTCGTGCCCTTTGAAACTCTGACTGTTTATCGACTCTGCCTTTTGTCTGCCACTTTGGATACTGTTGCTTGTAAGTGCTGTCAACCTGTGTACCGACCTGTTTCTGTTATTAAAGACCCAGCGTTTTTTGTACTCCAACCTGCTCTCTGAGTTCTGGAATTGAGGCCAGTTCTGCCTGCTCCATTAGTCGTCACAATAAAGAAAGTCCCACCACCAAATGTATCATGTAAATGGAACTCTAAACCCTATTCTTTGCCAGACTCTCTGTTATAATTCAAGCTCAAGGAAATAGAGTTTGGTAAGACTGAGTTTGTCTGGGTGAGAAACTGCAGAGGAGCTGTTTGCCAGAGAGGGGAAGTGTGCCGTGTTGTTTCATCTTGTAAAGAAATTGAGAGAAGAAAGAGTGACAGAACTGCTGATTGGAAAACTTTTTTTAGTTTCCCCTTGCATTGTTACACATGCACAGCACCTCACTGCTCATTCTCTACATCCAATAGATCCAATAGAGAAGTTACAATCAAACTCAGTGAATTTCACAATGCATAATCAACACTACTATGAGGGTTTTGGTTGTGTTTTATGAAGCTGAAGAGCCAGATTTTGTTTAACAGTCATGAAGTTGGAAAAAAAATGTATTTTAGCTTTATACATTTCAACACTAAATCCACAGCTAACTAAAATTCCAAAGATGTCTGAGGTCGACTTTTAATTGAATCTCCCGGAATGGAACATTATATCACAGAATTCCATCACGTCTAATGGCAGTTTGTGAAATAGTTAGTAAATCTAATCTATTTGATTTGTATACATGGACACAAATATCCCTTTTTTTTTCTTGTGACACTTGTGACTTTCAAAAATGTATTTCTTGTGCGTTTATCTAAGAATGTCCAGCAACACATGACATACATGTCAATTTCCGCTCCATCCATCCATCTGCAACCGCTTAAGCCATTAGGGGTCACAGGGGGGCTGTAGCCGATCCCAGCTGGCATAGGGCGAAGGTGGGGTACACCCTGGACAGGTCGCCAGTCAGTTGCAGGGCAATTTCTGCTCCTATCTTTTCAAAATAAAAACTATTTAGTTAGGTTTAGGAAGAGATCAACTTGATTAGGCTTAGGCAGCAAACTTAGTTGGGTTTAGGAAAAGATCAGAATTGGTTAGGATTTAAGCAACAAAATTGCTTAGGTTTAGGAAAAGGTTGTGGTTTTGGTTAAATAAACACCGGAATTGATGTAACTGAAGTATAAATGTTATGTGAGGAAAAACTACTTGGTTAGCTTGAGAAATAGATTTGGGTAAAAATAACTCGTGTGTCAGAGTTTAAGTATGGAAGTTACGTGACAAATAAATCAACTTTGACTTGTGGTTTCACATAGAACACGAACACGTGTCTCCTGGTTGAAAGTCCTGTTTTTCCACCCACCTTCCTACGCAGCATTCACTGCTCTCTATACTTCCCAATGCACAACGACATGGATTACATACGAGCTGATTTTGTGCCGACAGAAATTTGTGTATATGTACACAAATAAATATACTGTATACCAGTATTAACTGCTCTGTTTCAACTGTTGTGTTCTGTTGGGGAATGTTGTGACAAAAATGTAGTAAGAGCAGAAGAGCAATAAAAGTCAGTTAGATACTAGGCTAATTCATGCTGTGTAGATTGCCATTGGCCACATTCATGTGGTATCGGAATAATCGCAAAATTAACATGAAACCCCCTCAAGGGGCAATGCCACATATACTGAACAAAAATAGAAACACAACACTTGTTGCGTTGTTGCTCCCATTTCTTTATGCGCTGAAGTCAAACCTCTAAGACTTTTTCTATGTACACAAAAGGCCTATTTCTCTCAAATATTGTTCACAAATTTGTCTAAATCTGTGTTAGTGAGAACTTCTCCTTTGCCAAAATAATCCATCCACCTCACAGGTTTGTTGTACAAGTGTGCCTTAGACCGGTCACAATAAAAGTCCACTCTAAAATGTGGTTTTATCACACAGCACAATGCCGCAGATATCGCAAGTATTGAGGGAGCATACAATTGGCATGCTGACTGCAGGAATGTCCACCAGACTGTTGCTCGTGAACTGAATGTTCATTTCTCTACCATAAGCTGTCTCCAAAGGCGTTTCTGAAAATTTGGCAGAATTTGGCCTCACAACCATTGACCATGTGTAACCACACCAGGATCTCCACATCTGCCATCTTCATCTGCAAGATGGTCTGAGACCAGTCACCTGGACAGCTGATGCAACAATCGATTTGCATAACCAAAGAATTTCTGCACAAACTGCCAGAAACCGTCTCAGGGAAGCTCAGCTGCATGCTTGTCGTCCTCACTGGGGTCTTGACCTGACTGCAGTTCATTGTTGTAACCACAAACCGCAAATGCTCAACTTCAATGGTGTCTGCCACTGTCCTGGTTTTCACTGCAGATGGCAGACAATGTGTATGGCGTCATGTGGGTGAGCAGTTTGCTGATGTCAACGTTGTGCATCGTGTGGCCCATGGTGGAGGTGGGGTTATGGTATGGGCAGGCGTTTGTTATGAACAGCAAACACAAGTGCATATTATTGATGGCATTTTGAATGCACAGAGATGCAGTGACCAGATCCTGAGGCCCTTTGTTGTGCTATTCATCCACCGCCATCACCTCATGTTGCAGCATGATAATGCACAGCCCCATGTTGCAAGGATCTGTACACAGTTCCTGGAAACTGAAGACATCCCAGTTCTTGCATGGCCTGGATACTCACCGGACATGTCACCCACTGAGCATGTTTGGAATGCTCTGGATCGGTGTATACAACAGCATGTACCAGTTCCTGCCAATATCCAGCAGCTTCACACAGCCATCGAAAAGGAGTGGACTAACATTCACAGGCCACAATCCACAACCTGATCAACTCTATGTGAAGAAGATGTGTTGCACTGTGTGAGGCAAATGGCACACCAGATACTGACAGGTTTTATGGAATATGACAATTGCACGCTCCCTCAAAACTTGCGATATCTGTGGCATCGTGCTGTGTGATAAAACTGCACATTTTAGAGTGGACTTTTATTGTGACCAGTCTAAGACACACCTGTGCAATAATCCTGCTGTCTAATCAGCATCTTGATATGCCACACCTGTGAGGTGGTAGATTATTTTGGCAAAGGAGAAGTCCTCACTAACATAGATTTAGACAAATTTGTGAACAATATTTGAGAGAAATAGGCCTTTTGTGTAAATAGAAAAAGTATTAGATCTTTGACTTCAGCACATAAAAAATGGGAGCAAAAACAAAAGTGTTGCATTCATATTTTTGTTCAGTGTAATACATGACATAATGTCATATTGCACATGAGCATGGCTCATTGGCAAATTGGAGCATGGTTGAGCAGGAGTTTAATTTACTATCAGGGACTGAGTGAAGATGAAGAGAAGTGAAACACTGAATCAGATGGTAATAATTAGTTGTCTTGACCATAAAGTTATGCTAAACTTTGGGGAGAAAAAAAATGCCATGGCCATTTTCAAAGGGGTCCCTTGACCTCTGACTTCAAGATATATTAGTGTAAATGGGTTCAGTGGGTACCCACCAGTCTCCCCTTTACAGATATGCCCACTTTGTGATAATCACATGCAGTTTGGATCAAGTAATAGTCAAGTCAGCACACTGACACACTGACAGCTGTTGATGCCTGTTGGGCTGCAGTTTTTCATGTTATGATCTGAGCATATTTTTATGCTAAAGTCAGTACCTGTGAGGGTTTCTGGACAATGTCATTATGTTGTGTTGTTAATTGATTTTCAACAATAAATATATACATGCATTTGCAAAAAGCAGCATATTTGCCCACTCCCATGTTGATGAGAGTATTAAATACTAGACAAATCTCTCTTTAGGGTACATTTTGAATAGATAAAAATGTGATTAATTTGCATTTAATCCTTATTAAATATTTTAATTGATTGACAACCCTAATTTATCTGCAATATTAAGTCCAACTAATGTGCCAACCAAGTGTAGGTGTGTCAGGGTAGCCAATGAAAAGAGCAGTTGCAACTAATGAAGAATGGGACAGCTAATGTGTGCAAAGTTTGAAAGCTTGACAGGATTGTGTGTGAGGATTGAGGTGGGATTTGGGAGTCCTCTGGGGACAACGAATGTCTAGATTTAAAAATGTTTTATTAAATAATTTTAAAAATCAA
Source organism: Pterois miles (assembly GCA_947000775.1). Lineage (NCBI taxonomy): Eukaryota > Metazoa > Chordata > Actinopteri > Perciformes > Scorpaenidae > Pterois > Pterois miles. The sequence continues at coordinate 4,445,053 of CAMQGK010000479.1, read as the reverse complement.
GTGTTTTTAGGCCATTCATTCTTAAAAAAAACTTTAACTTTGAAGGTGGCCATTATTTTTCTCAAATCCATAGACTTTCAAGGTTTTTCAAGGCTAAAGGAAATGAACCATTCTTAGGCTCTTGGGCTTAGTAACTGAGCAAAATTGTATTCCTATTGATGTGTTACTCTCACTATATGGGCTGAGGGGCACTTTCAATAAGAGAGAGAGTGAGAGAGAGAGAGGTGCATGACTGGCAGCCATGAGAATGTCATTAGGATTAGCTGTAAAATGTAGGCCATCCTCCATTTTCCCGGTATGGCCCACAGAGCAGAGAGAGCAGCAAAGAACACCTTATGTGTGCAGTAAAGCAAATATACAGCACAGAGAGGAGGAAGTATCAAGCAATTCACTATTTTAAGAGCTTTTGGTTTGGTTTATTACTTTCACTGTGTTTTTATAGATTTTAATCATCATACATCTTTGGGTGGAAGACAGCTAAGAAAATAACATGGTTGTGTGTCCTTGATCTTTAAGAGATACTTCATTCTCTTCAATTCCAGTTTAACTGAACAATGATATAAAACATTTGCATTGCACTTTGGCAAGTAAACATAAGTAGTAAGCTACAAGAAGCAGTGATTTACAGTGACAGCTAAGGGGTGTTCTTAGGCACAATGCAGAGCCTCGAGTGGCTTATTGCTTTTATAAAATGGTTGCAACATATACGTGGCAAGGTTTCATAAAATAAACACACAACAACAAAAAAAAGTAAAAATGTACTGATGAAAATTATCTCTTTTCCACCGTGTAATGTAGTTTTTCGGCAACATTTAGTAGAATGGGGGCTGCACGGTGGTGCGGTGGTTAGCACTCTCGCCTCACAGGCGCAGGTTCGAATCCAGCTTGGGGCTCTTCTGTGTGGAGTTTGCATGTTCTCCCTGTGTAAGCATGGGTTTTCTCCGGGTACTCTGGCTTCCTCCCACAGTCCATAGATATGCAATTTAGGTTAATTGATGACTGTAAATTGCCCGTAGGTGTGAATGCGAGCATGAATGGTTGTCTGTCTCTATGTGCCCTGCGATGGACTGGCAACCTGTCCAGGGTGAACCCCGCCTTCGCCCAATGCCAGCTGGGATCGGCTCCAGCCCCCCCCACCCCTCGCGACCCCTAACGGGATAAGCGGTTGACGATGGATGGATGGATTTAGTGCAATGGCTGCCCAGCAACATACAGATGCAGTGGAAAGCATGCTTAAATATTGGGGTGATTATTAACATTTATCTGGATATCACCATCAAGCAGTGTTCATGTTAGCACTCTTCTTTGCTGGTACAGGCGTGTTTGTCTCTGGACAAGGACAAGGACATGGCTCCAGCATCTTCTCTTGCAGTAGTTTAGGCACCAGTAAGATTTCAGGGACATTCACATTTATGCACCACAATATGCTTTCACTTGCATCTAGGCCAGCATCAGTTTTTGTACAGTGGTGCTTGACATGCAGGGGTTGGTGTAGATTCTAGTGATCGACTGATTTACAAATCCATGGCAACATGGAGCCAAGGAAGTTCACTACCAAGGGCTCTACAGTATACCTACTGTAATATAAGAGAATAGGGGAAAAAAAAAGTTCTCATCATGTTGCAGTTACATTATAACTTCATATGTATCTGCCATTAGAAACTATTATGTCTAGCTGTTGTCTTTTGCCAGCAATGTCATTTTTGTTACATTGTAGCTTCTGGCAATAGACAACATAACTAGAGAAAAGTGAGCATTATAGGCTACAAAAAATGCAAGCTAGCTAAAGTGACAGTGTTAACTTAGAGATTGTTGGTGTAGTTTTTCAGCTTTGGATGGAGATAAAATGCCAGTGGATTGGGCTGAAGCAATTGCAGGTATTTCTCCCTGCCTGCTCAAACATAAATCCCTGCAGGCTCTCTTTGCTTCTTTCACCGAGTCTTTGTGCTTTTTTGAGAATGTATTGAATGGCAGTGTAGCATACTCCTGACAGTTCTCATCCAGGCTGATGATCAGGTCTGAAAATGGCTAAAGGACAGCATAATGGTTCCAGCTTTGTCACTTGACTTTTCCAGCTCTTCCATTTCTCTCTTCAGTGTATCCCCTGTATTTTTTTTATCTTCATCCTCTATCCTGTCTATCTCTTCCAACTACTTATCCACACATAGCCCACCCAGTAAATCAAAATTCACAATGCATGACCAACTGGCGCAGTGACTGCCACTTTCTTGACTTACAAAATTCTGCTTGAAATTGATCAGTATCACATGTGTGATTTGTGGCACATTTCAGTAAAGTAAAATCTATGTCTCTCAACGTTGCCTACCGTACATATTTTTTTCCAAAATAAGGTCCCATGGGGTCCAATGGTCGCTATTCCATTTTTACGGTTTGCATGCTAATATTAGCATGTTAACATAGTATGTTATTGCCAAAGTGTAACAGGCCTATAGGAATCAGTCATTAGTTTTCCAGGTATTGGGCCTCCCTGCTGTGCTGAGTTTGCTGTGCTTCCTCGTGTGGTGTGACGATGTTAAAGCCCAGATGCAAATATCAGTCACTGTACTATTTCTACATTAACATCGCAATCCATTCAACTGGCTGAAATTCATGTACATTTTGGATCAGGCGTGATGTTTATATGACTAGATAAATGTTCAGTTACAGCTGCAGGCATCAACCTTCTCACAGCAGGGTGCTGATGAGACCATGTCAAAAACTCCACAACTCAAACTGCCCTGATTGCTCATGTCATCCACGAATGGTCCCAAATCTTAACCACAGTGGGAACCTGGAGGGAGTCTAATTTCTGAATTTCTGACTTTTATGAGAGAATACTAAACTGTTGGAAATAATGCTCAGTTCAGCCACCCAGGGAAGAGTTCACAGTGTCATGTTTTCACACCATAATCTGTAGCAGAGCAACTGAAACCTAAGTCTTGTCTGTCTAATGAACAACCGCATTAGAGTCAAAGAACAAAATGCCACTGCAAGTGCTCTGTTTATTCTGCGGAGGTTGAAAAAATATGCTGATCTCAGTCAGGCCTTGGAAAGCAGACACATGTAAATTAAAACAGAAGAGACTCTCAACAACAATATTTTGTGGTTCTGAGTAATGCTGGCAACTGAGAACAGCATTATGAGAACAGCAGATGACTCACCCAACTCCTTATACCTACAGACTACAAACTTGGAGCTGCATGAAACAGTGTTGTTTTCTGCAAAAGAAAACACTTGTTCAGTATGTATGATGTGTTTTAACAGAGCGTTTAAAAATGTTTGAGGACCTATTCCATTTTAAGGCTTTGTGAAAAACAAATGAATACAAAACATGATGAATTTTTAATCCCTCCAATCCCCTGGGTGATTTGAGGACTCCACCGCCACGTACATGACATCGGTGGTTAAGTCGCTATTCAAACTGCTCTTCAGATTGTGATGTAGAATGAACTGGCATTACTAGGTCTGAGCTGACACTTAGGAATTAGAGGATAATGTGAATAAATCCAAACTGAAAATATACGGTATGTATTGACAGTGTATAATAATCATGTCTCTGTGAGGCAAAATATGATACTGACACTCTGTCCTCTATTGGACAGGCAGGTTTGTTATACACTTCAGTGTGATATCAGGCTGCAGAGGGAGAAAGACTTCATTCTCTGCTCGGGTAGACGTCACTCCTCTATATCTTTACATAGACAATAGCTGTGTGATGCTATGCTCATGCTCTGGATATTGTATAGAGAACCTTTAAGAAGAATGGCATGTTTAAAAAAAAAATCTTATAGGATTTATACTAAAGCATTACAGTAACATTCATCAGCTGAGAATTCTTGATTCCGATTGGCTGGCATGAGTTGATTAATTTCTAATAACCAAACTGTATAACTGAACACCTCTGATGCAGGTGTTTGTTACGCAGACACACTATTTATATAAAGACTTTTTTGCATGTTATCCCTCATCTTTTCATTGGTACAGTAATGTCATAGCCGGTTTATAAACTGGAGTGTAGTTCATGACAATTCACATTTTATAAGCCACGTATATGCATTCTATACAAAATCTTGATCTGAAATGTAGCTAGTTACTATAGCTGTACTATACACATAATTTTTGAAACATCTGTAGTGGAAAAACAAATGTATAGGAATAGGAGTATGTGATTTTAAATGGAATTACTGAGTTGCTTTTCATGACTGTCAATTAATCAAAAAATTAAAGTAGGAGGTTGAGGTGGATAGTTTGACGTAATTGTCAGACTTTATACTTAAGACCTCTGCTCACACGCTGGTGACCATGATCATGAGCCCAACCACAACAAAGTTTTATCTTTAGCTAAACTTGACAGATGAGAAAATGCTCAACTTATCCAAGTCACTTCACAAGGCAGTGTGAAATCTCACATGTTATTCAGCGACATGATACATCAAAAAATACAAATCTAAAATATTAGTAATATAAGGTCCCAATTATTTGTTTTCAGTATGACCCATTTCTTTATTTCAGTGTTATTTCACTCAGTAAAACATTCTTATTACAATTATCTCTCCCCAATTACCTTATGGGATTATGGCTCAATGGCTGTATACATTAATAAGCAACAACTAAAACCTCTAAGGTAAACCTGTTAAGATTAGCCAGCCTTGAGTGATGTCAAAACCATTCTTAGTGTAATGATAACAAAACAATCCACCAATCGCATTCAAATGATTCTTTACATCTACCTAACGAAATGTTACATTATTGTCTAATTATCTTAATAATGCATACTGTATACACACATCTATGCTGTATCACACAATCATAGCATACAGAACAGTAATATTCTTACATTCTGTTTGTATTAAGAATACAATAACATTTAACAATGTAATGTACAGTTAGCACTACCACTGACCCTGTAGGTTTGTCCACAATACTCCTGTCTGTCTCCCTAACACAGGTCAGAAATGGGAACACCAGCAGGTGGCATTCATTTATCTAATGTGACAGCAACAATTTAGCAGCAGGAAATAATCCCTTAAAAAGCCTTAAGTGGCTCAGTGGATGCAGAGACCAGCCTTGTATTGAGGATTTTTTTCAATCACCAGTTGGTGACTTTCAGTTGTACTGTAAACTCTGAGATCATTGAATTGACTGTTATTTATCTATATGACAGACGACAAAAATTAAGTATCGAGTTTAACATTTTTGATGAATAAAAGACATAAATCTAAAGTGATTTAATAATGTCAGCTCTGTCATTTAATAATCAGCATGAAACAATAACATCTTGTGTATTTAAGGAATAAGCACAGCTACAGATTCATAATTTGTGACACTGTATTTTTAGCTCATGCAATCTACATTTCAGCTATATTAAGATTTAGTGAGCTGTGACAGTTAATTGGATCCGCTGTGCATTGCTCTTTGGTGTTAACCCCTTATCATTCAACCCTCTTTTTTTAAAAGGGGGAGATGAAAGGTCAACAGTAGATGTCACATAGAAGTGTCCATCGTCTGAAAGCTGGGAACCTGAAGATTAATTTCAGATGCAGCTCTGCACTATGTTAAGTTTTTCTAGTTATTAAAAGAAAAAAATAATGAATGAATGAATTAAAATACATTTTAAAAGTGTATAAGAGCGTAGAATATGATATAAGTTTGTGATGGCCATTCCCATATTCACTTTCATAAATTGTTGTAGCAATTCATGTGGTGATACAAATTGTTACACAGATTTGGTGCAAAATGTAACCATTTTTACCACTCGAGAATTGATAAAAATGATCAATAATCCAGCCAAAATTCCACATTAAGACATGCTGTGATTTGGTTTCAAAACCTTTTGACATTTGGAGATTTCTGCAAGAATTGGATTTGTTGGCAATTGCATGGTGAGCACAGAAAACCCCTGTCAATCTGCTAGGAGGCCATCCATCCTCTGAATGCTCTAGGTCTCTGGTTTGTGGCTGTAAAGTTTCACAAGGCTATGATTATCCGAGAGGTCACCACAGGTCATTTTATACAGAGGTCAAATTAAAAAAAAAACTACTACTACTTACTACAATGAAACGGCTACGATGGGGACTAACATCATTACAGATGAATGCAATTGGGCTCATTGAACCCACAAGAGTCTCAGTTTTACAGTGATACCCAATTTATGTAATTCCAAGACTGCTGAGTGACCTCAGTATGCAGAAATATTCAAATAAACCATTTTAGAGTATGCAAAAATAACTCATTTATACTGCATTTGTACCCATAGAACCCATTTACAGTCACAGATCTGGAAGTCAATCACCATGCCAGTTTTTCCTCACCAAAATTTCCCCCACCACTCAGCTTTCACACTAGTAAAGTACCCAAGTCCTTTTGCATCATCAACCATATGTTTTTGTTTATGTTGAGATCAGCTGTTCTAGTGGTGGAGCATCATAAAACACTTTCTTCAAAATTGACAGAAAAAAAAATAACTCACCAAAAACATTGCTGTTAGTCTTTCCAACAATTACGAATTGATTTGGTCAAAATAAACCTTTATTTCATTGAGTTTGCTGTGAAAATATGCCAGCTCTACACAGTGTCCCCCACTAAGCAGCTCTCGTTCATCTTCCAACCCTATGGCCTAGTATTGTCTGTATTTTAAAGAACCTCCTGCCTGCCTTCCTGCTTCATTAAACACTCTGTCCCCTGAAAAATTATGAGTCAAAGGTCACTGGCTTTAAACTCAATGGGAATGTTTTGCACATTTACTTTGCCCCAATTAACCAATCCATTGATCCTGGTGATTCCATTGACATGTTTGACATGTCAAATAGTATGCTAAGAGAACAGTCAAATTAATCTCTTGTCTACCAGTCTCGCCCTGCACTTGACCTGAAAAGATGCAATGTCACGATTCCGATGTGAATTGTGTGAGAGTGATGCTGCAGTTTGCGGTGCTAGTCAAACACTATAAACAAGGTGATAACAAGTAAGGGATAATGTCCAGCAATCCAGTCATTGTGAAAGAAACCGTGACAGGGTAATGCAGCATCACTGTGAGATGCCGTCTCTCATTGTCATGAAGGAGTTTCTTTCACAACAATGACCTGCTAGTTGTACATTATCCCACTTATTACACAGCTACTTACTTAAGAAATCAATAATTTGACACAACAACAAAGTCATTACTCAGTCATGACATCAGCACTGCGCCCATAACAACGGTCTGTTATACATAGGAATGGTCTGCTATAAATAAATAAGACCATAGAATTCCGTGATTAACCAATCAGAATCGAGTATTCAACAACACTGTGTAATAAGCTATATACTATATACTGATTGCTCCATTTCCAATCACAGTGCATCACTGTTTCTATTGGCTAACTGTGCACGGTCAAAGTTGAACTTGACGTGACCTCTGAACTGAGCTCTGCCGGAACAGGAGAGACATGCTTGAGTTTGTCCTTCTTACAGGTTTCATCAGAATGAGAAACAGCCATTTGTAGGACAGAACTGCAATGTCACCATACTTGTAGTAATGCTATAATTATATGCTTTTCTGTTTCAACCTGTGCAGAGGTCTATATCAGCCAGAATAACTGAAAGCACCTGTGTGGGGGTGCAGGGCCAAGTATCCCCACTGCTGTGGGATAATAGGCCCTTTTCACAGCAGCCATTTTGACATGACATTGCAGGGTAAACACAGGTGCAGTTGATAACATTAATTATGGCCCTGATCAATTTAGGTGTGCCACGGCCTTGGATTGTGCATGCTGGCTCACTGGAATTGCTGTGACACACTTTAATATAATGGGACCATAATTGATTTGATCAGTTACACCTGTGTCTACCCTGATATGACATGTCAAAATGGTTGCTGTGAAAAGGGCCTATAAGCACAATGAATATTAACACTGTTTGATTACACACAAGATGTTTGACTGCCATGTTGCCAGCCATGTTGCCAGGGAAAAATGTTAGCAACATAATTTCTGTTAACCACAGATATGTTGAATGTAGATGCATTCAATGCATTTGGTCAAAGCAAATGGTGTAGTACAAGGAGCACGCAGAGCAAGGGATGCAGTATATCAAGCAACCATTATAGAAAGTTATGTGATGTGAAAGTTACATTGTATAATACGAGTATAACAAGTAATAAAGTCCAGTAAGACTTTGACCCAGTAGGCCGCTATGTGTCATGTTAAAGAGTCAAAGTTGACGTCATGCTTGTTATGTAATGTTACATAACATTACATAAAGGTACATAAGAAAGTCCACTAAGGGTGGTTGTCTATTTACACTAGTGACGTTGTTGTGGTTGTTACAGTTGTTACAGCTCTTTACAGTATGTTGTCATGCTACATTGTCATGCTACATTGTCATGCTACATTGTTATACTGCGTTGTTACGCTACATTGTTGTGCTACATTGTTGTGCTACATTGTTGCGCTACATTGTTGCGCTACATTGTTGCGCTACGTTGTTGCACTACGTTGTTACGCTAAGCTGTTACACTATTATTTTCACATAAACCATGATCTTTTTCTAACCTTAACCAAGTAGTTTTGTTGCCTAAACCTAACCAGTCGTTCCACAATGTTAAACATGTTTCTGCAAGTGATAAAAGGCTGATAATGAAATGTATTTTTGGCTCAGAAACGTCAAGATTACTCTGAGTCCTTATTGTTTTCAAACAGCAGTGAAAATCTTGATCGTTTGTAGGACCAACATTTGCTTAACTACACTGGTAAGGTTATATTAAATAGCTCATTACTTCCAGTTTTATTAATGAGGAAAACAAATGAACAACAAAATTATTAGACACAGGTCTAGTATAGTGAAACTACAGCCATCTCCATTAAGTCAGAAATGGAATCAAGGCAATTACTAGAATAATAGCAAGTGCAATCAGACCAGCTGTGAGCACTTCCTTTTATAATTAGCATTGCCACCAAACAATAAATGAATTTAAAAATAATCAAGCCTTCCTCAGCTAAAAGCATTATAAACTGATGGACGAGTGGTGTAATTTCCTCCTAATGTTAAATGAGGTTTTCCATGTATACATTTCTTGCTGGAGGTCATGTCGAAATGAGTCACTGTGACACTGTGCTCATGTATTCTGCAGCTTATGAGAAATCCCTGTCGGTCTTGGCTTTGTCACAGTGTAGCTGGGCTGCTAAATGTGAATTGGAGGTTAGGGAAATTGATGACATAACTACTGCATTTGTGATGTGTCATTTGAATCCATTTGTTTGATTCCCCAACAATAAAAGTCAACTGGGAGTGCTGCGTACTTTGTGGCTGAGAGTGTAGAACGCACGAAGAGGTCGGTCAAGTATGTATGAAGTAGGGCTGTAAAAGTTAACATGCTAATACAAATAATAATAATAATAATTCTAATAATACATTTTATTCATATAGTGCTTTTTAAGAGTCTCAAAGACACTTTACACAGAAAAATGATCATAAAACATGGACATCATAAAAAATACAGCTTAAAACGCTCAGCACTAATCACACATTGAAAGTAGTGATGGGTCGGTCATGAACGAAACGGCTCTTAGAGCCGGCTCTTTGAAGTGAACGACGGGAGCCGGCTCCTCATTGGGAGCCGTGTTTTTTTTTCTCTCTCTCTCACTTTTTTTTCCTCGCGCCGCACGTAATTGGTCAATATGTGTTTGAGCCTTGTGTTTGCGCTGAGCAGAGGGGGGAGGGGCGAGAGTTACACTAGCAGCAGCAGTAGCGCACGAACAGAGAGAGAGAGAGAGAGAGAGAGAGAGCGAGAAGGAGGGAAGGAGAGAGAGCGAGAGAGAGACGGGGGCAACAAGAAGAGACAACATGGACACATTAGGAAGGTATAGTAAAGAAAATGAGTGACTCCAGGACCATTTCAATTTTACTGACAATACAAAGGAAGAGTGTAGAGTCTGCAGGAATATCATATAGAGCCACAAACAACCTGCACAGGTAAACAACCTGAGAACAGTCCACCAATCAGAGCAATGGGAAGATAAAACAGTCAGTTGAGTGTGATGTTAATGAAGGTGCCAGTGTGTCTACTGCAACTGT